>CM042697.1:10247320-10847320 GCA_023614405.1 Avena insularis
CCGGGACTAAATATCCTCTAGCCTAGCGCGCAGAGGGGCCACGTGAAGACAATCTAGTCCCGGTTTATAACAGAACCGGGACTAAAGACCTAACCTTCAGTCCCGATACGTTAGTCTCGGATTGCAATCTGGGACTAACGCCTCTCACAAACTGGGACTAGTGTCATGTTTTTCTACCAGTGGGTATAGAGCAGTGGCGTAGCCACATGTGCCAATTGATAACAAAACCAAAATTCGAAGATAAAGATATCACGGAAAATACAAATCTTTGCTTGATATGGTCGTCTAGGTGTCATCCTCACTAAAGACCACCTTTTAAATCAAATTTGGCACAAAATTATGAGATGCATATTTTTTCACCACGATGAGTTAATTAAATACACTTTTTGGGTGCAAATTTGTTTGTTCTATATGTTCAGTCATCTAAGTAGCTTTTAACTTGTATCCTACATGTAGTGTTGCTAATATTTTTGACAATTGGTTCCATGGTGTTGATCAAAAGTATAGAGTTCTTATTAGGTTGGGAGAGCCTGCCTTTACTTCGTTTTGGCCATGTAAAAATGATAAATGAATTAATAATAATTTTTTCTGTTATGCAGGTTATCTACAGCTATACCAGTATGGTTTGTTTATAGTCGTCTCTACAATGTATGCATAATCTTAACCTCTTCAATGGTATCTACACGGATGGATGTCATGATAAGAGATATTTTTCTCCGACATGGATGTCATTGTGATCTACCGATTGATTCTCCATCTTATTTAATTTCTTGATTATTACATGTATTTCATATATTTTTTCTTTTTTCTTTGAATTGGTTAAGGCGGTGTGCAACTTATGGATGCCGGGTGTAATGCTAACACCTATATTAACTAATAATAAAACGCCTTTTATTTATTAAAAAGGAACAATTCAATTCTTGTCCACATTTTCTTGAACTGAAAACAATTCCTGTCCCAAATAAGAAGGAAAGCATGCATTCGAGATGCTGCACTGGGATATCTATTTACTCGGGCCCGTTGAAGCCCAGAAAAAGCCCATCTTAGCAGAAACCCATTTTTCTTATAGTCTACCTAAAACCCATCACGGTCACGCACACACAGCCCTCGCACCCCTTCTCCCCGAACCCAAGTGTAGCCGCCGCTAGGGTTTTACACAGATGGCCGCCGCCGCCGCAGCCGCCGGAGCCCGGAGGCTCCTCTCCCGCCGCGCGTCCTCCTCCCCCATCTCTGCCCTCTTCCGGCGTGGAGGCCAAGCGGCGGCGTCTCACGAGCCGCTGCTGCGCCCGGCGGCCTTCGCGGCCGTCGCCTCCCGCCTCGGCTTCCTCCGCGGGATGGCGCGGCGGCCGGGCGGCGACGGGTACTCCCCGTCGCGGGCCGGCGGCGGAGGGGGCGATCGCGCGCCCACGGAGATGGCACCGCTGTTCCCGGGGTGCGACTACGAGCACTGGCTCATCGTCATGGACAAGCCCGGCGGAGAGGGCGCCACCAAGCAGCAGATGATCGACTGCTACATCCAGACCCTCTCCAAGGTCCTCGGAAGGTACACCTCTCCCGGCCTCCGATGATCTTCCCTCATTTTCTGTGGCAGCAACACGCACACACTCGTCATGTTTGTGAGACATGGTAGTTTAGTTCCGCTGCTAACTCCTGCGTCGGTTTGCCTTGTCTGCGATGCAGCGAGGAGGAGGCCAGGAAAAAGATCTACAATGTATCGTGTGAGCGATACTTTGGTTTCGGGTGTGAGATCGACGAGGAGACATCTAACAAGCTGGAAGGTTCGGTGCCCTCTCTCTGTACCAGGGATTACCCTCTGTCTCTTGTTACTTCAGAAGATAAATTAGTAATGTGCCTTTCGATATGTAACAGGAATTCCTGGTGTTCTGTTTGTGCTTCCTGATTCATATGTGGACCCTGAGCACAAGGACTATGGAGGTAGGTGCTTTCCCTCCACCACTACAGATTTCCTTCAGGAGATCATTTCATCTGGTGTATTTATGGCATTTATAGGTGTTCCACATGATCAGTTGTAGCATAGTATCATTCTTAGGATTTTAGATACTGTCTATACAATGTCCCCTGTGGCAAATGCCAGTTTGATGCCCAAGTCTCTTTTAGGAGAAATTCACCTCTGTAATGGAAGTGAGTGTCTAGGATATCATTCGTTGCAACTATTTTCTTCAGACCTAGAGCTAGCCCCTAATGATCTACTCCCTCCGTTTAGAAATATAAGATGTTTCAAATGAACCTAGACACTAAAAGGTGTCTAGATACATCTTCACAAACTTAAAACATCTTATATTTCTAAACGGAGGGGGTAGTCCATAATGGCACACACAGTGTCCTACTTCGAAAATGGTAATGCATGTACTAATAAAAGATGTCTCTGGAACAGATCGGCACCTAAGAAAACTGTGGTTCAGATCAGTGGACATGTACATCTTCACAAACTTAAAACATCTTATATTTCTAAACGGAGGGAGTAGTCCATAATGGCACACACAGTGTCCTACTTCGAAAATGGTAATGCATGTACTAATAAAAGATGTCTCTGGAACAGATCGGCACCTAAGAAAACTGTGGTTCAGATCAGTGGACATGAGAAATTAATAGCAAATTTACCGCATCTTGTGGTTTTTTTATTTGAAGGCATTAATCTATTTTGGAGTTTTGGCCAGTGGCCATTCCTTGCAATAATTGTACTCAGTCCATCTTGGCAAAGCTGGGAAGCCTATTAGGCAAATGTCTTGCTTTGAATGCTAATGGACTAAGAACAATTTCTCTCTAACTGTTCAGCACCTCAGCAATATGGGATTCTGGCCAGTGGAGAAGAAAAATTAAATAACGGTTTTACTAGTGACCTCTTCTGAGTTTAACTAGTGGTCATTCTCTATGAAAGTTTCTTCAGTCCATCTTGGCGAAGTTGTGGCGTCTTAATGGCAATGTCCTCCTTTGAATGCTAATGGACTAAGAACAAATGTCTCTCTAACGGTTCAGCTCCCCAGCGCGATGAGGTTTTGTTCATTAGAGGTGTGACATTGGTAGAATATTGACCTCTTGGGTTGCTGCTTATCTCAAGGTATTGATGCTTTTTTAGATTGGTGAGTGGCCACTCTTCATGAACTTGTATTTTAGTCCATCTTGGCAAAGCGGTGAAGCCTCGTCGGCAATGTCTTGCTTTGAATGCTAATGGACTAAGAACAAAAATGTCTCTCCAACTGTTCAGCACCTTGATAAAATAGGGTTCTGGTCAGGGGAGACGAGACATTGATATTTTGCATTTACTGCCTCTTTTATCTGTTTTGACCTGAATTAGTCGCCACTATTCATGAAACTTATCTTGTAGCCCACCTTGCAAAGGTGTGAAGCATAGTTGGCTATCTTTTTTTGTGTGGGGATGAACTTATAACAACTCCTGTGTCCCTCAATGTATTGGGGCGCAGATTACTAGGGTTTTAGCTATTGCAATAGCTTCATGTGATTCACATATGTTGCTGTTTTACTGATTTGAAGATGGTGCATTTAGCTATACCAGTTTCATGTTATTCACTTTGTTGTAGCTCTGGTTCAAGGGGGTTACGGCACAGTTATTTGTGTACTTTGTTAGACTCGGCAATTCATTTTTTTTCTAAAATTCTATATTAGATTTGAAGAAAATCTTGGTTATTGGTTGTCCCTTTGCTACAGTGTAGTTGTTGAACGATGCATTCACATTTCACAGCCATTATGTTTTCTGTTATTAAGCTTATCTAATACTATTTCATTTCTTTGCATTAACCTAGGTTGCTTATATGGCCTGTACAAAGGCAGGTATTCATGTTGTTCAATGTATTTTTTGCAGCTGAGCTTTTTGTCAATGGAGAGATTGTTCAGAGGTCTCCGGAGAGGCAGAGGAGGGTGGAGCCTGTGCCACAGAGAGCCTCGGATAGGCCTAGGTACAATGACAGAACACGCTACGCACGGAGGAGGGAGAACCAACAAAGGTGATGAGCAGAGGTGGTCAGATGAAGATTCAAATAACAAACCCTGTCAGTTTCCCGTGCAAATCAGAAGGATAAATACCATCCATGGAATAGAAAAGCTGCATGTTTACTGTATGCAACACGAGCTGTCTCTTTTCGTTATGTTGCTGATGCTGCAGCATGTATTATTAGTTATTAGAGAGAACCTGGAATTGCATCTTTACTGTTAACTTTGGCCGTCCGCACATGTAAATCTGCTTTAATGTTTGAATTCGGACTTATTATAATATAGTTAATTGCCTTTGTTTTCTTAAATTTTTGCCACTGATAGCTAAAATTACACTTCAAATCAAATCAAACCCTTAAAAATGAGACTAATATAGGCAGTTTTTGTTTTCTTAAATCTTCTACTCGCTCCGACCCACACTATTCAGTATATAGGTTCATCCAAATTTTGACAAATCCAAGTCAAGTAATATGGGTAGGAGGGAGTAGTAACACTTCCTTACATTGTTCCCTATTTATATACAGAAAATCGATTTTGGCACGTGAAGGCCTATTACTACAGACTATAAAATATAAAAAGAAACTGTATCACCACTGACAACGAAATGCAAGTTATAGCAAGAGCAACATGAGCCTCTGATAAATATTGGCATGTACTCAGTATCCAGTAAGAAAAACTAAAACACAGAGAAAACACGAAATTTGTATAACCCCTTCAATGGAAACAAATAACAACAGTTCGACTCTCGTCATTCCTGAAGTCACACAACAGAAAAAGCTGGCAGAAGCAACAAATTAAACTAGTCTTGCAAATTTTAATATACAATGTACAGTTGTATACACGATAAAGAATCGAGTTGGGGTATCTATGAACAATGAGCTATAATTCACAGAAGAACAGGAAGAACGGCAATTAAGCTAGCTATGTACATACATGTACTAGTATCGAACCATGCCGTATGGAAGTGATATACCAAGGAGAACTGCAAATTGCAAACTGCAAATTGCTGCAAAAGAATTAAAGAATCTGCACACACGATTCACTCTCCGGCCAAGGAAGTGTCATCAATCACAGGAACAACTGCCGCCGAGAGTTCGATGTGCGAGAACCGTGCAGCGCCAAGGAGTTGCTCCGGGAGCTCATCATACGTGTTTGCCTGCAGATGTAACAATAGTCAAAAAAAAAATCCTTCGAAGTGGAATCTTGGAGGCTCACAACAAAGATGGGGGCGTTTTTACCTGTATGAGAAAAGCCATATCAACTACTAAACTGGTAATTACACCAAAGACCAAGCCCATAACACCATTGGCTACTGCTGAAGATCCAATGTCTACATCTACCTGCAGAAGAAGGGATGGCCAGAAGAACGCAGTGTTTATGCCTCCTTTATAACTTCAACAACTTTGCCACGTGCAATGTACTTTGATATTTTTCAATGGAAAGGATATTTGTTTCTGTTGCGAGTAAAATTAGTGCCTTACTTCCATGTACTCTGGACCACGGATATAGCTGCAATCAACAGCCTTTCCCAATAAGCAAGCGGTACTTCCAACACTTTGCCGCACTATCCAAGATCCCTGAAAAAACCAATATGCTAGAGTGAGAAAAGCTAACACCTATACACTCGACATGACACTGCATTACAAAATGACACCTTCGGAACAGACGGGATAAGCTTCAATCTACTGTTTCGGAAATCATCGTCACCATCAGCAAAACGCTGCAACAGTGATCCTTTCTTTAAGGATCTTGTGACAAAGTAGAGGACCAAACTGTGATGAGTTGACCCAGGAATCTGCAAAAGCACACCGACTTAAAACATGGCCACAACACGGAAAAGAGGCACCAACAGAATGAAAACAGGTACTTGGAGGAAAAGGCAATAGAACTATTGTTTTCAGAGGGCACACAATGATTATAAGATGAACAGACAGAAGTTTAAATCATGCAATTTATGATGTTAGCCCATCCGAAAATTGTTTTACAGTATTTTGCATATATTCCCATTTTTTTTGCATATATTCCCATTTTTTCAAAGTCAAAACCGAGACTTCGAAGAGATGTATACTTTATGTACTGTGTATGGTCTACTTTCTGTAAGAAAAATCCCGGGGAGTGAAAGAATACTAGCTTACTTGTATGTTTATAACAAAGCTGAACATCCCCTTCTCAGAAGCAACCTACAGTAGTACAGGTTTAGTCAAAATCAATACAGAAGAGTAAACTGGGTTAGTTAGTTAGTTAGAACCTCCTTTCAGTTCATGCATGCAGGCAACTAATCTTTATGATTCTCTACATTATTCTTACTCCTAGGTTAACGGCAGAGTGGGATAAATCTCAATTTCAAACTGTAGCAGATCTAATCTAAGACTAAAATAATATCCAAATTAAATATTGATCAGACAATCGTGTCATCAATTCAGAGTTTCAATCTTTCCCTAACCTTCTGACTACAGGTTACTAATCTCCACGTGATACGAAAACTACACGACCAAAGAGCTAGCTACTGGCATGCGGAGCACAACTATATCAAGCTTCTATGGTTCCTAAAACTTAATCAAGATTCTAACAGTTAATATGATTATATGAATGAAAGAAAATGGTAGCATGAGGTTTAAGAAAACAGAGAAAAGTACTCCAAATGCTGCTCTGCAGTTAAGACAATGGCGTTTCATGTGTTGACACAATCCTGTTGCTAATTATAAAAACAAGTCCAGTGAGATACGAATAGACAGTCAATGAATCATAAAAATTTAATTACCTGAGCAGCACATCCTTTACGCTTGGCAACATGATCCATACGCTTGGTATCCTTAAACCAGTCAGCTGCGACAAGCTCCATAAGGTACTTCCCTGCTGATACCTGTAAGTCAAATAACAACATAATAAGGTATTGATAATCTGCTATCTTCAGAAAAAAGAAAGCATGTTGAAGGTTTAGACCTTTGATTTGTCCCGTGAAAAGTTCTTGCTACGAACTTTGAAGATCTTGCTATCAGGTACTGTCCAACAGTTGCGACTTTTCTCATTTGCATCCTGACGAATAGTGCCCGAAAAGCAAGACAAATCTATTGGATCTGGATCACCCAATATAATGAGAAGGCATGATATTAGAGTCAGCTTATCATATAGGTAACATAAGACGTAGTTAGACAAGAAACGAACCAGAGAAATTTGTGTCGCCGTCAAATTTCGTGATGTCTTCCTGTGATTAATTGCAATGAGATTTTAGTGTAGCAAACCAAAGATAACTTGCAAACCAAGGAATAGGTCTAGTCTAGGTTTACAACCTCCAAGCTAGCTTCGGGGAGTTGATAATCATCATCTTCTTCTGACTCATCATCTATCATATCCGAATTTTCGTTAGCTGAATCTGCTTGTTTTGTCTTCAAGTCAGCTTCTTGATGTTTTTTATTCTTTTTAACTGAGGCCACATTTGTCATAGTACTCATCACAGGAATCCTTGGAACTATATGAATGTCATCAGTTTGGGAAAAGTATTCACGTAATCCTGGAAATATATGGAAATGTCAAGCAATCATGGCCATAAACTATTAATGAAAAGAAACACTAAGCGGGTACATGCAATTTTTTGTTAACAGATCATCAATTCATGCCATAAGAAGCTATAAAAGTTGTTTGTACTTTGTACCAGCAACACAGTTCAGCATCTGCAGCAAAGAGTGGTACTGGAATGATGTGATGTAATTCACGCCCCATCCCTTTAGATCAATTTGCATAAGGTGTTGAACTTGAGCACGAGGTCTCCCATTCACAGATTTGAGAGGAGTGATCTTGAAACCTCCACCTGAACTAATAGGAAGGATGTTCAGGAAAGGACAAAAGTGACAAAACTTTTTTTAATTATCTCAAGTTTCTGACAAACAGAAGGCAAATTACTTTCAATAGAAGCCCTTGTAAATCCTGGTTGGGGACCACAGTTCTGATGTTCAGTGGATCGAAACAGCACAACTGCAAGTTTAAACACAAAGCATCAAACAAGATGCTTTAAACGGATGATATAAGCAGAAACAAAATTATCCTAAAATTTACCATAACTCCCATCATCGTTGTGCCGCCAATATCGTATATAGCAAAGATCTCGAGGCCAGAGAACCCTGCAGGTTCAGTTGTTTGCACAAGGTGCAAAGTGTTAGGTAATGCATTTTAATTTATATATTGAAATCTTCGAATCCACAGCCTTATGGGACAGCCATGCAGACATGCAGCTTTGTAACTTCCTATAGAAGTAAGCAGATCAGTCACCCATTTGTTGTTGTCATGTGGTATATTTAATATCTCATGCCTGCCTGCCTGCCTGCCAGGAGAGTGCTAGCTCAGTGATAGGGATGCTCTCGTGCATTCCAGGCCAGCCTCGTTCGACCCCCCACCCCCCACCCCCCCACCCCCCCCCCCCCCAACCCCCCGCCGCGTGGGTGCGAATATCAACCGAGTTTCTCATCTCTTCTATAAAAATATGCCGCCAAGGACTAGTCTTGGATGGCCTCTTTTTTATGCCTGCTGACCAGCACCCCCTCCCGCACTCTGGAGCTACAGTAGTTGGTTTTACTTGGATGTCATTCATTCATCTTTTTGTTTTACACAGCAGGCTTAAGCACCACGGATAAATAGACCTACGAGATGCTATTACAGCCAGATAGAGGAGTACGGAGTACCCAGCCAAACAGTGCAAGAATACTGGATTTGCTACTGAGTCCAGATAGTAGTGCCAATTTTATATTGCTACAGTATCTGACTATATGCCAAACTTAAAATTCCTGAATTCAAGTTTTCAACACAACAAATTGGGACTTACATTGAACACCAGTTCAGCTGTAGCCGATGATATAGTATTGCAGTGTGACCATCAACCTCTTCAACTAAACTCCCATACTGGAAGCTACAATCCCACCTGCATTTGAATGTAAATAAAACCTAGATAAATATACATATATGAGCACACGGATAGTAAACAAATACATACTTACTCATATCTTGTTACATCCATACTCATTATCAGCCCAAAAATGGCTTCACATGTGGCTTCCACTACACCAACAGCCCTCATTGCTCGGCTACAGCTTCTTGCCTGCACACGACATAATTCTTTTTTAAATACGACCACTCGTTATCAATTAGCAGGGTTTCAGCACCTCTCCAACATTAAATGGGCATAAGAGAAAGTACATACAAGGTATTCGACCTCCACAAGTTCTTCAAAGATGCGCAACCCTGCCGATGATAAAAAAAAGATACTAAGTACTAACTCCGTATGAACCAAGTACAGTCTCATCTGGATGTTACAGATCTATATAAAGGACTAAAACTTGCCATTCTGGCATCTAAGCAGCCGCCAGTTCTTTCTAGAATTAGCTTGATTGGTGTCGTTCTGATTTGACGGAGCAATATCATGCTCTTTGGTCCAGTCATGTACAGAATCAGGAATTCCTAAATAAATAAATAACATATTTAGAAGTCAAAATCATCAATATAATGCAATAAACAATTTTGGCATAAAACAATGTGTAACCAAACTTCCTACCCCTCCCTATAGTTGTCCTGCGAAGCAACATGGGACGGGGCTCCTCTTCGTCTTCAGGTCTAGAATAGAATATCATTTCCAGTTATTAACGGCAAGAACTAATCTGCAATTATAACACGAAGCTTCACTTGCCCACTATCATGGTCAGAGAATGGAAGCGCTCCAAGATCCATGTCAAAGTCCAGTGAAGCAAAAGCTTTACGATTTTTAGCTGTCATACTGTCCTGTTGCTGCATAATGAAGATGTTTATCAGAATAGAATGTAATAATGCATGTTATCTTGTAGTTCTAGACACTTTGGCACTTAGTTCAACTGGAGTTCTGGGAAAATATCAACTAGGTGACTTAGTACAGATTCGTTGGTGCATACCTAACCCCCTATATTATATGTTGAGAATATTTCATGGAATCTAGGATGGAAGAATATTACAGAATAGCTAACTAAATGTTATTTGCTCGCACACCATGAACAAACAAAGAAATAATAAAAATCGCTCGTGATATCAGATTTGCCATATGCAGTTACAGTTTGTCAGAATTTCAAGACCTGAATACCTGATCAATAAGGAGCTCTATCTTCTTTTTCCACACTAGGGCATCCTCAATATCATGTGCACCCATCTGGTTGAAGAATGATAGGGACATTGATCAGTAATATCAAACAGTTTACTATAAGAGACAGAAATAGTTGACTGAGAAGACTACACAGAACTCAGAAAGATAGCTAAAAAATCGGAGACCATGCCATATCTCCATTATCAAAATTGCCAAACTTCAGCACATAAATGGCATAACATTACTTAATTATCCAACAGGGGAAATACTAAGTCTCATCTTGAAAAGCTACACCAAAAGCAACCTTACTTAATACTCCCTCCGTTCCTTGATATAAGGTGTATAGTTTTCTATAAAAAAAAAAACAGAATATAAGGTATATGGTGGGATTGAGGGATTTTTTTTACGTAATTTAGGAGTCAAACTGATTTGGAGAGATGAGGTACCGAGATTTCCCTATTTTCCTCTATTCTCACATCGGTCACCTACATGTATTAACATCTAAAAGTATCAAATTTTTTCCTTTTAGCCTATGCGTTAATATTCGTGCAAGAAAACTATACACCTTATATCAAGGAATGGAGGGTATAAAATAAAAGGCAGACCTACATGGCGAGCATACTATTATCTTTTGAGGCTATTCACCAAAAGTATGATTAAACAGGGGCAAGAAAATGGTGTTACAGCGTTCCTATTTGCCTATGCAGTATATTGCAGTAGTAACAACAATATCTAGCAAAGAAAATATCTGCCAAACATAGGTAAAGGCACTGAATTAATATTGATACAATCAGATGGTTATAAATTCTGATAACATTTAAGGGCTCGGCTTGTAACGAACCGTGATTGGATTGTCCTTTTCTTTCTTATTGTAAACACACAGAACATAAACCATCTGCAAAGTTTGACAGGAGACGAGAGCAAGATAATGAGTATTTTTTCAAATTTAAAGTAAATGTATAAAGGACCGTGTAAATTGGAACATGCATCACATTCTTGCATATGCTGAAATATTCATATATTACTCTTATAGCAGTATCAGATGATTTATCTAAGTTGATTGACTGTTGAAGTAGACACAATATATTACCAGTTTAAATTACCCAATTTTGTAAGATGTGTGTTCACTTTGTATGATTTACCTGTTGAAAAGCAGTTTAAGCGGATGATCGAAACTACAATATGTGTGTAGGTGAAATACATGCCGCACTATGCGCCTCTTAGCAATACTCCTGACAGGTCGTGTGTGTCCTGGGTGATCAGAGAAATCAAGCATCTCCTCTGTGACCTACCAGATATCAAAGTTCTGAAGATATCGCGCAAAGCAAACGAAATGGCCTATGCTGTGGTAGATCTTACTCGGAGAGGGTTGTGTTCTGGAGTGATGCAGGGTACAGTAGCAGCCTGTGTGCTGGCACTGACGCGGCGCAATTGTAATGCAAACTATCTTCATACTTAATACACAACCTGAGTTAAAAAAAAAATCCTGTTCTGCTCAGAAGTAGAATCCTCAAAAGTAAGGACTACCATTTTTTCTAACATGAAAGACAATTTACTCAAGAGAAGAGCTAACGACATTAAAACACCTAGTGCTCTCAACTAAAAACGCAGCATGCACTGGCAAATTAACGCTGTACCGAATTAATCTTTGATGAACTAAGCAAAACAGAGGATCAAACTTACTTGTCCATGATGCGTTTTAAGTCCTCTATCCTCCACTCTGCAATTCCCATCTACTAGAAGCGACTTGAGTGGCACCTGCACATCCACAAGATTTGCACCAGAAAGTTAAATGCAAGAACAATGCTCCTGCTGCAGGATGTTCCACCTACACAATCTACTGAACGAAATTCTCATGTTTTTATTGCATTGGATACCTCTTGCTAAGTTTCGAACAAAGAGGAATGCAGCTAATTTGAACTTCCCAAGTCACACAAAAATGGGGACATTGTTCTGATCATTATTATTCCTTACTCCCATCTAAGTGCTGTCCATGTATGAAAGTAGCAACTTACAGGGAAAAACTACTCTCAATTATTGGTACACTAAAAAAAGGTCCAGGATTCCAGGCAGATCAAGGAACTTGCTTTACATGATTGACAGGAAAAAGGAAACATCGCCTAATTAGCGAGTGTGACATTTGTTAGCGCTTCCTAAATCGATTAAACCAGTGATCCAGATGGTCAACTACCGCAGCATCACAAATACTTGTAAATTATAATAAACAGGCCGGCCCTACATCAGAGTTTACAATTGGCACCAGCACATGATGGGAAATTCGATTCAGCAGATCCTGGCTTAGTTCCACAAATCCCTATCCAGTCAAATCACTCAGAAATCAAAATGAACAAGAGAATTCCTCCCCGAGTCTATGCACATAGGCTCCCTCGGAATAACGAACTGCCCTTTTTAGTGATCTGATCACCAAAGTTCGTTACCGCGACTAGAACTTGCACCAGACGTATCCTCCGATCGTCCGCTCTGCTCCACCAAGATTGGTCAAAACGCACCACGGATGAGGAAAATCCGCGCAACAGAAGCTCTCCGTACCACCAGGTGGATCGCGACTGTGAATAGAGCAAGTAGTAGTAGTAGTGGATATGAGGGCTATGAGCTGCTTACGATGTTGTCCCTGGGCTGCTTCTTGTAGTACGAGAGCCGCCTGTTGTCGAGGACGAAGTAGCGGTGGTGGAAGAAGGACCGCCCGATCTTCCGCCGCCCGTACCGCACCATCCACCCCTCGTGCCGCACCGCGGCGCCGCCCTGGGGCAGCAGCTCCCCGCTCCGCGCCTTCGCCTCCGTGGAAGGGCCCGGTGCCGTCCTCGGAGTAGGCTCCCCGGTCCGCCCGAGCTCGCCGCTCCTCGCCGCCTCCCTCCGCGAAGCCGACGAGCTCATCATCCTCGGTGCCCCGAGCGGGGTTAATCTCTCAATTATGCCTCCTCAAGGAGCCATCCACCCCGTGTGCGGCGGGTACGGGAAGCTCCGGGGTAGGAACGGTGGGGTCCCGCGAATGGCGCCGCTGCCGGAGTCCGGCGAGGCGCGGCGCGGCGGAGGAACAGAGGGAGGGGGGAGGGCTTCGAGGCGGGGAGGAGCGGGGGGCAAGAGTTTGTTTTGTTTTTTTCGTAAAATCAAAGGAGAGCGTAGTGTCAATGGAGGTTTATTATTGTAAAGTCGCTAGATTATTTATTAATTAATGAGCTGGTTTCCCGTCATGCCTCTGCTTTCGGTGCTTTGTCTTTTAGACCTCGTGTTTAACTCAAATTACCCTAGGATACCTTAGAAGCATGTGCAACGGTTTCGAACTATGAAAATGAACACCTGACCTATCGATATGTAGTGTAGTTGGGACCTACTAATATTTGAAAGCGCGGAGCCCTCCAGCCATGGCCGTCGTGTTCGTCGCAACTCTGCCTCTCGAGTTCCGGCTGGATCTTGATCAAGCAGGTCTGGATCTGGTGCTTGTTGCCCCCCTCCCCATTTGTGATGCTAGACTTGTCGTGGTGGTGCCAGCTACTAAGAGGGTGCGAGATCATGGGTGTCAGACCAAGGTGGACCGTTCGATGGCTCTCCGGCAGCAACATTGCAGTTGTGGTGGCTCTTCTCTTTGTCCATGTGGATGGTGAAGAGCGACCGAGAGGGGAGGGGAGTCCAGTTGTTGGTAATGCTTCGGTTGTAGCAATATCTAGACCGTGTCATGGAAGGTTAGGTTTGATGGTAGCGGATGGTCCACTGGTATGTGGAAATGCACATAGGGTTTTACGGGCAAAATCCTAGTGCTTCGGCACCAACGAGGATGATGCATGTGGGTGTCGTGACCCTCCTAGGGGTGTCGCTATGTTACCTCCCGCTCACCATAGCACATGGTGTCATCACCCTCTTAGGAGCGTTGTCGTGGACCTCTAGTTTTTTCTAGTCCTGTTGTGCTAGCATCGACAGACATGCTCGGATCCTTTCTCGATACATTTCGGGCCCATTGTGGTGGGGTGTTTTGGGCTATATCTTATCCCTTACATGCGACTTAGTTGTCGCCGGTATTAGTACTTGGTGTCTGTTGGCAGGATCATGGCTCCATGACCCGGAGCGAGAGGGCGGGAAGCCCTTTCTGATGACAAAACTTGATCGGCCCGGGGCGACAAAGTCCTACGGTTTCACGAGGAGGCGTTGTTACTCCTCTAGTCGGTTGCCTTGGGTGTGTTGCAGAGTGTGCGGTCTCTTCTTCTTTTTTGTCTTTGTCTGCTTTGTAAAGAGAGAACCTTTACTTCCCTTTTGTAGAGAGGTGTGTACGATGGCGGCACGTCTTGGACCCACGCTCCAACCCCGGTTTCCATTTTATTAAAAACAAATAAGTGAAAGGAAACAAGCTACTTCATGTCCGTGCTTTTGCTTCACCTCGTGGTGGAATAAGGGCTCGACAAGTCAACACTCAGCAGGTTAAGCCAGTGCGGTACGTAGCTAGCATGCATCTTTTGGAATTATTAAGAGGTCCATTCGTGTAATTACGTTCATCTGGAGGGACCTGCGCGTATATATATATTATATATAGTACTACTAGATAAAGTATCTGGGGTTCGGGGAGCGAGTGGCGGGAAGATGAGCTAGCGCGGCATCGCGTCGAAAGTTACTCCCGGCCGCGGCGGAGTGACGTGCCAGGCGCGGCATGTGGTTTATTTAGTAATAATCGCGTCGTGGTCAGCCACCACCGGTGAACGGCGTCTCCCTCGTCGCATTAATCATTGTGAAGCGTACTACTCCCTCCGTCTTAGTTTATAAAACTTACGCGTATTTTTAGGTTAACAAATTAACCAACTTAGCATGAGGTATACAAGATAAAAACTATATTATTAGAAACTTTAAATATTATATTTTCTAATGATATAAATTTTATATTATATAATTCATATTATACTCATACAAACGACCTAGGTATACGCGTAAGTCTTATAAACTGGGATAGAGGGAGTACTAGTATAACCTAGTACTACTTGGTAGACGTGGTTGGTGTGGGTGGGGCAGGAGGAAAATCAAGCTTAGTTAGGTCCGACCGATCGACCACCGGGTCGACTCGCGCGCCAAAAAGGAGAGAAAGACCAGGCACGACGCACGTACTACACGATGATGGATGTTGCTTGCGGCCTAGAACGAACAAAAATCCAAATAATATGTCTAGTACTGTGGTATTGCTTCCGTTACATATTAGTTGTGGTTAGTATACTAGCTCCCTTGGTTCATAATTAATCAGTGTTCCTAATTTATCGTCAACCATGTTTACTATTATAGATCGGCAAGAGTATATATAGTTATATTAAAATCAACCACAACTAGTAACATGGGACGAAGAAAATCGACGAACCATCTTCGGAACATACAAATTGATGTTTCATGAAGGTCTAGTTAACGGAAAAACACACACACATGGCGACGGCAATGGCCCGTGGGAGGGGAAGGTCTACGTGTTGGGACGCGAAAAAAAGCCACCTACCCCCGACGCCCCTCCCACCCCCCTCGCCCCAAGGGCGATGGGAGCCTCCTCCCCAAACTCCGGCCGTATCCCTCCCTCCGGCCCCTCACCTCATTTCCGTCGTCGGGCGAAAGCCCGGGCTATGCCGGCGGCGACAACCCTTCTCTCCTCGAGTCTTGGAGGCGGGTCGGGGCCCCCATGGTTGCGGTGCTCCTCGGAAGGCCCTTGGACCGTGCGGCCGGGGGTGCTGGCGACGACGTCTCATCCCAGGGACAAGCCTCTTGGCGCGGCGGTGCTCGCCGGCTGCATCCACAACCATGGTCTGGGAGCCCCGATCCTAGATGGGTTCAGGAGGGCCTCATATGGGCTTGGGCGGGCCGGGCACTGTGACTACGGGGTTTCTTAGAGGTGGTGGCGGCGACTAGTTCGTGTACATGAGGAACCCGTCAGGGCCTGGTCGGGCATGCTTGTGCATGGTGTGCATGTACTGCTCTGTCCGGTCGATGACCGCCTCTCGGTGGTGGAGGTGGGTCCCTCCCGCGTGGCAGCGAGGCTGCTGTTCCTAGTCCCGGCGATGTCGTGTGCCTCCATCGTTTAGGCCGCATGCTAGTGTCTTGAAAAGACGGGTGATGGTGACTACAAGATCGACGTGGCGCATGCTAGTGGGCAGCAAAGCTGGGTGGTGGTGCTCCATGGCGCTGGAGTTTTTTTGTGGATGCGTGTCGGGAGAAATCCTTGTCGGCTAGTCTGACCCTGACGCGATGCCGCCTCGAGTGGCACCTTTCCTTCCTGGAGGTCGTCTTGGGAATCCCTGGCCATTGTACTCTGAGTGTCGGGGGGAAACCCGGTCTGGTCCGGGCAGCAGCGCCGTGTTGACGGTGCTTCTCTTCTCGAAGGTGTTGCTTGACACTGGGTGCTTCGGGGGTGCTTGAAGCGTGGTGGGTTAAAGCTGGAGGGCACAATGGTTGCGGGTCATTATCGTTTCATCGATTCGCAGTTGTCTTTACTTCTTTTTTCTTTTGAACATGTCTATTTTGCTACACGGCATTTCTTTTGGTTCGAACTTTTGTATTAATATGGTTATTGTATTAATATGGCGATGCGAAAGTGTGGTTCGAGGTTGACGTGCTGGCCAATCATGCATGGGCGTCCGGTTCTTCCTTTTCCGGTTGATGAAGCCTTGCTGCATGTCACCTGGCTATCAATCAAATGGCGCGTGAAATAAAGGAGGCTGCATGGCTCTTCGCACATGCCTCGCGCGGTTCTCGAGAAGGCCACAACGTGCATGCGCGCCCGAACGTTCGTTCGACCGGCGGCGTGAAGGCACGTGCCGACCGACCGACCGACCATCACGAACGGCCATCGATAAACGATGTCACGTGCGCTTTGGCCGGAAGGATCCCTCGGTCCCGGCCAGCGTTTTGGTTACCGGTCGGGAAATCCCGGATATCCCGACCACCCTCGGAAAATCGGTTTACCGGACAAAAAATCCCGAATTTATTTGAATTGTATGAAATTTATGAATTTTAACAAAAACCCGATGTAAATGGTCATACCGAGGACTTTGAATTCGAATTTTGAAATTTAAATTCGTCCGGTAACCGGTCGGGATTTCTCGGTAACCGCGATAACCGAAAATCCCGACCACCCTCGGGATTTTTCTGTACTCAGTAGCACCATCAGCAAAGAGCAGAGTACCATAATCAGCAGATAGAGACGCATTGGAAGACATGGAGGTAGTAGCAGTCTTACAATCTAGCATGCCAACACGACGCAACAGATCCTGAGAATACTTCTGCTGAGAAAGGGCAAGACCATCATGTGGATAAGTGACCTCCAAGCCAAGAAAATAATGAAGTTTGCCCAGATCCTTGACAGCAAAATCAGAACTGAGAGCCAGAACCAAACGATCAGTCACCGCAACAGAGGAGCTGACAAGGATGATATCATCAACATAGACCAGAATATACATGGTGACTTCTGGCCGCTGAAGGATGAACAATGAAGTATCAGCAGTGGAGGGAACAAACCCATGAGCACGAAGCGCAGAACCCAGGCGAGCATGCCAAGCTCGAGGAGCCTGTTTGAGACCATACGGCGCTTTCACCAAGCGACAGAGGTGTTGAGGGCGATCGGGATCAACAAACCCAGGAGGCTGACGCATGTAGACCTCCTCCTCAAGAACACCATGCAGAAACACATTCTGAACATCCAACTAACGAAGGGACCAACCTCGAGTGACAGCAAGTGAAAGGAGTATCCAAATCGTGGTTGGCTGGACAACAGGACTGAAAGTATCCTCATAGTCAAGACCGTACCATTGCTTGAAGCCTTTAGCAACCAGCCGAGCCTTGTACCGCTCGATAGAGCCATCTGCATGCCGTTTGACCTTGAAGACCCATTTGAAATCAATGACATTAATACCTGGGCGAGGAGAGACCAACCGCCAGGTGCCATTCTGACGAAGAGCCTGAATCTCGAGGTCCATAGCAGCACGCCGGTGAGGAATACTCATCACTGCTTGATAGTGTCGGGGTTCAGTAGTAGGATCGGACTGCGCTTGAGCTAAGCAGGCAGCGATCCATGCAACAGTGTCGTCGGTGCGTTCCTTGGGCCGATGAATACCACTTTGACTGCGTGTATGCGAACAAGGCGCAACAGGGGCGGGGGGCGGCTCATCGATGACCTCATCGGTAGAGGGGGCGATGCTGCAGGAGACGAGCTCCCAGGCGGAGGCACGGACGGTGGCGAGGCCGGCCCAGGAGGCGTTGGCGACGCGGTCGGGGAAGAGGCCGGCCCAGGTGAGGTAGGCGGGGACGACCCAGGCGGTGGTGACGCCAGCCCAGTAGAGGCGGACGGTGGCGACGCACGCGGTGAAGACCGCGCGGGCGGCAGAGGAGGCGAAGGCGGCCCACGGCCAGCCGTCCGCGCAGGCGGCAGAGCAGCTGGGCCAGACGGAGCCGGAGAGGCGGCCTCGGCGCTGTGGTTCCGCCACGATCCATGCAGCGATCGACGCCACAGCCAGCAGGAGCAGGTCCTGGCGACTCAGGTTCATGAAGGAGCTCGAGGCGAGCGCCACGTCCGGTACCTGCACCGTGGTTAGGCAATAACATAGGCGAATATGCAACATCCTCAAGTTGGTCAGGCGAGACAATAGAGTTATGAGTGGAGGTAGACAACGACGGAGAGGATGGCATATTCGAAAAAGGAAACAAAGTTTCGTCAAACACGACATTACGAGAAATATATACTCTATTTGTTGGAACATGGAGACACTTGTACCCTTTGTGAAGAGCACTATACCCAAGGAAGACACACTTTTTGGAGCGAAACTCAAGCTTACGACTGTTGTAGGGACGAAGATGGGACCAACAAGCACATCCAAAAACTTTAAAGAAAGTGTAGTCAGGGAGTTCATTAAACAATAGTTCAAGCGGTGTCTTTATTTTTAACACTCGAGTGGGAGTACGATTAATCAAGAAACAAGCAGTGGTAAAAGCATCACTCCAAAACCGAAAAGGCACGGAGGCATGAGCAAGAAGTGTAAGGCCAGTTTCAACTATGTGTCGGTGCTTGCATTCGATAGCACCGTTTTGCTGATGTGTGTGTGGGCATGATACACGATGAGATATCCCAAGCTTATCAAAGAAAGAAAAGGTTGCGGTATTCACCCCCCAAATCCGACTGAACATGAATGATTTTATGCTTTAGGAGTCTCTCAACATGCAATTGAAATTGTAAGAACACATTAAACACATCATCTTTACTTTTGAGGAGATAAAGCCACGTAAAGCGACTGTAGGCATCAATGAAACTGACATAAAATTTATGACCACTGACAGAGGTTTGGGCAGGGGCCCATACATCTAAAAACACAAGCTCTAAAGGTGTAGTAACAACTCGAGAGGAAGACACAAACGGTAACTGATGACTCTTTCCTTGTTGACATGCATCACAAACGGCTAAACTTTTATTACTAGACGAAGTAGGGAGCTCATGTCGATGCAAAACATGGCTGACTATGGGAGACGCAGGATGACCAAGCCGAGCATGCCAATGGGACACCGACGTGCGAACAGCGTTGAAGACCTCCGGCGTAGATGGCGCCTCCAACGCATACAGGCCTTGATGTATGCGACCGCTAAGCAGAATCTCCCGTGTGACCCGATCCTTAACAAGGAGATAAGACGGGTGAAATTCACAAAACACGTCATTATCACGAGTAAACTTACGAACAGATAGTAAAGGACGAGTGACAAGTGGGACACGAAGAACATTACGAAGGCGAAGCCGACGAGATGAACTAGACAAAAGGGAGGCCTGACCAACATGAGTGATGGGCATACCTGAGCCGTCAGCGGTGCGGACGTGGTCATGGCCGGGGTAGGGCTCCTGCGCCTGAAGATGACCAGCCACGTTGGTCATGTGCTCCGTGGCACCCGTGGTCGGCACCAGCGGGTCGATCGGCACGACGGGTGTACCCTCCTCCGCCCACCGAGTAGCCACCGGAGTACTCTGCTTCGATGGCGCGCCTGTTTCGTTGCCGATGCCGAGGAAGTCCTTCTTGAAGCGACGGTGACAACGAGAGGCGTAGTGCCTGTGGATGCCACAGAGCTGGCAGTCGACATTGGGGCGGCCGCGGCGATCGGTGGACACAGGAGGACCACGGGGCTGCGGCGGCGGAGGAGGCGGGCGACCACCACCTCCCGTGGGCGGGCCAGCAGGGGGGCGCAGCTGTTTGTAGTCACCAGGAGCAGCCCCACGGTAGACCGCGTTGGCGTGGGGGTCGCCTTGCAGCTCAGCGTGACGGGCGGCGACGCGCTGCTCGGTGAAGAGGAGTCGCGAGTACAGGTCCCGTGGGGACATGGGCGTGTCAGGGCTCCGGACCGCTTCAACCAGGTTGTCGTAGTCGTGGTCGAGGCCGCGGAGAACAAAGTCCGTGAACTCCTCATTGCGAAGCGGCTGCCCGATGGCGGACAGAGTGTCGGCAATTGTCTTGATCTTGTTGAAGTAGACGTGTGCCGAGGAGTCAAGCTTTTTGCACTCGAGGAGTTGTTGGCGAAGGGCCGACGCACGAGCCGAGGAGTTGGCGGAGAAGCTGTCCGCCATCGTCGCCCAGACGTCGTGAGACGTGGCAGCAAAGACGACTAAGCCAGCAACACCTTCGGTCAGCGACGATTGGAGCACAGAAAGGATGGCCTGATCCTGCGCAACCCAGGTGTGGTACGCCGGGTTCTCAGCCGAGACCCGGGCGCCGGTGGTCATGACGGCGGAGACGTAGCGGGGCGGGCACGGGTGACTCCCATCGACGAAGCCCTCAAGGTAAGGACTACGGAGGAGGGGGAGGATCTGTGCCCGCCAATACAGGAAGTTATCCTGCGAGAGGCGCACCATGATGAGGTGCGTGAGTTGGTAGGGACCAGTGCTCGGACCGTTGGTGACCGGGATCCAGCGGGGGCGGCGACATCAGCCCGGTGGAGACGAGGGGCGGCACTGCAACCTCGACCGCAGCCGAGGAGAGGCCGATCGACGGCGAGGCCGAGGGCATCGATGGCACCGATGGGGGCAGGGGCGGTACCGCACTAAACGGCACCAGCGGCGCCGACACATAGGACAGCGGCGGCGGGAGTAACCCGGGGGCGAACTGCGAGGCGCCGAGGTACAGGGGGCGCGAGGTTGAGGACGAAGCCATCTGGCTTGTGGTGCTGGCGGCGAGGATCGCCGCGAGCTGCGGGGGAATCATGGCAGGGGACGGCGAGGAGCCGGGCAGGGCAGCAGAAGAGGCCGAGGAAGAGCCGGAGGAGCTCATGATGGCGATCTTGGCGGCGCCAAAGGGCAAGCGGCGCTAGGGTTTCGAAACCTAGTCTGATACCATGTTAAACAGTGGTTTGGTGGAAACTGGCTCAACGCATCTGGTGCGTGGCCTATCACATATATATGGGTACCAAAGGGTACAATGCAGATACAGTTACAATTGTGTTACAAATATACAGTCTAACACCAGCCAACCACGTGTCCTCTTTTTTGGTCAAAATCTCATTTTTGTTATAGAAAGTCCCGTTTTTGCTAGAACTAGTCCCGCTTTTTGCTACAACTAGTCCCACTTTTGCTACATGTAGCAGAAATTGCTTTAGTCCAGAAAAATAACAGACAGACTAGATCTCGCCGGGGACCATGTAGCAAAAAAATTGAAGTAATGTAGCAAAACTAACTTCGCCGGAGAATCGCCGGGAGATCTCGTCGGAGACCTTGTAGCAAGAAGTTTGCGCTATTATAGCAAAATCAGAAAACAGATGTAGCAAAATAATTATACTAATATAGCAAAATCCGACTTCGCCGGAGACATCATTGGAGCAAAAACTTGTAGCAAAAAAATGCCATGTAGCAGCGCCGCTCACTGCAGGTAGCAACACCAGAAGCCGTAGGTAGCAGCGCCGCTCGCCGCAGGTAGCAACGACTGTCGCCGTAGGTAGCAAATGATGCCACCACAGGGAGCAACAGCAGTCTCAACATGGAGCAAGTACGTACGTCATCTGGGCAGCGTCGCCTGCTGTATGTAGCAAAAATCACGTCCCCATGGCCATGGAAGCTGGGTAGGAGAAGGAGGGCATGGGGGAGGAGGAGACCAACGGAGATAGAGCAGAGAGGCAGCGCGGTGGCACATCGCTGGTGGAGAGGCAGTGCATCGCCGGGGGGAGCGACGCGGCTGCGCTCCAGCACGGCGGCGCGGGGGGAGGAGGAGCAGGGGCACCTGGCGTGGCGGCGGGGTACGGAGGGGGAGGATGAGCAGGGGCTCCGGCGCGGCGGCACGACACGGAGGGAAGGAGGAGCAGGGGCGCCCGATGCGGCGGTGCTCCAGCACGACGGCACTCCAGCGCGACGGCGCTCCGGGAAGGAGAAATAGGACACGATCTGCGTGAGGCTGTATAGTTGAAGACATGGTTTTTTTTTCCAGAACCGAACGTACGAGCTACCTATCGGGGATCGATCCCGGGAGAGTAGTATCATTTCCCATAATTTATTCAGGTTCTAAGCGTCTTGGGTGTATATAGCTGGTCGATCATGGAGTGGAGTGGATAACCCAATGCAATGAAAGGGGAGAGCGGATTAATTCTAGCTGGTGACAGTGATACTACCACGAGAAAGAGGCCCCGAAAAGTGGTTTTGCGTTTTCAACCTACGGTGGCATGTCACACTAAACGCAATGGCAGCACCTTCTTATCCTTTCTCTTATTAGCATATCTAGAAGCTTTTTTAAAGTACTATATATGACCTCTGCTTTCAAACCATAAGACATTTTGTCCACTATTTTAGACTAGACAAATCCGGGTCATCTTTTTATTTTTTTGGATAGAGTGAGTGGTAACTATCAGCCTTATTAATTAGATGCCTGTGTCATGACATGCATTATGTTCAGCGAGTGCGTTAAAGGAGGAGAAAAAAACACAATTGCCTCGATCGAGCCAAAGTAAGAAAAAGCGACTCAACACATGCATGGTGCTTGCCGCGTCATGAAAGGCGCCACCTCGACGAAAAAACTGCATCTCAATTTGCATGTTAGTATTTTTTGCTGGAGGTCCGGTCTTCTTTGCTTCAATTCGACCCCATACGATTTGAGGTCGCCTCGACTCTTCTAGCCGCCGTCGTCTATTAACCTCCGATCCCGTCGGCCACAGGATGGTGGACGGACAATGCAACCGACATTGGCAAAGCTTGACCGAAGGGGCCCCAACTAAGCTCTGGTAATGGAAACCGAGGAGACAGACGAAGAGAAGGCTCGTCACATCCGAAAGAGGAGAGGTGGCCAAACGAACCCCCGGATGGCCAGATCCTTGACCGATGAAGGGAGGAGTCGGCGGGCGACGGGGCGAAGTGGCAGGGGTGCATGGGTGCTAGGAAGCCATGCTTGCATTTTTTTTCCTAGAAATATTTTCTAGTATATATGTACTCCCTCTGTCCTAAGTCACCTCTGGTCACCGTTTGGATCTATATATCTGTGCCAAGATTTGTGTTGTTTTGCCTGTGGGCTGTTCTAGTTGCATGCCTCTGGGCTGTTTTTGCTATGGCATTTAGCTGTGGGCTGTGCGTTGTGGGTCGTGTGCATGGGCTGAGATCTTACTGTTGTTTGCTTTTCTGGGCTTGGGATTTATCGGCTCCGCAGAGCGTTGATTTGCTTGAGACCAAAGGGCATGGTCCATGGAACTGATATGTCTCCGGAGGCGTTCTTGTGTTGGTCCAAGTTGACCTACTCTACTCTATCCCTGACCCTGACTCCAATATACGACGCATAAGCCACCTGCATGCATATGGTACTTTAGGTGTTGTATATGCATAAGCAGACATTGACTTAGAATTTGCTCATTTTGTATTGCCTGTCGTTTATTTATTTATTTATTTTGCAAGGAGGGATGAATCCCAATGATCGTACTGTGTCTGGACAGCTTGCTACCAATTGTTTTTACTCCAACCACCGTGCAGAACCATTTGAAATCGGTATGGTGCATGCCTTCGAAGATCTTTGTTGTATATCTGCAAGACTTTTGAACTTTTTTAAAAAAAATTCTGGTGAACATAATTGTTGAGGAAGAAGACTTAAACTACACGTGTAGTGAATTGAACCAGGCCAAAATAGGGATGTAGCTATATATGATGACTTCATTTTGTACCGTGCAATATCAACCACCCACACGGATGTTTCAATCAACATTCAGAGAAAATAATGTACCTAAGTACACATCGGCCGGTGATAGATAAATGGTTCCCTTGCCTTTGGTCGCATGGTCATTGTTGAAGGTGAAGGAGCCCAGTGATGTTGGAATGAGTGACAATCCTCTAAGTGTGTATCTTATTTTTAACTGACAATCTTAATGTTTGTTCGATGCGTGTAAAAAATGTTTATGAAATAATAAAATTTGGTGAAAGTTTTATTTACTCGAGGACCAATGTCCGTCTGGCCCGAGAAATTTTTTGCGCGCCTCCGTTGCCTTTTGAGAGGCCTACGCCCCATAGAAATTGTCTAACTAAGACCGTCCCTTAGCCGAGGGGTCTGACACAAGGTTAGATTCCGATCTCTTCCAGAGTGATATCTCACTAATGGCTCGCCCTCTCCCCCCGAAGCTGCGCAGAAAAGGCCCAAAGCCAATCCTAGGGTAATCTGAATGGAATTCAAACAAATGTCATATTGACATGAAAAACATAAATCTGCAAGGGAGCAAAGCAAGAATCCGCAAGAGTCCGAACCACGGATGAGTGACTTCAGGACCGGTCCATGGATTTCAGGGGCCCTAGGGAAAAATGACGCCATTGGACCCTTATTTAAAGTGGCAAAGCTTTCCTGTCATTCTGGGGGGGGGGCAAAGGCCCCCCTACTCTAGAGAACACCTTAAAGCTATCTCTACTATATAATTTTCCTTACGGTGGTTTTCTGTCGCAACTTTTTCGTCTGACATTTACTCAACGATTTTACCCTCACGCAGAATCCATTATTACGGAAACTACCACCGCTAAAAAACGTTTCGTTTTGGACAAACGGGAATATGGACTTTCTTGCTCTCCTCTTCCGTTGCTCTCCTGTTCCGTGGTTGGGCGCCGCCTCCGAAGGAAGCTGTACACGACACCTCTCTCGCCTGGCTGCTCGACCCCTCCATTCCCCTCCAGTGCCTCCAGATCCGCCGCCATGGTGGTGATGGTGGAGGCGGCGGACGGGATAACCGTCGTTCGACTTTGGTAGCCCCTGATTCATCATCGATGCCTCCAGATCCGCCGCCATGGTGGTGATGGTGGAGGCAGCGGACGGGATCGCCGTCGTTCGACTTTGGCAGCCCCTGATTCGTCACCGCCTCCTGCCGTATTCGTGACTTTGAGCTCCCGCTGACCCGGGATCCCAACCGCTGCCAACGCTGCCCTACCTTGCTAGAGTGGCACTACCAAATACCAATACAGGTGATCTATTTCATGTCTCTGTCTTTGGATATCTCGATGGTGCTTTCTCTCCTCATTTCTTGCTGCGTACATATGAACTCGAGGAAGGATGTAGGATAGGGATGAAGGGAGGAGGAGAGATAAGTGAATCGGTGGTTTTCTTCTTCTTTCTTATGTGCCTTATGCTCTATGGTGTTAATATGATATACTAAATTAATTGATTTGTCATTTTGCTGCATCTATATATATATTCAAAATTCATATTCTGTGACATTGCTTCACTCCTGCTAAATTAACGGTGTCAATTGCATAGACCTACTAGTCTGCTACTTCGTTGATTCACTTTTTAGTAATCTGTTACATTAAATTTATTTGTGCCATCATAAGCTTCTGCAGTTCTGCTACAGCAAGAACACAAATCCATATTTTTATATCTACGCACAAATCTTGGCATGCTGAAGGTAGATTTTGTGGCCATATAGACGTTCTATACAACATGTGGAAGTACATTATTCTTTGACTGAAGATTGTAAATTGTTTTATCCTTCAGATCGTATGTTTTTCTTGAACTTGGGACTCCTGGCAGTTCTTTGACGCCTAGGTGAGGTAGTAGTATAAAGTTCTTTTGATCCCTTGATAAACGAAAGTTTAATTTGGATTGGATTAAACTATTCTAAAGGTGTCCATAGTTTCTATCCAATGGCTGGCACATAATATCTTTACTATTAAATTTCTTAGCATAGGTTCGTCATACAAGGATTTCCCTCTGACATTTTTAGAAGACCTGGTTCCTTCTGCAGTGATATGTGCCATTGGTTAGGAAGATCTGAAATAGTTTTGCCTTGCTTGCATTGCCCGATTGCCATTAATTATGTGCAGTAAATGTCATTTGTGGTGGGTGTGGTGCAAGGCTCGGGCTTTCATGTTTTAATTTCTTGTGTGCCTTGCAGGCAGAGGAAGGGTGCAACCGAGCCTATGACATCACAGTGACATGTAGGCCATGGCAAGTCAATGTCGAAGCACAATGCCACTGGACGAGGCCAACGACTTGAAAGTCACAGTATAGAGGGATCTCCGAGACAAGTGGAAGAACATGCTCTTCTACAAATTGAAAGACGCTTGCTAATCATAGCTTATCATCACTTGAGAGATGGGGTCCGTTGGGACTACACATATAGCTTATCATGTGGTGTTAATATGATATACTAAATTAATTGATTTTTCAATTTTCTGCATCTATATATATATTAAAAAAATTATATTATGTGACATTGCTTCACTCCTGCTAAATTAACGGTGTCAATTGCATTGACCTACTAGTCTGCTACTTCGTTGATTCACTTTTTAGTAATCTGTTACATTAAATTTATTTGTGCCATCATAAGCTTCCACAGTTCTGCTACAGCAAGAACACAAATCCATCTTTTTATATCTACGCACAAATCTTGGCCTGCTGAAGGTAGATTTTGTGGCCATACAGACGTTCTATACAACATGTGGAAGTACATTATTCTTTGATTGAAGATTGTAAATTGTTTTATCCTTCAGATCGTATGTTTTTCTTGAACTTGGGACTCCTGGCAGTTCTTTGAGGCCTAGGTGAGGTAGTAGTATAAAGTTCTTTTGCCCCCTTGATAAACGAAAGTTTAATTTAGATTGGATTAAACTATTCTAAAGGTATCCATAGTTTCTGTTCAATGGCTGGCACATAATATCTTTACTATTAAATTTCTTAGCATAGGTTCGTCATACAAGGATTTCCCTCTGACATTTTTTGAAGACCTGGTTCCTTCTGCAGTGATATGTGCCATTGGTTAGGAAGATCTGAAATAGTTTTGTCTTGCTCATTGCCCGATTGCCATTAATTATGTGCAGTAAATGTCGTTTGTGGTGGGTGTGGTGCAAGGCTCGGGCTTTCATGTTTTAATTTCTTGTGTGCCTTGCAGGCAGAGGAAGGGTGCAACCGAGCGTACGACATCACAGTGATAGGTAGACTATGGCAAGTCAATGTCGAAGCACAATGCCAGTGGACGAGGCCAACGACTCGAAAGTCACGGTACAGAGGGATCTCCAAGACAAGTGGAAGAACATGCTCTTCTACAAACTGAAAGACGCTTGCTAATCATAGCTTATCATCACTTGAGAGACGGGGTCCGTTGGGACTACACATATAGCTTATCATCACGAACGAATATCCATCCGTCACCAAATTGTTGAGGAAGAAGACTTAAACTACGCGTGTGAATTGAACCAGGCCAAGATGGGGATGTAGCTACGAGGCGGACTTCATTTTGTACCGTGCAATATCAACCACCCATACGATGTTTTAATCAACATTCAGAGAAAATAATGTACCTAAGTACACATCGGTGTGATGGATAAATGGTTCCCTTGTCTTTCATCACATGGTCATTGTTTGAAGGTAAAGGAGCCCAGTGATGTTGGAATCATTGAAAATCCTCTAAGCATGTATCTTACTTTTAACTGACAATCTCAAAATTTGTTGGATGTGTGTAAAAAATGTTTATGAAATAACAAAAAGGAAAATAGTGGGATACTTAGACGGCTAGCTAGGCATATCCACACATCCATTGGATTAGCTACATTGATTACATGATATGAACCAGCAACTTAACCTACACTAACGACGTCACACCAGTGCAAATTTCCTAATCCGAAACAACTATCATGTGTGGCCACACAAAATAGACTTTCCATACGCATCACCATATGGTTTGCACAACCACAAACTAGTTTGGAAGGTATTTCTAAAGAGATCATCCATGGTAAACGTCACAAATATTTTTATCCACAAGAAAGTTTCATGGCAGATTCCTTTTTTACCACACCATAGATGTGTTCGCATGCATACACAAAAAGCAATAACCATAGTAAACGCCACATGAACTATGTGTCCACAACAAAAAACCATGGGGTGTAGCACCCATAGCTTGGTTATCATGGATCCTCAAATAGCAATCGACCACAGAAACGCATACCACATAGCAAAAGCAGTGGTGAACTCGCATGTCAAAAATATATTGATGTGATTTTAGCTCTTGCATGCGCGGGAAGGAGATGACGGTGTGAAACGGAAACACCAGGCACCGTCACTCGATTTATACTCTCTGTTAGCTGCATCGAGATTGGTGGACCGTTTTGCTCACCATATCCAACGTTTCCTACTACATACGTAGGTAGCCGCGCGCTTATAAAATCCACGTCCATGACAAAAATTAATGAAAGTTTCATTTACTCGAGGACCAATGTCCGTCTGGCCTAAGAAACTTTTGCGCTCCTCCATTACCATTTGAGAGGCCTACGCCCCATAGAAACTGTCTAACTGAGACTGTCCCTTGGCCCACGGGTCTGACACAAGGTTAGATTCCGATCTCTTCCAGAGTGATATCCCACTAATGGCTCGCCCCCCTAAGCTGCACAGAAAAGGCCCAAAGCCAATCCCAGGGTAATCTGAATGGAATTCAAACAAATGTCATATTGACATGAAAAACATAAATCTGCAACGGAGCAAAGCAAGAACCGCAAGAGTCCAAACCACGGATGAGTGACTTCTAGGTTGCGGTTCCACCAGAAAAATCGAGTAATATACATACAATTGGACCGATATACATACAATTGGACAACCGATAGGCTGGCTAAGCGGGAGCTGCCTCATGTTGAGAAGTATGTGTTCTATAATGCGACAAAGGAGGATGCCCAACATCTCTTCATCATGTGCATCGTTGAGGGACCACTACAAAGAACCACTCCCATAAGTAAAAATGTTATCCTTTTCGAAATAGGCTGGTATGCCATAAACGTTGTGGTTCTACAACATTTTATTGGCCGTTGCAACACCTCACTGTGGTGTATTATTCCTATAGAGAATGAGCAAATGAAGTTAAACCAGGAGAATGTTGGTTGTTGATCTGTTAGTTTTAATAGGCAAGAGACAGAGTCAATAAACAGATAACTTCAGTTAACGTTAAGTAAAGGAGGGTCCACTAAAACCAACGTTTTGGGCACCTCGTACACTAACTGACGTGCCCTGATCGGGGGCACCAGAACCAACCGATGGCTCTTGGTCCACTGTCAGCTGCGTCATATAAAGGTGGGGAGGTTGGCAGTGATCGACCTCTCCCTGGTTTTATGATCTGCCCTAGCTCCTTCTCCACATCTTCTAAACCCTACCGATCTAGGGTGTCCGTAGCAGCGACGGGAAGGCCAGGGTACACCCCGTCGATGCCAGGGCAGTGCCACTGGAGGCCGGTGGGCATCGGCACTTTCCCTAGATCATCTGCATCGACAACAGATCAAGCCTGCATCAACACACAACAATGGCGTCTTCGTCAACCCCAGCACCCAGTAAAGTTCATCTACTCCTTTTATTCATGCCGATCTGGTGTTCTAGTTGCTACTTTGATTGATCTTGTGGCTGACATAATGTTTTAGGCCTAACACCGGCCCGGCAGCGAGGGGGAGGACGTGGGCCCGTTGCAAGGGCCCAAGGAGCTGAGGATGATGTCCTTCGGTGCGGGGCATGCATAGGCTGTGTCCGGGCATGGGTATGGCTAAACATGCGTCAAGTACTTCCTCACCGCTCGTACGCGAATTCCAGTGGACACGGCCGGTGAACGACCTGACGGAGCTTGACGCCTTCTTCAAGGTGATGAACAAGCCACTCCTCACGCGTGTCACGCCACGAACTTAATCATCCGGCGGCCGGAGATCTTCACCAACTTGGGGTGTGTGTAGCAGCGTGCATGTATGTATATATTTGCATGTGTGGGTGACGTACGTACCGGATATGTAGGTTTCATTTCATTTTCCTCCAAAATTTATTTCTTGTAAACTTTGTAACCTTTCAGTATACTCATCAGTTCCTTTCCAAAAATGAGCACGCTCGTGCAATTTTACTATTACGTCCATCATATCAAATACAATAATATAATAACAGTACTTCATATAAAAATATAGTGCATATTATATTAATTGAATGTTCCCAAGAAAATTGTGTAACTTCAGTTTATAGGAAGAAATATCAACTGCAATAATCACACGGTACATGTGATAATCTACCTCAAACCAACAAATATAAACTGCAATATCAAGTAAACATATATAGGATGCAAAAGGAATTGTGATTGATCTAATGGTATTTATTTGGTACCATAAATGTTGATTATTTTGTACTGCGTATAAACTTTGTTAAAATTTACACAATTTGGCGTGTGACTAAAGATACTTTGTTGGCTTTGGTTTTCCTTTGACCGGCTTGGTCTTTCATCTTACTTTGCCGGCTTCGCCTCCTGACTGCTACTTTAGCCAATGGCCTTGGTCATTGGGAGCAAAGGGTGTGTTGTTGGGTTTTTTTTTGGATCGATCAGAGATCAGGTTCTAGGGTATGGATCGGATTCATCGGTGGCTAGAGGGAAGCCATGTTAACAAAAGGGAATCGATCAACCACTGGGACCTCGTGTGTGTGTTGATATAGGGTAGGAAAAGCCCATACAGTAGCGTTGCAGAGACAATCCAATCGGTTACATCGTATGTTAATGAGAGGGTATATGATATCGTATGTGTTACAAACTCTAACATATATCAATATTATTGGCGATGCCCTAACACTTTTTTCATCGACCCTGCGCACTGGGCAGAAACATTATTCCAACTATACTCACCGTTCCTCCTCTCAGGCGGCGCGAGGCTCACGTAGTTATTCCATTTCTCGGCCACGTTCCTCATGTCGTGCACCTTGTTCTCCAGCCCGACGCAGCAGTTGGCGTGCATCGTACACACCGTTTCCATGTTGCTCTTGAGCTGGCAGAAGGTGTCGAAGAGTGACGCCTCGAGGGATACGAACTTGATATGCAGGTCGCCGCCGGCAAGCTCGGCTTTGATCTCGTTGAAGACATCCTGGTCGTGGGTCGAACGGAACCGTGTCCTTGCCGCCCGCCAACTCTTCAGCATCTCGACCGTCCGGTTGGTGGACTTGACATAGTAGAAGCCAGTGTTGGCGACAGTCGGCAGGTAGTCGGTGGCGACGGACATGTCAGCGTAGAGGCTGATGTGCCGGAACGGGTTTCGAAACCACATGATATCCACATCCTGCAAATATTTGTCAACAGAGCATGTATATAACGTTTTTAGTTGTCAAAGATTTTGTGAACTACTTCCTCCGTTTTAAAATATAAAATATTTTAGTTTTGTAAAATAAATGTATCTAAACTTCTTTTAGTGTGTAGGTTTACTTAGGTTTGAAGTGAATCTACATACTAATTTTTTTTTCACAAAGCTAAAACATCTTATATTTTGAAATTTTGAAATGGAGGGACACGCTGCTTACGGTGAAGAGATAGTTATAGCCGAGCTGGAGGACCCGCTGCTGGAGGGAGAGCTTGGCCCACACGATCTCGATGTAGCTCTTTGTCATGAAGCTGTTGGCGGAGGCGACGTTCGCGGCCGCGACCTGGAGGAGGTAGCAGTGCGGGTGCACGGCGCGGCAGCGGGCCATGGCGCCGGGGTCGACGGCGACGATGAGAGTGTGGTTGAGGAGGTGGGCGATCCCCTCGCCGTCGCGGAAGCTCCCGCGGAAGAGGTCGAGGAGGGAGCCTGGCGCCGCCCACGCCTCGTTCACCGACGTGATGATCACCGTGCCGTCGTCGGTGGCCACCTTCGGCAGCAGCTCCGCCAGCCCCGGGAAGCTCTCCTCCTCCTGCGCATCGTATCGCATGTGGGCTGGGAAACACTGCACACAGATATACTGTAGTATATAGATAGATCGTATACTTACCTTCACGGCAGCTGAAGAAGCATGTGTTGAGAGGTTACTTAGCTGATGAGCTGAGAAGCTCGATAGGTGCTCGCCGACCCTGTCGGAGGCGAGGAAGAAGAGCAGGAGCGTCGGGAGAAGAGCCCCGAGCAGGAAGGAGACGGCGTGGCTGACTCTGGCGCGGCCGGTCATGTTCGGTCTGCCCATGTCGATCGATCGTCAAAACCTTGAGCGATCGAGGTTGATGCATGGACTTGTGGTAGGGGGTCAAATATATAATGCTAGCTATACCAGCTGCTTGGGAGTCGAGTTGTTCTTAGTTTTCTCCGAACTGTCATCCAAGTGTAGTCTTCCGATCCAACATCGATCGACGACCATATCATATGCACGCAAAGGAAGAAGGTGGTATGACCTAATCTTAATACTACAAGGTCAATCCAAAGTGGGCATTCCGAGACTAGTAGAATGTAATTGTTTTGTCGCAAGCGGAGGAAGTTGGCATAAAAAAAAAGAGGCGTGCGAGAGAGATCAAGTAAAGCAACAGTGATCCTTCTACTCCACTAGTAGAAAACGGGCTATCCGTTCGTGCATCCTAACAACATTAGTCTCGGTTGCGCCTCGAACCGGGACTAATGCTGGCACGCGTCCCGGTTCGAGCGGACACGGTGGCCGGAGGCATGCGTCCCGGTTCGTAAGGGGTCATGCGTCCTGGTTTGTAACACAAACCGGGACTAAAGGTTGGGCGTCGGCAACGTGGCGTGGCACACACCTTTAGTCCCGGTTACAAACCGGGACATATGATCCCGCCCTCTATAAATACGACGCCCCAGCCCTCTGCATCCTCTCTGTTTTTTTTTGATGGAAGGTGTAAGAGGTGTGCTAGTTTATTTTTTTCTATGCATGCATTCAAGGTGTTTGATGAAATGTTTGAGTGAATGATCCCGTTCAAGTTCTCACAGAACAAAAATATAGAAGGTGTCCGAGACGCACTTGAGCTTTCTCCTCTTTATTTCCCTCGATCGAGGTTAGCAATCTTATATCTTCTCTGTCATTGATACAATGCATGTGTCTGTAGGGGTTCGTAGCATGGAAAACAAAAAATTTCTACCGCATGAACACACAATCAAGATCTAATCTATGATCAAGCCAAGATCTATCTACTAGATTGTAGCAACGAGTCGATAGAATACTAACCCTCGAAGATCCAAAGCGGTTAACGAGAGCAGATTCTCGTGGGTGATGTAGTCGTACACTTCCGATCTTAAGATCGCGTAGACGATCCTTCCGCGCTATGCTTCAAGCGCTCCTGCGATCACACGTACTCGATGAAGACCTTCCTCTCCCTTGTTCCAGCAGGCAGCGGAGGTTGTAGCACTCTCCTCGTGATTCCGGGAGCACGACGGCGTGGTACCGGAAGTAGAGGGGAGATTTTGCAGGGCTTCGCCTTAAGCCGGAGCGAGTATGGTGGAGTATGAGAGAGGGCCTTGGCGATCTAGGGTTTAGAGGCACCAAGGGGAGAGCTTGGCCGGCGGCTAGGGTTTGGGGAAACCCTAACTCGGCGACTTAGAGGATGCCCTAGGCGGCACCTTTGGAGGTGGCCGACTTGGGGCTAGGGTTTGGGGTGAGAGGTGTAGGTAGAGGGGGCACCCCTGCCCCTTCTTTTATAGGTGGGAGGGCGGCTAGGAGGAGGAGTCCTCCTCCAACTCCTCCCTCCTTGGCGGGTGGAGGGAGTGGGACTTCCTCCCCAAGTAGGTTTCCTACTCTCCCTCCACCAAGCAAACTTGCCGTTTGACTTTTTCAAATTGGCGTTTGACTTTCAAACTAGGATTTGATTTCTCCCTTTATTTTGCCCAGCCAAGTGACCTAGTACATGATTCAACCATTCCACATTGTCATGACACATTCATGTACCCTTCCCCTTCGGAGTGCCGGACCTTCCAGAACCTTCTAGAACATTCCCGATGAAAACACCGGAATCATTCCCCAACTCCGAAACAGGACTTTCCTTATATGAATCTTATTCTTCGGACCATTCCGGATCTCCTCGTGATATCCCGGATCCCATCTGAGACTCCGAACAACATTCGGTCTCTTACTCATCATTCCATAACTACTCAACAACATCGAATCCTTAAGTGTGTCTCCCTACGGTTCGTGAATTATGCGGACATGATCGAGACACTTCTCCGAACAATAACCAATAGAGGAATCTGGAAATTCATATGGCTCCCACATATTTCTACGATTACTTTGTGATCGAATGAACCACTTACATATGATACCAATTTCCCTTTGTCTCACGATAGTTTACTTATCCGAGGTTTTGATCGTCGGTATCTCTGCATACCTAGTTCAACCTCGTTACCGATAAGTACTATTTTCTCGTTCCCGTGATATGTGATCCCTTGTGAGCCAGTCACATGCTTGCAAGCTAATTGGATGACATTCCACCGAGAGGGCCCAAAGTATATCTATCCGTCATATGGATGGACAAATCCCACTCTTGATCCATGTGCCTCAACCTATACTTTCCGAACACTCAATGCCACCTTTATAGCCACCCAGTTACGGTGTGGTGTTTGATGCCATCAAAGCATCCTTCTGGTGATGGTGATTAACATGATCTCATGGTCGAAGGAATTAGGTTACTATGTATCAGAAAGCTTATAACAAATGAACTATATTAAATGACTTAATCTTTATGCTATGCTTAACTATAGGAGTATGTCCATCACATCATTCTCCTAATGATATGACCCTGTTGTTAACAACATCTCTATGTTCATGATCAGGAAACCATGATCATATATTAACCAACAAGCTAGTTTAACAAGAGGCTTTACTAGGGACTCTTTTATGTTTACAAATCACACAAGTATTAATGTTTCATGTTAATACAATTATAGCATGGTATGTAAACATTTATCATAAGCATGAAGATATGATAATAACCACTTTATTATTGCCTCTTGGGCATATCTCCAACAGTCTCCCACTTGCACTAGAGTCAATAATCTAGTTTCGAACCTTTGTGTATTCAACACCTATGGCTTTCCGGTGTTGTATGTACACGATTGTTAGTGGTCAACTGATCTCCGGATCTGACACTTCCAGGTCCGTGTGTAATTGCATGTCTTTGCGTCTCTACGCATCACTCATTCTCTAATGAGATGGCTTTGTATAAATTTGGTCCTTTGGTGAGACCTTTAGTTCTTTAGGGTTAAAACATGTTGATAATATTGTCGTACAATATATCTTCATAGTATTATCCCGCTGTGAACTACACCTAGTTTGATAACAAACTACTTGACACAAATGCCCTCTTTAGCTGCTATAATAGCAGTCATATACTTAGCCTTTTGTTGTAGTATCTGTCACAATGTCTTAACTTTGGAACTCATCCAAATCCATTATGGAACTTACTTTCCATTATATTGTGCCACCCTTAGTTTAGATTGAGATAAACTTAATTTTTACTTTGTGACAAAACTAGTATCAATGTAGTACTTTTACAATGAACTAACCATCTATTTTCCACTTCTACAAAATAATATATTCTTAGTTCTTTTACAAGATCATAAGAATATCCTTACTATCGTCCAATGATCATATTATGAATCATTCTGGTATATGCTCATAATATTTAGAGCATAGGACATATCTGGATTTGTACATATCACAGTATGATTGATATAAATACTCTTTGTGATTTCATACATAAAGTATCAATCTATACTTGAATCTTTGTTTCACTTACCAAATGTCAATACACTTGAATATATCATCAATATTGAACTCATTCAATCCTTTCTGTGCGACAAGAACCTTTCTTGTAGTTTCTATATTGAACTCATTCAATATATCATCTATGTACTTTCGGCACAACCATATTAGTGTCTCAATCTATCTATATAGATATTGATGCCAAATATTTGGGTTTTGCCTAAATCTTTCATCGGGATGAAATTCTTAACATGTGTTAATAAAAGATACATCATTTCCAATCAACAATATGCCTTCCACATAATGTATTAGAAACATGTCTTAGCGCTCCCACTTAATTTCTTGCAAATGCAAGCATCTTCATCGTCTTCGACGAATTTAAACTCCTTTAACAGTTTCATCATAGTGAAGATTCCAACTCCGCAATTCTTACTTCAACAATTGAAGTTTGCATATGCTTTTAGAATCCTTTGAATTAACAAAACCCTATGGAACATATTATGAACATGTCCTAGGTAACAATTATATTAGAAGAACTCGTTTTGCTAATTCAACTACCACATAACAAAATTATATGTAGTGTTTGCTACATTAATCCGTCTAGACTAAATATCGCTATGAAAGATCAAATCTTGTCATAGTCAACCTTTGAACATTGCTGTGAACTCTTTCCCAACATGTCGACTATTTCATAGATGTGCAACATCCATGTCTATTTCTTTATAGATCCAAACACAACTGTAAGGTCTTACACCTTTCTCGAGGGTCCTTCAAGTTCAAAACTTGATTTCTCGTGTATGGAACTATCACGGATTTTATGGCTTCAAGCCATTTTACGGAGTCAGGGCCCATCATCGCTTCTTTGCATGTAGTCTGTTCATTATTTTCAAATAATGATTCAACCCTCAAATCTTGGTATTTGATTGTTTACCCGACCTACTTGGTTTCAATAGGAACTTAGATCTCCGTGACCACAACCTTTGAGGCACGTGAGCCATGAGCATTGTTGCTGCCTCCGGAACACTTTTTGGTGCTGCGCAACTTTGCACATATAGCTAAGGTTCTTTTAACCTTATCAAAGTTCTATTGTCCTCCCACTTAACTCTTCACGGAAAGTTTCTTTCTCAAAGAAACTTGACGTTCTAAGCGACAAACACTTTTGTCTCCGGTGTTATGGAGGAATACTTAACAGTTATTCGAAATAACATACAAAGACAGGTTCATCCGACTTTGGTTGCAAACATCTTTCTTATGCAAAGCATACCAATGTTTAAGAAAGGACAACTTGGGTTTATCCCAAACCATAACTTTATATGGTGTCATTTCAATGGATTATGATGGAGCTCTTTTCAGTGGAAAAACGATAGTCTCTAAAGCTTTTAATCTTTAAAATATAATGGCAGTTTTATGAATTACACCTTTGATCTTACCATGTCAAACAAGGTTTAATTACATATCTCGAACGCTCCATACTCTTATGGTGTTTCGGGAAATGCAAATCCACAGAACGATTCCTTAAATCTTAGGTATTATGCTAAACTTGTAACTCAAATATCTTCCTTTATGATCTTATCATAAACTATTTATATTCTTGTTACAATGATTTTGCACTTCATCTTGAAAGTCTTTGAACTTTTAAAATGTTTCATACTTCATCCTTATTAAGTAAATATTCATATATTCACTCAAATTTTCGGAGTAAACATATGAAGTTGAAATCCATCGCTCTTGACTATATATAATGGATTTCGTACAACAATATGTACAAGTTCCAATAAGCTAGTCATTCGTTCCCTTTTGGCCTATGAACGAAGTTTTAATTATCTCTAGGAAAGTTTCACAAGCGTCATTTGAACCAAATCAAAAGGACTCCAAAATTCCATCCACATGGAGTTTCTTCATGTTTTCTTTCCAATATAATTTAAACGGCGATGTCACTTCCTAAGTGATCTTTCAATCAATTTGTCTTTCGACATTTTTAGCACTAGTTTTACGGATGTGATTTCTCCAACGAGATTTGTGAATCATCCATCTTTTATGGATTACGGCAATTATTTGAACAACCCTTTTGTTCTCATAATACCTGATAAAAAAAATCTTGAAGGCAAGCTTTGATGTTTAACAAGCAGCACAATAACCCTTTATTTGTTCTCGATGAACATCATCACATATTCTTTTGCTAGTTACTTAGGCCATTGTAGTTCATGAATTGTGTTGTTTCGTATGACGATTCACAAAAACAAATTCAGTATCAAATACTTAAGAACCACATTGTTTAATAAGCAAAGAATATAGCCATAACATGTATATCATCTATATACTTAAGCTGAACAATTTCTTTTCTGCCATATATTTATGAGATTCTCTTTCAGTATTTCCTTTTCTGTTTGAAAGAATCTATCAACAACAATAGTGGAGCCATATACATGACACATAGTCCAAAGCATGTATAGTTAAATACCAATGTCTTTGGACTTGCACTTTGAAGTAGATCACCATCATCAAATGTTTGGTGTTCTTTCAAATTCCTTTCTTTAGTAATCTCTTGGTGTAGTAAACATTTTACCTACATCAAATATTCACCCTTATCATGGAATTATCCATGATCAAGCTACTTTTAGCTTATAACGATGAATCGCGAGTATAATGTTGCTCTCCAAAACCTTTTGGTGGATTAGGACAACTAGTGTCTTCAACCTTTTGCAAATTCTCATCAAATATGAGAACATGACCTTTGCCATATTATACTCTATCATGTTGCAACCAAAACTTTGTTTCAGATATCACAATATCTTCCACACATCATGGTTTCTGAAACAACTCTTTCAGATCCTAGATAACCTTGATATTAAGACAATCCTTTGAATATCAAGAATCATGGAGACAAACATGATACTCATACACTAACAATTGGAATTGTCACTCTTGATTTAATACCAATTATTAAACTTCATGGAGTAACCGGAACTTACTGAAAGTTTGCAATAGGAATTTTAAACTTTAGATTAACACTTCAAAACAATACGATACCAGTTCGTAAAGTAACTAACCAGAATACTATAGTTCTATCATCTCAGTTATAACTAAGGGCAAGGTGGTAAACGGATGCCAATGACTACAACAATTACGCAAATTCACTTTGATTTAATTTATGATAAATAGTGTTCAACTTTTAATCATATTGCCATTGAACTCCCACTCAAAACAATATCCCTCACATTGTTTTAGTGATCACACGAACCAAATCTACCACATCAAAACCGATCATCATGAGAGTTGATGTAGCTTCAATGGCGAACAATCAACATGTTCATCATATCTAGTATATGACTCATGCTTTACCTTTCGGTGATCCGTGTTCCGAGACCATGTCTGTACATGCTAGGCTCGTCAAGATCAAACCTTAGCTTCCGCATGAGCAAATCTGGCTTGCTCACGTTCTATACACTCGCAGAATCTAACACACCCGATCATCACGTGGTGCTTCGAAACAACGAGCTTTAGCAATGATGCTTACTAAGGATGAACACTTTAAAACTTGAAATTGTGTGCTTGAGGGATCATCTTATAATGCTACCGTCATGAACTAAGCAATACAAGATGCATAAAAGGATTAACATCACATGCAATTCATAATATGTGATATGATATGGCCTTTCTTCTTTGTGCTTCCGATCTCCATCTTCAAGCACGAATCATGATCTCTATCATCACCGGTGTGGCGTCAAGGTCAATGGCGCCGCTTCATGGTTGTCTTCCACCAGCATCAACTATTACAACTATCTTGAATAATAGTCACACAGGACTTAACAGATTTAAAAGACAACCATATGGCTCCTGCCGGTTGCCGACTTACAATAATGAACATTGCATACATCATATATAATCAAAATCATGGCCATATCACATCACAGCACACCCCTGCAAAACAAAGTTAGACGCCTCTAATTTTCTTTGCATATTTTACGTGGTTTGGGGCTTTCAATAAGTGTCGTTCTAACTTACGAACAATAACCACAACATTGATACTAGTATTGTCAATCACCCGTTGTAAATTGAATCTTAACTATGTTGGGAGAAACAGGCACCCGCAAAGCCACTTATGCAATACAAGTTGCATGTCAAGCGTGGAGCAAGTCTCCTGAACGATGTCATGTAAGGTTAGCCCGGGCCGCTTCATCCCACCATCCCGCAAGATGCAAAGTACACAAGAAGCAATCGACCACAAAAACATCAACGCCCACAATGACCATTGTGTTCTACTCGTGCAACAGATCTACATATAGACATGGCTCTAATACCACTGTAGGGGTTCGTAGGATGGAAAACAAAAATTTTCTACCGCATGAACACACAATCAAGATCTAATCTATGATCAAGCCAAGATCTATCTACTAGATTGTAGCAGCGAGTCGATAGAATACTAACCCTCGAAGATCCAAAGCGGTTAACGAGCAGATTCGTGGGTGATGTAGTCGTACACTTCCGATCTTAAGATCGCGTGAGAGGATCCTTCCACGTTCCTAGCGCTTCAATCGATCACATAAATTTTCGATGAAGACCTTCCTCTCACTTGTTCCAGCAGCGGAGGTTGTAGCACTCTCCTCGTGATTCCGGGCTGACGGCGTGGTACCGGAAGTAGAGGGAGATCGCAGGTTGCCGGAGGCGAGTATGGTGGAGTATGAGAGAGGCCTTGAGATCTAGGGTTTAGAGGCACCAAGGGAGAGCTTGGCGGCTAGGGGTTTGGGAAACCCTAACTCGGCGACTTAGAGGATGCCCTAGGCGGCTGCCTTGAGGTGGCCGGCGACTTGGAGCTAGGGTTTGGGGTGTGAGAGGTGTAGGTAGAGGCACCTGCCCTTCTTTATAGGTGGGAGGGAGGCTAGGAGGAGGAGTCCTCCAACTCCTCCTCCTTGGGCCCGGGTGGAGGAGTGGGACTTCCTCCCAAGTAGGTTTCCTACTCTCCCTCCAAGCAAACTTGTTTGACTTTTCAAATTGGCGTTTGACTTTCAAACTAGGATTTGATTTCTCCCTTTATTTTGCCCAGCCAAGTGACCTAGTACATGATGCAACCATTCCACATTGTCATGACACATTCATGTACCCTTCCCCTCCGGAGTGCCGGACCTTCCAGAACCTTCTAGAACATTCCCGATGAAAACACCGGAATCATTCCCCAACTCTGAAACAGGACTTTCCTTATATGAATCTTATTCTACGGACCATTCCAGATCTCCTCATGATATCCCGGATCCCATCCGAGACTCCGAACAACATTCGGTCTCTTACTCATCATTCCATAACTACTCAACAACATCGAATCCTTAAGTGTGTCTCCCTACGGTTCGTGAATTATGCGGACATGATCGAGACACTTCTCCAAACAATAACCAATAGAGGAATCTAGAAATTCATATGGCTCCCACATATTTCTACGATTACTTTGCGATCGAATGAACCACTTACATATGATACCAATTTCCCTTTGTCTCACGATAGTTTACTTATCCGAGGTTTTGATCGTCGGTATCTCTGCATACCTAGTTCAACCTCGTTACCGATAAGTACTCTTTTCTCGTTCCCGTGATATGTGATCCCTTGTGAGCCAGTCACACGCTTGCAAGCTAATTGGATGACATTCCACCGAGAGGGCCCATAGTATATCTATCCGTCATATGGATGGACAAATCCCACTCTTGATCCATGTGCCTCAACCCATACTTTCCGAACACTCAATGCCACCTTTATAGCCACCCAGTTATGGTGTGGTGTTTGATGCCATCAAAGCATCCTTCTGGTGATGGTGATTAACATGATCTCATGGTCGAAGGAATTAGGTTACTATGTATCAGAAAGCTTATAACAAATGAACTATATTAAATGACTTGATCTTTATGCTATGCTTAACTATAGGAGTATATCCATCACATCATTCTCCTAATGATATGACCCTGTTGTTAACAACATCTCTATGTTCATGATCAGGAAACCATGATCATATATTAACCAACAAGCTAGTTTAACAAGAGGCTTTACTAGGGACTCTTTTATGTTTACAAATCACACAAGTATTAATGTTTCATGTTAATACAATTATAGCATGGTATGTAAACATTTATCATAAGCATGAAGATATGATAATAACCACTTTATTATTGCCTCTTGGGCATATCTCCAACAGTGTCGATGTGAATTGGTCATTTCACTATTTATGATGTTCCATTTTTTATAAACTTAATTATATGATGCGGATGAACGGTCGGGAATGGATGTATGGTGACCGCGTGTACCCGGGTACATTAAAGGCGTGGATAAATTTATCGATGTGGCTACGGCAAACAAAGAGAATGGTTTTATACGTTGTCCATGTGTTCAATGTCGGAACAACAAGGAGTACTCTTTCTCGAAAATCATTCACAGCCACCTGGTTATGAAAGGTTTCATGCCCAACTATAATTGCTGGACCAAGCACGGGGAAAGAGGGGTTATGATGGAAGACAGTGAAGAAGAAGATGATGATAACAACTATCATCATATGTTTCCTGAATACAGGGATACTGCAATAGAAGAGAATGAAGAGGAAGGAGGTGAAGAACGGGCATCAGATGAGCCCGCTGATGAACTTGGTAGGGTCATTTCTGATGCAAAGCGAGACTATGAAACAGAAAATGAGAATTTGAAGTTAGAGGGGATGTTAGAAGATCACAAAAAATTGTTGTACACAAATTGCAAAGATGGCAGCACAAAGCTTGGTACCACACTGGAATTGCTGCGATGGAAGGCAGAGTGTGGTCTAACTGGCTCCTCATTTGAAAAGATGCTGAAAATAATGAAGCCGAAGTTTCCAAAACATAACGAACTTTCCAAGAGTACGTACAAAGAAAAGAAGAATCTCTGTCCTCTAGGATTAGATGTGCAGAAGATACATGCATGCATTAATGACTGCATCCTCTACCGCGGTAAGGAGTATGAGAATTTAGATAAATGCCCGGTATACAATGCATTGCGGTATAAGATCAGACGAGATGACCCTGGTGATGTTGAGGGAGAGCCCCTCCGGAAGAGGGTTCCTGCTAAGGTTATGTGGTATGCTCCTATAGTACCAAGGTTGAAACGCATGTTCAGAAACAAAGAGCATGCCAGGTTGTTGTGATGGCACAAAGAAGACCGTAAGAAAGACGGAAAGTTGAGACACCCTGCTGATGGGTCACAGTGGAGAAAAATCGAGAGATACTTCCCAGACTTTGCAGGGACGCAAGGAACTTATGATTTGGTCTAAGTACGGATGGCATGAATCCTTTTGGGGAGCAGAGCTGCAGTCACAGCACCTGGCCCATAACTCTATGTATCTACAACCTTCCTCCTTGGTTGTGCATGAAGCGTAAGTTCATTATGATGCCAGTGCTCATCCAAGCCCGAAGCAACCGGGCAACGACATTGATGTGTACCTTAGGCCATTAGTTGAAGAACTCTTACAGCTGGCGGGCAAACCAGGTGTACATGCGTGGGATGAGAACAACATGAGCCATTTGACCTACGAGGGTTGCTTTTCGTAACCATCAATGATTGGCCTGCTCTTAGTAACCTTTCAGGACAGACAAACAAGGGATATAAGGCATGCACACACTATTTAGATAAGACTGAATGTACATATTTGCATAAATGCAAGAAGGTTGTGTACCTGGCGAATCGACGATTTCTTCCGACCAATCATCCCGTAAGAAAGAAAGGCAAGCATTTCAAAGGTGAGGCAGATCACCGGAAGAAGCCTGAACTCCCTACTGGTGATGATGTATTTGGTATGGTCAAGGACATAGAAGTAATCTTTGAAAAGGGTCCTGACGGTCAATCAGTTCCGAACGACGTCGCTACAGGACACGCACCCATGTGGAAGAAGAAATCTATATTTTGGGAGCTGCCATATTGGAAAGTCCTACGTGTCCGCTCTTCAATCGACGTGATGCACGTGACGAAAAATCTTTGCGTGAACCTGCTAGGATTCCTAAGCGTGTATGAGAAGACAAAAGATACACCATAAGCACGGGAGGACCAACAAATTATGAAAGACCCAAAGAACATGCATACACAGAACAAGACGGATAAAGGGCATCACTTAAGTCGTGCTAGCTATGCTCTTATCAAAGCAGAGAAGGAAATCTTTTTTGAAGTCCTTTATAGTATTAAGGTGCCTCCTGGCTTCTCATCTAATATAAAAGGGATAATAAATATGGCAGAGAAAAAGTTCCAAAACCTGAAGTCTCATGACTGTCAAGTGATTATGACGCAGTTGCTTCCGATTGCATTGAGGGGGCTTCTACCGGAAAATGTTCGAGTACCCATTGTGAGTTGTGTGCATTCCTCAATGCAATATCTCAGAAGGTAATCAATCTAGATATTCTGCCATTCACGTGATTTACAGTATTAAGGTACAATGTCTTGTTAGTTTTGAGTTGGTGTTCCCACCATCCTTCTTCAATATTATGACGCATCTCCTGGTTCACCTAGTGGAAGAGATGGCCATTCTCGGTCCTGTATTTCTGCACAATATGTTCCCCTTTGAGAGGTTCACAAGAGTCTTAAAGAAATATGTTCATAACCGTGCTAGACCAGAAGGAAGCATCTCCAAGGGATATGGAACAGAGGAGGTCATTGGTCATTGAGTTTTGTGTTGACTTTATTCCTGACCTTAAGCCGATTGGTGTTTCTGACTCGCGGCATGAGGGAAGACTAAGTGAAAAAGGCACGCTGGGAAAGAAAGCAATGATATGTAGGGACGGGGATTCTTTCACTAAAGCACACTACACAGTTCTACATAATTCCACCTTGGCAGCTCCGTATATCGAGGAACACAAGAATATTGTACGCTCCAAAAACTCGGGGAAGCCTGACTCATGGATTACATATGAACACATGAAGTATTTCGGTGGTTGGATGCGAACACATTGAGTGTTAGTCCCGGTTTGTGGCTTGACCGAGACTATATATAGGGGGGCCTTTAGTCCCGGTTTTGTAGTCTTGGTTTTTAATATTAATAAATGTCTTGAGTGTTAGTCCTGTGGCTGGACCGGGACTAAAGGGGGCCTTTAGTCCCGATTCGTAGAACGACTTTCCCGAACTATGAAGAAGTTGTCCCGATACATACTTACCATTAAGATCTAATCTCCAAACGCGTGTGGCCACATATTAGGGAGTGCCTCTATGACCAATTTATTGGAGATGCCGAGGACCAGGCTCGGCGCATCTCCCTCAAGCAACCATAGTGGTGTCCCTGCTCTCGCACACCATCTTGCAGCTTGTAACTTCTCTAACTAGATCAATACACCTGGGGCTAACTAATTTCACATATTAGGGAGTGCCTCTATGACCAGTTTCCTGGAGATGCCGGAGGACTGGGATCCGGTGGCATCTCCCTAGAACTGGTCATAGTGGTGTCCCTGCTCTCGAAAACCATATTGGAGATGCCTCAATCTGGCTGGAGGACTGGACTCACAAGGATGCCTATTTATAGTACAAGCATCTCGGCATAGTGTCGACACTTACGACATAATGTAGATACTAACCCCTATTATTAGTGCTGACTCTTGTTTTGTCCCGGTTGGTGGCTCCAACCGGGACTAAAGGTTCATCTTTAGTCCCGGTTGGTGACACCATCCGAGACAAGGTACAAGCCGCACGACATAATGTCGACACTCACCCCTATCATTAGTGCTGCCTGGCCCAGCCTGCCGAAATCCCTGCAACCAGGACTAAAGATGAACCTATCATGTTCGAGGTTTTATGGCTTTCGGTCCAAATGATCAAGCCATTTTCCATTTTCCAAGCGCAAAAAGGGTCGTTTTGTGAAGTAACCACCAAAATGCTGTTTTAGAATGCTACCGTCCCATTTTTTAAAATACTAGACCACCTTATATGGACTATATCCCAACCGGGACATCTCAAACCTTTTTGTCCATCTCGGATAAAAAAGAAAAATGTCTGCCGAATCGGTAGGAAGTGGGTCCGGTTTGTACTACAGGTACATGATCTAACGCCCATGATTTTTGAACAAATCATTTTAGACTCGCAATATGTGGTTTCTTCAGAGATCCAATGCAAGTTCTAACGATGCTCGTCCCCTATCTTCATACACGCCGGTTCGACCATAGTTAGAAATTCAAAAAATTCAAAATGGGCATAAGAAATTCAAAAAAAGTCCGAACAATGTAAATCCTTCGCGTGGTATCATATTACGTGACATAGTTGCAAGGAAAAATACCAGACTTGGTATATTGATCATGTCTCGAAAAAACCTTCACAAAATGACCTATCATGTTCGAGGTTTCATGGCTTTCGGTCCAAATGACCGATGCTATGTGTTGAATAACGGCATAGTTTGTGATGTTGTGCCCATATTATGCATGCATGTGGACATTGCTATGGAGAACAATGTTGCAGGAGGAAGTTTTCCTTTTCGTCGCACGGAAAAGCCATTTTCCATTTTCCGAGCGCAAAAAACGGGTCGTTTTGTGAAGTAACCACCAAAATGCTGTTTCAGAATGCTACCGTCCCATTTTTATAAAATACTATACCACCTTACATGGACTATCACCCAACCGGGACATCTCAAACCTTTCCGTCCATCCCGGGTAAAAAGGACAAATATCTGCCGAATCGGCTGGAAGTGGGTCCGGGTTGTACTACAGGTACATGATCTACGCCCATGATTTTTTGAAAAAATCATTTGTAGACTCGTAATATGTGGTTTATTCAAATATCCAATGCAAGTTCTAACGATGCTCATCCCCTATCTTCATGCACGCCGGTTCGACCATAGTTAGAAATTCAAAAAATTCAAAACAGGCATAAGAAATTCAAAAAAGTCCGAACAATGTAAATCCTTCACGTGGTGTCATATTATGTGACATAGTTGTAAGGAAAAATACCAGACTTGGTATATTGATCATGTCTCGAAAAAACCTTCACAAAATGGCCTATCATGTTCGAGGTTTCATGGCTTTCGGTCCAAATGACCGATGTTATGTGCTGAATCACAGCATAGTTTGTGATGTTGTGCCCATATTATGCATGCATGTGGACATTGGTATGGAGAATAATGTTGCAGGAGGAACTTTTTCTATTCGTCGCACGGAAAAGCCATTTTCCATTTTCCGAGCGCAAAAAACGGGTCGTTTTGTGAAGTAACCACCAAACTGCTATTTCGGAATGCTACCGTCCCATTTTTCTAAAATACTAGACCACCTTAAATGTACTATCTCCCAACCAGGATATCTCAAACCTTTTCGTCCATCCCGGGTAAAAAGGACAAATGTCTGCCGAATCGGTAGGAAGTGGGTCCAGTTTGTACTACATGTACATGCTCTAACGCCCGTGATTTTTTGAAAAAATCATTTTTAGACTCGCAATATGTGTTTATTCATAGATCTAATGCAAGTTCTAACGATGCTCGTCTCCTATCTTCATGCACGCCGGTTCGACCATAGTTAGAAATTCAAAAAATTCAAAACGGGCATAAGAAATTCAAAAAAATCCGAACAGTGTAAATCCTTCGCGTGGTGTCATATTATGTGACATAGTTGCAAGGAAAAATACCATACTTGGTATATTGATCATGTCTCGAAAAAACCTTCACAAAATGACCTATCATGTTCGAGGTTTCATGGCTTTCAGTCCAAATGACCGATGTTATGTGCTGAATCACGACATAGTTTGTGATGTTATGCCAATATTATGCATGCATGTGGACATTGGTATGGATAACAATATTGCAGGAGGAAGTTTTCCTTTTTGTCGCACCGAAAAGCCATTTTCCATTACCGAGCGTAAAAAACGGGTCGTTTTGGGAAGTAACCACCAAAATGCTGTTTCAGAATGCTACCTTCCCATTTTTCTAAAATACCAGACTTGGTATATTGATCATGTCTCGAAAAAACCTTCACAAAACCCTAAACCCTAAACCCAAGTTTCTTCCCTCCATTTCTTCCCGCCATTTTTCATCCCGCCATTTCTTCCCGCAATTTCTTCCCGTAGTTTTTTCCCGCAATTTCTCTTCCCGCCATTTCTTCCCACAGTTTTATTCCCGCCATTTCTTAGTACATATATGTAGGAGGCCTCCATTGTCATTGCACATCTCTAGACTCATATCTTCAACCTCATCACTCTTCCCCATGGCTTCCACCATACGACTAACCCCCAGGAAGGCGGAGGCGCTTTGCGCCTCGAACTACCCTTGAGCATGCGCGTCCGTCGGTTGGATACTCCTCCGTCCCTCTAGGTGTGGCGCGCCGGATGGCCATCACGAACCACTACTACTTCGACCTTACGCCAGAGCAGCGGAGGAATCCCAACTGGCATCCCGACTATTTCCCGACTTGGGAAGCCTTCTTCCACTACTAGGAAAACGGTCGTCTGTGGGGCACATAAAAGGCCCATCCGCGGCGCACTAGTGGTGCGCCACGGGCCTTGTGCTACGGCTATCTCCTAGCCGTGGCGCACTGCATGGTGCGCCACGGTTATGTCGAGATAGGCGTAGCGCACTAATCTTCTGGATATGTTGGCAGTGCGCTCGCCTTGGATCTTCGTGGCGCGCATGCATCGGTCGCCACAAGCATCTTGAGTGCGCTTTAAACCTTTATCGCCAGAAGTTGTGCCATGTGCGCCACGGGTGTCTTTTTTTTAATTTCAGGGCCAGATGATATACAATACAGATTATATAGGCAGATATACACACAGATATACACACAGATATACACACAGATATAAGATATACAGTTATATATATAAATACACAATTCGCAAAACAAGATTGAAACAAATACATATAGATAAGTCTCATACATGAATACATAAGTTATACATTGTTTTGATCAAGTTACAAAGTAGTTGGTGACATGCGAATACATGTGTCGATCGAACAAGTTAGAGCTCGGAAGCTCGCCTACACATCTAAACTAGCTAGACACAAACGCGGGATAAACAACCAAAAAAGATAAGCATGATCACCTCCGCGACGAAGGTGTAGGTCTTCATCCGGTTCTCGTCGTAACTCCCGCTAGATAGCGCGTGTATCTAGCTTCTGCCTCTGCCATAGTATTGTACCCTTTATAGCTATTGCCGCTAAAATGGTTCACCTGTCTCCGGCAGTCTTCCCAATCATCGTAGACTCCGAGAACCCGTCCCTTGTACACAACGTATCACGTCATCTACAAGTTGACAATAATAATTAACCGGTGATTGAAAAAAACATGTATAATTAAAGTCGCATATGAAGATACACTTATAGAAAGTACTCCTAAATCAAAAAGACCAAACTCAAAAAGCATGCCTCATATATAACTAGGTTGTTCGACACAGGAATATGCTACGATGGAACTGTACGCCAAGTAGGATGCACAACACCTGGACCTGTGCATAGCACAAGGCGGACAATCCCATCACAGCACATTCACATATAGTGTGCTACGACATTTCAATCATCGGCATTATTCTCGAAAAAGACCAAAGTAACTCAAAAAGCATGCCTCATATATAACTAGCTAGGTCGTTGGACACAGGAATATGCTACGACGGAACTGTTCGCCAAGTAGGATGCACAACACCTGGACCTGTGCATAGCACAAGGCGAACAATCTCATCGCAGCACATTCACATATATAGTGTGCCACGACATTTCAATCATTGGCATTATTCTCGAAAAAGACCAAAGTAAATCAAAAAGAATGCCTCATATATATATACATAGGTCGTTGGACACAGGAATATGCTACGATGGAACCGTAAGCCAAGTAGGATGCACAACATCTAGACTTGTGCATAACACAAGGCTTACAATCTCGTCGTAGCACATTCACATATATATTGTGCCACGACATTTCAATCATCGGTATTATTCTCGAAAAAGACCAAAGTAAATCAAAAAGAATGCCTCATATATATATATAGGTCGTTGGACACGGGAATATGCTACGACGGAACCGTGAGCCAAGTAGGATGCACACGACCTGGACTTGTGCATGTCACAAGGCTCACAATCCCGTCGTAGCACATTCACATATATATTGTGCCATGACATTTCAATCATCGGCATTATTCTCGAAAAAAGACTAATAAAGTAAGGGGAAAAAAGAAGGACCAAAGTGAGCAAAGGACCAAAGAGTAAGAAAAAGAACCAAGCATTGATTGATATATAATAATAATAAGCAAAAGAAGTAAGCGATGATTCATAAACCTAATAAGATAAGTATAGTAGCATGTACACTTGTCCACATACACACAAAGGTCATCTATAGTTTATAACTACAACTAGGCAAACATCAAGCCTTCTGGCTCGGCTTAGGGAACGGGAGGACGCCTTGTCTCGTCATGAACTTCCTATAGTCACCCTGCATCTCTAGGCGATCTTCTATGTCACGGTTATTCGGGATATTTCCTCCGTAGAAGATCCCCCGAAGTCATGACATCACGAAAGATGATTGCCCCAAACTGCTGCTGGATGCGATACATCTCTTGTCTAATATCTGAATCAGTGATCTTGGCCTTTGCTTCGGCCCACTGTTTGAGATGATCTGGCAGCATAGAATTCTGCTGGTCAAGTAGAACGCCCTCATGTGATGGAGTGCATAGTAGGCTTCGTTCTTACTGTTTTCCGGCTGCTTCACGCAGGGGAACTCCGTTACGTGGTTGAAGACGTGCCTGCCGAACTTGACCTTCGTACGCACGAAGGTGGTGCCTTCCGTCGAGGCAAAGCCAGTGACAGCATCATCCAGAACTTCCTTGATCTTGTCGTAGTTTTTATTCTTTTCTAGACTCCCCGAGTCGAAATACGTGGCGTGGGAATGCTTCGGCGATAAGGAGATGAGCGTGCAATGTTCATCTCTACGCAAAAAATTCAAATGGAATGTGTTGGAAAAAGAATGATGATAATCTAATAAAGCCAATCGACAGTGGCGAGTGAATAACGACTTACTCGGGAAAGTAAGGCACGAGAATGTATTCCTTTGTCTTGTTCGCCACGAGGATTCTTTTAAGGTACGAGGCCATGATACGTCGTTCGGCGGGGGAACCCAAGTAGCCGTCACACATGTAGTAGGGGTCCACTATAGCGATGCCCGATGTGTTCTCTCTAATGATTTGCATGGCCAGGCTAAGAGAAAACAGACGGACCATGGTATAGTGCAGCGGGTATAGGTGGAACATATTGAAGATGTCGTTGAACCGCAGGAAGAACAGATCCGCAGGGGCATTGTCGACGAAGCCCAAGCCTGGTGGCACCTTAACCACGAATACCGGGTGCAAGGGATCTTTCTCCAATAGAAGGCGTCTCTCTATCGTCAGCACGCCGTCATGCACACTCTGCAGTTCCGAACTGGCGAGCCTCCGCAAATTCTTAGGTAGCATGGGCTCACCCGCCACATGAATCCTCCACATAATACCCTCGGGTCTTGGTGGCCCGTCCCGAAACCTGATCGGATTCGCAGTTGTTGACGCCACCGGCTGGCTCGAGCTGCTAGATTTTCTTTTCCTGCCCTTTTTTCCTTTTGGAGAGCGGGCAGGCACCGCAATCTGAGCACCGGCCGCCCTATGTAGTGTGTCAGGGCTTAGAATAAAGGGTTGGTTGGTTGTATCAGCTGGCTCTGTAAAGGCGCAAGCTGGAGGCGTCTCCTGAGAACCAAACAGACGCTTGGTGATAGTGGCTTTCTCTATGGGGCCACCAGCTAGGTCTTCGTTGCTAAACTGAGTGTTGAAGAAGTGATCATTCCAGTCTTCGTCGTCCTCGGTTGGATCCTACGCCATGTGCATATCATCAACATGATCATCCGACCCACCGCATGGAGGCGACGGCGAGGGCGGTAAGGGGGCCTTGCCACCGCTTGTCGCTGGCACGAGTACATGCGGTGTTGTTGTCTGTGGCGTGATGGCCCCCGCCGTCCCCAAACGGATCATGCTCTTTGGCCATTGCAAGAATAAGCCGAAGCAAGTTCTGAGGACAGCCGGCTCTTCTTCATCCGCTCCTAGGGGTTGAATGGGAGGTTCCAGGTCATCGCAGCCCCTTAGCACCCGACTAATTTTAACCCTGTGCATGCTATCTGGCATCGGCCTTGAGTGTAACGTGCGCTGCAAGGGTTGAACGATGGTACCCTTGGCAACATCCCTCAGCTCGTTTTTCACGTAGCATAAGAGAGTGCAAGGAACATCCATCTCGGAAAACATGTACGGCGTCGTCAGAGATGCCATAAGAGTAATAGATGGCGTGAAAGGCGGTAAAGCAATTTGTTTACCATGATGGCGTCGAGATCGGCTAATGTCGACGCACCGCATACGGCGACGGGCGTGCAAGAGACGGAAGGGCTGCTTGATGGCACGGTGCTGGCCGCCGGTGTATTCTCCCTACCGCCGGGTGCTTGGAGCTCCGGTGCCGCCGCGACGATGGCAGGGGGGCACCAACATGTACTCTGGCGCCGCGGTGATGGCAGGGGGAGTCACCAACACTTGCGGCGCCGCGGTGCTAGCGGGCGGAGTCACGAACACGTAGTTCGCCTGATTCGTCGGCACCGCGTTGTTCGAGTGGCTGCTGACCATGCTTGGAATCGGGCACGGCCCTACTCGACCACCCACACTCCAGTTCGCTATTGACTCCACCAAGGTAGGCAGGAAGGACGTGAGGGTGATTGCCAGGTTGTCTTGGACGATCTGCGAGATCCGCGCCACTTGTTCCTTAAGTTCTTGAACCTCGCGGTTTTCCTCCTCGCTCCTTCCCGACGGCGCCACATGCGTCCTCGGCGGTGCACCAAAATGATCCACCCAATTCTTACCCCTGAGTCTGGCCAGACGGCCAGCCGACGATGGCTTCTTTGTAACCGGCTCTATTTTCTTGGCCTGGTTCATCGCCCTGTTAAAAGGGTTATCCCACCGGGTGGCCGCCGTCGACCCCTGGGATGAGGAACCCTGGGATCCATGACTAGCAACAATTTCCTCCTCCTGGAGAAGAAGTAACAGTCAATCGTTTAGATCATCGATTAGAATCCAATCGAGTTGATCCGCGGTAATTAGATTACTTACCACAATTTCCTCGAATTCCTTCACCGCAGGATCCGCGGTGAGTTGTTTGGTTTTTGTGTCCACATGGTAACGGGCCCTGATGAAGTTTCGAACCTGCCCGGGTTCGAATTTCGCAAAGGGGTTTTCTATCCCCTTGAATCTATACTCTTCGTCCTCCTTATTCCATTTGGCCTCTGCGGTTCTGTATCCACCAGATCCGAGATGGTGATGACCTATATTCATCGCCTGTAGCACCTTTCTCGATTACTATTGGCCAGGGCTCTTTCGGATTCACACCTCTCCTTGAACTCCCGGAACTGATATTCGGTGATCTGCGGGTCAATCTTCTAGATCTCCTTGAGACTTTTGCCTTCTTTATAGATCTTCTTCTTTATCCGGGTTCTCCAACTGGCCAGGGCGGTGCTCATCTTTGTGAGGGAGGATTTGTTTACTTTGTTCCCATGATAATTTGTGTTCTGATACTTAGCGGGGAACTTGTATCTTGCGTGCAGCTTCTCGAAGAGGAGTGTGCGCAAGTGGCCATTATCTTTATGCCGGAGATTCTCGGTGTTGATCGAGATGGTTGTCCGGGTGATCGCCGCCACTTGCCCACCGTACCCTCTGACGACAAGGTCGGGCTCCAAAGGAACCCCTGATGGGCTCACTTCGGTAATTTCCTCCCTGACCGTGCCGACCGTGTTCGGGAACCATTCCTTCGGCTTCTTCTTATTCTTAGGAGGATTGCTACCACTCCCTGTGCCCTCGCCGCCATCAGTGGTTTCATCGTCCGCCGTTCCTTCGGCTTCTTCCTCCGCGTCTTCCATCTCATCATCCTCGCTCTCCGAAGGATGGTATTCTTCATCGTCTTCTAGCCGCTGGGCCGCCTCCCAGAATGTCAATTGTTTATTCGGAGGTCTGAGTTCTCCTTCAGTGATGATGCGCTTAGAACATCCAGCCTCGTCGTTGTCACACATCTTTGCACTAATAAAAAACAAATAGTTGGTTAAATGCACGGAAAAATCCGGCATGACCTTTGCTAATTTTCTTAAACTAGGAGTGCCCGATTTCTGCCGAAACAAAAGTTAATCAACATTCCGGCAAATATCAGGACTCATCTCATACGAGAACCTGCATACACAACATAATAAAGTGCTTCATACAAGCACAAGCACAATTTCAAGGTGTTGTTGTCCCAGCACAGATAGTAGTAGAAGCACAGTAGCACCACAGATAGTAGTAGCCAGAGCAACACTAGGATGGATATAAGGAACAGATAGTAGTAGCAGCACAAATAATAGTAGTAGCAGCTCAAGTAGTAGCATAGAAGTAGTAGCAGCTTCCAGATTTAACAAAAGGGGTGACAGACCACAAATTGCAAAGCAGATCAAACAAGCCAGGTGAAACTTGCTTATGCTGGTTGACCCATGTTTTATAGATTCATCACAAGTCATGACATCCAGATAAGCCACAAAATCAAACAAGCCAGCAAACAGTTTCCTACATGTTGAGTTAAAGAGTCCTCCCAAGTCCTAGCTCGGCTTTTTCTCTGGATCTCTATTCCGCTCAAGAAAGTCAGAAGACTACAAGCCAAAGACGAGGCAGTGACATCATCTCCAGCGACCATCTACTAGTGACCCTGGAAGCCAAAGTTCACGCAGTGACATTATCTTCAGCGACCATCTAGGCGATGTTGGAAGGCCAACAACTGGCAGCCCAGCATGACCAAGAGAGAAAACTAAAACTTGGATGTCAGTGCCGGCTGACCCCTACTAAGATCATGCCAGTCCATGCCGATTTTAGTTTCTAGATCTACTCGGGGCAAACCTAGAAAACATTTCACCAAGTCTACAAGCAATCTTGAGATTATTATTTTTTTAACCAGAAAATTTGGGCATATAATATTTGCAACATCTACATTCCTGCAACACTAGTTCCAAATTCAACAAAAGCATTGAACTTGAACATCTAGATAAGACTGACAAATTTCAGAGAATCAAACAAGCTATGTGAAACTTGCATATTCTCCTCTCTGCTACCGATTAAACTTCCAGGCAGTTGACAACACTCTAGCTAGAAAATGTTTCACACTGTCTACAAACAGTCAAGAAAAAATTCTAACCAGGACATATATAACTATCAACATCACAATGCTACCACGCTGTTGGTTGACCCCATGTCAGTACCAGGAGGCCTGGTTGTATTCAAGCAGCATGCTATAACCATGTCGATTGTTACAGGAACCCTAACCATGGCCAATAGAGAGAGGGGAGAGAGGGAGAGAGAGGGAGAGTGGGGAGGGGCGACGCTCACCTCTGAGATGAGGACGACAATGGCGGGCGGGCGGGGAACGACGATGGCTGGCGCGCGGGCCTCCTCCTGCTCCTGCTCCACGGCCTCCTCCTGCTCCACGGCCTCCTCCTCGAGCGGCAATGGTGGCGGATCGAGAAGCGTCGGATTAGCGAGCGGCGCGGCCTCTGGGATCTTGTGGTGGCGGCGGATTAGCGGCGGATCGGCAATGGCGCGAGATCGGGCTCGAGATAAGGGAATGACAACGGCGGCGGGGGCTCGGGCTCGGGATCGACAGCGGCGGCGGTGGGCGCGGTTGAGAATGGGGATGAGGGACGTGTGCCTGCATGCACGTGGTTAAGGCAAATATAGGCGTAGCGCACTCTGGCATAGTGCGCTATAGATATCCGTAGCGCACTAGCCAGAGTGCGCTACGCCTATCTCCTCTAGCAACTGTATAATAAAAGAGTCCCACTATCTATGATTCACTATCCTATCACCTTTGGATTACGCCTTTGCTCTTTTCTAAACTTCTGAGCACCTAGGTTCGAATCCTGGTGCCCCCCCTTTTTTTATTTTTATTTTATAAATATTTTTAAATGTTCCAAAAATGCCCAAAAGTGGTAATATATGTCATATTTGTTTTGTTTTTATTTTATAAATACTTTTAAATGTTCCAAAAATGCCCAAAAGTGATAATATATGTCATAAAAGTGGTACAAATAATATGATTCAAAGTATAACTAAATTTCATAATAATTTGTCCATAATAATATGAATCAGGCACGGCCCTACTCGACCACCCGCACTTTACAATCTTTTTTCAATTAACGCGTTTTACAATATTTTTTGAGCTAGCGTTTTACAATCTTTTTTCCCTTCTTTATCGCGGTTGAATAATTTAGGCCCGGCACTTTAATGTTTCTTCTTTCGAACGGGCTACCTTTTTTGGGTAGGGTTGTCATTTTTCTTCTTGTGATGTATGTTGCTGCATCGTAGTCGTCGTCATCTTCAATCTTTGGATCGCTGTATTGGTCGAAGTCTTGCTCGTTGGCGACTCCATCCATTCCGATGATGTTTCTTTTTCCTCTCCTCACGACAACACGGCTAGGCTTTCTCGGGTAGGTAATGAAAAAACATTGGTCCACTTTGGTAGCCAGTACCCACGGTTCATTTTTCGCGGCCACGTTCGCATGCCGTGACCTTGGATTTGGCTGCTTGGGTATAACCATGGTTGTGAAATACCGGTCTTCTCTTTCGACGCTCTTTGCCCATCTGACACAGAACATCGGCACCTTTTCTCCACAGTAGTCGAGCTCCCAGATCTCCTCGATTCTTCCGTAGAATCTTTCCTTCATGTTGTCATCGGTGTAGAATTCCGACGTTACGCTGAGTTCTGATAATCACACTTGTTGTCCTTTTCCTCCGTGTAGAATGTGTAGCCGTTGATATCATACGCCTGATAAGTCACCAGGTTTTGCATCGGTCTCTGCGACAAGGTGAATATGATCTTTTCCGTGTCAGAAGAATGCGATCGCGGGGGATTATCAAGGAGCGTCTGCCTAAACCAACACGTGAAATCTGAGTTGTGCTCTTTGATTATTTCTCCCTGCGTCCTCTGTATGCCCCGGTCACTGTACTTCTTCTCGATTAACCTTTTGTTCTTCTGTACCCAAGGATCGACCAGTTCTAAATGCTATAGCACGACAAGGATTGCTCGATCAAAGTCTGCGCGTCGAAAATCGAAGTCTGCATGCAGTATGCGACGACCCTCTCGGTGACCAGATCCGTCGAGCTTGCCAAGGTGCCTGTTGACGGGAAGACCGACAGGGTTCTCGATCTCTAGATAATTCGTGCAGAAAGAGATGCACTCTTCGGCCAGAAAGCCCTTGGCTATGCTTCCATTTGGACGGGACCTGTTGCGAACGTATCCTTTGATGTGTCCGTTCATCCTTTCGAACGCCATCATGCCGCGGAGGAACATCGGCCCGAGTTGGACGATGTCCTCCACGACATGGACCAGCAGATGCACCAGATTCCCATAACATGGCTAGCTCCTCTTTCAACAGCCCGAGATACAGATTGATGTCGGTACCAGGTTGTTTCGGGCCTTGAATTAGCATACTCATTTGTATGTACTTCTTCTTCATGCACAACCATGGAGGGAGGTTGTACATCCATACAAACACGGGCCAAGTCTTTGTCGTCTTTCGCTACGAGCGGATTGAGTCCATCGGTGCTCGCACCAAGCCTGATGTTCCTCGAATCTCCATCGAATTCTGGGAATTTGAGGTCCAATGCTTTCCACTGGCTAGCATCTGAAGGGTGCTTCAGCAGTTCATCCCTTTCGGGGTCATCATCATCATCTCCTGGCTTCTTCCTTTCCGCATGCCATCGCATGAGCTTCGCTTCCTTAGGGTCCGCGAAATAGCGCTGCAGACAAGGAGTGATAGGAAAGTACCATCCCACTTTTCGAGGTGCTTTCTTCCCTTTCTTGTATCGACTCACGCTGCACACCGGACATGTGGTTTTTTCCGCGTCCTCGCCCTGATAAATTATGCAATCGTTGATGCATACGTGATATCTAACGTGCGGTAGATCGAGAGGACAAACGATTTTCTTGGCGTCCTCGATACTAGTTAGACATGTGTTCCCCTCCAGGAGACGATCGTGCCAGAATGCCATCATATCGTCGAAGCTTGCGTCGCTCAATTTGTGTTTTGCCTTCATCTCCATAGCCTTGAGCGTTACATTCAACCGGGTATCATCGGGCCTGCATCCTTCATACAATGGAGTAACCGCGTCTTTCTCAAGTTGCGCAAGCTTGGATTTCTCTCTAGCGGCATCCCTGGCGTTACTCGTCTGCTTGAGAAGCAGCTCTTGCACATAAGGGTCCCGCACCCAGCTTGACGTTGTTCCATCGTCGTCTCCTCCTCCGGCATCTAGATCATCATCATCCCGATGCCTTCACCTTCACCATCTCCGGAGACTCTTCATCATCTCGCCGTTCTCGCCATGATGATGATCATCGTCATGTTTCCACCTTCACCGTCTCCATCGTCTTCGTCGCCGCTTATCCAACGAGTGTATCCATCCATGAAACCATGGCGAGCGAGTGCGCTGCAGATTCCCGAATGGGTCGATCACCAGTTGAGTTTGCATCTTCTGCACGGACATCTTATATCCGTCTTGTTATTTCGTATCATGTCGGCCGTCGCATTTCAAAAATCTAGCCACAATGCCTTCGCTCATTATGCGGACCATTTTTGCTCGCACGGTGTACAGTACAATTAGAAGTCTATTAGAACCACATAATGAATGCATGCATGCAATGGTCGATAGAAAATTTCGGCATGACCTATCATAAAATTAGGACCTTTGCGAAATGCCAGAGTCTTGCCAAAATGGAAATGAATCAACATTTTGGCAAAAAAATGGCAAGTTGTTCACACACAAACACAAGAGAGAGAGACCGATCCATACACACATGAACATATCATTATCCTCTCCATACACACATGCATATGAGCATCGATACTCTTCCATATATATACACACACATGACCATCGATCCTCTCCATACACACATCATGAGATCAATCATCTACATACATATGAGCACATCCTTACATGGACAACTTACCGATATGAGAGACCGAGATCGCGAGAAGATGGAAAGGAGAGGTGCGCGAGACCGGAGAAGGAGATGCGAGAGACCGAAGAGCTTCCTCTATTAAGTATGTAACATCCAAGGCAAGTTCCGCATGCTAAAAATGGTGAATGAGTGGATAAATTGAGGCGGGAAGGATAAGGATCCCGACTAGATCTAAGGAGGAAGAAGGGGAAAGTGAAGTGTGAGGTGGTAGATGATCACACATGTGCACAAAGTGGAGCTACCAAAAAAATACTGGTCCACACAACTGTGGCGCACATGTCCCTAGTGCGCCACAGAAACAAAACACAACCGTGGCGCACATGGCCCTAGTGCGCCACGGATGTGTCTGTCCATTTACAGAACAGAGAGGCCTCCACTTAGGCGTAGCGCACCCCCTCCACGTGTGCCACGGTTGACCATAACATCCGTAGCGCACCTTCCCCATGTGCGCTACAGATATGCGGCATGCGGCCAGCAGGGCCCTGGCCCACACACATCTGTGGCGCACCATCACCATGTGCGCCACAGTTGTTGTAGTTACTAGTAGGGCACTGTCCACAGGCGAGCCACACCTGTTTTACCCGTGGGGCACTTCAACCACGTGAGCCACGGAAGTTTGGATTACCTATAGCCGTTTTCCTAGTAGTGTTCGGGGATCGACATGAGAGGGCGCTCGCCAGACATGAGGAGGACGACCCACCTCCTCCGAACTTCAACGAGACCGTTCGTCTGTTGTGGTGGCGCGGCTGGACTCTCCAGAGCGTCATGGCCTACGACACGGCCGCCAACTCTAACCCCCGCCTGTGCTACCCTCAAGTCCAGCCCACTCGTACTCAACTTTCAAAGTTCAACTACGTCGACCCCGACGACGACAGCAACGACGGCCGAGGCGAGTACGACGACTACAGTGGCGAGTATTACAGGTGTAGGCAGGAGCATAACTGAATCACTCCAACATTGCAAAACAAGTTCGGTCGATTGTGACTTAATCTGGCCATGTATCTTAATTTTTAGTTCTTTTATGTATCTTAATCTTCAGTCGTGCTTTATGTAACTTAGTGTTAGTTGCGTTATGTACTTTAATTCCACTTCTATCGTATAAATTTTTCTTTCCGCCCATTATTTCCCGTCCTTTTCTTCCTACCCATTAATATATCAAAAATATAAGTTAATTCAAATCCAAATTAAAAACAGGAAATGGTTTTGAATTAGTTATTCAAATCCAAACACTTTTTATGTTTAAAGTTCTTGTAAATTCCAAATTAATATTCAAAAAATATAAGTTAATTCATTTTTAATTTTAAATGGTTACATTAATTATTTTTAAAAACAGAAAATGGTTTTGAATTAGTTATTCAAATCCAAACACTTTTTATGTTTAAAGTTTTTCTAAATTCCAAATTAATATTCAAAAAATATAAGTTAATTCATTTTTAATTTTAAATGGTTACATTAATTATTTTTAAAAACACAAAATGGTTGTGAATTATTTATTCAAATCCAAACACTTTTTATGTTTAAAGTTTTTCTAAATTCCAAATTAATATTCAAACAATATAAGTTTATTCATTTTTAATTTTAAATGGTTACATTAATTATTTTTAAAAACAGAAAATGGTTTTGAATTAATTATTCAAATCCAAACACTTTTTATGTTTAAAGTTTTTCTAAATTCCAAAGTAATTATCATTTAAAAAACATTACAAATTTAAACCCCAAGAAAAATAAGGCGGGAACAGAGAGAAAATTTCTGAATTTTTTTGAAAACAGGGTCATACATCCCGGTTGGAGCCACCAACCGGGACTAAAGACCCCTGCGCGCGCCCCTTGTGCTGATGAAAAAAAATTGGAGTATACGTCCCGGTTGGTACGTATGACCCTTTAGTCCCGGTTGGAGCCACCAACCGGGACAAAAGGTCCTTCATTTATAACTGGCTCGCTTGTTCTTCTTCCCCATATAATTTCTCATCGACACGCACAAAGGAGACGCCGCCCCTGCCGCCGTGTCGTCCGCAGCAAGCAGAGGAGCGTCGCCCGACCGTGGCCACCATCGTGCTTCTGTCGCCCCGTCCTCCACCATCAGCATCGGCGCGCCGCCGTTGCCGCACGTTTGCGCCTGCAGGCCCTACGTCGACATCTCCGTCGCTCCAAAACTCGCGCGGCCTCCCTGAGCCCTCCGTCCGATCCACGGTGAGCTGCTGGTCCCCGTGGACACTTCCCCTTCCTCTCGCCATGTATCTTCCTAGCCGCATGAGACCGGTCCCTCCACCGCACAAGCTCGTCGCCGGCTGTGCTCCGGTGACCTACAGGTAGCAGCGCCGCCACCCTTACGCTCGTCATCCTCCCCTGCATCGAACCCACCTATCTGCGCAGTCCCACGAGCCACTATCGCTGTCCCCACCGCCGATCTGTGGTCACCGTCTGTCGCACTGACATCATGTTGACATCAGCCGCGCATGGTCTGACCCGGTCAAACCTAGCCCGGGTCCCACCTGCCCGCGTGGACGCTGATGTGGCTCTAGGGCCACTCTGTCAGCCACTATGGCTAGGTGATGCCTGTGTATAAAAAGTAATTCCCATCTGGTTAATATTTTCAGAAAATGAATTAAATCTTATAAAATCAATAACTTATTAATTATAAGTCAGAAAAATATGAATAATATATCAAAATGTTTAGAAAATTGAGACCTACCAATCTAAGCTATCATCATACATTGTCAAGCAACTTAAAAACCCTAGCTTAGATAAGGAAGCATCAATACCCCTTAGGTGCATGTGGGTTCGACGATGTGCCTTCGCCAGGGCATTCCGAACCCTCTTAAATCGATTCCAATATGGTATTTTGTCAGTATCTAGTGTTATCTATCTGCTGGATAGTTTCCCTTGTGTAGCCTTATACTCATGTTCCCCTCTCATATGCATCCGAGGTTTCTCCGAACTAGGTTTTACACCCCTCGGAACTCCGGAATATTGATTTTAGTTGATTTTAGCTAGAGTTACCTATCGACTACCCAATTTCGTTTTTGTAGCTAGGTTTAGGGTTTAGGGTTTCTATTCATTTTTATTATTGTGTATGTATATATTAGGGTTTCTCTGAATTAGGGTTTATATCTCTCAACACCCTACCTAACATTCTCCCTTAGCCGCTTTGACTTATCCCTTTTTCCACCTATACAAAAAATATGGACCCACGCGACAGAGACAAAGAAAAGGAAGAGTTGATCCAAGGTGTGATCCGCGGGGAAGAAAATTTAGATGTATCGACGTTTCCGAACAACTCCGGTGAGGGTGATCCTCTTTTTGCCGGAAGATACGACTTGTTTGAGGTTGAAGGTGATGCCTTCCGCGAGGGAGAAGGTGATGCCTTGTATGATCGAGAAGACGACCGCTCCTGCGAGGTGCATGTAATATAATTAATTCATTAATTAATCATCTGCTGTCTATATAGAAATAGTAACGACGATCTTTCTTCTTTTAGCCCTCCGGATCGAACAAATCTACTGAAAAGAGCGGACGAGGCCCAACCAAAAAGTTGAAAGACCATGAGAGGTTCAGGATCAAAGATATCAGTGAAGACGGCAAACCGACGGCTCCCGTTGTTGTCGAAAACAAATTTGTGGCACAATGCAAAGTAATCGTTAGGGACTTCGTGCCGATCACCATTCGAAATTAGAATAAGCCTGCTAATGCGGAAGAAGAGGGAACATGTTTATATGTCCCTAACATAGCCAAAGATTTACTGTGGAAGAGGCTCATGCTTAATTTCAAACTACCGAAGATAGAGCTGGATCCAAATGTGGAGGATCCAGTTGAGGATGCCTTAGAACATGCGAAAGCCATGGAGATGAAGGTCAGGGAGTGGGCTATGAACAAGATGGTCCAGTGTTTCATCAACTGGAAGAAAAGATTGCACCTTGACTATGTCGTGAAAGAGAAGACTCCAGATTTCGAGAAGATTCAGTATCAGAAGTTAAAACCATTATGGGCTGAGTTTGTGAATTACAAGACATCAGAAAAAGCTAAGAAAAATTCTACAACGAATAAGCTGAATGCTGCTAACAAGAAGTATCACCATACTATGGGGCAAGGTGGCTACAGGATTGGCAATCCTAAGTGGAAGAAACTTGAGGACGAACTGCGTGCTAAAAAGATCATCCTAGAGATGATTGGATCGAACATGCCAAAAATTGGTTTTACGGGCATGGGGGCACGTTGGACTCGGAAGGGAAGTGTATATATAACATACGGCATAAAGAAGACCCCTTGCCAATCGAGAAGATGAGAAACGCAGTAAAGGCTATTAAAGATGGTGACTTCATTCCCGATAGAGAGAATGATGAGCTCACACTCGCCCTTGGATATAAGGAACATGATGGACGAACACGAGGCACAATAGGCTCCAAACCATGGAGAACTGGGTTTCCCGAAGAGAGGAAGAAATATCCTGATAGAAGCTATAAGAGGAGAAAGGACAAGGCGGAAGTTGAAGCAGATATTCAGAAAGAGCGAATGCGTATAATTGAAGAATGAATAAAGCAACAACAAGATCAAATTAACGCACTTAGCCAGCAAGGTACTACCGGCCCATCTCAGCAGCACATGGTGGTAGAACCTGCATTCGATGCTACCGGCCTATCGAATAATCGAAAAAACAGTGTGGCTTCCACCGAGGTCCCGGGTGATGACAATGATGATGAAGATGGTGCACCGATGATGGCTCCTGTTGGCTACCCAGTGGATGATATCACACAGATGACACATTGCGAGCTACATGTCAAAGTTGTGAACATATCAATGAAGGTGGCGGTCGGCTATGCCTTACCAATTGGACACACACCAACTTACCATTGTCGTCCGGTTCCACAGGGCTATGCTGTTGTTGGGGTGGATGAAATCATGCCCACCTTTCAAGGTTTGAATCTTGACTACCCTGTAGGTGAAGGGGATGTGACTGAACTGGGAGAATCAACAAACGTCACCATTCTATGGCCAAAGGAATGTATCGTGCTTCCAAACCACACGCCAAGGCCATCTTCGCTGCCGCCTCACCCGCTCCAAATGAGGTCGCCACCGACGCTGTCGCCTCACGGCTCGTCGCCTCACCCGCCACCAATCTCCTAGCAAGAATGAACCCTAATAATAGAAGTAGAAATACCATGTCAATAGATGATCAGGATGACGAAGAAGATCCTGAGGAGAGAGTGTTTGAATCATCAACATCTTCTCAAAACCCAGGGAATATATATTATCCAGTATTCGATTATGTTGTCCACGAGAGCACCGGGGAAGCAGCAGGATCTGCGTATTCTGTTGACAACTCAAGGAATGTAGCTCAGGAAATGCAGGCTGGAGATAATGTTGAATATGTTTTTGAAGACTTTTTCACTGAAATTTGGAGGAGTCGAGCTCAAAGTTGAGTAATGACTCAAGCCCTGATACTTCAGATACAAAGTATGTTCCTTCTAGAAGGCCATTTGTTCCACAAACCGTGTGACGGACAACACGTCATCACGGTTGGTCATCAGGCATGTATGAGGAGCGTAGTTACTACTAGAAAGAGAATAATAGTTAACAGTATCAAGCACTGTGTATTGTACTTTAAGGAATAAGGCAGTGAGATGAATACGGTAGTTTTGTGAATATACCTATATGGTATATGTTGTAATGACTTTGTATCATTATGATATTATGTAAATATGTGAAATGCATATTTGGATTTTCTTTGGATCTTCATTGTGTGACTAGTTCTGTGCGTAAAGTCGAGCTCAGAACACATGTGCATGATGTAATTATGAGTATTCGCTTTATGTTGCAGAACTAAGGGTCATGGATACGGGTGTAGAAATGGAAACTGAGCAGCAGCGGATGGAGCGTGAGGCCAAGGAAAAGTCCGATGCCGATATAGCAAAGCAAGGAACATTACCACCACCACCATCAATGAGGTTGTTAATGGAGCAGAACTTTATGCAATGCATGCAAATGATGCAAGAGAACCAGAACAAGTTCATGGAAGAGCTGCTGGGGCGAGCAAATCAGAGGGCACCTGAAGGAGGAGGAGTGAGTTTATCCGATTTCCAGAATGCAAGACCGTTACCTTTTGCATCAGCTCCTGAACCAATGGATGCAGAATACTGGCTAGCAGATACAGAGCAGAAGCTGAAAACTATAGGTTGCAATGATGAGGAAAAATTGAGGTATGCAACTCATCTGCTGACTGGACCTGCAGCATCATGGTGGGAAAATCAGTTAGCCATGCAACCACCAGGAAGGGAGTTTACCTGGGAGGAGTTCAAGCAGAGATTCCGTGAATATCATGTTCCGGAGAGTGTGATGGAATTGAAGCGGAGAGAATTTGAGGAGCTTCAGCAAGGATATACTAGTGTCATGAAGTACATCCGGGAGTTTAGCCAACTGTCTCGTTATGCTGAGGAGGATGTTAACACTGAAGAGAAGCGGAAGAAGCGTTTCCTGCGTGGATTAAATCCATTTGTGAAGATGCAGCTAAGGTTAGCCAATAAGCAAACTTATCAGCAGTTGTTGGACGCCTCCATTACTTTTGAAGATGACTATAAGAATGTCCAAGAGGATCGGAGGAAGAGAGCCAAGAAGGAAACCAAGAGAATTCAGGCAAGCAAACCTAAACCTAACCTGGAGTTTAAACCTCGGAATATAAATTATGGCAACAAAAACAATAACAATAACAAAGGCAGTTGTGGACATCAATCTAATCCAAGGAGGAATGTTATCTGCAACAACTACGGAATTCCAGGGCATTTCCAGAGGGAGTGCAAAAAGCCTGTGGTGATCTGTTACGGTTGTGGCCAGAAGGGGCATATCAAGCCAGATTGTCCGAGCAAACCACCGGGAGGATGGACTACCAAGGGAGGAGGACAAGCTAGTGGAGGAAATTGACAGCCCAATAAAGGGGGAAACAATGGCAAGAACAACAATGGCAAGAGAAACCGACCAACCGGAAAACTGAACTGTGCAACTCTCGAGGAGGTGGATAATTCGGAGCATGCAGTAATAGGTACACTCAATATTCTTACCAATCCCGGCAAAGTTCTATTTGATACTGGTGCAACTACTTCATTCATTTCTGAAGAATTCTGTGATAAGTTCGGGATTAGAAGGGCAACGTTAGAACGTCCTATGACCGTAGTTATGGCAGGAGGGAATGTGATTGTACGCCACATAAAACAAGATCAGGTTATCTCGATCTGTGGTTGTACATATTTCGCAGACCTTTATGTGATTCCTTTGAAGGGAATTGCAGTAGTGCTAGGAATGGATTGGATGATGGAACACAGAGCTCAGATAAATTGTGAGGAGAAAACCGTCTCAATCAAAACTCCAAGTGGAGCAAGGATAGTTTACCAGGCAGATAAACACAATCATATCATGGCGGATCTGCAGTTGAATTCAATGAAGGAAGTTAAATTAGAAGAAATTCCTGTAGTTCATGAATTCCAAGATGTTTTCCCAACGGAATTACCAGGAATGCCACCAGACCGGGAGATTGAGTTCACAATTGACCTAATACCTGGTACAGCACCAATAGCTCAGGCACCATATAAAATGGGACCCAAAGAGTTGAAAGAACTCAAGGAGCAAATTGATGAGTTAGCAAGAAAAGGATTTATACAGGAAAGTGTATCTCCATGGGGAACACTAGTAATCTTTGTGGATAAGAGAGATGGTGGAAGACGGATGTGTGGTGATTATAGAAATCTGAACAACGTGACGATCAAGAATAAGTATCCTTTACCAAGAATTCAAGATTTGTTTGATCAAGTGAAAGGAGTTGGAGTATTTTCAAAGATCGATTTAAGATCCGGATACCATCAAATCAAAATCAAGCCGGAAGATGTTCCAAAAAACAGCATTTGTCTCAAAGTATGGACACCATGAGTATCTGGTAGTACCATTTGGTTTGACCAATGCACCGGCAATATTCATGAATCTGATGAACAAGATCTTCATGCCATATTTGGATAAGTTTGTCATCGTCTTTATTGATGATATTCTGATATATTCCAAGGATAAGGAAGAGCATGCTGACCATTTGAGAATATCATTGCAGACTTTAAGAGAACATAAGATTTATGCTAAATTCAGTAAGTGTGAGTTCTGGTTAGATGAGGTAGAATTCCTCGGTCATGTGATCAGTAAGGATGGGATTGCTGTGAATCCATCTAAAGTTTAGTCAGTACTAGAGTGGACTGCACCGACCAATGTGAAGCAAATTCGAGGTTTCTTAGGAATGGCTGATTATTATCGGAGATTCATTGAAGGTTTCTCCAAAATAGCCGGACCAATGACCAAATTATTAAGGAAGAATACACCATTCAAGTGGGATGAGAAGTGTGAAGCAAGTTTCCAAGAGTTGAAGACTAGATTAACCACATCTCCAATCTTAGTTCCTGGGACAGGAAAGGATTTCACTGTATATTGTGATGCATCTAAAGAAGGTTTGGGTTGTGTATTAATGCAAGATCGGAAAGTGATTTCTTATGGTTCAAGACAATTGAAACCACATGATGTCAACTACCCAACTCATGATTTAGAGTTAGCAGCAGTAGTCTTTGCGCTGAAAGGATGGAGGCATTTTCTTTATGGAGCCAGATGTGAGTTATACACTGACCATAAAAGTCTCAAGTATTTCTTCACTCAAAAGGAATTAAACATGAGACAGAAGCGTTGGTTGGAATTAATCAAGGACTATGATTTAACAATCAATTACACCCCAGGGAAAGCAAATGTTGTAGAAGATGCTTTAAGCAGAAAGAGTGCAGATATTCAGCCAAGCAATAGAGAGTTACCAAAAGAGTTACAAATGGACTTGGAAAGGCTAGAACTTCAATTCATCAGAACAGAGGTTCTTGGAGGATTAGCGCTATGCAGGTAGTTGCAGAGCAGGACAATGATCTTAAGCAAGAAATTTTTAGACGACAAGAAGAAGATCCTTTCATTGCTGAGGAAATTCAGAGGATACCTCAAGGGCAAAAGTCAGTTTTTCGCCTTGGGGATTATGGATCTTTATGGTTCCAAGATCGTATATGCGTTCCAGATGTCACTGAAATCAGAAATATCATACTCAAAGAAGCACATGATACACCCTATTTTATACATCCAGGGAGTACCAAGATGTATATGGATTTTAAAGAACTATTCTGGTGGAATAACATGAAGAGGGATATTGCTAAATATGTATCTGAATGCCATACTTGTCAAAGGGTGAAAGCTGAACATCAAAGTCCAGAAGGACCATTACAACCCTTAGACATTCCTGAATGGAAATGGGAGGAAATAGGCATGGATTTTATCACAGGATTACCTATGACACCAAAAAGGAAGGATATGATATGGGTAATAGTGGACAGACTTACTAAGAGGGCACATTTTATTCCAGTGAATAAAAGGATAATGCCGAGAAGTTAGTTGAAGTATATGTCAAAGAGATAGTAAGTAAGCATGGAGTACCCAAGAAGATCATAACTGATAGGGGATCGGTATTTACTTCAGTATTTTGGAAGCAATTGCATGAAGCACTTGGTTCAAAGTTAGATTTCAGCACGGCATATCATCCTGAGATAGGAGGTCAAACTGAAAGAACAAATCAAATACTAGAAGACATGTTGAGGGCATGTGCACTAGACTTTGGAGGAACATGGGAAGATCACCTACCATTGGCAGAATTTTCTTATAATAATAGCTATCAGAGTAGTCTGAAGGCAGCTCCATATGAGGTTCTGTATGGAAGAAAGTGTAGATCACCTATATGTTGGTATGAACCTGGTGGCAGCAAAGAATTTGCGCCAGGTTATATCAAGGAGAGACAAAACATCATTGATAAGATCAGGGATAGATTGAAAATAGCCCAGAGCAGGCAAAAAAGTTATGCGGATCAAAGCCGAAGATCATGGCATCCAGAAGTGGGAGATATGGTCTATTTGAAAGTAAGTCCAATGAAAGGAGTAAAAAGATTCACAGTTAAAGGGAAATTGAGTCCAAGATATATTGGACCATTCAAGATACTGAGTCAAAACAGAACTATAGCTTATGCTTTAGAGTTACCATCAAGATTGGCTCAAGTGCATAATGTTTTCCATGTGTCACAACTTCGCAAATGTTTGAAAGGTCCTGATGATGCAATAACACATCAAGAGATAGAACTACAAGCAGACCTGACTTATATTGAAAAGGCCTGCAAGATTCTGGAAGAAAACTTGAAAAGATTGAGGAACAGAGCAATCAAATATTGCAAGGTACAATGGGAACATCACCCTGAGAGAGAAGCCACATGGGAGAAGGAAGAGGATTTGAGAAAAGCTTATCCAGAACTATTCAGGTACATCTCCACAAACTTCGGGACGAAGTTTAATTTAATGGGGGAAGTCTGTAAGATCCCAGTATATAGGACCTAACGAAGGGTAGATTTAGGAATATGTATTGTTGCATGCATTCATTTGAGAAAATGTGGGTAAAATTTTCGCCAAATAAAAACCTTGAATGATCAATGTTTCTTTCTTACTTTGAGAGTAGATTTAGTCTTAAAGGAGGATTGCTATAAACTTTGATATGATCTTAAAGGAATTTTGTGTGTTTTGTAATGAGTTTGAATTTTAAAACTTAAGTGTTTTATAATTTAAATAATTTTGATATAAGATTTGAATCTTGAATTAATTAAGAGAAAAGTATTAGAACTTAAATATTATTTAAAAGCAATATGGTATATGAAGTTCATTCTTATTCATAAACAAATTACAAAGAATAACTTACTGAAGTTATTCCAAACTTTACGATTCACACAAGAATAAAGAATAAAATATTCTTTATTAATAAATATATAATCTTTATTACAAATGAACCAAACAAAGTTTACAAGAATTATAAAAGACAAATTACAAGGATTAAGAAAATTACATCTGTATCTCTACTAACTATCCTATATCTAAAAATACACTAAATCTTCATCTGTATCTTTGTACCTGCAAAAACAAAGATTAAATAGAAAACAAAACAAGATTAGTGTTAGTATATATTTCTCTCAGATATGTCAGTGAGGTGCACTTGACAATCTCATCATTGAGAAATGTTAAAAAGGGGCAAGTTTCACCAATCTGAAAGATCTCATCTTTCATAAATTCAAGCCAAAATGCAAATGACAGCCAAAAGGGACCAATTCACCAGCCAGGGTAAAGTAGATTGGTAATAGTAAGTTCAAATTTTCTGAACTTATCCATATGTGCATAGCAGGCACACAGATTGCACACACACAAGCATGCAGATGGTGTGCTGTCGACCACACAAGCACAACCAGGATCACAAAACCACAGCACAGCCATGGAGAAGCACCTCAGTGCATCACTCCACTACACAACACACCAGCACAGCCAGGGTGAACAACAGTTTAACCAAGAACAGCAACCAAACCAACCACCCAGATCAACCCAAACATCACCAGGATGGTGACATAAGGAGGGGGGTGGATCTGGTGGATAGCAAGGTCAAGACCAGGATCTAGGAGGAGCAGGCAAGATCAATAGCAAGCTCAGGAGCATAGTTAAAGCAGATCAAGATCCAGACCAAGATCAAGATCAACAATCTACTACACCAACATCAAATCTTGTGGTGAGTCTCATAAAACCATCACATGCTTTCATCAGAATATCTAAACAAAGGCATGTGTTTATTTATGTAATGATCTCTCAATATGCACCCAAGAGGGGTGAATCTATCCTAGAGATTTCAAGTATAAGGATAAGAAATCAAGCTCAACCACAAACACTAAACCCTCAGACCAGCATCACTGGGTTCAGTGTTATTTTTGCAACTTAGATCATTTTCATTTGATCCTATCAAATCAGGGCACATCTCTCAAAGAGAGAGTAGAACCTCTAATCCTATAAGTTTCAAACAAATTATTGCCCAACTAACTAGGAATTAAATCCTAGAGCCTCAGACCAACATCATAGGCAGGCAAGATAAGAAAGCTTCCATATCATCTTATCAGTTCTAATCACAAGCATAATCAAGCTAAGCCCATAAATAAAAACCCAATCACTTGTGTGCCAGAATACAATGGTATCACAAGGACAAGTTCTTAATGAGCTAAAATCATCTTTGCTTAGTTCCCACAGGAAAAGGGACAAATCATTACATATCATTTTCCTGAAGCCAAGTGCCAGGAATCAATCTTAAATTCATACATCCACAAAAATCATTGCAAGCAATGATTTGATTCAGTGAGTATAATCTCAGACAAGCCAATAGTATAATTGCAGTAAGCAACTACTGTCAGTATAAGCAATCTGACAGTAGAGTAAACTCTTAGATCAACAACCTAATCCAATCAAGGATTTCATTGATACACTAGCATGGATCAAGGTGGATTACCACTAGAATTAATCTGACAGGCAACTAGTATCATCAAAGCCACAATCAACCATTAACCACACCAGACAATCATTTCCCATGATCAAATATGATCAACACTAGATCTAAAGCATCATAGATATGATCAACAGGGGATTATGAACCCTAATCAGAGCAAGAACTCTAATTCAGAGATGAAATCAACCAACACATAGTCACTCGACATGAAAGCCACTAGATACACAGGGAGAATCATGGGAGTAGCATGCACAAACACCACAAAGATAACTTACCCGAGGTCCTCGCTGATGAATCGAAGAGGAAGCAGAGGGGCCGACGCACCGCGGCGGCACAGGGAGCACCCAGAGGGGCGCTGCAACCTGCACCTGCCATGGCGGCGGCCGCAGCAGCGCACGAGACCAGCACACCACCGCAGGCGGGATCGCGGCGGCGGCGACAACATGGGAACCCCTAGGGTTCGGCAATGGGGTGGAACTGACCACAGGGAAGCCCAAAGTCAAATCCAAGTGGATAGAACGAACGAGCATCATCGACAACCCCAACTCGCACCACGGCGGCGGCCAGAACGGCCGACAACAGCGAGAATCGATGGTGGCAGCATCGCCGGCCACGGGGGCGAGTCAGAGGAGGAGGAGATAAGGTCGAGGGGAGAGAGGAGGCAGAGTGGGCTGGGTGGGTCAAAACCCTTCGGGGTAGTCATTTGACCCTGCCCTATTGGGCCACCTCGGACCAATAAGCGCAAGGGGTCAGCCCAGGCTATTTAATAAATCTTTTGATCAATTGGAAAAGACCAAAATACCACTGACCTCAATAAAATTATAGAAAATAAAATAATTTTCCAAAAATTATAAATAAAATATTTTTGGAATCACAATAATCCACTCTATTCAAATAAAATAAAATGTCAAATTTTGAACACTTAAATTTTTATAAGAATTTTGTAATTTAAATATTCCTTATGGAATTTTACAAAATTATTGAAAGGTGATAAAAATAAATAAAAATCACTTTCATTATTAATTAATATTATAGTATTTTGAAAAATACTAAATAAACATTTAGTAATAAAATTAATGTATAATTAATAATTCCTAAAAGAATTATTAAATCAATAAAAGCCAAATAAAGGGAAATAAAATAACTCAATACATGTTATAAATATTAAAAAGAAATATTTATAAATCCTTTATTACTCAAAAAGGAACTTTTTGGGGTAAATGCATATAAATTTAAATAATGCCTTACATTACTTGCATAATCATTTTGCTTCTTTAAATATTGTCCTTACCGGGCAATAATGATGTTTTTGTAGAACTAGAAGCTCAAGGTCCAGTGCAAGCATCAGACTTCACTACCTTGCCATCACAAGGCAAGTTCATCACTTGCTCATGTCCTTTGAAGAGTCTTTATCAAGTATTTGCAAATTGTGTGTTATCATATATGCTATAAAAGAAAGAAAATATTATTTTCATAAACAAAGAAATCATAGATATCATCCTAAGTGGTGATATAATGGAGCAATAGAACTTAGAGTTCTAATTGCAACAATGATGATCAAATAGGAACTTAATAACCCCTGACATCAGTGATTCTAGCGCTGTATATCACGCGTTAGCCATGAGATTTGGAATGGGACAGAGAAGTCAGCTGTACCTTCTTCCCCTTGCATGAAGTCGGATGTGCAGGTCGTGGCTGTTATCCTTGTAGCGTGCATATTAATTGGTAATTCGTAGAGGATATGCAGCATATGGATGGGAATCCTCAACGTCCCATGATAGTTCTGGCATCTAACGGTTTGTACAAACCATTGCCGTAATTCATTATGTGGGCATGGTGTACACTAAGGAGGCATGCGGGGTTGCAAAGGGGGCAGTGATTGGCTTGGACCAACTACTGGGCCCCACATCATGGAATTGTGGATGGGAAAGTACGCCCGGTTGTGCAACAAGGAGTTGATCTCTCATGGGTAAAGTAATGCACCTCTGCAGAGTGTAAGAACTGTAACTTGTTACTCCCTGTTCTGGGAAGGAGCTACGAACACGGCAGGAAAGGAACTCCATGAAAGTTCTGGTCAACCTGTGAAGGCTGATTGTCATAGTTTTTCGGAATAAAATCAACCTTTAAAGAAAGATTTACAAAAACTGCATAGTGCCAAGGATTTATAATCCGAGGTGGTAGTTAGAGCATCAAACTTCCCACCTTGCATATAATGAACTTGTTTGAGTAACGCTGTTACTCATCCTTTGCTTTGATCCTTTGCTTAGACTCTGAGAATTCCGAAGACGTGCCAATGTATGCAGCCGAATGCCAAGAAGACTTGTTCTAGAGGAACCTGATCTATCCGGAGGTGTTGAAGGTGTGGACTACGAGATCCGCTATGGTGTCAATGAGGACGAGTCCACTTAAGTGTTTAGTTCGTAGTAACTAACAGAGCCGAGCAGCATGAACTCTATAGAATAAACTGTTGAGCCCCACTCCTAGTCGGAGTTGTTACTTTCAAATTTCCGCTGAACATCTTATATTTTGGTTTGTAAGTTGGATCTTTTGGAAGTCTGGAACTTCCAGTATTGTAATAATAATAAAGTGTGTACTTTTGTAATATGGACCATAATGTTTTACATTGTACCACTCTGAGGGATGTGATATTTACGGAACGGTGTTCTGTAGATGTCATGTCAACGACTATAGTGTACTACACATGCAGTGGTACTCGGGTCACTGCACTACCCAGTGGATGATATCACACAAATGACACACTGTGAGCTACATGTCAAAGTTGTGAACATATCAATGAAGGTGGCGGTCGGCTATGCCTTACCAATTGGACCCACACCAACTTACCACTGTCGTCCGGTTCCACAGGGCTACGCTGTTGTCGGGATGGATGAAATCATGCCCACCTTTGAAGTTTTGAAGCTTGACTACCCTGCAGGTGAAGGGGATGTGACTGAACTGGGAGAAGCAACAAACGTCACCATTCTATGGCCAAAGGAATGTATCGTGCTTCGAAATCACACGCCAAGGCCATCTTCGCCGCCGCCTCACCCGTCTCCAGCGAGGTCGTCGCCGCCGCGGCAGCCGTCTTTGTCGCCTCACCCGGCTCCATCGCCTCACCCATCTCCGTCGCCTCACCAATCTCCGGCGCAGCCATCGCCGGCGCCTCAGGATAAAAAGCGTAAGCATACCACCGCTACTCTGCGTCGTGGTAAGCGATCGCCGAAACATAAACAAGAGCCTCTTCCAAAAGTACCAAAGGTTCCTCCCAAGAGAGCTTATGACTGTACTGAAGAGGAGACTACGGCTATCGTTGATGCGAAAACGACGGCGTTTTTCACTAAGCTGAGACGGCCGAAAGAGCCAGAGTTCCCCAGCACCAAAGAAGAAAAAGCCCGAGTGTCCAAAATGCTAAAGACTCTTCATCAACCCGAGCCAAAGCTGTCATCAGACTATGAGCGTTCTATTCTCAAGTCACATGCAGCACAACAAGCCTCGAAGAGCAGTACTGATGCAAGCGAGAAATATGTTGCCCAGCTCGGAGAACAAGCAAAACAGTCTTGCGCCCCTCTCAAGGTGATTTCCCATACCAATGTGGGGTCGAGCAAATATGCGGCCGAAGAGCAGTATGATCCAGAGGTAGTTGCACAATACGGAGAAGCTGCCGCTGCTCAAGGTATGAGTATTGCCCAGTACTTATCCCAGTTAGAGTACTTCCCCGTGTGTGAAGTAGCATACAAATACCAGTACGGCAAACCTCTCGTCAAACCTGAGGAGGTAAATAATCTTCCAACAAAAATGCGAAGATTGCATAACTGGTACATGCATGCCACAAAGGCCGGGGCTAACTGGATAGTGTTGAGGGTTATAAAAAAGCATTATGGGAAAGAAATAGATGACATGATATCCATTTAATTTGGTGAACTATTTCAATTATTCAATCAAGACGCCTTGGACAAATCGATCATCAGTGCCTATTGTCTGTAATTACTAATTCTGTAATTAATTTAGTCTCTAGCTATCTCACCTCGTTTATTGCATGTATATAATCATACTATAATATGCAGAATGAAGATTCTCGAATGCAGCAGAGGACAAATCTATGACATTGGGTTCATTGACCCATATTGGGTTCATCAAGCTAATCTCAAAACAAACCCCCGGGATACGGAGGATAATATCGTACACGTGTTAAGGTTCTAAGAAACCAGAAGGGAAATACTATTTCCTTACAACTTTGAGTGAGTGTTATTGTCTTGTATACACTTTCTATTTCGATTACTCGATGTTAAGTATATAATTGATTAGTTATGCATGCGCAGCTTCCACTATATTCTGTTAATCATTCAACCTGACAAAGGGCGTGTACTAGTCATGGACCCGAAACATAAACCCCTTGAGACGTGGAAGGACATGCAGATGATTCTCCGGCGGTAATTCTAATCATTACGACACTATATCGGCAACGTTCGTGAATTTTATGATAGCAAGTAATTAATAACTTCTTTTATTCGTTTTCTTCGCCGGGCAATGCTTGGAAACAGTTCACCAACAAGGCTAGGGGTGTTTGGAAAGAGGATCTTACATTTCAACCACTAGATGTAAGCACCACTAGCTATATCCGCGCATCTCTTTGATTCTAGTTTTGATACCGTTATTATCATGCTTGATTATTTTTTTGCTTGAACTCTGTTCTCGTAAAGTGCCTGACGCAGGGACCAGGGAACAATTTATGTGGATACTATGTTTGCGAGTTCATCCGTCAGACGTGTTGTGAGAAGGGCAGAAATTTAGAGCAAACTCCATGTACGTAAACAATTTCTATAGTTTTTAATTACCATCAAATTGTGTTTAGTTTTATTCATATAGGTTGACTCCTTTTTTAAATCAGATCGAACGTCTACGGGATGGTCTTCTGCCAAATGATCGCGTACGAGCAATTCAGGAGGAATTGGCGGGATTCTTGGATGCAGAAGTCCTAAACCCAAAATACTAAATAAAAAACAAAACAACATAAATGAATTCTCTGCCGCGACACAAAAAGTGGCCAAAATGCTGCCGCGGTAAAAAAGGTTGCCAAAATGAATTCTCTGCTGCGGCAGAGAAATGTGTCAAATCTCTGCCGCGACAGAGGGTTATTTGTCCCGATTCGTGTTACGAACCGGGACGGTTGCTCCTCCCCCTCGCACGGAGCAGCGGCCACGTGTACGCTCTTTTGTCCCGGTTGATGGGGCAACCGGGACTAAAGATTAGGGCTTTAGTCCCGATTGCCACGTCTCGATTGAGGAACCGGGACTAAAGGCCCTTACCAACCGGGACATATGGGTTGTTCTGCACTAGTGCTCCTAAAGCAACCATAAACCACCCGACTAGTGTTTATCAGAATAGTGGGTTTGCTCCTACTTGATTAATAATCGGCGTGCCATGAAATTAAGAACCTTTGTCCAATCCTCGAAAAAAAACCTTGTCAGGAAAAAGAAAATGGTTTAAATGCCGCAAGTTTTTCTTTACTTCACTGCTCTTTGAAAGAATATGGTATCCATAGCTTCATCCCTTTCCGTTGAAGTGGAGCACAATGTTTTTTTTTGCGTTTAGGGGTCAATCTGACTTGTATTCAACCAACTATTGCATATGTGGATCAATGCAATACTAAAACTTGATAACCTATGTTGATTCACTATGGTGTGTCGAATCACCCCATAGTCAGTAACTTATACTGGTGGTTTTCTCAAGCCAAGCCACCAAATACACATCAGACACTAGTGAAGTTTTTTGTACGAATTAAAAAAATATTGCTGCTATTTTCAAAATTGACAACAATATTTAGTCATAGGTCGCAATAGCAATATAATAGCATATAGCATATACAGGCTAGACAAATAACACATCTTTGAAAGTTGCAATTATTAAATTTTACTAGCTATCATCCAGATTAAGTTGCAATGATGCCATCATCATCTCTAGGATCTTGGCCATCGTTTTCATAAACTCGGAAGAGTCTATATATGTCAGGAGCCTTACAGAACACGCCTACCTCCATATCGCCATGGTCGAGATACTGTTAGCTATAATTTTGACATGCAAAAGTTGTTAGCCACATGTGCGTGTGTTGAGCAGGTCGTGTGCGTGAGTAGCACAGGACCAGGCCAGGTTGTTAGTTAGTTAGTGGGTTAGTGCATGGAGGCTGCGTGTACGTGCTGCTAGTGGGTTAGTCCATGTACTGCCTATTTAAGGACCTCGCGTATGTGCGAGGGGTGTAGGTGCTAGGAGAAACAATGTAGTCTCAAGTGCTCGTCCGTGCGAACTGGTACGAGCCAGCTGAAAAGGATTAGGGTGTTCGAGCGCCCGTGGCGGCGTTCGTCGCCGGCCGGAAAACCTTGTGTCTTCTTCTACCTTAAGTCCGTGAGCTGCGAGAGGCAGGGAAGAAGAGGGTGCAGCCTCGGGCTGCACCAACAGATACAACAAGCATATCCTCCCACTTTCCATTACGTAGGACCGTACAAGCGCTCTCCAACCAGCAGGGCCACCGATATAGGTTGGATCAGCCTTGTTGGTGACTACAACAACGAAGGTCTTGGGTTTGTTGATCTGGACGAAATTGACTGGAAATGCTCCCTAGTGGCGATGCCTCTCCTAATATGACCAAGGAAGTCAAACCTTACATGACAGGGGATGATCTGCACAAAATTTTAAGAAGAGCAATCAACTAGACAATATGACAAACTATGAAGAACGTTCACTCAAGAAAAGTTGCCATCTACCATGACCGGATTTCGTGGTAGAAGGGTACTTTTTGTGTGCTTAAAGGTCTTCTACCACGGATGGGCACCCATGGTAAAAGCCCCGTTACAAAAGCTTCTATCCCGTTTTTTGGAAACCTTGGTGGATGGAACCCATCTACCACGAAAATTCCGACCATGGTAGATGTGTTTCGCCAGCCCCGTTGACTGCTGACGTCATACAAACTAGCACGTGGAAAACACTATTAAGGGGTATTTACCGCCATTAACACTTCACAAATCCGTGGTAGATGCCAGGCCCAGTAAAGGCCTACTAAATATTTAGTGAGTCGTCCCATCTAAGAAGCCCAACAAAAAGGAGAACCACACTATTTTGGCCATCTTGGGTCCAACACTGTTCCGAATAAGCCCATTACTATGCAGCCCAACTATGGCCTGCTAGCATTGCGAGCCCCACTAGTGGAAACGAGGCTTTTCGTTGATCTTGGAAAAGGGCTTTAACACCGGTTCTTCTACGAACCGGTGTTAAAGGGGGGGCCGTACCAGCGTGGTCCGTGCGGCAATAAAGGAGCCCCCCTTTAACACCGGTTGGTGCCACGAACCGGTGTTAAAGGACCCTGCAACAGTGGCCCGTGCAGCCCCCCCTTTAACACCGGTTCGTGGCATGAACCGGTGTTAAAGGGGGGGGGCTATATAAGACACCGCAGCCCACACACCCCACTCTTCCATTTTTTCACTATCTCATTTTGGAGCCTAGCAAGAGGGTGTGAAGAGTGCTAGTTTGTGTTTTTTTCATATGCACAAGAGGTGAACCATTTGTCCTAGCCAATGATGTGGCTCAGGTTTTCTATGTGAAGGACATGTCCTCCAGACCAAAAAAAGAAAAAATATGCAAACGAATACATCATATGATGAGCCAAAGCGTCACATAGTTCTTTCAGGGAAAAGAAACATCGTGGGAATCGAGGACAAGACAGACATGTCAGAAGATTATAATAAGTTTGATGAAATTCCGCCCTTCACAGTGAAAACTGACCCAAGCATTCCGTTAAGTAAAGAAGATGCTCCATGGTTACATCTGAAACGATCATAAGGAAGGACATATGCCAAGAAGTTCATGCTCATATTATGTAACTCTAGTTCATGTTTTTAATATTAATACATGTCTTGATTGTTAGTCTTGTTTTGTGGATGGACCGGGACTATGAGAAGAAGTTGTCCCGATTCGTACTTACCATTAAGATATGATCTCCAAACGCGCGCGGTCACATATTAGGGAGTGCCTCTATGACCAGTTTCAGGGAGATGCCGGAGGACTGGGCTCCGTCGGCATCTCCCTGAAACTGGCCGTAGTGGTGTCCTTGCTCTCGAAAACCATCTTGCAGCTTTGTGACTTCTCTAACTAGTCAATACACCTGGGAGCTAACTAATTTCACATATTAGGGAGTGCCTCTATGACCAGTTTCTCGGAGATGCCGGAGGACTGGGCTCCGTCGGCATCTCCCTGAAACTGGTCGTAGTGGTGTCCCTGCTCTCGAAAATCATCTTGGAGATGCCTCAAACTGGTTGGAGGACTGGACTCACAAGGATGCCTATTTATAGTACAAGCAGCTCGACATAGTGTCGACACTTACGAAATAATGTCGACACTCACCCCTATTATTAGTGCTGACTCGTGTTTTGTCCCGGTTGGTGTCTCCAACCGGGACTAAAGGTTCATCTTTATTCCCGGTTGGTGACACCATCCGGGACAAGGTACACGCCGCACGACATAATGTCGACACTCACCCCTATTATTAGTGCTGACTCGTGTTTTGTCCCGGTTGGTGTCTCCAACCGGGACTAAAGGTTCATCTTTAGTCCCGGTTGGTGACACCATCCGGGACAAGGTACACGCCGCACGACATAATATCGACACTCACCCCTATCATTAGTGCTGCCTGGCCCAGCCTGAAATCCCTCCAACCGTCCCATTTTTAGAACAATATCCCACCATTTTTCCCGCCATTTTTCTTTCCGCCATTTTTTCCCGCCATTTTTTCCTGCCATTTTTCTTCCCGCCAGTTCTTCCCTCCAGTTCTTCCCGCCAGTTCACTATATATATATGTAGGGTTGGCCTCCATTGTCATTGCCCATCTCTAGACTCATATCTGCAACATCATCACTCTTTCCCATGGCTTCCACCATAGCACTAACCCCCAGGGAGGCGGAGGCGCTTTGCGCCTCGAACTACCCCTCGCCGGGCCTCGTGTCCCCGTCGGCTGGATGCTGAGCGTCGGAGGCGTGCCGGTTCCTCCTGTCCCTCTAGGTGTGGCGCGCCGGATGGCCATCACGAACCACTACTACTTCGAGCTCACGTCGAAGCAGCGGAGGAATCCCAGATGGCATCCCGACTATTTCCCTACTTGGGAAGCCTTCTTCATTGATCGGCGTGAGACGGCGCTCGCCAGGCACGAGGAGGACGGCCCACCTCCTCCTAACTTCAACGAGGCCGGCCGTCGGCTATGGTGGCGCGGTCAGACTCTTCAGAGCGTCATGGCCTATGACACTGCCGCCGACTCTAACCCCCGTCTGCGCTATCCTCAAGTCCAGCCCACGCGTACTCAGCCTTCAAGGTTCAATTACGGCGACCCGGCAGCAGCATTTATAATGCACGACTACAAAGGGCGAGTATTACAGGTGTAGGCAGGAGCATGACTGAATCACTCCAACATTCCGAAACAAGTTTGGCCGATTGTTACTTAATCTGGCCATATATCTTAATTTTCAGTTCTTTTATGTATCTTAATTTTCAGTTCCAGTTCGGCTTTATGTAACTTACTATTAGTTGCATTCTGTATTTTAATTCCAATTCTATCTCCTTCACAAAATGACCTATCTCATTCGAGGTTTCTTGGCTTTCGGGTTAAATGACCAATGTTATGGCTAGAATCAAGGCATAGTTTCTGATAATATAGCCATATTGTGCATACATGTGCATCATGACATGGCAAACAATGTTGCAAGAGGAAGTTTTCCTTTTTATCGCACCAAAAAGGCATTTTCCATTTTCTGAGCATAAAAAACGGACGGTTTTGTGAAGCAACCACCAAATGGCTAATTCAAAAAACCACCAACACATTTTACAAAAATACTAGACCACCTTATATGGACAATGTACCAACAGGGGGATCTGAAACCTTTCCGTCCACCTCTGGTGAAAAAGACAAATTCCTGCTGAATCAGTAGGAAGTGGGTCAGATATGAACTACAGGTACATGATACGATGCTCATGATTTTTTATAAAAATCATTTTTAGGTTCACAATATGCTATTTTATCAAAAAAACAATGCAAGTTGAGCGAGTCTTGGTCAGATTCAAGTGTATACAAAAGATGCGGCATTTAAATATCCAATCAATTCAAAAATGTTAATACAAAAGATGTGGCATTAAAATATGATTTGCTCTAATAAAATAGGGTTAGATTCCTTTTTAGATGCTTAATATTTCTTATGTTCAAAGTTTTAGGATTTGACAATTTATTTTTGTTTGAATTGAATAATCAAAATTTATATGTAAGTGTTTTAATCATTTTGAAAATTTTCATGTAAAGTAAATATAAAATGTTTTTACATGAATGGATAGATATTATTTTTCTGAAAATTATGATATATTATTCATATTTTTCTGAGTTGAAATGAAAAAGATATGAATTTTCTAAATTCATATCCTATTTTTAATTAAAATGCCCTTTAATGCATGAAATAATGTCCCTTTAACACCGGTTCCGAGACACGAACCGGTGTTAAAGCGATTTATTCGTTGTACAAGACTTCCCTTTAACACCGGTTCGTGGCTGGAATCGGTGTTAAAGAGTGTTAATGCGCTTGAACGGAATCCCTTTAACACCGGTTCCAGCCAACCGTGTTAAAGGGGTATTAATGCGCCTTCCTTCCTTTCTTCCCCAGAGCCAGATCGAATCGCCACCGGCCAGAGAGCAAACAGAGAGCAGAGAGCAGCCGCCGGCCAGCCCTTCGCCACGGAGCCGCTTTCACCTCGCCGTCGGAGCCCTCATGGCGCCAAGACCGCCACCGCCATCAAGCCCACGACGACACCGGCGCCATAAGAACCCCACCGGCGCTCGTGCTCGTGAGGAGCCTGCTTCTCTGTTTCCTCCTTCTGCTTTCTCCTTGGAGCGGCGGCGCTGGCGGCGCCCGCCGGCTTCAGTGGAGCTGGCCTCGGCGCACGCCTGCTACTGCTCTCGAGGAAGCAAAGGCCGCGCTCGAGGAAGCAGGCCAGGCGGCCGTCGGCGGCGCCCGGCGGCTCAGCCGCACGGGCGGGTCTCTCTGTTTTTTTTTGACAGGTCTCTGTTACTTATTTGTAGTGAAACTTTGTAGAAAGAAATGACATTAAAACAAGATGAATAGACTTTGAATCAATCCGATTAGAAATAGAGAAATAAACCATGGGCATATATTTATCTCAAATACTACATTTGTACTCCATCCGTCCACAAATATTGACCATCATTTGGTGAACAATGTGGGGAATATGTGTGATGTATAAAAGATATAGTCGTGTATTCATATTTGAGTAAAGTTTCTGATGTTGTAACATCGATAATATTGTTTACTTAGTGTTGGTGAACTTGATGGTCAAAATCGGGAAACTCGAAACTAAGATGGCATGTAATTATGGAGGGAGTAGTAGTATAGATAGGGTGTCAAGCGGCGGGTTCAAAGGCAACATAGTTTCACCGGCTAATATAAATTGTACTACATGCATAGATTAAAACTTGTATACAAATTGGACTGCGTGTAGGTGTAGCTGTCTGAGACTAAATAATTGTCCGCAAACCCGCCCCACTTGTATACAAACTTGCATCTTGCCAACGTTACCCTCTTGGGGGTGTCGTTGTGGAGCTCTGACTCATCCTGATTAGGGTTTGGACCCCTTGGAACTCGTTTAAAATGATCAAGCATCCTTAGGGTTTTAATTTCATTTGTGTATTTATTTGTGTATTTTTGTATGAATAATATGTATATTTGTGTATGAATCCAAGTCCACTTGAATGTTTACACTCTTACTCTAGATAATATTATTGTTTTAGAAACTATGGATCCACTTAGTAGAAACCTTGAAGAAGAAGAAATAATGGAGAACATTATTGATGAGCACACCTCACAATATCTGAACTTGGAGGGACATGATGACAGCTCAAGTAGTCATGGAGAAGATGAAGACTCCGGTGAACGCAATTTAGTGATTACAAAGTCCAGCGAGGTATATGCATTGATTAAGCCTCTGCTGACTTCCACCAACAATCTTCTTCTACATGTATTAATTAACGCTTCTTTCTTCTTTTAGCCCTCTGGATCGACCAGCCAGCAACCATATTCTTCTACGAAAAAGAGCAAGCGAGGCGCGAGCCATCGGTTGAAAGATCGTGCAAAGTTCACGATCGAAGCAGTCCGTGTTGATGGCAGGCCGATAGAGCCCAAGAAGGCCGCAGACAAATTTGTACGTCAGGCTGGAGTTCTTGTTAGGGACCAAATCCCAATCATAATTGAAAATTGGAATAAGCCAAAGAAGGGCGACGGTACCTTTGTCGATGAAAGATCCAAAGAAACGCTTTCGAATTCGTTGTTGGTAAATTTTACCCTTCCGCCAGAGGAGGATGAAAACAACCCGGTTATAAAGGAAAAGGTCAAAGAGTGGACTCTAAAGAAGATGGCTGACGCTTTCCGCAACTGGAAGACAAAATTGAACAAATTTGTCAAAGCTGGCGAGACTCCAAATTTCGATGACGCATATTTTGCGAAGATAAGACCTCACTGGCCCGAATTTGTGACATATAAAAAAGGTGCTATAGCTAAAAAGAGGTCAGAAACCAATACGCTTAATGCCCAGAAGAAGGAATATCACCAGAGGACGGGGTCAGGTGGCTACATATCTCAGAGGCCTAAGTGGGAGGAAGTTGAGAAGGCCCTGCACGCTAGAGGGATCACACCCTAGACAGATGGGTGGGACCTACGTGCAAAGACTTGGTTCTACGTAATCGGGGCAAGGTTGGACCCAGAAACAGGATTGTGTATCTTCCCAACCCTTCTTGTCAAACCCTTCACTGAACTCATCACGGCATACGAGGAAACATCCGCCAGGACCTTCCATCCCGACAGAGAGAATGACCGGCTCACACGCGCCATCGGTAAAAAAGAACACCCTGGACATGCACGAGGCACATGGGGTATGACGTGGAAGGATGGGTTTGCCGAGTGGAGCGACTCTTACAGATGGCGCGGAAGAAAAGAAAAGGAGCGTACAGAGCGGATGACACAGATAGAACATGCACTTGTGGCACTGCAGGCGCAAGTGAATGCACAACAGAGCCATCAAGCTACCGGCCCATCTCAGCGGCACGAAGAGCCTGCATTGGAAGCTGCCGGCGGCCCAGACTCTGCGCGGAAAAGCAGCGTGGCTTCCACGGAGAACGTGCAGCCCACGCTTGAAATGGCGGGTCTTCGATACCCCGTGGATGAGATCATGGAGAGCGAACACGCTGAGCTGCATGTGAGATTAATGGGCTTATCCATTAAGATGGCTGTCGGCTATGCCTTACCTCCTGTAGCTGGTGGAACTTACCACTGCCGACCGATTCCAGATGGCTATGCTATTGTTAGGGTGGATGAGGTTGTGAAGGAATATGAGGAAGCACAGCTTGACCATGCTACAGGTGAAGGGGAAACTCAACTCAAATTTGCAGTGAAAACAACCATTCTTTGGAAGAAGGAACACATCGTGCTTCCAAATTGGAGGCCAGCACCCCCGTCTCCTCCGTCGGCGCCAGCCGAGACGCTTCAGCTATCTCCTGCGCGGCAGCCATCTCCGGCGCTTCAGCCATCTCCTGCGCGGCAACCATCTCCGGCGCGCCAGCCATCTCCGGCCCGTCAGCCATCTCCGGTGCTTCAGCCATCTCCTCAGCGTAAGCGGAAGAGCACTGCCACGAAGAGCATCAGTAGCACTGCCACAAAGAAATCCGCAGGAAACCGTACGCCAAAGAGTTCAAAAAACTACGTCCCGCAGCCTTCCGCCAAGCCATTGCCGGTTTTACCGTGGAATCGCAGCGACGAGGAGACCAATAAGATCTCGGAAGAAGAGGTCAAGAAATTCTTTGCACCTAGACGGGCCGAGCCAAAGGAGAAAATAGATCCGGCGGTGGTGGAGAAGTTTTACAAAAATCTTTTGAAACCTGAAACCCCACTTGTGTCGGACTACGAGCGCCAGATTTTAAAGGCGGATGCAAGGCGCCGTAGGGAGACTGAAAGTAGCAGTCGTGAGGCACCCCAGAAAATAGTTCCCATGCTCGGAGAGAAGGAAAACCAATCATGCGCCCCGCTCCAAATGTTCGACACACGGGACGCTCCTCCCGTAAATGATTACGAGGCAGAGCTACAAAGAAAGGCCAATGAGATGGGGATGACTTACATTGCATACTTGAACATCATGGGAGACAACTTGCCCAAATGCGATGCCAACCCCATACAGCCATGGAATTATAGGAAGAATCTCGTCAAGAAAGAGGAGCTTAAGAATCTACCAACAAAGATGCGAAAATTGCACAAGTGGTACCTTGATTTCTGCAAGACGAGAAAAGAAGAATGGATCACGGCGCATATAAGAGATGAGATTTTCTTGTGCGGAGACAACGGGATCGACTTCAACATTCAAGACTTGCATTTTCTATTCAATCAGAAGGAACTCGACAAAGCTGCCATCAGCCTTTATTGTGTGTAAGTACTATTTCTGTAATTTATATCTCATCTCATTCACTTCATTAATTGCATGTATATATATATGCTCACCATATATGTACATACTATTATGCAGGAAAAAGGTTATGGCATGCAGGAAAGGAGGCCCTTTTGACATTGGGTTTGTTGACCCAAATAGAGTTCATGAAGAAGTGGTAAGAACCAAACCCGGGCAAACAGAAGATTACTTGCTAAGGTCTTTACTGAGACAACAAACCAAAAGGAAAATACTATTGCCTTACAACTTCTCGTGAGTACTGTTACCCTCTCTCTTGTACACATTCTGTTTTGGTTTACTCGATGTTAAGTGTAACTGATGATGAGTTATGCGTGCGTAGGTTCCACTTTATTCTGCTAGTCATTCAACCTGACTCAGGAAAAGTCCTTGTCATGGACTCGTTACGAAAAGAAAAAGAGATATGGGCAGACTTTAGAGAGATGCTCCAGAGGTAATTTCAATCATATTATCGCACTAGATCAGCAACTTTCGTGACAACAAGTAATTAATTACTCCTTTATCCATTTTCTTTGCCGGACAGGGTTTGGAAAAGTTTCACGGGCAGGGCCGTGGGTGAATGGTCAGAAGAACTAAAATTTGTAGACCAAAATGTAAGTAATACTAGCTAGCTAGGTCTGCGTATATCTTTGATTCTGCTTCCAATTCCATTATATCATGCTTTATTGATTATTATTTTGATTAAACTCTCTATCTCGTAAAGTGCGCGTATCAGGGACCCGGCAATAACTTATGTGGGTACTATGTTTGCGAGTTCATTCGCAACACGATATGTGCGACGGGCCAAACCGCACTAGAACAACTTAGAGTAAGTAAACAAAGTATACAACATTATTTTATTACCATCAATTGTGTTGAGTTTTATTCTTATATATATATTGACTCCATTCTTCATATATATTCAGATCGAACGGATGCGGGACCAACTCCTACCATTTGACCGCATACGAGCCATTCAAGAGGAACTGGCGGGGTTCATACTTGATGAGGTCGTCACGCCTAGCGGAGAACTCTTTAGATATCCACCAAAATGAACGATGACGATGTATGTGCCGATGATGATATTTGTGTATAATAATAGTTGCTTAATTATTCATGTACTCGTATGTACCGATGACGATGTATGTGTATACCGCTCCCGATCGATTCCTCCTCCCCCCCCCCCTCCCGCAGAAATACGCCTAGAACGGGGCAGAGGCACGGTAGCGGAACGGCCTAAATCTCGCCATGCGAAGATTTAGGCCGCTTTTCATGACAGAATTTAACACCGGTTCGTGTTACGAACCGGTGTTAAAGGGAGGGCTAAGCCCTGTGGCAGCCCCACGTGCGCCACCCTTTAACACCGGTTCGTATAAGAACCGGTGTTAAAGGGGGCCCCCCTCTAACACCGAACCCTCAACAACGGTTGTAGAACCGCTGTTAGAGGGCCCTCCCAACCGGTGTTAGAGGGGGGGGGCTCTGCACTAGTGCCCTTTACTATTATGGCATATGAAAAGGCTGGATAACCTACCATTGTGTGGCCCATAAATGACATGTTAACTCTCAGTGCTTTTCTGATTTGGCCTAGGATAGGGCCATCACTGTTCACGTAGTCCATCAGACCAAAGCCCATTTATGGCCCTTAGAATTAGGATTTATTACGTTTGTGTTCCTAGTCAACTCAGAAATTGGTACGGTGCCACTACGAATCAGGGAATTGGAGATAATCCATCAACCGGAGTGGTTTTGTTATGTATGTGCCCTGGTTCCGTTATTTAACTTTTCATCTGGTTGACTCAATTTCGTACATATTGATCCCATCACGTGCAGTCATTGTTTCTAGCAATTATACTGACGAGCGGTCCCCGCCACCTAAGTAGCGAGAAAGCATAATATTATTACACCAGCACCACAAATTCAAGAGAAATAAAATTCAGCATTACACAATCATGAAAGTTTCTTGAATCCTAGAGGTTATATTTAGGGAGCTTCTTACGTTAGAAGTCTATCGAGCGAATGATCCTCAATCATTGACAAGATACTTTCACGCATTTGGTGTATCTTAGTGATGTTTGTAAATGATTCATGTATTTGCTTTCTAAGCAAAGCAATATACTCCTGGAGTCAGGTGTTCTTCCTTTTTTCTACCAGAAGTAGATGGTGAAGAACCTATTCAGAAATTGACCTACCAGTGCCTTGGTCACTGCTTATACCAGGTACAAGATAATTAACCATGCTAAAGGTAAGTATTGTAAGCTCTTTGTAGAATATTGTAGTTGATTTCGTTCCTTGCTTTCTAACAATATCAATTGAATCTCAGAGTTTGTCAACAACCTCACTTTCTACTAGTAGTTGAGCAATAAGAACTGGAATAGTGTCAACACAAGTGTTATTGCTCCCTTCTACCTGTACAGATTTATTTGCAGTCTGAAACTAAGACAAAATAGGTAGCAACTTACAATGTCCATTGTTAAAGAATTTGAAAAACATTATTTTCTAGATATAACAAAGGGAGCAATTAACTATAGTAGCTTATAGATATTTATCTACATAGATTGTGGAAAAGATGCATATAATAAATCAAGCAAGTAGACGTTTTGCCTCATAAAATAGACAGAAAATGCAAATGAAATCTAGCAACTACACGGCTAAACGAAGCACAATATAATTTCCCCTATATTTTTCGTCCCTTGGAATTTTTTTGAGATTTTTTTTCGTCCCTTGGTGAGGTCTTTGTTTCTACTCATAAAATAGGTTGCACAATGTATGTTTTACTATCAAGAAAATTAAAGCTAGCTCATTTGGTTCCTCTTTAGCCTAAAACCTTTTAATAGAGCCTTCTCCGGATCAGGGTCAGTTGTGCCCAGCCCAATTTATTTTCAAAAATAGACCATGGAGAAGAGCCCATGGAATATATCCTATATAGAATAGCCCAAAATGTTTTTAATTCCTCCTATACATTTTTTTACAACGGGCCCAGGCGGCGCACGTGGCCCACGGTCCAGCAACACGGAGAAGGAAAGGCCACGTGACCTCTCCGTGGTAGGGAATCCCATGCGGCAGGGCTCGCGTCCCCGGGAGAGCTGGGATCCACTACAATGTCGCCGCATGTCCTCCTTGTGGGAGTCATCCCTGTCCCACCGCCAGAAAAATCGGGGCGACGTAGATAACAGATTCAGCCGAAATTTTCATACGCTATTATTACTCCAATATGTTGCTGCATAAGCTTGGCATAGATCTGTATTTTGAGAACATGTACAATAGTACCCATTAGTATATAGCTGGTTTATTTAAAATAACACTAAAAGTGTAAGATGGTTAACCTAGAGGGGGGGTGAATAGGTTTCTACAAAATTCTTTACAATCTTTTGCAAGTTTTAGGCTTTGCGGAATATAAGTGAGCCTAAATGCAAACTAGGTGAGGCAACCTAGATGATGAACAAGATACTTCAAGCTCGAAGGCTATCACAAGGTAAACAACACAAGTAAGAGATCGGTTAAGGAATAACCGAAGCATGCGGAGACGAAGATATATTCCCGTGTTCACCACCTTTGGGAAGGGGGCTACGTCATGTTGGAGAGGTGTGAGGTTCCACAGAAGGATTCCTCACGCGCCACAAAGGCTCGCCTTCTTCTCCGAGCCTATCCCACGAAGGAATAGCTCACTTAATCGTGGTAGACTTTTAAGGTAGTCTCCAAACCCTCACAAACTTTCCACGGAGCAAATCACAAGCCGAATGCCTCCGGGCGACCCTAGCCGCCTAGGGTTTCCCACAAACCCAAGAGTAACAAGCTAACTCGATGAACTCAAGGGGGAATGAACTTTGGCTTGGTGGAAACGTAGATCGGGACCTCCTATTCCTTTATACCAAAGGGATTTGGATTTGGTTAGGTAGAGTGGGAGATCCTCAAGCTTTTGTGTTTCAACAATGGGAGAGAGAGAGAGAGAGCTTCAAGAAGGATATAAACTGAATGCCTGACCTGCTCATGGTGGAAGAAGGGATATTTATACTCAAGGAGAAAAACTAGCCGTTTCAAGCCAATTTCGCAAGGTCCGGTTTTAAGTCCGGTTGGACCGGTTCACACATCGGACTGTCCGGTTCTTAGCCTGGAAAACCGGACTTCAACCGAATCTGCTCACTGTACCCAGACCCGGATAGATTCGGATTAAGTAACTCGGAAATCCTGGTTGGGGTTCGGATTTCCGGTCCTGACACCGGACGGTCCGGTCTGGGAGCCGGTCCAACCGGTCTGAAAACCGGATCTGCAGAAAAGGGCTTGATGGATAGATTTTCTTCTCTTCTCTCTTTGGTGATGGATTAAGTAGGAGAATGGGATGTGTATATGGCTTAGGTAATCATCCCCAACAAGCTCATCGAGTGAACCCCTCTTAATAGTGTGGAGTTCCTAACCGGACTCAAATTACATAAAAGGGAAAACTCCGGTGCGAAGCTTCGATATCAAAATGGGGGGTCTCCGATGAACTTCCATCACAACATCGAACTAGAACATGTGTAAGACACTAGAAGTACCATTAGTCCGCTCTAACCACGGTGTCATTGTCAACCAAAAATAGTATAGGGTAAAATACCCTTTCAAACACGCTTGTGAAAAGAACAAAACACATAGTACTCAATAAAATATGTCGTTTGTGATCATCTAGAACCGCGCACGATAAACGTAGGAACAGTGTATGTGAAAGCCCAACAATTTATGTCCTTCCATGAAACCGTGTGCACAGTAAAAGCTTATCGCCCACCCTTGGGTAGTGACGTTTCAAATCACCGTTTGTGAAGGGAGATTTCCATCGTGTGTGAAGGCCCGATCTGTACTAGTGGTTGGAGAAGGGAAAATGAGGAGGAGAAGGATGGGCCAACGGCGGTGGTTGGTGAAGGAGAGAGGAGGAGGCAGGGTCGGCGGTTGTAAAAAGGGAGAGTAGGCGGGATTGGTAGGAGTGGAGCGGGCCGGCCACTAACTTTGTGCTTTTTTGGCCAAAGTCAGTTGATGGTCCTCACAAATCAGTGGCGTGGCTCCAAAATCTGCATGCCACAGATAGCCAAATAGTGGTGGTGTACGAGGTGATGGCACACAGCTGATAAAACTAGCGGCGTGCCAAAATGGTGTCACACCACTGATGATTGAAGAAATCTAGAGGGAGGCAGGGTATGAAAAGTAATACAAAATTGCGTGTGTATCTGTGTATGATGCCTCGTGAAGCAATATCTGATGGTCTTCTCGGTGCGAAAAAATGTACAGTACTACACAATTTATCACTGTTTTCTATGATTACTTGATCCAAAAGCGTACACTTATATTAAAATAGGGCAACTCTTTGATCATATGGTTATGTATATTTTCCAATTGCTACATCATGGCAAGGGACGAGTATTTAGGTAATAACAAGAGCATATGTGTAGAGCCAAAACAAGAGCTCAATTGCTTCCTTTTGGTACTCCATGACATACCTCCCAATGTCTGTAGGTAGCAATATTTATCTGTTGTGATTACGTTTGATGTCATTTAACTCAAAAAGAACATCAAGCCTAGAAGGCCACAATTACAAGATCTGAACAACATCTGAAACCACAATTTTGTCAATAAAACGAATACTAATATCAAGAAGAACCAATTACACCCGGCATCTGCCCCAATATGCATGGTAACAACACGTGAAATAACAAAGGGTGGACTATATATACTCCCCCCGTAAATGGCATAGGATGATAAGATGGTGATCAAAGAAGCAGTAATCTGCCCCTAACGAATAATGAACAATCACATAACACACACCTTATATTCTCAAACAATAATTCCATCTAGGTACTCTTCCACCGTGACGAACCGCACATCCGGGTAGAGCTGTGTCGCCTCCACCCCAACGGACGCGTCGAAGGCGTCCATGAACGACCCGGAATGGACCAAGGTTGAATGCACCATTGCCAGCTGAAAGTTGAGAGGAAACGGAGCCTCTACATTCGGATAAGACATGATCAAGATGATTACCCGTCAATCTATGGACATTACACACACACTACTATTTTATTTTTTAGCATTTTGGATATTATTACCTTGGATTTTCTTGGCGAGGTCCTGCTCGGAGACGTAGTGTCTCTCCAGTGTCTTGCCTGTTTTCTTCTCAAGGAGATGGACGAGCTGGCCGAAGGAGCATACGTTTGTGGGAGGACGCACGTACAAGACCTTGTCAAGGGTTCGTGGGTCCTCCACGGCTCTTATAGCCAGCCTGCTCATATCCTTCTCGTCAGGGGCGGACCTACATAGAGCTTAGGGGTGTCACGGGACACCCGGTCCATTTTTGTTTTCTCCTAGCATAAGCTATACTTACATGTGTGTGACACCCGTATAATAAGCTCAAATGATAACATATGTATAGTGGTGCACCCTTGTAAGTTTTGCTCTAGGTCCGCCACTGCTTCTCGTCTAGAAAGATTGCTGGAAAAGTAATGGAAAAACTAGCTAGATGAGATAAGTAAACTTTATTTTGTTAATCAAAGTGTTCAATGTGACAGATTATTACCTCGTGTTTTTTCATCGTCGCCAAAGATGTTCACCCCAGTAGACAGAGGTCCATTTTCGCCGAGCCCCGACAAGAGTAATCCAATAGCCCAATTGCTGCATATGATGGTGTGTGGAATCCCAACCTCTCTGGTGACTTGGCGAACACGAAGCTTGGATTCCATCATGCTCTTCGCCGGCTCCAGAGTTTGCTCGGCGTGCTCCACGTCACAACCGAATTCTGATGGTACAAAGCGCTGCAGTATTTTATCGGCTCAGATTTCCGTTACATAATTGATTGAAGGAATTCGAAAAGGATATCAAGTCAGTCATATATTGGAATTTTGTTCAAAATATTTGCAAGTTGCAATGTGGTTACGTTCAAATGGAGCCTACAAGAGAATACAAATTCTTAGGGAAACTTTTGATTGACAATATATTCTAGCTAACAATATACTCCCTCCGTTTGGAAATATAAGATGTTTTAGGTTTGTAAATGAGATGTATCTAGACATCTTTTAGTGTCTAGATTTATTTGAACCAATACACTAAAACATGTCTAGATACATCTTTTTCATAAACCTAAAACATCTTATATTTATAAACGGAGGGAGTAGATATGATGTTGTAGATGGTATGTTTGTTACACACTTGGCCTTACAAAGTTTGATTTTGACTAAAGGTGAAAGTCACTATTTTCAGGCAAATATGGGGCAGTACTCTGACCAACTAATGCAAGTAGTACGACATTCCATCTCTTCTTAACGCTAGCTAGTGGGCACTCTAGCTAGTAATTTCTTCTTTTCTTTGATGTTCTTGAACTTTAGCTTTTTTTCTTTCTTTTGAGGAATTTTTTCTTCGGTATCCTCTCCCCTCTTTCCAAACTTAAAAAACTGAAAATATAAAGACGGTCAGGATTAGCCGATACCCTTCATGTTCTTGTTTTAAGTTTCTTTAAGTTTGGGAAGTGGGGTCAGATAGTGTCTAGAAGTAGCAGCATGTCTATTAAGATATCAACTAAGGATGTCAATGGGTAGGGTATGGACAGGGTAGAGCAATACCATACCCATACCCATGTAGCCAATGGATACAAAAATTTACCTATACCCGTACCCGCGGTTATAAAACTTTACTCATATCCATATCCGGTGGGTACCCGTACCCATTGGGTACCCGACGGGTATATCCAATAGTATACAAGTTATTCAAAATTTTACTTTCATCAATAGCATATTTGAAAAAAAAAAAATCTCTACTTACTAATAATAGACGAGTACATGAAAATATCAAACTAAAGTTTAGAAGTTGCAATCTCATACTCGTCCCTAGGCTTCTCGGCCGTATAGGTTTAAACTCTATAGATAAGTTTGACATGTCAGTTTAAACGGACAGGGTATGGGTATACCCATGGGTATAAGTTTATATCCGTGCCCGTACCCGTGACTTAACGGGTAGGGTATGAGTATTACTCATGGGTATAAAAGTGTGCATATACCCTATCCATACAGATACGGTATCCATGGATAAAATTGTCATCCTTAATATCAACTAGAACAATAGCGAGAATTGGAATATGGAATATAAGTCAGATTCCACTTTTTGACAAGCCGGCCCATACCCCCACTAATTAATATTCAAGGGGACCAGACCACACTAGCTACAGCGCCCAAATCGCAACAGCACAAAACCTCGTTTCTCTGCCACCATATGGTCATATGGAGCAGCCGCGAGCAGCAACTCTCGGAATGAATCAATGGGACAGAAAATCGAGAGAGATTAGATCAAAGAAACTCAGATGCCTGTAGAATAGCGATAGATTAAAGAAATATACTCCAATTTATATATACTGTACTGTACAATGTAAGAAGAACCCAATAAGGAAGCTGATTTGTACCTTGACGCATCCGGCCTCCTGTATCGCTTCGACGATCTTAAGCTGGCCGTCGAGCTCCAGCGGTCTGCCGTGCCCGACGGCGCAGATGACCACCTCCCCGTGCTGCCTCATCGCCGCCACCAAGCTCCCGTGGTCGTTCATGTCCCCCTGCATGCAATGCAAAATATATAATTTGGATGCCTGTCAAGAGCAATGCATGCTCCCATGGCCGACCTATCTCTTCGATCGTATTACATACGTAGACAATGCATGCTCCGCGAGCTTTGAAGGAGTTCAAGAGCTCCGCCTTGCCGGAGTCAGAGGAGGCGGCGGTGGACGGGCGGACGAGCACGGCTGTTGGGTGGCCGGCGTCGAGGCTCGCCGCCACGAGGTGCCGCCCGACAGGCCCGGCTCTGGCCCATCGCGACCATGGCGACGGCCAAGGGCCCATGCCAGCAGGGGGCCCAAAACTACATACTCTGCTATACTTATTTGACAAAAAAAATTACGAAAAGGCCCATCATAGCTGTCCCAGGAAGCCCACTGGTAGAATAAACCGCATGACACGCGCAAGGACCTGGGCGAACGATGTCGTATATATATTCAATCTTCCTGATTTGATGGTAATCAATGGTTGTTTTATAGGTTGTTTCTTGATTTGATGATGCATCTATTTCACTAATTTTATATGCTATAAATGACGAGCTAATTGCGAAGAGTATTAGGGTTCTATTGATCTTGAGATTGTACCCAACGATTTTGCATCTACAAATGCTCAAAGAAGCTTTAAAAAAAAGAAAGTATCATTGTCAATGGAATTATTGGAATTATTTCTTATTTAAGGTATTCAAACTAGCAGGAAGTGTACTACTTATATTTTAAGACTAAAAATATGTTGATGAATGTCAACTCTTAATATTTTACAAATAAAAATAGATACATATTATATGTCTATATTTTTAGATATGGCTACACCCTTAGGGGCCCATGGTGTCGACTTTGCCTATGGCCCAACAAAACATAGAGCCGGCCCTGCCGCCCGATGTTTCCCGTCCCGCCGATCACCAGTATCCGGCTCTTCATCATCACCAGTACTGCTGCAAGTGTGCAAGTCGTGTATAGGAGCAGCTGAATAGGCTGAAGCCGGTGGTGGCAGTGCGTGGAGAAATGTCACATGCACCGTACCCCTATATATAGGCACATTACTCCGGGCGCGACTCAACCGGTCTGAGTTGGTCCGAACCTGTTCGCTCGGACACGAGGATAGCTAGGGCACGCACCCTTCGGTAGCACGATGTGTCCAGCGCTACCCATCCGTCCATCAAATTTAGGTGCGTGTCCTCCTTAGCTCACACCCGGCCCATATGATAGTGAGTTAGTGACCCAACAGCTCACGCCTGGCCATTGGACTTGCTGACCGCCGCTAGCATCCATGTCATCAATACCGACGCTGACCACTGTGACGCACCGACTGAACGCATGCGCCGCATTTATGCCGAAGCCGCTTGCCTCTGCGTCGGCATTGATGGCAAGGGCTTCTTATACTCGCTCCGCGTCTGTCTCTTCCCCATACCCCGCCAATCATTTCCTCCTATCGCCTGACGAACGACGAAGATGTCGTCCTGGCTAAAGAAGATTGCAACCGACCATGAGGCAGGCTCGTCCTCGGGCCGGCCTCACTCTGGCCGCTCGTCAACTCCCTGCCACCGCCATCGCCAGCGTGTTCTAGCAGCAGCCGCCGCCGCCTCCACGGGTGGGAGATTTCGCGCGACCACATGTACGTGTCGATGCAGGAGTGCATCCGGCAGTGGAAGGAGGGAATGGCTCCGAGCACCACGGAATTTCCCTCCCTGGAGGTTGCCAACTCAACGCCAGCAGGTTGTCGGTGCCGCCTGTGTCGATAGACGGGCCGGTGCTGGAGGTGGAGATGCACCACCACATTGTGTTGGTCCCGTCGGCGCTACGGTATGACCGTGTGTACCATAGGCGGGACTTATCACAGGAGTTCCTCGCCTAGGAGCACAATGTGTAACGGGCGTGCTTGTTTCGGGACGAATTCCAACCGGGGTTCGATTACAAGGATCTCCCCAAGGCCATCGGTGACGACGACGAGGACGGCAACGACACCAATGGCGGCGACGACACCGGCGTCGTCATGAAGCAGGAGGAAAACCCCATCGTGCCGCTAAACTATGATGAGGCCGAGGCCATGCGGCAAACCATGGAGATCTTCACAGGACAAGGGAGGCACTTTGGACCTAGCCGGGGCTAGATGACGTCGTCGAGTTCTCTGCGATGGTGGTGAAGCTGCCGCCTCCACCACCGTTGCAGCCACATGCGCCGTCGCGGGCCATGTGGCAAGGCCAATAGGTTTTGTCGCCGCCTCCGCTACAGGCCGCGTGGCATGGGAAGCAGATGCCTCTGTCGCCACCGCCGCACCCTTTGTGGCCGTAGCAGGGCCCCAAGACGCTTCCACCGTTCATCGACATCTTTACGGATGAAAAAGACTATGCGACATGGATATACCCTACGGGTACCTTACATTGGTATACCCGGTCCAACCCAGTGAAGACCCACGTGAAGACTTGCTGCCCAAGGAGACTCCGGATGGCCCAAGCCCGGTAGAAGTTCGACTCCTTGGAGAACGCGGCCTAGCTGTAGATAGAAATTTGAAGGGTGAAACCCTAACTTTGTAACCGACTCGACCTACCCCGAGACCTGGCCTCCTCATATAAAGGCTAGGAGGGCACGGCGAGAAGGATCTCTCCAACTCATACACACACCTCACACCAGATTGCATTTGTGCACCCCCTGTAACCTTCGGTTCCACCATCAATCAAGAACAGACAAGTAGAAGTAGGGTTTTCCCTCTGGGGGCCTGAACCTGGTTAAACCTCGTGTCCCCTTGCTGCGTTTTTGTTAACCGTCTCGCGATCTCCATCATCCCCATCTTCTCCAAAATCCATGTCCATAACAATGGGCATTAACGAGTCAAACCCTCGTCACTAGGTCCTTGCGATGCGGCCTTGGGCATGGGACAGCACCCATATCCAGGGTGTCATTGGTTTTTCTTGTTTCTCATATATGTAAACTATACTTTAATATTAATAAAAATGTGAGAAAAAATTTGTTAGTATCGCGGATCGAATGGGTCCCATGCTAGACACACTAGCTTGACAGGCAGATCGCGACCCATCTTTTCTGTGTGGGCCGACCAAACGGACCGATCCTCTTATCGTGACGACGACGACAACCGCATGAGCATTTTATCGAAAAGGATACTCCTCCTCTAGGGATCGCACAAATCGATTCCCTAGGTCTCGCTTCGTTCGTGTGAAGCCCCGCACTGCCGCTCCACTCCATCGCGCCGCCTCGCCGATGTAGCCCCATGTTGCCGCACCTCTCCACCGCACCGCCGCACCTCTACGTCGCGCCGCCGACTAGTCGTTGCAGTGCTTAGCCTCCCCATCGCTTGCAGGTCCCCATGGCGCGTCACCGCCACTTCTGCTTGCCGTCTCCGTGTGCCTCAATTCCCCTCGAGCTGACCATCCTCTATCGATGGCCGCCCGCGAGCTCTGGGACGCCCCGCGCCAGCAATCCTCGGTGGCAGTGGTTGCTACACGCGGCGGTGGAGGTTACTACAAGAGGCGAATGCCTCTGCTACAAGCATCATCGGCGGTGTTGCCACCGCTGCAACGACATCTTCTCCGGCGACGGTTGCTTGTTTTGCTACAAGAGGTGTATGGCTCTGCTACCAACAGCAGGAGGCGCTGCTATGAGGGGTGTTCGGTGTGCTAGCCCCGCAAGCTTCTTCTCCGGCGTCTTCTTAGTGTTACGATATTTTAGGTGTGTGTTTGCTGTAGTAGCGTAAATGTTTTGCTACAATGTCTCCCGGCGAATGTCTCCGACGAAGTCGTGCTTGCTACATTAGCATATTTTTTTGCTACCACTGTTTTGTGATTTTGCTACAATAGCGTAAATGTTTTTCTAAGAGGTCTTCGGCGAGGTTTTCTCCGGCGAGTCTCCGGCGATATTTTTCAGCGAAGTCGGTTTTGTTACAATAGGACTTATTTTGCTACAAAGTTTCCAGCGAGATCTCTGACGAGGTTTTTTATTCTTTTTCTGGATCGAATGAATTTGTAAACAAAACGGATCATACCTAATAAAAATAGGATCGAAGCCTAGACACGTGGCGACCTGCGGACCTGGAGGATCGTGAGCAATTATCCCGAAGACGCCTAGCACTGCCCTTACTCTTTTTTTCCCCGGTCGAACGTTAGCGAGTTATAATTCCGTTCTGCGCTAGATGTTGATCACATAGTGTTCATTGTCCGTACTACCATGATTCGTTAGGTGTGCATTGGGTGGGAAAGTGATCAGCAAGTTGACTTGGACAGAAGTTGTTACTAGGGTGGTATTTCCTTTGAGAGAAAGCAATAGCTTTTTGCCTTAATTTCGGGGACCAGAGACAGAGCTGCGCAAATTACCCACTGCGGCTTGCTGCACCGACAGCGCTGCGTTGCTTGCTGGTACAGACCAATATGGCATGGGAGTAACGCTACATCTACGGACAAGTTTTACAAAAAATCCTTACGGACTCGTACGTGGCACATCACCTGGGGCTGGAACGAAAACGTGCCCCGACTTTTAAGCAAATTCAACCAACCAATTTTATCCACGTCTGTCCGTAGAATTCCCGTAGCTAAATCAGTCCGTAAGTCTAGCTTTATTGTATGGCATGCGTGCGGTCAGAGTGAACCACAGGCGACCATGTCCAGACCTTTTCATTCTTTTTTTTTTTGAGATGGAACAGACGACGATTCCATTTTTATTTATTTTTCTCCTTTTTCATGAGTATTTGCAATGCAGTTATAAATTTATAGCCCAGTGGTGGTGCTTCTCAGAAGTCTTTCTCTTTCTATATGGCTGATTGCATGGTCGATGCCACGTCAGAGGTATGCATGTGCTCTGAATCTTAAATAATGTAATCATACAAAAAGTCAAGGCATGCACGTGCTCTCGACCTCTTTTATTAAACATTTTTCAGAGTCACAATTCACAAACTATATACCACCTCACTAGATGCATTCATTCTTATCTTAATAAAGTTAAGAACATTAATATGGACCGAATGAAGTATATTTTTTAAGCATTGATATTTTATTTAGAAATTGGGCCAAAAAATGTTGTCCTGGTCTATTAATTAAAAGAGAGTGTAACAAAAATGTAAAGGTGTATCATTACATAAAATTCCACTCTCCTGGTATTCGCTCATGCTTGGCGCCCGCAATGACCGAAAATCCAGCCTCTTGCTTAATCTTTGCTAGTAGAATCGATGAAAGGGGCATGTTTGTTGTTGAATACTCTCGTCTTGCGCACATTCCAAATTACCAACGGACAATAAGAGTGATGGAAGCAAGATCCTTTCGCTTCATCATGGAAGACCACAATGTGAGGATTGATTGCGCCGGCAATCAGTTGAGGTCGACAAAGTGTAGACCAAGCCAATTGATAACCAGCATGTACCAAAGCCTAGAAGTGAATCTACAATGAACATGTTCAAGCAACCGAATCCGGTATCCGCTTGCAAAATTGTAGTGGTCGCATAGAATAAACTAGTGGAGGCCATATGCTCTCGTATCGAGAACACCCGCTTGATCTCAACAAACAGACACACAAACGTACTCCGTCCGTTTTAAAATATAAGATATTTTAGCTTTGTGAATAAAATGTATCTAGACTTTATAGGTTCACTCAAGTTTGAAATGAACATACTACTCTCTCCGTCCTAAAATAAATGTCTCAAATTTATCAAAATTTAAATAAATCTAGACACTATTTAGTATATAGATTTATTCAAAATTTGAAAAACCTAAGACATCTATTCTGGGATGGAGGGAGTACTAAAAAAAATCTAAATATATTTTATTCACAAATCTAAAACATCTTATATTTTAAAACAGAGAGGGTAGAAGTCAAGTTGCCTCTCACCAGACATGGAAACATAGGACAGAGCTCGGACATACTCGGCACAACAACATATCGCGGTTCAGCGATGGCTGACGATATCAAAAAACATATTCCTGCTCGCAACCGGAGGCAGGCCATGCAACAGATCGTAATTAAGAGACCATTGGCCTAGAGAGTATGCCTACCGAGCACCGGGATTCAAGCAAACAGCACATACGTAGCTCGTAGTAGGCACGAAGTGCTAAACAAAGAGTGGAACAATTTGCATGCACTACACCAAACCAGAACACCACAACCGAAGTCAAACACAAATGTTCCATAAAAACGACTCAGTACCAGCGGCGGAGGCAGGATTGCAGCTTAGAGGGGGCCAAACCTAATAATTTTCAGTTAGGGGGGCCAAATAAGCTAATTCCTCTAAAAATTCTTCCTAAGCTAGCCTTAAGAAAAAATTCTTCATGCTAATAAACGCCATGTGGGGCCCCCTAGCTCCGCCACTGCTTAGTACAATAGAAGGCACAACCAACCACTACTACAGAACGACACTAAGGACAACCCATCGGAAACGACAGCAAGTTAAACAAAATTGCGTGTTTCCAAGGATGCCTCTGCGACCGGTGGGTCCGTGGTCCGAGCAATATCAGTAACGGGCCAAACAAACGGTTCATTTCTGTTAAATTAGGCAACAGATTTTTAGTTTCACTATGTGAGATGGTCCTTCAATAGCATTGGAGACATAAGCATAACCGTTGGCAAACCTATTAATAAATTGTTCTGATGATTTCCATGTAAACGTGTTCATAAATTCTGCCCATGTAAATTTTAATGTTTTCACACTAATCAAAGGCGTGTAGCTACTATAAAATCATCCTCGTACTCCAAATTACCGCATACAATTCTCTTGTTCTCTCTTCCCACAATTCTCGACACCAAAATTAATAACCTTCCTCCATTCCAATGGCGCCCGTAGTACATAACACATGGCTGTACTACCTCGAAGCAGAAGGCATGGGCTTATGTTTACCCAGCGTGCCAAACGCGTGGTGAGGTGGATCTTCTCAGTCAAGAAGAAGTTCCTCGACAGTGCTCCTGTCAAGGTTGTTGGCCTGGATTGCGAGTTCACCGAAGCAATATACAATGTCATCCAAGCGAGTCCTTCATACGAGCAAAGGCAACACATCGCCATCCTACAACTTCCAGTGGCGTGCACCATGGGTCCTGATGGATCAAGGGAATACGAAGGAGGGCCTAATGTCGCCATCATCCTTCGCCGGCCTCCTCTGGCGACGATGGGTATAATAACTGTCAGTGATGGATCTGTAGGGCAACGGCTTTGGGGGCTTCTTGTAATCTCTAGGCCAACGGTCTCATAATAGTGAAAATCTTCACTAGTCCTAAACTCCAAATACTATTTGAGAGGTGCCAATCGGCATATTAGAAATCATAACATGAATGGCCTGAAGTAGATTTATTAGGCAAAGTTTCTTTATATTCTGTAACTCACCTGTCTAGTGTCCATTTTCGTTCATTACTGTCCATGCAAAAACTCATGATTCTTTTTCTCAGCAAAGGTTTGTCATGGACACCGCTAAACCCCTTGCGTGAAGCGCATGCGACAAGTAGCTCATGGGGCATTGCAAGAAATTGTCAGCATTTTCTAAAGGAAGTGTGTTTAAACCCCTTTCCACTTAATCAAGTTAGAAGGACACCTCAGGAGTACATAAGTAGCATTGAATGGTGCCACCTAGTCGATACTTGGCCTGACCCTAGAAAATAGGTTATGTCTTGTTCACTTAGTTTTTCCCCTATTTAATTTTTTTTAACCAAGACCGCCTTTTATATTGAATCCCTTTATTTGTGTAGGGGACTTGTGCAATAAACAAGAAGAACAGAAGGAGCTCAAGTACCATGCTGCCACATGTTCTCGTAGTTACGAGGTTTTCTGCAACATCAAGGGTGATGCATTCGAAATGTTCAAAATACACACAGCAACCCGAAGAATGGCTACAGTGACAATGTACATGACGCAATAGTCCGTCCCCTCCAGAATTCTTTCCCTCTTTTCCATCTTCTTGTAATTCAATGTCATCTTCATCTCTAAAACTAATACAATGTGCTTGTAATTTGCTTGCTATTTTTCTAATATTTGCTTCATTTCCCAAAATTGATAGATACTCATGGAAAAAAATATGTCGCCGTCTGTTTCATAGGATAACACTGAGAAACAACCACTTTCTTCAACCAAAGCTATGCATTTTATGCTAAAGCAAAACAAAAGAAAGACTATTTTGCTGAAGAACATGGGCATCAATCCAAGTACTTCAAGATCAACCAAGTCTTAGTTTGAACTACAACTTGAGGTTGAGAGAAAGCGGAATGAGAAACTGATGTGTACCATGGATGAGTTGTCATTTATGTGAATTTCTCTGACATGAAACTTTTGATCTACAATTTACTATGAAGTTTTTTCATCTTATGTGAGTGTTGTGTAAATGGGCCTCTGTTGTGTAAATGAACCTGAGCTATGTAAATAGGCTACGACGAGCGGTTATATGTTCTTCCACGATGAAAACAAAACATCATGGTTCATCTTGAGGAAACATATCTCTTAAGCATAAAGATCCACATGGCCGTGTTCATTGGTTAATCCTCGTGATGAAAAATGAATGTCATAGAAATATCGACATCATCATGTATGCCGTTATAACAAATATTCATAAACAAAAGACATGTGTTGCTACCTGATTGGTACATGTTGCAGCCTATGGATCGTCCATGTGTCGCCTTCTAACTGGTCCATGTGTCACTCTTCTAATTGGTCCACATGTAAAAACTTGATTGCCACATGTATGGATCTATGAATGGTCCACAAGTCTCCCTCTGATTGCTCAATGACTCATCCTCTGATAGATTAGGCCGTGTGTCATGCTGATTGGTACACGTGTCATCCTCTGAGTGGTCCACATGACTCCAGGATGGCGGCAGACGGTGACGAATTGAATTTCATCACGGATGGATGATGTCAGAAATAGTGTCGATGGAAACATCAGGAACGCGGCCGGTGACGTCAGTAAACGACCATAACGACATCTAGTTGTGACAAATAAAAAACATCATGAGCTTAATGACGTCATGAACGATGGAGGTGACATCATCAGGCAACCCTAACAGTCATTCAGGATACTGCCATCCGTGATGAAAAAACATCATGGGTGACTAGGCCTGGATTGGGCTGTTCCAGATGGCAGACAAGAACGTGACGGGTTCATCTATGACGCGAGGTACATGAAATTTCTTTTCACAGAAAACATCATGGATTGTCATCCACATTTTCTATCTAAAGCATGACATTATCAACACCATGTATCAACCTAATTTCTTGTAGTGTTGGCTCGGTGCACCCATTTAGTTTCTTTGTTCTGTCCAAGCTTAGCCAAAATATCATTGGCTTCACGTGTGGCCTTGTCTTTCGTAGTCCGTAAGAGGTGTGACTTCTATGAAAACTTAGCATAAATTTCATGGCGGCACAATCTTCCATGGCGTGCTTGTCAATTTTGTTTTGGGTTTTCTCCACTACACCCCTCACACATGCCTGCATTTTAGGGGTGTAGACATTGCCGACCGCCCCCACTGCCGGCTTCACCTGGGAGGCGAGGACGGCCAAAGCGGCGAGCAGGAAAAGAGACCCTTTCTCGTTACACTTCACCATGATCACAACCTCTCCCGGATCAGCGCCAACTCTTCACTATGAGCTAGTATATTTCTTATTTGAGGATTGCTAGCTAGAAAGGTATACCAAATGCTTTGTCAGCTGTGGATGAAAGGACTATATTTTCCCATGCTATTTTGGTGATGATGACAATCCCACTTGTGATCTAACCGTGTGCTTGAGTTTCAGGCAAAATGCTTTTGATGATTCCTATGACTTGTGTGGATGCTCTCTTTGGGATCTCGTGAAGATGGCGGCCTTTAATTTTTCTATTTCTCTCTTTTTATTGCTTTAGATCGCTGTACTATCAAGAGGGGGTCCATCTCGGAAGGTTGTGGAAAATCACTTGTTCTTGCACAAACCCCATATGCACCGCCACAACCATCCTACTCTTCTGCGAGAGAGCATGGTTCTGATCTGCTGGAGCTTTTTCTGTCTGATCGGAACTTCCGGCCTGGCGCCGGAAGTTCCGCTTAGGGCTTTTTTGTGGGAGGATCTGGGACTTTGTTCTAATCCAACTTCCACTGGAAGTTCCGGCCAGCTCCCAGTACCCATTGTTTGGGTATGTTCTATTTGCCGGAACTTCCATCGGAAGTTGCACCGGAAGTTCCGGTGAGGAATTTCCATTGCTTCTTCCAAAGAGTTCCTAAAGGGAACTTCCACCCAGACGCCGGAACTTTCGGTCAGACATGTTTCGTGACCCAGATATTCCGCCCCTAGTTCCGCTCCAAGTTCCGCTCAGAATTAGTACACTTATGTTTGGAAGTGGTCTATTTGACGGAACTTGGGCCAGAACTTGCATCGGAAGTTTCACCGGAACTTCCGGTCAGGCTTTTGGATCGTGCATCAACGGGCTGATGACTGTTGTAGCTATGCTGGGCGGAACTTCCGGCCGCTCACCAGAAGTTCCGGTGAGGTCACGGAGGCTCCAACGGTTCAGTGCGGAGGGAGCCTATTTAAGGCGTCCTCCTTCTTCCTCCTACCTAACTCTTTAATTTTCTCTCTCCTCCATTAATACTCGAGCTTCACCTCACTAGATCTCTCTCCCTAGCCACTCAAATCACTTGATCTTTTGAGAGGTGAGGGAGGTGACTGATGACCCACAAGTATAGGGGATCGCAACAGTCTTCGTGGATGGTATTACCAAATTTACTGATTCGACACAAGGAGAGCCAAAGAATACTTGCAAGCCTTAACAACTGAGTTATCAGTTCAGCTGTACCTGGAAATAGTTCTTGCTCACAGAAGCTTATCAGTAGCAACAGTTTGTAGTAACAACAGCAGTAATAGTAACAGTAAAAAAGTAGCAATAGTAACAGTAACGGTAACAGTAGGATTCGAGTACGGTAGGCATAGGGATGGATGGACGGGCATTGCATGGACGAGTATAAACATGTAATTTTAAGAACTAGGGCATTGAAAATAAATAATAATAAGAATCCAAGTACTAAACAATCCTAGGCATGTGCTCCAAATATAGTCATACGTGCTCGCAATGAGAACTTGCATAGCATCTTATGTCCAGCCAGCCCGTGGCAGCGGGGCCTCTAGGGAACTACTAGCAATTAAGGTGCTCCTTTTAATAGAGCACCAGAGCAAAGCATTAACACTCCGTGAACACATGTTATCCTCACACCATAGCCATCCCCTCCGGTTGTCCCAATTAATTTTCACTTTGGGGCCTTTGGATCCGGACAATGATATGTGTACACAACTTGCAGATAAGATCACAAATAATACTATCATAATGATTCGATAATAAGTTCAGATCTGAGATCATGGCACTCGGGCCCTAGTGACAAGTATTAAGCACAACAAGTTGCAACAAAGTCAAATAGCACTAATAGAAATACTAGGCACTATGCCCTAACAGATCTTATTCGATTACATGATAGAACTCATCCAATCCCTACCATCCCCAAGCCTATAGCGGGGGATTACTCACTCATGGATGAGGGAGACATCGGTGGTTGATGGAGATGCGTTGGTGATGACGATGGCGATAATCCTCTCCAAATTCCCCGTCCCGGCAGGGTGCCAGAACGGAGTTTCTAGATCCGAATCTTGGTTTCTGGTGGCAATGGCGGAGCGGAACTCTTTCTGGAAAACTATCGAACCCCCCTCTGTTTTTAGGTCAGAAGGCAACTTATAGGCGCGGAGGGGGGGCCGAGGAGCACTGGGTGGCTAAACCTCCCCTGACGCTGGGTCAAGGCCCGCCTAGGTGGGTCTCTGGGCCCCTAGGCCTCCTCTCTGTCTCCCCTTATGGCTCTGTGGATCTTCTGGTGAGAAATAGTTTTTGGCATATTTTCCGGGATTTTTCGTGATAGTTCATTTTCTGAAAAAAAAACAAGACACCAAGATAATTCTACTGAAAACAACGTCAGTCCGTGTTAGTTGTATCCAAATCACACAAGTTTAGAGGAAAAACAATAGCAAAGTGTTCGAGAAAGTAGATACGTTTTGGACGTATCAACTCCCCCCAAGCTTAGCTTATTGCTTGTCCTCAAGCAATTCAGTTGAAAACTGAGTGCGATAAAAAAACTTTCACGAACACTTTGCTTCATATGATGTATGTATTCTCAGCACATGAGTAGATTCTTAGACAATTCATAATAAAGAGTATGCAACTAAGTCTACTCAATAGTTATTGCAAGCTATGACGAGAATCCAACTCAATAATAATAAGTAGCATGAAACATAAACACAAGCAACATTGCAATGCTCATAATAAGGTATGATAGAGTGGTATCTCGCTTGACTTTGTTTGAAGAGCACAATATAAATGCCAAGGCACCTCTGAAGTTCACATGAAGACTAGAAGTAAAGATATCAGAGATATAAGCATCAAAGTCATGACATACTTAACCAAGTTTTGGAACAAACACGAAAATGACAACTATGCTCTCAAGAAGGTGCTCATAGAATAAGTGGTGACTCAACAAAGTTGTGAAAATGGTTTTGTGAAGGTTTGAAAGGCTTCCCAATGCTGAAAGGAAGGTACTCATTAGCTTTGAGCTCTCATTGCCCCTATCATAGGCATCTTCATGTGGTTAAGGTGAAAGTGAGGTCCACTCTGAATCATATGCTTGACAGACTATAGACTGGAAATCCAAAGTCCCTTGAGTACGAGGGCCGCTCCGCATGCTACTCAACTTTGGTCACCTGAAAGTTCTTGTCATTGTAAATATATGCATATCATCGAGAACCACCAACGGGTACCCCTTGCATATGGCACAGGAGCTTTCCCATAACCAAAATGACAAGGCAAGCAGACAATGAGCATCTCAGCAATCTTTTTATTTACCATATGCATAGCTTTCTATTGAGGATGCTTCATAGATGCTCATTATAGTGTTGCTGCAAGTTTCCACCATGATTAAGCATGGCTTAGGCTAGCGGCCCAGGCGTTTCTCTAACACAATGTATAAAATCCATGAACTCATAACCTCCCCTTTTATTTCACATCGTCGACATCCGTAAACAAAAGAGCAAGGAATCAACTGGATAAGATATCCAACAGGTGTTGAAAGCGTTCCCCGTGACATCACGGTTCTGCTAACTGCCAGCATATAATAAGCAAGCATATAACTTTCATGGACTAGTCACAATGGTTCAAGATTATTAAGCGCAAGGAATAAAGTGTGTCATCAAGTTCGTGAGAGCTTTACTAACTAACTTTCTCAAAACAGATAAACATTTTATTTTGGAAGAAAACACGGCATATATAAAATATGCACCGAAGTAGCAAATGATGCTAATAGATAGGTATGGTGGACACAGCTGGCAATATTGGTTTTGGGGAGTTGGAAGCACAGGTAGAGCACATACTCAGTGCAAGTGAAGGCTACCAATAGAGATGGAGCGACAAACGAGAGAGCAATAACTGTCATAGTCATGCTTGCAACAAAACAGGACTAATTAAGGCATGAAAATAATACAAGAACTCTGAGGCAAAATAAATCATCGAGGCTTACTGACTATTGATTAGTCAGATGCATGCGTGAGCATGTGCCATGTCGATTCACATAAACAGTTAGAGGAGGATACCACAATTTCATACCAAAATATGAATAAAACAATGCAAGCAAACATTCATATGACATGCTACAAACTATTAGCAAGTTGGAGTTGATCATAGACAAGCAAGAACTACTAAGCATCCATAATGACATACACCCTACACAAACAGGGTAAACATGCTCACAATGATGAGTATATGTACAAAAATGAAACAAATAGAGTTCATTACCAGCCTCTTACCACACCTCGAGTTTTCTTAATCTTCATTATTTCCCTTGACTTGTGTGACTTGAATAATTAACATGAAACCAAAATTCACTTAGGACGGCTGAACCCTGCAAAGAAATCACAAAACCAAAGAAGAAGTACAAATATTTTTGGTGTTTTCAATTTTTTAGAAACAAGCAAACAAAGAAAAACCAAACAAAAACAAAGCAAAACCAAACAAAGCAAAATCTTTTTGGATTTTTTTTAAGGCAAACCAAAGCAAAGAAACAAACCAAGAGAAACAATGAAAATATTTTTGGTATTTTTGTGTTTTTGAGAAATAAGCAACAAGAACCAAAAAGAAAGCAAAACAATGGATATACAAAGAATCGACCAAACATAATATATATATGAGTGTGATGTCGGTGTACCTCCCCCCAAGCTTAGGCTTTTGGCCTAAGTGGGGATCAATCCCATGGTGCCCAAGTAGATGCACCTCCATAGTATGTCGAGGAAGCTCCCTCGTCCTGGTACGAGCTCGATGCCTTCCCTGTGTAGTGTACAGCGGGGTCATATGCGGGCGCTCCCCTGTCGTGGTATTGCCGACGAGTACGCCATGGAGGGGTCCTCACAGTGCGTGTTTAGAGACGTGGGGTAAGGCGGACGGTTGACGGGTACGAGGTAACACAGCTTACCTAGGTTCAGATCCCACAACGGTGGCGGAATCCTACTCCTGCTATAAATCACTATAAGGGCAATACGCCGAGTAACAGAGATGTGTTCGCTGTGCGAGGTTGTCTGAAGTTGACTATGATCGTTGTGCCCTAAAGGCTCCCATAGGCCCGACTTATATAGTCGCCAGGTCCTAGGGTTACAGGGAAAAGTCCTAGCCGGACAGGTTACAGAGTCCTATACCGTCTATCACTAGTCTTGTGTATCTTGCACTCCAAGGCTCCGGGTACGCTGGTGACTCCACCGTAGCCTTCCTTTATCCGGCATTGGCCTCCCTTCTAGATCCACCTAACTGGGCCGCCCAGCAGGCCATAGGCCACGCTACCGACTATGGGCCACCCGGGTTAGTCGGATAAGAGACATGCTATGGGGATACTCATATAGCATATCCCCAACAGTAGCCCCCGGAGAACTTCGAGATCTTGCGTCGTCTTGCCTCTTCACGTGGAATGCTCCGTCTAGATGGATTTCGGCAAATCTTCAAGCAATATCTTGTAGTCCTCCCAAAGAACCCTGCAAGGTTTTCTCCGTCTTTGATTTGTAAGTCGGAGAAATGTTGAATCTTCCATCGTACTCTTCCGTAGTCGGATTAAATACGTCCATGCCGGAATCTTCGATGTGACGGCTCATCTACCCGTGTCAGCTATGACGTCGTAGGCTTAGGTCAGCAACGCCTCATAACTCACACATGCAGAGAACGCAATCATATCCGATTTTCCCGCGTAGGCGATACGAACCGTTGGCAGCGGCGGTTGGAGACGTGGCGAAATTACCGTGCACGTTCACGAACACGTCGTCTACGCGGCAACCGTCTGATCAGCTGCACGAATCTTGATGCGGAGTATGATAAATAGTAACCATGGGACACTTTCCACTTTTTACCTCATTCATCTCGCGTCATCGTCTTCTTCCTCCAGCCGCACGCCTCCTCGAGCTATCCGCGAGAAACCTCGAAAACCCTAGCTTCCATCTGCGTCAGTCACATCCTTCCAACACTCCATGGCCAGCAGCAGCTCCTCCCCATCGATGGTGGCGTCGAGCGAAGCCGCGGCGAAGCCGGAGAGCTCCGTCGTTGTGCCCCCAGAGGGCCTGGTCATCCCCGCATCAGCGGTGATCGAAACCACCGGCGGCGACCATAATCTGGCGGCGCTAGAGCCACTGGAAGAAGAGCCAGACTCGCACAAGGGTGACTGGCGCGGCTCGGACATCATCGACCGCGACATCTAGGAGATGGTCGCCGAAGGCTACCTCCCCGCGACGGAGGGGCTTGCCTGGCGGGCGGCGCCGGCCGGCGAGGTGACACCTTCTCCCCAAGCCGTAGAAAAGGTGTACCTCAAGGCTCAGCTGGTATGCGGCGTTTCCTTGCCCATCTCCCACTTTTTTCTCTCTGTCTTGAACCACTACAAGGTCCAACCCCACAACCTCTCCCCAATAGCATCTTAGTGCTTAGCAACTTCGCGGCACTTTGCGAGGGTTACCTAGGGATAAGGCCTAGGTTAGACTTGTTCGTGTACTTCTTCACCATCAAACGTGAAGCCGGACATAGTAAGGAGGAGCTTAGGAACTGCGGCACCATAAGCTTCAAGATTCGACCTGGCCGGTGGTTCCCCGACATCGTCGGCCACGAGTCCTGCAAGAACTGGGAACGGACGTACTTCTACGGCCCCGACATTCCTTTGGCGGGCTGAGAAGTGACGTACCCAGACTTCGTGGATGGAGCCGCCGCTGAAGTTTCTACATGGAGATCCCATGCCTCCCTTCCCTCCGACCTCGACGCTTCTCGCGCAATAAGGCGGATCGAATGGTTCGTAGAGACGGGTTTGACCGGCTTGGACCTAGCCATGTGCTGGTTCATCAGGCGAATCCAACCCCTGCAGCACCGCACGAAGTTCATGCACGAGTATACCAGTGATCGAAGGGATAGCCTCCGGATCTCCGTGGATAACTTCTCGAGCGACTCCGTCAAGCTCCGCCTGAAGGACATCGTCAAGGTGAAGGATAAGAAGCGTGGCTTCACTATCACCTACGACATGTTTGTATACGGCAAGTGCCCAAAGGTAGGTATTTATTTTCCGTGTACGACATATGCTCCAGTTTTTCCGTCTTTCCAATACCATCTTATCTAACACGGTGATTTCTTACTTAACAGCTTAGCGATCTAGATGAAGGCAACCTGGCTACCCAAATCTACGATACAAAGATGAAGGAAGTCACGGTCATGTCCGACGACGATGTCCAATTGGCGCGAAAGCGGAAGAGCTCCACCTCTGACGCTGCCGACGGAGGCAAGAAGAATAAGACGGAGGGTGGAGCCTCCAAAAAGAGTACCGCCGCCCTGGAGGCGGAAAAGAGAAAAGCCACCGGGATTTTTGCCAAAGCGCCCCCCCTAGTGTAAGACTCTCATTCTTCGACATTGTCTACTTATTTGTCTTGTTTCTGTACTTATGCACTTTGCACGTTTCAGAAAGAAAGCCACGACCAGCCTCAAGAAGTCCTCCAAAACTTTGGGGGCTTCTAGAAATATCAAGGACATGCTGCATCGCGACTCCTCCCCCGCCATCGCCCCTACTACTCCTGCCGTCAAGCCTTCCTCTGCCCCGACAAGTTCTCAAGCCCAGGAGGCACCAGGCCCTTCCGCCATGGAAGTGGATTCTGACGCCTCTACCGAACTCACTATTGTCGGTGCGCAGGCGACGCAGGAGAGCACTGCTCTACAAATGGCTGAAGCTCCGGCTAAGGATGCCATCGGTAGGAGAAAGGCGGTGGTGGGAGCTGGTACCTCTGCCGAAGGCGGTGCCCCTACTCCCCAGAAACCCTTTGAGTTTCCGAAGATAGTTTACCCGGTGCTCACGCCGAGTGACACAACTCTGGTTCCTGGAGGAGTACCGTCATCTCCGACGTGCGGTCTTGAGGAGCTACTCCGACAAGCGGATATCTTGCAAGGAAATAGCATCTCCTTTGGCAAGCTGCTAGCCGAGAGCGCTACAAACCTCAAGATTATTGCACTTGTAAGTTTTTACTTTGCCTTTTGCATTTCATATGAGTATCCCACTGTAGCCCCCGAGGATGTAGACGGAAAACTATAGGTTTTGCATCTATATGCTCTAAGAGTGACTAAGTTAGAAAAAACTCTCATTGTAGCCCCCAAGCATTTAGATGGAACAAACTATTCCGACTAGATGCTTTAAGAGTAGCATACGCAGTGTTTATAATTTTCAATACTATAGCCCCCAAGCCTCTAGTTGTAACTGAATTAGTTCCGAATAGATACTTAAAGAAAAGCTAAGCAGATTCCGAGTTAAAAACTTTATACTGTAGCCCCCAAGCTTCTAATCGAGAAATGAATTAGCTCCGACTAGATGCTTAAAAGAAAAGCTAAGCATATTGCTAAGTTAAAAAATTCTCACTGTAGCCCCTGAGCGTCTAGGTGGAAAATCTCCGACTAGATGCTCCAAGTAGACAAAACAACGGTTTAACTTTGTACTTTTTTCCACAGAACGAGAATGCTCGGAGGGGCATGGCCAACGACAATTACCAGAAGATGCGCGCAGATCTTGAAGCCGAAAAGGGTAAAACTGCCATCTTGAAGGAACAGATCATCAAAAACAAGAGTCTATTTTCTTTTGTGCGCATTCCGTCTTGGTTTTATGCCTATAATCTCCGAGTACTCACTGTGTACTTTGTTTTCTCTGACTTGCAGAGCACGTCGCCAAGGCCAAGGATATTGTCGAGCATCTAAGCACATCCAGCAGCTGGACAGCGAAAACAAGATCCTTAAGAAGGAGAGGGAAGAGATGCTGAAGATGCATGAGGATTCCATGAAAGCCCTGCAAGATTCCGCCTCCGCGGAAATCAATCGCTTGAAGGAGGAGCTTGCAATCTTAAAAGATCAGAAGCAAGCTGCTGATGAGCAAAACCAATGCCACGGCGAGGCGTTTAAGCTCCTCCAACAAGAGAAGGAATCCTTGGCGGACACCATCTGGCAGGCCAAGGCCAGCATCTTCAGTAAGTTTCCTCCGCCTTGTATTTCTGTAGTCTGGATACTTAGAGTTTATGGAACTCATGTGATCCTTGTTGAAATTTTCAGCTCCTATGGGTTTAACCCGCTCGCCTCCTCCGGCCAAGGAATGCATGGTTCTTGCCGGCAACTTTATCAACACCGCCATCACCCAAGCCAAAGAGATCGCCAAGCCCCTCCAGATACACATCAAGGCCTCAGATTCTGTGGCAAAGTACTCGGAGATTCTTCGCCGAGCCCCCGAGCGTATCACAAGCTCGAAAGCTTCATGTGCACGGGCTGGCGCAAGGATGGCATTGTCTATGGTGAAGGCACATTATGAAGATGCCGACATCGACACGGTGACCTCTGGCATCCCCGACGTTGATGATGACGACAAAGAAATTGATCACGAAGCCATCCTGTCATCACTCGCGGGTTATGACACCAGAGTTGCCGAGTTGGTGGATATCAACGTCTTCGTGCCCATGAACACCATCGACAGCGTCAACCAAGATTCCTCCGAGTCCCACCAAAGTGCCGATGCTGAGGGTGATTCTCTGGCTGATGACGATGCTGCTTCCAAGTCTCCTGCGCCCAAAGAATGAAAAACACTATGTAATATTTGTTTCATCTTTGGTGTATGCGCGGTAAAAACTTGGCGATGTAATCTTAAGGCGCAAAACAATGGTTGTTATATCCTGCTACTTAAGAACTAATTTCCAGCATGTATATATTTTTAAGCAAGTGCTGGCTTATCCATTACTTGGTTCTTATGCTTGACTTTTCGTGAGTCAGAAGACTCGTTGTCGGAACCATGCGCTTAGGTGATGATGCCCAATGGCACCGTCAATAACCTAAGCACAAAATCGCCGACAATAAGTGCCGAAAGTCACTACTCCAGAATCCACATAAAAACAACAAAGAACGTGTAGAACAGAAAACTTAAGCTAACGCCCGTAGGCGGAATTTTCACAAGTGCAAACGCAAAGCTCGTGCATAAAGGTTTTACATGATCCAAAAATGAACACTAAAGGAGGTAAAAGACTCAGAAATATGAGTGAACCAAAGAGCTTTATTTCATTGATCATATAAGAGATACATAATTAGATAAAAATGCTAAGTGTAAAAAGGACGTAGTTGTGCTATGTTCCATGGCCGATCAAGCTCCAGGTAGTCATCATCCGGGTCACGTCGCTTATGCTTATGATCCTTGTTGGGTCTATCCTTTATTTCACGATTGTCAACAAGGTAGTAAGACCCATTGAGCAGCGCCTTGCTTATGATGAACGGTCCTTCCCATGGCGGGGATAATTTGTGTGTCTTCTTCTGCTTAAGTCGGAGCACCAAATCCCCCTCTTTAAACGAGCGATGCCGAACGCGGCGACTATGGTAGCTGCGTAGCTTCTACTGGTAGATGGCGGATCTTTGGCATGCCAAAACACGCTCCTCCTCGAGAAGGTCCACATCTAGGCGTCTGGATTCTTCAGCGTCATCCTCGTCATAGGCGGCAACTCTTGGTGCATCGTGGAGGATGTCGGAGGGCAGGATGGCTTCTGCTCCATATACCATGAAGTAAGGGGTGTAGCCGGTAGATCTGTTGGGTGTAGTTTGTAAACTCCACAGCACAGATGGCAATTCTTCCGCCCAGGCTCTAGCTGCTCTATGTAGCGGTGCCTCAAGACGTGGCTTGATTCCCTATAGAATTAATCCATTGGCTCGCTCAACCTGACCATTGGATTGTGGGTGTGCCACAAATGCAAGGTCAAGTCAGATGCCTTTCTCCCAGCAATATGCCTCCACTTCTCCGAGTGATAAATTGTTGCCGTTGTCGGTGATAATGCTATGTGGGAGACCAAATCTCACCACTAGATCTCGGACGAACCTTAGGGCAGTTGCCCCATCAAGCTTTCTAATGGGTTTAGCTTCTATCTATTTAGTGAATTTGTCAACTGCTACAAGCAGATGCGTAAATCCACAAGGTTCCATCTGTAACGGTTTCACCATGTCCAGCCCCCAGACCGCAAACGACCAAGTTATTGGTATTGTTCGCAGTTCTTCAGCAGGAACATGTGGTTGTCGGGCATAATACTGGCATCCCATGCATGTCTCAACCAGCTTGTCGGCGTCCGTCTTCGTGGTCAGCCAGTAGAATCTTTGCCGGAAGGCTTTTGCGACCAACGATCGAGGAGCGGCGTGATGCCCGCAATCTCCGAGATGGATTTCATGTAGGATTTCCATACCTTCTAGCTGGGAAACACACTTTAGGTATACACCAGTAGTGCTCCTTTTATAGAGTTTCCCATTGATTATGGTATAACCCTTTGCTCGTCGTACTATTTGCCGTCTTTCGACTTTGTCGTCGAGCAAAGTTTCGTGTTCGAGATACTCCATGAACGGTTTTGTCCAAGTCGGAGGGACCTTAGTCACCATGTTGACGAAAGAGTCAGCTCTATCCGGGTTGTCGATGTCGGCGCCCTTCACGGATGATGTGCGTAGATGCTCTAGGAAAACTCCTGGCGGAATTCTCTTGCACCCTGATCCAAGCTTAGACAGCAGACCAGCCGCCTCGTTTTGCTCCCTAGGTACATACTTGACTTCGTAGCCCAAGAAGCTCTTGGCTATCTCGTCCACTTCGTCTCGATATGCCGCCATCATAGGGTTCCGCGCATTCCAGGTGCCAGCCACTTGCTGGGCAACCAAGTCGGAATCTCCACAGCAAATTATGCGCTTGATGCCAATATACTTGGCTACACGTAGTCTGTGAATGAGTGCTTCATACTCCGCCATGTTGTTTCTAGCCTCGAAGTGGATCTGCAGAACATAGTGTAGCTTGTCTCCTGTTGGTGACTGTAGCAATACACCAGCCCCCGAGCCATTGAGAAACTTTGATCCGTCAAAGTGCATCACCCAGTACTCTGGTTCCGGCAATGGAGTAGCATCTGGCATCTCCGTCCAATCTGCAACAAAATCCCCTAAGGCTTGTGACTCAATAGCGTCGCGTCTCTTGTAGGTGATCTCGAAGGCGGCAAGTTCAATGCCCCACTTCGCGACCCTTCCTATAGCGTCGCTGTTATTGATAATGTCGGACAGTGGAGTCTTGCTCACCACTGTGATTGGGTGCTCCTGAAAGTAATGCCTCAGCTTCCGAGAAGCAAGGAATACTCCGTAAGCTATCTTTTGGTAGTGCGGGTAACGCTGATTGGACTCCGTCAAGACCTCTCTTACATAGTAAACTGGTCGTTGAACTCCATGCTCATAGCCTGGTTCCTTCCGCTCTACCATGACGACGATGCTGATTACCCGGTTGGTTGCCGCCATGTAAATTAACAGGGGCTCACCAGGCTCGGGTGCTGCAAGGATGGGCGCTGAGGAAAGAATCTCCTTGAGCTGCTTCAATGCTGCATCTGCTTCGTCCGTCCACGTGAATATGTCCGCCTTCTTCAGCAACTTGTACAGTGGCAGAGCCTTCTCTCCAAGTCGGCTGACGAACCGACTAACTGCTGCAACATAACATGTTAGTCGTTGAATGTCCTTTAGGCATGGCGGACGATTTATGTTTAAGATGGCCTTGATTTTCTCCGGATTGACCTCGATTCCACGTCGGGAAACGATGAAGCCCAACAATTTGCCGGTTGGAACCCCGAAGACGCACTTCTTGGGGTTGAGCATCATGTTGTATTTCCGGAGATTATCAAAGGTTTCTTTTAAGTCAGAGATTAAGTCGTTTGACTTTTTAGACATCACCGCAATATCGTCCACATAGGCGTGAATGTTCCGACCAATCTGGTCGTGGAGGCAACATTGCATTGCCCGCTGGTAAGTAGCACCTGCGTTTTTCAGCCCAAAGGGAATCGTGACATTGCAAAACGTGTCGTAAGGGGTAGTCAACGAAGTGGCCAATTGGTACGACTTCCTCATCTTGATCTGGTGGTATCCTGAATATGCATCGAGAAAACAGAAAAGTTCCGAGACAGCCGTCGAGTCAATGACTTGGTCAATGCGAGGCAAAGCAAACAGATCTTTGGGACATGCTTTGTTCAAGCCGGTGTAATCAACGCACATTCTTAATTCATTGGTTCCCTTTTTGGGGAAAAGTACAGGATTGGCCACCCATTGGGTGTGAAGGACTTCTCAGATAAATCTAGTCTTAAGTAACCTAGCTATCTCTTTGCCAATGGCGCATCTCTTCTCATCTCCAAAGCGTCGTAGAGGTTGTTTCACTGGTTTGCATTTTGGATCAATGTTTAAGTTGTGCTCGACAAGTTCCCTAGGTACACCTTTCATGTCGACAGGTTGCCAGGCAAAGATGTCCCTGTTCTCACGGAGGAACTCGATGAGCGCGCTTTCCTATTTGGGATCCAGGTTTGTCCCAATGGCGGTGACCTTGGAGGCATCGCCTACCACAAGTTCCACCGGCTTGGTATCGATGGCAGCCTTGAACGCAGGAGCGAAGTCAGAGATCTGCTTCTTCGACGCGGGCATCTCTAAGTCATCGACCTTACTCTGGATCTCCTTGAATTCTTCGCTGTAGAGAACAGCTTCTGCAACGGCTGCTTCGTTGATCTCGCAGTCTCTTGCCTTGGTAAAGCTTCCGGATACGATGATGATGTCGTTTGGTCCGGGTATCTTGATTTTGTTGTAGACGAAGCATGGCTTCTCCATGAACGTGTGGAATATGTCACGGCCGAATATGACGTGGTACACGCTCTTGAAGGGGACCACCTCGAAGGTCATGTGCTCTTGGCGGTAATTATTAACATCGCCAAAGGCTACCTGAAGTGTAATGCACCCAAGGGACCGAGACTCCCGACTAGGAACTACGCCGTGGAAAACGGTGTTGGTCCGCCTTAGGTTTGTCTCCGTCAAGTTCATCTTCTGCAGTGTATCCAGGTACATGATGTTGATGTTGCTTCCACTATCCACCATGCATTTGGTGAACTCCATGTCGTCGATCAATGGGTTGATGACCATGGCGTACTAGTTCTCCGTGGGCACAAGGTCTGGGTGGTCCGTCCTGTCCCAAGTTATTGGAACCTCCGACCAGCGCAGGTACTGGGGAACTAGGGGGAGAGTGGCCATCAGGATCCTCAGAGAGGTCTTCTGTTGTCGGACGGTGGGGGTGCCAAGGAAAGTGTGGTAGACTGGGGCCTTCTTTGCGAAGGGGTTCTTGCCCTTGTCGTCGCTCTTGGCGGCGTGCTTGGGGTCAACGTCTTCGTCCATGTCACTTGAATCCTTGGACTCCTCCTTCTTCTTCCCTTTTCCCTTGCCCCGCGGTTTGTTCTTCTGACTTTTCTTGTAGCCGGACTCTGGGTCTTCCTTGAGGTCATTGACGAACTTGCAGTGTCGATTGGTATGGGTGGCCTTGCCGTTGGCATCGAGGTGTACGAGGCACGGCATATCGCAGTACTCTTCATAGGTTTGGGGAACGCGGAGCGGCGCCGAGGTGGTTTCACTCCCTCGTTGCTGCCCACGACCAGCTCCCCTTCCTCGGCCATGTTGTCCGCCTTCTCCTCGTCCTGCAAAAGTCATAGCGACCATGTCGGTAGATTGCTTTTCTTTTGGAGCGGTCTTCCGCTTTGTACTGCTATTTCTCCTAGCTTGAGTTGGAACAGCCGTTGCCAGCAATGAGCCACGAGCCACGTGCGAACAGCAGCTGCGAACTCACTAGCCAACTGAATCATCTGATTCAAGTCAAGCTGGTGATTGTCCTGCAAGCGCTTCAGCTTATGTCGGAGCAACGTGCCCCTTTCCAACCCATCGATGAAGGCGGCCATGGTGGTCTGAGCGTGCACTCCTGCGCAGGAATTTTTCATATCTAGCCAGCAGGAGAGGTCGGCGCAAGATGTCTCGTCTTTCTCTTGCACGCACCGCTGTAGATCGCCCACAGTGCAGGGACGCTTGTATGTACCCTCAAAGTTCTTGGTGAATGCTTCTTGCATGTACAGCCAGTTGTAGATAGATTTCTCCGGCAAGTCGTTGATCCATTGACGGGCCGTGCCTGCCAACATTAACGGGAGGTACTTGACGGCGACATTGGGGTTTCCTCCGGCAATTTCCACCGTGTTGTCGTAGTCCTGCAACCATGTGGCTGGCTTGGCGGTGTCGTCATAGGGCTTGATGGTCTTGTCAATCCGGAAACCTTTGGGGTAAGTTGCGGACCGTATTGCAGGTCCAAAGCAACGTGGTCCTAGGTATGATCCTTCCCAGGCCTCGTGGATCTTATCGATCCGCGAACGTGCATCGTACGGCTCCGGGTTCTTCTTCTTCTTATCAACAGGGGATGGGATGCGTGAACGACGCGGGCCTCCTCCGCCATGGTGACTGCTTGGTGGTGACGGAGGCGGAAGTGGCGGTGGGTTAGCCTTCTTGATGTTACCCTCCTGCGACGCCTCACGCCTGTCACGGTTGCTTGTCGGACGCGGAGGGTCATGACGTGACCTGCTCTTGTGTCCTTGGTTGCGCTCTCCGTCATGACGGGTCTGCTCCGCGTTGTCGCGGATGACAATGCCGCACTGCTTTGGTGGGGGCATATCTGTATGATGGTGAGCCTTGTAATCTTCGTGATGTTGGGAAGATCGGGGCGGTGGCGATGGGCGACGAGGTCGGACCTTTTCTCCGTGGTCGGAGGATATGGGGATAGCATCCTTCCTGTTGCGTGCATCCCTCCGTCTTCGTTCTGACGAACCCGTCTGGGACCCGACATCTAGAGATATGTCCCTTGGCGGCTTGTACTGGCTAGATTGGCAAAGCGCTGGGTTAGACTCAAGCCTCTGAGAGGTGGCCTTTTCCTACTGCTTCACCGCCTTGGCCACTAGGTCGTAGACCTGTTCCACTGCCTCAGGCGATCTATCCTGCTCCAGAAGGGTCTTGGCGACAACGGGGTTAAGGAGTGGGGTGGGCATCACCTGCTTGCCTTCACTGTCAATGTATGGCTTGGCCTGTGCCGGCTTCGAGGGAGCCCATCCTAGGTTACGCCGTACACCAGGATCGTTGATAACGCGAGCCAGAGCTTTCTTATCCTTCTGCTGCTGTAGCAGAGTTTTGTACTCGGCCTCCATTGCTCTAGCTTTCTCTATGGATTTCTGCACGTTGACCAGATCTCGATCTAGTTTAGCGCCTTGTCCGCGATGGCTTGCACCTCCTCCAGCAGCTGCTGGCGCTTCTCGTCAAGCTGGGTCACGTTCCGGATATGAGCGACGGTCAGTGGCTCGACAAGGAGATTGTCGTACATCACTCTATCTGCTGGAGTAACTTGGGATGCTGCCGATGTAGATGCTGGAGGCGGCACGTTTGCGGTGTTGTTGTTGCTCGGGCCGGTGCCGGGTTCATGTAGCTGCTGCACTGGGTTAGGCGGAGGAGGCATGACTTTTGCGCGATCATCGTCAGCAGCAATAAGTGGCCCCTTCCCCTTTTCCAGTGCCGTAGGCGGAGCTCGTCCGGGTTGATCTTCATCCATCGCCGTCCCAATGGTGATGAACACCCCTCGGGACATGACGGTGTTATTGGCTTGCTCGTCGCGTGAGTACTCCTCCTCCATCTCCTGCATAGCGGAGTCTAGCTCTTCTGGACTGAAGTCTATCTCCTCTGAATCTGCACTGAAATCAGCATAAAGCGCGTCAATGACAGAGTCGGAGGGTGCTAGGACTTCCTCGATGACGGTCGGTGGAGGTGCAACGGGCTCGACGATGACTAGAGGTGGTGGTGCTGCTGCAACGATGGCGGCGGGAGGCGGTGGTGGCGGCTGCTGAACCGGAGGTTCTCCGTCTCTGAGCACAAGCTCCATCTGGGCTGTCGCGTAGTTCTTGACGGTACTCACCATCTCTTCGAGGGTAAGGCGTCTTGTTGCCTGCTGCCGTCTTAAAGAATGTCGGAGAAGTGTGCCGCGGTCCAGTCCTTCCACGAAGTGATACAAAGCGTTATCATCGGGGTAGTGGGCTAGATCGGCTCGTATACGGAGCCACCTGTCCAGGTAATCGCGGGGGTTTTCGCCCTCTCTCTGAATGCAGCGCGCCAGATCGAAGATGGTAACCACGCCGACGAACTTGGATCTTGTTGGAGATATGCTCAAGAGGCAATAATAAAGTGGTAATTATCATATCTTCATAATTATGATAAATGTTTACATACCATGCTATAATTGTATTAACCGGAAACATTAATACTTGTGTTATTTGTAAACATAAAAGAGTCCCTAGTAAAGCCTCTTGTTAAACTAGCTTGTTGGTTAATATATGATCATGGTTTCCTAATCATGAACATAGAGATGTTATTAACAACAGGGTCATATCATTAGGAGAATGATGTGATGGACATACTCCTATAGATAAGCGTAGCATAAAGATCAAGTCATTTAATATAGTTCATTTGCTACAAGCTTACTGATACATAGTAACCTAATTCCTTCGACCATGAGATCATGTTAAATCACCATCACCAGAAGGATGCTTTGATGACATCAAACACCACATCGTAACTGGGTGGCTATAAAGGTGGCATTGAGTGTTCGGAAAGTATGGGTTGAGGCACATGGATCAAGAGTGGGATTTGTCCATCCATATGACAGATAGATATACTCTGGGCCCTCTCGGTGGAATGTCATCCAATTAGCTTGCAAGCATGTGACTGGCTCACAAGGGATCACATATCACGGGAATGAGAAAAGAGTACTTATCGGTAACGAGGTTGAACTAGGTATGCAGAGATACCGACGATCAAAATCTTGGATAAGTAAACTATTGTGAGACAAAGGGAAATTGGTATCGTATGTAAGTGGTTCATTCGATCGCAAAGTAATCGTAGAAATATGTGGGAGCCATATGAATTTCCAGATTCCTCTATTAGTTATTGATCGGAGAAGTGTCTCGATCATGTCCGCATAATTCACCAACCGTAGGGAGACACACTTAAGGATTCGATGTTGTTGAGTAGTTATGGAATGGTGAGTAAGAGACCGAATGTTGTTCGGAGTCTCGGATGGGATCCGGGATATCACGAGGAGATCCGGAATGGTCTGGAGAATAAGATTAATATAAGGAAACTCCTGTTTCGGAGTTCGGGAATGATTCCGGTGTTTTCACCAGGAATGTTCTAGAAGGGTCTAGAAGGTCCGGCACTCCAGAGGGGAAGGGTACATGGATGTGTCATGACAATGTGGAATGGTTGCATCATGTACTAGGTCACTTGGCTGGGCAAAATAAAGAGAAGAAATCAAATCGAAGTTTGAAAGTCAAACGCCAATTTGAAAAAGTCAAATCTCAAGTTTGCTTGGTGGAGGGAGAGTAGGAAACCTACTTGGGGAGGAAGTCCCACTCCCTCCCACCCGTTGGCCATGAGGAGGAGTTGGAGGAGGACTCCCTCCTCCCAAAACCGCCTCTCCCCTCCTATATAAGGAGGGGTAGGGCGCCCCCTCTCCCTACACCTCAAACCCTAGCTCCTGGCGCCACCACCTGCTGCTGCCGCCGCCTAGGGCCTCCTCCCAAGTCACCGACTAGGGTTTCCCCAAACCCTAGCCGTTGGCTACACCCCTCCCCTTGGTGCTTCTAAACCCTAGATCGCCAAGGTACCTCTCTTGCTCCACCATACTCGCTCCGGCTTAAGGCGAAGCCCTGCGAGATCTCCCCTCTACTTCCGGTACCACGCCATCGTGCTGCCGGAATCGCGAGGAGAGTACTAAAACCTCCGCTGCCTGCTGGAACAAGGGAGAGGAAGGTCTTCATCGAGTACCGAACGTGTGACCGAATGCAGAAGCGCTGCCGGAATGCAGCGCCGGAAGGATCGTCTACACGATCTTGAGATCGGCAAGTGTACGACTACATCACCCACGAGAATCTGCTCTCGTTAACCGCTTTGGATCTTCGAGGGTTAGTATTCTATCGACTTGTTGCTACAATCTAGTAGATAGATCTTGGCTTGATCATAGATTAGATCTTGATTGTGTGTTCATGCGGTAGAAATTTTTTGTTTTCCATGCTACGAACCCCTGCAGTGGTATCAGAGCCATGTCTATATGTAGATCTGTTGCACGAGTAGAACACAATGGTCATTATGGACGGTGGTGCTTTTATTATCAATTGCTTCTTATGTACTTTGGATCTTGCGGTATGGTGGGATGAAACGGCCCGGGCTAACCTTACATGACATCGTTCATGGGACTTGTCCACGCTCAACATGCAACTTGTATTGCATAAGTGGCTTTGCGGGTGCCTGTTTCTCCCAACATAGTTAAGATTCAATTTACAACGGGTGATTGACAATACTAGTATCAATGTTGTGGTTCTTGTTCGTAAGTTAGAACGACACTTATTGAAATCCCCAAACCACGTAAAATATGCAAAGAAAATTAGAGGCGTCTAACTTTGTTTTGCAGGGGTGTGTTGTGATGTGATATGGCCATGATTGTGATTATATATGATGTATGCAATGTTCCTTATTGTAAGTTGGCAACCGGCAGGAGCCATATGGTTGTCTTTTAATTCCGTTAAGACCTGCGTGTCTATTCAAAGTAGTTGTTGTTGGAGATATGCCCTAGAGGCAATAATAAATGTAGTTATTATTATATCTTTGTGTTTATGATAAATGTTTACATTCATGCTATAATAGTATTAACAAGGAAACATTGATACTTGTGTGATTTGTAAACTTAATTTGAAGTCCCTAGTAAAGCCTCTATATAATACTAGCTTGTTGGTTAATAGATGATTGTGGTTTCCCTATCATGAACATTGAGATGTTATTAACAACAAGATCATATCGTTAGGAGAATGATATGATGGACATACTCCTATAGATAAGCGTAGCATAAAGATCAAGTCATTTTAATAGTTCAATTGCTATATGCTTTCTGATACATAGTAATCTAATTCATTCGACCATGAGATCATGCATATCACCTTTACCGGATGGATGCTTTGATGACATCAAACACCACACCGTAACTGGGTGGCTATAAAGGTGGCATTGAGTGTTCGGAAAGTATTGGTTGAAACACATGGATCAAGAGTGGGATTTTTCCATCCATATGACGGATAGATATACTCTGGGCCCTCTCGGTGAAATGTCATCCAATTAGCTTGCAAGCATGTGACTGGCTCACAAGGGATCACATATCACGGGAACAAGAAAAGAGTACTTATCGATGAGGTTGAACTAGGTATGCAGAGATACCGACGATCATAACCTTGGATAAGTAAACTATCGTGAGACAAAGGGAAATTGATATCGTATGTAAGTGGTTCATTCGATCGCAAAGTAATCATAGAAATATGTGGGAGCCATATGAATTTCCAGATTACTCTATTGGTTATTGTTCGGAGAAGTGTCTCGATCATGTCCGCATAATTCACGAACCGTAGGGAGACACACTTAAGGATTCGACGTTGTTTTGAGTAGTTATGGAATGATGAGAAAGAGACCGAATGTTGTTCGGAGTCCCAGATGGGATCCGAGATATCACGAGGAGATCCTGAATGGTTCGGAGAATAAGATTCATATAAGGAAAGTCCCGTTTCGGAGTTGGGGAATGGTTCCGGTGTTTTCATCGGGAATGTTCTAGAATGTTCCGGAATGTCCGGCACTCCGGAGGGGAAGGGTACATGAATGGGTTATATCATGTTGGTATGATCGCATCATGTACTAAGTGTCATCGTGAACCAAATAAAGGATTAATTCAAATCCTAGTTTGAAAAGTCAAACAGCTAGTTTGAAAAGTCAAACGGCTAAATTTGGAAAGAGGAAAAGAGGAGGAGTGGGAAACCGAGTTGGGGAGGAGTTCCCTCCTCCAACCGACGGCGCCCACCCAAGCCGAGTTGGGGAGGGACTCCCCTCCCTCCCCTTGGCCGGCCGGCCCCTCCACCTATATAAGGAGGGGCAGGGCTCCCTCCTAGTACACACAAGATCCTCTCCTCCAAACCCTAGCCGCCGGCGCCACCTCCCTCCACTTGCGCCGCCAGCCTGAGCCACCCGCCGCTGCCCCTGCTTAGCAACCCTAGCCGGCCAAGCTTCCTCCTCGGCGTGTCTAAACCCTAGATCGTCGAGGGACTCTCTCATACTCCACCATACTCGCTCCGGCTTAAGGCGAAGCCCTGCGAGATCTCCCCTCTACTTCTGGTACCACGCCGTTGTGCTGCCGGAATCGCGAGGAGAGTGCTACAACCTCCGCTGCCTGCTGGAACAAGGGAGAGGAAGGTATTCGTTGAGTACTGAACGTGTGACCGACTACGGGAGCGCTGCCGGAACGCAGCGCCGGAAGGATCGTCTACGCGATCTTGAGATCGGAAAGAGTACGACTACATCACCCACGAGAATCCGCTCTCGTTAAACACTTTGGAATCTTCGAGGGTGAGTTATTCTATCGACTCGTTGCTACAATCTAGTAGATAGATCTTGGCTTGTTTGTTTGTATGCGGTAGAAATTTTTTGTTTTCCATGCTACGAAACCCTACAGTTGTAATAGTTAAAGCTGGTAGACGACAACCATGAAACGGCGCCATTGACCTTGACGCTATACCGGTGATAATGGAAATCATGTTCGTGCTTGAAGATGGAGATCGGAAGCACAAGAAGAAAGGCCATATCATATCACATATTATGAATTGCATGTGATGTTAATCCTTTTATGCATCTTGTATTGCTTAGTTCACGACGGTAGCATTATAAGATGATCCCTCAAGCACACAATTTCAAGTCTTAAAGTGTTCATCCTTAGTAAGCACCGTTGCTAAAGCTCGTTGTTTCGAAGCATCACATGATGATCGGATGTGTTAGATTCTGCGAGTGTATACAACGTGAGCAAGCCAGATTTGCTCATGCGAAAGATAAGGTTTGATCTTGACGAGCCTAGCATGTACAGACATGGTCTCGGAACACGGATCACCGAAAGGTAAAGCATGAGTCATATAGTAGATATGATGAACATGTTGATTGTTCGCCATTAAAGCTACATCAACTCTCGTGATGATCGGTTTTGATGTGGTGGATTTGGTTCATGTGATCACTAAAACAATGTGAGGGATATTGTTTTGAGTGGGAGTTCAACAGCAATATGATTAAGAGTTGAACACTATTTATCATAAATTAAATCAAAGTGAATTTGCATAATTATTGTAGTCATTGGCATCCGTTTACCACCTTGCGCTTAGTTTTAATTGAGATGATAGAACTATAGAATTCTGGTTAGTTACTTTACGAACTGGTATCGTATTATTTTTGAAGTGTTAATCTAAAGTTTAAAAGTCCCATTGCAAACTTTCAGTAAGTTTTGATTACTCCGTGAAGTTTAATAGTTGGTATTAAATCAAGAGTAACAATTCCAGTGTTAGTATATAAGTATCATGTTTGTCTCCATGATTCTTGATATTCGAAAGATAGTTTCAATATCAAGGTAATCCAAGAGTTGAGAGAGTTGTTTCAGAAACCATCATGTATGGAAGATATTGCGATATCTGAAATGATGTTTTGGTTACAACATGATAGAGTATAATATGGCAAAGTTTATGTTCTCATATTTGATGAGAATTTACAAAAGGTTGGAGACACTAATTGTCCTAATCCTCCAAAAGGTTTTGGAGAGCAACATTATACTCGCGATTCACCGTTATAAGCTAAAAGTAGCTTGATCATGGATAATTCCATGATAAGGGTGAATATCTGATGTAGGTAAAATGTTTACTACACCAAGAGATTACTAAAGAAAGGAATTTGAAAGAACACCAAACATTTGATGATGGTGATCTACTTCAAAGTGCAAGTCCAAAGACATTGGTATTTAACTATACATGCTTTGGACTATGTGTCATGTATATGGCTCCACTATTGATGTTGATAGATTCTTTCAAACAGAAAAAGAAATACTGAAAGAGAATCTCATAAATATATGGCAGAAAAGAAAATACTAGAATTGTTCAGCTTAGGTATATAGAGGATATACGCGTTATGGCTATATTCTTTGCTTGTTAAATAATGTGGTTCTTAAGTATTGGATACTGAATTTGTTGGTATGAATCGTCATACGAAACAACAAAATTCATAAACTACAATGGCCTAAGTAGCTAGCAAAAGAATATGTGATGATGTTCATCGAGAACAAATAAAGGGTTATTGTGTTGCTCGTTAAACATCAAATCTTGCCTTCAAGAAATGTTTTATTAGGTATTATGAGAACAAAAGGGTTGTACAAATAATTGCTATAATCCATAAAAGATGGATGATTCACAAATCTCGTTGGAGAAATCACATCCATAAAACTAGTGCTAAAAATGTCGAAAGACAAATTGATTGAAAGATCACTTAGGAAGTGACATCGCCGTTTAAATTATATTGGAAAGAAAACATGAAGAAACTCCATGTGAATGGAATTTTGGAGTCTTTTTGATTTTGATCAAATGACGCTTGTGAAACTTTCCTAGAGATAATTAAAACTTCGTTCGTAGGCCAAAAGGGAACGAATGACTGGCTTATTGGAACTTGTACATATTGTTGTATGAAGTCCATTATGTGTAGTCAAGAGCGATGGATTTCAACTTCATATGCTTTCTCCGAAAATTTGAGTGAATATATGAATATTTACTTAATAAGGATGAAGTATGAAACATTTGAAAAGTTCAAAGACTTTCAAGATGAAGTGCAAAATCATGGTAACAAGAATATAAATAGTTTATGATAAGATCATTAAGGAAGATATTTGAGTTACAAGTTTAGCATAATACCTAAGATTTAAGGAATCGTTCCGTGGATTTGCATTTCCCGAAACACCATAAGAGTATGGAGCGTTCGAGATATGTAATTAAACCTTGTTTGACATGGTAAGATCAAAGGTGTAATTCATAAAACTGCCATTATATTTTAAAGATTAAAAGCTTTAGAGACTACCATTTTTCCACTGAAAAGAGCTCCATCATAATCCGTTGAAATGACACCATATAAAGTTATGGTTTGGGATAAAACCCAAGTTGTCCTTTCTTAAACATTGGTATGCTATGCATAAGAAAGATGTTTGCAACCAAAGTCGTATGAACCTGTCTTTGTATGTTATTTCGAATAAATGTTAAGTATTCCTCCATAACATAGGAGACAAAAGTGTTTGTAACTTAGAACATCAAGTTTCTTTGAGAAGGATTTTTTTGTGAAAAGATAAGTGGGAGGACCATAGAACTTTTATAAGGTTAAAAGAACCTTAGCTATATGTGCAAAGTTACGTTAGAAAAGTGTTAGGAGGCGAGAACAATGCTCATGGCTCACGTGCCTCAAAGGTTGTGGTCATGGAGGTCAAAGTTTCTATTGAACCAAGTAGGTCGAGTAAACAATCAAATACTAAGATTTGAGGGTTGAATCATTATTTGAGAATAATGAACGGACTACATACAAAGAAGCGATGATGGGCCCTAACTCCATAAAATGGCTTGAAGCCATAAAATCCATGATAGTTCCATACACGAGAAATCAAGTTTTGAACTTGAAAGCACCCTCGAGAAAGGTGTAAGACCTTACAGTTGTGTTTGGATCTATAAAGAAATAGACATGGATGTTTCACATCTATGAAATAGTCGACATGTTGGGAAAGAGTTCACAACAATGTTCAAAGGTTGACTATGACAAGATTCAATCTTTCATAGCGATATTTAGTCTAGACGGATTAATATAGCAACCACTACATATAATTTTGTTATGTGGTAGTTGAATAAGCAAAACAAGTTCTTCTAATAGAATTGTTACCTAGGACATGTGCATAACACGGTCCATAGGGTTTTGTTAATTGAAAGGATGCTAAAATCATATGCAAACTTCAATTCTTGAAGTAAGCATTGCGGAGTTGGAATCTTCACTATGATGAAACTGTTAAAGGAGTTTAAATTCGTCGGAAACGATGAAGATGCTTGCATTTGCAAGAAATTAAGTGGGAGCGCTAAGACATGTTTCTAATACATTATGTGGAAGACATATTGTTGATTGGAAATGATATATCTTTTATTAACACATATTAAGAATTTCATCCCGATGAAAGACTTAGGCAAAACCCAAATATTTGGCATCAATAGACGCTAATATGGTTGTGCCGAAAGTACATAGATGATATATTGAATGAGTTCAATATAGAAACTACAAGAAAGGTTCTTGTCACACAGAAAGGATTAAATGAGTTCAATATTGATGATATATTCAAGTGTATTGACACTTGGTAAGTGAAACAAAGATTCAAGTATAGATTGATACTTGATGTATGAAATCACGAAGAGTATTTATATCAATCATACTATGATATGTACAAATCCAGATATGTCCTATGCTCCAAATGTTATGATCATATACCAGAATGATTCATAAGATGATCATTGGACGATAGTAAAGATATTCTTATGATCTTGTAAAAGAACTAAGAATATATTATTTTGTAGAAGTGACAAATAGATGGTTAGTTCATTGTAAATGAATTACATTGATACTAGTTTTATCACGAAGTACAAATTAAGTTTATCTCAATCTAAACTAAGGGTGGCGCAATATGATGGAATGAGAGTTCCATAATGAATTTGGATGAGTTCACATTGATACTAGTTTTGTTATCAAACTAGGTGTAGTTCATAGCAGGGATAATACTATGAAGATATATTGTACAACAATATTATCAACATGTTTTAACCCCAAAGAACTAAAGGTCACACCAAAGGACAAAATTTGTACAAAGCCATCTCATTAAAGAATGAGTGATGCGTAGAGACGCAAAGACATGCAATTACACACGGACTTGGAAGTATCAGATCCGGAGATCAGTTGACCACTAGCAATCGTGTACATACGACACCAGAAAGCCATAGGTGTTAAATACACAAAAAGGTTTGAAACTAGATTATTCACTCTAGTGCAAGTGGGAGACTGTTGGAGATATGCCCAAGAGGCAATAATAAAGTGGTTATTATCATATCTTCATAATTATGATAAATGTTTACATACCATGCTATAATTGTATTAACCGGAAACATTAATACTTGTGTGATTTGTAAACACAAAAGAGTCCCTAGTAAAGCCTCTTGTTAAACTAGCTTGTTGGTTAATATATGATCATGGTTTCCTGATCATGAACATAGAGATGTTATTAACAACAGGGTCATATCATTAGGAGAATGATGTGATGGACATACTCCTATAGATAAGCATAGCATACAGATCAAGTCATTTAATATAGTTCATTTGCTATAAGCTTACTGATACATAGTAACCTAATTCCTTCAACCATGAGATCATGTTAAATCACCATCACCGGAAGGATGCTTTGATGACATCAAACACCACACCGTAACTGGGTGGCTATAAAGGTGGCATTGAGTGTTCGAAAAGTATGGGTTGAGGCACATGGATCAAGAGTGGGATTTGTCCATCCATATGACGGATAGATATACTCTGGGCCCTCTCGGTGGAATGTAATCCAATTAGCTTGCAAGCCTGTGACTGGCTCACAAGGGATCACATATCACGGGAACGATAAAAGAGTACTTATCGGTAACGAGGTTGAACTAGGTATGCAGAGATACCGACGATCAAAACCTCGGATATGTAAACTATCGTGAGACAAAGGGAAATTGGTATCGTATGTAAGTGGTTCATTTGATCGCAAAGTAATCGTAGAAATATGTGGGAGCCATATGAATTTCCAGATTCCTCTATTGGTTATTGATCGGAGAAGTGCCTCGATCATGTCCGCATAATTCATGAACCGTAGGGAGACACACTTAACGATTCGATGTTGTTGAGTAGTTATGGAATGGCGAGTAAGAGACCGAATGTTGTTCGGAGTCTCGGATGGGATCCGGGATATCAGGAGGAGATCCGGAATGGTCTGGAGAATAAGATTAATATAAGGAAAGTCCTGTTTCGGAGTTCGGGAATGATTCCGGTGTTTTCACCAGGAATGTTCTAGAAGGGTCTGGAAGGTTCGGAACTCCGGAGGGGAAGGGTACATGGATGTGTCATGACAATGTGGAATGGTTGCATCATGTACTAGGTCACTTGGCTGGGCAAAATAAAGAGAAGAAATCAAATCGAAGTTTGAAAGTCAAACGCCCATTTGAAAAAGTCAAATCTCAAGTTTGCTTGGTGGAGGGAGAGTAGGAAACCTACTTGGGGAGGAAGTCCCACTCCCTCCCAACCGCCGGCCATGAGGAGGAGTTGGAGGAGGACTCCCTCCTTCCCAAACCGCCTCTCCCCTCCTATATAAGGAGGGGTAGGGCGCCCCCTCTCCCTACACCTCAAACCCTAGCTCCTGGCGCCACCACCTGCTGCTGCCGCCGCCTAGGGCCTCCTCCCAAGTCGCCGACTAGGGTTTCCCCAAACCCTAGCCATCGGCTACACCCCTCCCCTTGGTGCTTATAAACCCTAGATCGCCAAGGTACCTCTCTTGCTCCACCATACTCGCTCCGGCTTAAGGCGAAGCCCTGCGAGATCTCCCCTCTACTTCCGGTACCACGTCGTCGTGCTGCCGGAATCGCGAGGAGAGTAATACAACCTCCACGCTTTGGAACAAGGAGAGGAAGGTCTTCATCATCGAAAATCGCAGACGAAGCATGTGAAGCTGCGAAGCCTTGTGTGGGAAGGATCGTCTACACGATCTTGAGATTGGCAAGTGTACGACTACATCACCCACGAGAATCTGCTCTCGTTAACCGCTTTGGATCTTCGAGGGTTAGTATTCTATCGACTTGTTGCTACAATCTAGTAGATAGATCTTGGCTTTATCATAGATTAGATCTTGATTGTGTGTTCATGCGGTAGAATTTTTTTGTTTTCCATGCTACGAACCCCTACAGATCTAGGCTGTCCAGATGCACGATCGAAGCCGGCGGATTTGTAGTGAACTTCCACCTTTATATCCTGCACAGGGGCGGTTTGGGTGGGCCTTGAATTTTTCCGATCTTTGCCGGCAAACTCCGAAGAGAGATCCGACCCCGATCCTTCCGCGAACGTGTCCTGCCCGTAGGCGGTCCGTGCTGGTCTTGATTTTTTTCTGATCTTTGGCGGCAAACTCCGAAGAGAGATCCGACATCGATCCTTCCATGAACGTATCCTGCCCGTAGGCGGTCCATGCGGGTCTTGATGCTCCTCCGACTTCCAGGGAACTAGTGCTCGAGTCGGTTTCGCCGATGAAGAGGTGGATGTCTCCGATAGGAACGATCGAACACCGCGTAGGGTTCGTCTTCGCCGGGATCCAGAACTCGTCAGGAGGGATGATCGGAACGCTGCCGGAGAAGAGAACACGGCCGATGGCTACGGTTTCGCCGATTCCCGCGAAGATCTTGGTCCTCACTCGCTGAAGAGCCTGAAGTGCCTCTTGCCCCATGGTGGGCGCCAACTATCGTGGTATTGCCGACGAGTACGCCATGGAGGGGTCCTCACAGTGCGTGTTTAGAGACGTGGGGTAAGGCGGACGGTTGACGGGTACGAGGTAACAAAGCTTACCTAGGTTCAGATCCCACAACGGTGGCGGAATCCTACTCCTGCTATAAATCACTATAAGGGCAATACGCCGAGTTACAGAGATGTGTTCGCTGTGCGAGGTTGTCTGAAGTTGACTATGATCGTTGTGCCCTAAAGGCTCCCATAGGATCGACTTATATAGTCGCCAAGTCCTAGGGTTACAGGGAAAAGTCCTAGCCGGACAGGTTACAGAGTCCTATACCGTCTATCACTAGTCTTGTGTATCTTGCACTCCAAGGCTCCGGGTACGCTGGTGACTCCACCGTAGCCTTCATTTATCCGGCATGGCCCTCCCTTCTAGATCCACCTAACTGGGCCGCCCAGCAGGCCATAGGCCACGCTACCGACTATGGGCCACCCAGGTTAGTCGGATAAGAGACATGCTATGGGGATACCCATATAGCATATCCCCAACATCCCCCTAATAGTGCCCGTGGAAGTTGAGAAAACATAGATTGTCATCCATCTCCGCCTTCGTGCGTGACCAAGGTCCCTGGGAAATATTGAACAAAGTGGTTTGGGGTAGAGGGATATCTCTCTCTTCCCCGTCAGTAAACAACATTCTATAAACCAAGTTCTCAAGAGTAGAGCTAGAGGTGACAAAGTGGTGCGCCTTCATGGCAGCAAGATCAAGTCTCTAAGGAGCCAAAACTGTATCATGGGGATCAACAGCAATGTCCAAGGCAGCAGCAATACGAGTAGCAATTATTCCCCCATAAATGGGTCCCTTAGCAGCTAAACGACGAGCAATGAGGGAACCAAGATTATACTTATCCTCACCGTAGAGCACAGTAGCTAAGAAGGCCAATTGATAGTTGGATATATTACTAGTGTTCTCCTTACCAAGAACATTGGTGGTAAGATAGTAGGTGAAGTACCTGATAGGTGGAAGTTGAATGTTCTTTATCTTCCCTCGTTGAGCTCTGCGGTCATCATCATTGGTTATTCCTCGGTATAGTTCCAACAAATCAGCGGGAAGAGCTGTAATCTTCTTTGATGACCCATTTGTACCAAGTCCTAGGGCCTTGCAAAAGTTCTTCAAAGCCATAGAATGAGCCATGCCATAAAGTCTGAAAGACACAGAAGGATTGAACAAACTATTGGTGAAGGAGAAACTCTCCACAAATGTTTTAGTAAGTGAAGCATATTGTGCACTCTCATCCTGCATGAAACTTGTTAGACCAACCCTCTCAATCAAAGCCATGAAATCATTAAGAATCCCAGCAGCTCGCAAGAAAGTTTGACAAGGAAAGGTGGAGGGGTGCACATCCCCTTCATCTCCCTCGTCACCAAACCGCGGAGTGATGAGGTCCTCATTGTATGAGGGTCTAGAACTGGTAGATGACCTTGGAAGCCTTGCCCTTCTAGGTGTATCACTCTCAAAAATGTCACCAAAGGTGTGGTGGTCCATGACTTCCCTTTTCTGAAATTTTTAGACAACCATCAAACCAAGTGATTTCTAAGTTGATAAATGATGAGCAACTACTATAGGAACTTGCTAGAGGACTAAACATGCATCAAAACAAAGTTTCTAAACAAAGAACAAGCATGCAAGCTCAAACAACCTGTCACCTACAGTAGCAAAATACTCAAGATACAATCTACCAATCACAAATCTAATTAGACAAATGGAGGAGGCACATACCAAGGAACAATCCCTCCAAAAAATCAGCACTTGAGATGGGCTGAACAAGGAGATCGAAAATCATGATCAAGAACAGCAAGAACTCGATCTTGAGATATATTACCATGTAATCTAGATTAGATGACTCTAGTGCAAGTGGGAGACTGTTGGAGATATGCCCTAGAGGCAATAATAAAAGTAGTTATTATTATATCTTTGTGTTTATGATAAATGTTTACATTCATGCTATAATAGTATTAACAAGGAAACATTAATACTTGTGTGATTTGTAAACTTAATTTGAAGTCCCTAGTAAAGCCTCTATATAATACTAGCTTGTTGGTTAATAGATGATTGTGGTTTCCCTATCATGAACATTGAGATGTTATTAACAACAAGATCATATCGTTAGGAGAATGATATAATGGACATACTCCTATAGATAAGCGTAGCATAAAGATCAAGTCATTTTAATAGTTCAATTGCTATATGCTTTCTGATACATAGTAATCTAATTCCTTCGACCATGAGATCATGCATATCACCTTTACCGGATGGATGCTTTGATGACATCAAACACCACACCGAATCGGGTGGCTATAAAGGTGGCATTGAGTGTTCGGAAAGTATTGGTTGAAACACATGGATCAAGAGTGGGATTTGTCCATCCATATGACGGATAGATATACTCTGGGCCCTCTCGGTGAAATGTCATCCAATTGGCTTGCAAGCATGTGACTGGCTCACAAGGGATCACATATCACGGGAACGAGAAAAGAGTACTTATCGGTAACGAGGTTGAACTAGGTATGCAGAGATACCGACGATCATAACCTCGAATAAGTAACATATCGTGAGACAAAGGGAAATTGATATCGTATGTAAGTCGTTCATTCGATCACAAAGTAATCGTAGAAATATGTGGGAGCCATATGAATTTCCAGATTCCTCTATTGGTTATTGTTCGGAGAGGTGTCTCGATCATGTCCGCATAATTCACGAACCGTAGGGAGACACACTTAAGGATTCGACGTTGTTTTGAGTAGTTATGGAATGATGAGAAGGAGACCGAATGTTGTTCGGAGTCCCGGATGGGATCCGGGATATCACGAGGAGATCGAGAGAATAAGATTCATATAAGGAAAGTCCTGTTTCGGAGTTGGGGAATGGTTCCGGTGTTTTCATCGGGAATGTTCTAGAATGTTCCGGAATGTCCGGCACTCCGGAGGGGAAGGGTACATGAATGTGTTGTATCAAGTTGGTATGATTGCATCATGTACTAAGTGTCATCGCTGTTCCAAATAAAGGATTAATTCAAATCCTAGTTTGAAAAAGTCAAATAGCTAAATTGAAAAGTCAAACGGCTAAATTTGGAAAGTGGAAAAGAGGAGGAAGGGGGAAACCGAGTTGGGGAGGAGTTCCCTCCTCCAACCGGCGGCCCACCTCCAAGCCGAGTTGGGGAGGGACTCCTCTCCCTCCCCTTGGTGCGGCCGGCCCCTCCACCTATATAAGGAGGGGCAGGGCTCCCTCTTCTAGACACACAAGTACCTCTCCTCCAAACCCTAGACCCACGCCGCCGCCGCCTCCAAGCCGCCGCCGGCCCTAGGACAACCGCCGCCGCCGCCTAGGTGAAACCCTAGCCGCCGGCACTAGCTCCTCCTCGGCGTGTCTAAACCCTAGAACACCGAGGACTCTCTCATACTCCACCATACTGCCTCGGCTTAGGCTCATGAGATCTCCCTCTACTTCCAGACCACGCCACAGTCGCCGGAATCGCGAGGAGAGTGCTACAACCTCACGTCATTGAACAAGGGAGAGGAAGGTCTTCGTCGAGTATCGAACGGTGACCGATCAGGGAGCGCTGCCGAACGCAGCCACGGAAGGATCGCTCACGCGATCTTGAGATCGGGAAGAGTACGACTACATCACCCACGAGAATCCGCTCTCGTTAAACACTTTGGAATCTTCGAGGGTGAGTTATTCCATCGACTCGTTGCTACAATCTAGTAGATAGATCTTGGCTTGTTTGTTTGTATGCGGTAGAAATTTTTTGTTTTCCATGCTACGAAACCCTATAGGGATTACTCACTCATGGATGATGGAAACATCGGTGGTTAATGGAGATGCATTGGTGATGATGATGGCGATGATCCTCTCCAAATTCCTCGTCCCGGCAGGGTGCTAGAACGGAGTTTCTGGATCCGAATCTTGGTTTCTGGTGGCAGTGGCGGAGCGGAACTCTTTCTAGAAAACTATCGAACCCCCCTATGTTTTTAGGTCAGAAGGCAACTTATAGGCGCGGAGGGAGGCCAAGGAGCTGCCTGGGGTGCCCAAACCTCCCTCAGGCGCGGGGTCAGTGGGCCTGCGCCTGGGGTGGGTCTGGGCCCCCAGGCCTCCTCTCTGTCTCCCCTTCTGGCTCCGTGGATCTTCTGGTGAGAAATAGTTTTTGGCATATTTTCCGGGATTTTTCCTGATAGTTCATTTTCTACACAAAAACAAGACACCAAGGTAATTCTGCTGAAAACAGCGTCAGTCCGTGTTAGTTGTATCCAAATCACACAAGTTTAAAGGAAAAACAATAGCAAAAATTTCGAGAAAGTAGATACGTTTTGGACATATCAGTGACCTAGATCTACACTTCCATCAAAGAAGATTTGATTCCCCCCTCCACCTATCCTTTGTGGATCTTGTTGCTCTTGGGTTTCTTGAAACCCTAGATGGTGTAGGGCATCCTCGGAGCTAAGGGCTTGTGTTGTAAAGCTCTGTGATGTCGTTGAGGGCCTCCAATTGAGTTGTGGAGCTTCCCCCTCAACCTTGTTGTAAAGGTTTCGGTTGGCGCCTTCAAGGTCACCGGTTAGTGGATTGTGAGGCCTCCTTTGTGGGGGAGCTCACAGGATAAGAAGGTGAGTCCTTTGTGGCGCTCGGTGACCTTGTGTGGCCCCGACACCTCTCCAACGTAGACGTAGCTCCCTTGGGAGTGAACTACAGGAATTACATCTCCGTGTCTCTGCTCCGGTTATCTCATTCCCTACCTTTACTTCTTGCTCTTTACCGTTCTTGTGGTTGTTGTAAGTTATCTTGCATATAAGTTGTTCACCTAGTTTCACATCTATATAACTTTCTTTCTTGCTAAGCCTAAAAGTGTGAAACAAATTAAAAATTGGTAGTCGCCTATTCACCCCCTCTAGTCGATTCAAAGTCGGTACTTTCAGTGGATGATCTGATTCTGGTGAATAAGGGGAGTATATATACTACTCCCTCCGTTCTAAAATATATGTCTCAAATTTGTCAAAATTTAGATGAATCTAGACACTATTTAGTATATAGATTCATCCAAAATTTGAAAAATCTAAGACATTTATTTTAGGACGGAGGGAGTACTTAATAAGCTAATTTTCTAAAGACATTGAGATCCTTGCAGCTCATAATTGAAGGTACAGTGGGAATGATCGGTCAAAATGCACCACAGTCCACAACCATTCTCTTATAGTACTCCTAAATCATAATGGTATCAAATTAACTAAAGTGGTGTGCTGCTTGGCGCCCCCTAAACAAGCTTGGTAATCATATGTCCCAGCTTCCTGGTGACGAGGGTTTGACTCATCAATGCCCATTGTTATAGACTTCGATTTTGAAGAAGATGGGGATGCTGTAAGTCGCGAGACGGTTAACAGACAAGCAACATGGGGACACGAGGTTTATCCAGGTTCAGGCCTCTGGCGGGAAACCCTACTCTTGCTTGTCTGCACTTGATTATGGCAAAACCGAAGGTTACAGGGGTGCATAGATGCGATCTGATGTGAGGTGTGTGTATGAGTTGGGAGAGATCCTCCTCGTCGTGCCCTCCTTCCTTTATATAGATAGGCCAGGTGCCGGGGGTAGGTCGAGTCGGTTATAAGCTAGGGTTGAACCCTTTAAAATTCTATCTACAACTAGTCATGTCCTTCAAGGAGTCGAACTTGTAATGGGCTTGGGCCACCCGGAATCTTCTTGGACAACAAGTCTTCTTGTGGGCCTTTCCTGGGCTGGACCAGGTAGGCTAACATCGAATACCCGTAGGGCATATCCATGTCACCTAGAATTCTTGCTATGCATGGTATTTCTCATTAACTTGCATAGCATTGCTTTCAAGTAAATAAATCTCTCTTGTTTCTCTAGCCAATTTTGTTTTGGAAGGATCCAACAATGGTGGTGTCGGTTGCTGCTCAACGCCTTGTTTAGGCATTGTGTCAAGCGACTTTGAGATTTTTTTTGATAAAGAGCATATATTAATATCGGGAAGATACCAATTACACCTAGACTCTGCAACAATGCACTGCCCTAGTGGCCTTACGGATGCTCATGGCTCAGAAAAAAGTCCCGCTACAATGATTAATTCCTTGTAACAGCTAACACCACCGGAACGACACCAAAAGTCCAACATCTTTAATAGCGATGCCTTCAAAAAGGAAAGAGAGCGCAATCCCCATCGTCATCGGATCAAATATTATAGACTTTCACCCTGGAGAAAGTCCTCGCTCATAAAACAATGCCTTCAACAAGACCATTACCGACACAACCAATTAATGTGAGACCTTGGATTTTCACCCTGCAAGATAAGACCGTGAACTCCTCATGTGTTTCCGCCCCCACTTTTCGATGTCGCTGCTACAAGTTACGAATCACCAAACCACTCGACCCAACATGGGAGATGGCTAAGAGAAAGAAGGTAGAAAAATAGGCTGCGTGGAAGATCTGGGAACAGAATAACACAATGATGTATCCAGGTTTAGCCCCTCATGGAAGGGGTAAAACCCTACTCCTATTTGTCTGATCTAGTTTTTCTGTTTCGATATCTTACAACGATCTATTTGTGGCCTTCCCCTTTAGGAGGCGAAAACCCTACAGGCGATGCATGAGCAAACTCCGTCGGCGGGGGAACTTCATTAGCAAATGTTGCCTGTTCTTCCTGTGTGGCAGGATAAGCCGACTAGTAAAGTGTTTCTCTGATAGTCTTTTCTTTTATGTAGTTATTATTTTTTTCCTCCCTTCCTTTTTTTTATTTTCCACTTTCCTCCTTTAGGTCCATGGGGAAAAATCCACCATTTTCTTCATCTGAAAGAAGTATCTCCTTTCGATGAGATGGAGTCATGCATGAATCGATCATCCTAGGTTGTCATCCATTCCACCAAGGTGGGAGTCAATCCTTTGGCTCTAGTCTACCAGAAACGAAAACCATAGGCATTCATTCGGTCTTGTCTCCATGTTGCCACTAATATGATTCATGTACGAAAGAAAGTCCACAATATGGCTTTTGGGACGTTTCTCTCGGGCCATGTTTCCACAGATCTCCAATATTGGTCCAGGCAACCAATCACGTCCTAGACTAGGAGGGGAGCTCCTACAGCCCCTGCGCAACCCCCTCTAGACTTTTTTGCTTAGCCCATATACACAATTTGGTTCTTTTGTCCGGGTTTTCGGGCTATTTTCTAGGTTTTCATGGTTTTTCAGTTTTTTCTATTTTTTGTTATAAAAATATCCAAATATTTTCAAGATTTTGAACCAATTTTAAATTTAAATGTTTTAAAAAATTTATCATTTTGAAATCGAAGCACTTCTCAAAAACTTAAATTTTCAAAATCTAAACAATCCTCAATTTCTAATAATTTTCAAATTTAAACATTTGTAGATCTAAACAAATTTTGTTATATTTTTCAAAAAAATAAAAAAATAAAAGTAGAGAAAATAGAAGGAGAATGTCCGACTAGGCCGACCAATACTACGTGGGGTATGCGATGTGCGGTATGCACCGACCTGGTCGGCATGTAGGGCTAGACTTATAACTTGAAACTCGCGAGCTAAATGAGTAACTCGTGGCTCGGCTTAAACTCGATGCCTGAAGAGTCAAGTTGAATTTTAGATTTGAGCTCGTTTGTTCACCCTAAGCTAAATGAGCTACTTGCGAGTTACTCGTTTAGCTCGTTCAAATATAAAGTTTGTCATTTTTCATAGACGAGAGCCATACTACAAATGTTTCTTGAACCTGCAACTATATTTTTTATTGATCTTGTCTTTGTGTTATTATGAAAGAAGTATCATTATTCTAGTTCCAAAATAAGAGAATTACTATTTTTTTATATCTATCTATACCTATTTTTTATAATAAAGCACGAAGTGTTTCTCCCGGTCCAACACTTTTCTGGACAGGTTTACCCTCCCACCAATTTGCATATTGCCGCATTACCAAGTACTTGTTCATTTTATTCTTATTTCGTTTTATTTCTTTTCCTAAGTAGTCGTCCGGCGCCGGACTCTTGAGAAATAGCAGCGCGTTTGGGAAGTAATAGCGATAGCATTTTTTAAACGTTTTTTCTGTTGCTAGACGAGTCCTATACAAGGCTAAACGTGCACATCTAGATGCAGCATATGTCCTCCATCTGATCAAACTCTTTAGATACATACCGTATCCATCACGTAATCCATCACCTTCCCTCGATTGTTTCCATAAACTCCGCACGAACACACGCCTAAACCCAAGCCGCGCAGATGCAAGCCTAAAGCCTCCTCTCGCTTCGCCGCCATCGCCCGCCATCTCATATGCTCGCTTCATGGCCACCGGTGCCAGGTCTTTTCTTCCGTTTTGGTGCTATCCATGGCAGCCACGCTAGAGGCTACCGGAGTAGTCCAAGATCTCAGGTTTGTGGACTCTCGATCTGATACCGCTGGTGGTGCGTTGCCACGACAGTAGTCCTCCCGTTGTGGCCGCCTCCGATCAGGCACCAAGAAGGACGATATGTATCATAGCCTGCGGGCAGCGGAGCCCTAATGGCGGTCACACCTTCAACACGTGGTCGTGGTAGGGTGGCTCAAGATCAAGGATGAGATACATGGACATGGAGAAGACCGAGCCGACGAACTTTGTCGTGCTGATGAGCATGTAGGCGGGGTGGGCAACGACGACGCTGTCGTGGGGATGCTCTCTGACATGTGCAGGTACAGGTTCAAGAGTGACGGCATGTGCTAAAACGGATTTTTTTACAAATATGACCCTCTGCAATTTGCCATCGCCAAAAATACCCTCCTCGCACCGCAAAAGCCAAAAATGCCCTGGCGGGATGCCGAAAAGGCGACACGTGTCACCTCCCGCCACGGGGGGTGGCGGGATGTTCCTTCCGCCTTTGGCGGTGGCGGAATGACGTCGTGGGGCCCACCAGTGCGAGCACGAAGTCGAACCTCCCGCCAGCGCTAAGTCGAACCTCCCCGTTGGCCTGGCCGTGGGGCCCACCTCATCCCGCCATTCCCCATGGCGGAAGGAACATCCCGCCACCCCCTGTGGCGGGAGGAACATCCCGCCATCCCCCGTGGCGGGAGGTGACACGTGTCGCCTTTTCAGCCTCCCGCCAGGGCATTTTTGACTTTTGCGGCGCGAGGAGGGTATTTTTGGCGATGACAAATTGCAGAGGGTCATATTTGTAAAAAAATCGCTAAAACGTTCTGATCGCAATTATTTATTCTTTAAAGCATAAGCATATCTCTGTTAATTCCCGTGAAGAAGTTGTAATTCGTCTGAGATTGGCAGTTTAGCATTATACATGCTACTGAAGAAATCAAGTAAAGATCACAACCTAGAAAAGAAAAAGCATGTCTAGATGACAGATCGGGTTCGATGCAGCATGTCCAACTCTTATGATTGATTTTTGTTCGGCGGTGCTAGCTGGTCATCTATCTCCGTACGGCTTTGGTGGAAGCAGCGAGTGTCTATGCAAGCCTGGCGGGAATGATCAAAGTTCGATGTGGATGCCATATTGGACTGCCCTCCCTGCTCTCAACTCTGATCGATCTGCAGGCTGTAGTCTCTCTTATTATACAGGCAAGCAACACGAATTTCACAATTCTCTGTCTACTTCTCTACGGATCGATCATGTGAGGTGAAGGTGCTAGCTTAGTTCCATGCATGTACTATTTATTTTAGCAAATAAAAGAGGATTTTGTATCTTCATATAAATTTTTTCATCATCAGTCACATAAGGTGCTAGCTTTGCATGTCACTTTTTTTAAGCTGCATGTCGTTCTCTAATTGTTATCAATGGTAATTAGTTTTTTCAAGTGGAGTACTAAAATTGTCATATCATATTTTATAAATAGAGAATAAATAAAATTTTGACAAATCTAAGACATCCATTTTGGGACGGAGGGAGGATCTTTTTGCTCCTGCCGCCACTCGAGCAACGATGAGGGAACAACAACGGTGATCCAAAGGTCATCAAGAGGCTGTCGGTTGCGTGGAAAGGTATATAAGAATATTGTTTTCTCTTCCGCCGCAACGCGCGGGCATTTCGCTAGTATATTCCTATTCGCAACTTACAACGAGCTACTCGCAAGGTATTCGTGAGTTTACCGAGTCGAGCCGAGTTTTAAATATAGCCTCGTTATTTAAATGAGTCAAGTCGAGCGCTCATTAGTTAAACGAGTTTTAGCGAGTCGAGCATCTGGCCCTTCAATAAAGAAACCGATAATGGCCTTTTCACTGCCGAAAGAGCCAAACCAGCCCAACAGTTAGCACTTAGGCCCAACCCGGCCTACCCCAAGCCCCCAAAAAATCTCTTCAGTTGAGCCACACCGAAACCGTAGCAGGAGGAGCTCCCGATTGTTTCCCGCACCCGCGATGGACAGGCTTATCTCTTCGCCGCTCCACCTCACCCGCGCCCCCGCCTCCGCCTCCAGGCCCCGCGCCGGCGGCCACCACCACCACCTCCTCCCCGCCACCGCCGCGCCAAGGTCCTTCTCTCCCAACCGCGACGGTGTCGGGCTGAGGCTGACCCATCTCGCGCCGCTCCTCCACAGGCCGCCTCCGCCTCTCCTCGCCGCGGCCTCCGCCTCCCGCTCCGGCAATCCCGCCCCGCCGGAACAAGATGACCAGGCAGATGGCGCTGGCTCCGCAGAGATTCCGGTGGATTCTGGAGTACGCCGCTTCTTCCAGAAGGTCAGTGCGCCAGTGCTATGCTCTGTTTCCTTCATTCCCCCGAATTCTTTTCCCTCGTTCCCCTGAATTATCCACGCGGCCGCGAACGATTAACCAGATGTTGAACGAATGATAAGGCGATGAAATTTACGTTCTTGCGCGCGGTAATTCACAGGTCGCGTCGGCTGCGGTTGTCGCCTTGTTAGCGGGGCTGGTTGTGGCGGCAATTCAGCCATCGTCCACGGTGCCGACTGCGCTGGCCCACGGGCACTCCCACTCCGCGGCCGTCACGGCCGGCCGGAGCATCTTCAAGTCGGAGTTCCTCGGCAGCGCGTGGACGGGGTTCCTGGCCGGCTGCCTGCACACCCTCTCCGGGCCGGACCACCTCGCCGCGCTGGCGCCGCTCTCCATCGGGCGGTCGCCGGTGGAGAGCGCGGCGGTGGGCGCGCTCTGGGGCTGCGGCCACGACGCCGGCCAGGTCATGTTCGGCCTCCTCTTCCTCGGCCTCAAGGACCGCCTCCACATCGAGATCCTCCGCACCTGGGGCACCCGCGTCGTCGGCCTCACCCTCATGGTCATCGGCGCCATCGGCATCCGCGAGGCCACCCAGGCGGCGCCCTGCGTCGCCGCCGCGCTCGAAGGCGGAGCCGCAGGCGGTGCACACCAGCACGGCGGCAACTCGTTGGAGAAGGCGCTGATGAGCGGCGGCGGCAAGAAGAAGGAGATCAACTTCGCGACGTTCGCCACGGGAATCGTGCACGGGCTGCAGCCGGACGCGCTCATGATCATCCTGCCGGCGCTGGCGATGCCGTCGCGCGCCGCGGGGGCGGCGTTCCTCGGCATGTTCCTCGTCGGCACCGTGATGTCCATGGCGAGCTACACCGTGCTCATCGGGACCTGCACGGAGGCGCTCAGGGAGAGGGTGCCGCGGATCACGGAGAAGCTCACCTGGGCCGCCTCCCTCGTCGCCATCTCCATGGGGATCGCCATCATCGTCAGCGAGTCCTTCGGAGTCAGCCTCTACTGATCATCATTCTCGCATTCGCCTTCAAGAACAACATTGCCTTCCTTCGATCACCTCGCCGCTCGAATCGAATCTAATCCGCCATGGAATTTTTGCTACGTACGTCGCACCCTTCTTCTTGAGATCGAGCATATGATACAGCTACTAGGATGTAGTTTCAGAATCAAGCACGAAAATCTTATGTTAGAATTTGCTTTAGCTGTTGCGAGATGAGATGGGTGGCGATTTGCCACCACTGTTGTTATGATCTGGATGTACTACGAACTTTGCTTGAGGGATTGGTCGGAAGCAATTCAGGAAATGTCCCGTTTCCTCTTGTGGTGTACTGAAACCTTATCTGATTAATTGATGCTCTTGTACTGTGATGAGGTTTTCATGGACCAGCCTTGGCACTTCCTTTGTACTTCCTCCGTCTAAAAATAATATAAAACGAATGTATCTAAATGATTTTTGTGTATAGATTTAGAGTGAACCTGTATACTCAGAGATCTAGATACAATCGTTTCACAAAGCTAAAATGTGTTATATTTCTGAACGGAGGGGGTATTTTTGAAGGATCTGTGGTAGCTTCAAATTTAAGTGATTGCTCTTGTCTCTTGATAAGGAAAACAGGAAAAATACAGTGGAAAAGGTCTTGGTAGAAGAGTATGCAACTATGTAAGTATTGAAATACAATTGTCTAATATATTCTATTAGATCGGTCTTTTGCTTGGACCGGCTAGATCTCGGGTTTAAATCCTGCCAATGCAGTATTAAAAAAATTATGGCCTAGCTAAAAAGATCCAACGGCCCATATATTAGGCCGTCATGAGGTTTTCTAAAGCTTTGACCACAAGGAATTTACCTAGTATGTGTCCTTCTCAAACTTGATTTCCCTCCGCGGGCACACCAGGTAGGAACGTGGCTGCATCCTCATACACTAAATCCTCATACACGCAATAGCGCGTAGGTAGGTGATCGAATCCTCATACACGCAATAGCGCGTAGGTAGGTGATCGAATGATCGGTCGAATTGAGTGAGTGGTGTGGCTAACATTGGAATCCATACAGTTACCTTCCACATTATCTTATAGCTTGGAAAAAGAATCCGGGCAGAGGGCTTCGATGATCTAAAAAAACACAAAACGGGTTTAGTAATCTCCTCCTAGCGGATATCAAATAGTAAAATATTGTGGATGGATAAATATTTGGCTCTAGTTTGGATTGGATTTGGCGTCATAGACAAACAGTAAGGTAGTATAAATCACAACAATTTGTTTTTCAATTAAAAGTGGTTCATATTATGGTTGTTTTGGCACTTCTCTAAGCCTTGCACCTCTACTGAGTAAGGTGTAACATCTTCAGAGATGAACTGTGGTAGTGTTGCTTAGGCATTGTGTGTGTTGGGACATGGGCCATGTGGAGTGTTGGGCCGAGGCCTTCTAGATCGTCGATATAATAGTCCAGTATTGTAACAGACAGGTATCGATGAAATGAATTGGTCCTGATCTTCTTCCTCCCCAGGTCTGTCTCTCTCCTGATCCCCTTTCCTCTCTCCCACCGGAACCCTCGCTGCGGCAATCATACCGCCGGCGTCGGGACATAACACTTTGGTATCAGAGCTCAGTTCGAATCAGGCGCGCTTCGCCACTCGACACCACCCAGTAACATTGACCAATCGGTTGGAAATTTTTTTCCAGAAAATTAGCTGTAAATTCGAGATTGGCGTTTGGGGGGACGAAGGAAGTTGCGACGGCTCCGTCCAGAGTCTCTACCCCGTCGGCGCAGAGTTGATTCGTCCTGGAAGCCATGGAGGACTTCCAAAAGGCGATGTTGGCGCGGTTTGATGCGCTGGATGTCAAGTTTGGTGCTCTGGAGAGGGTGCAGACCCATCAGGGGGAGATTGAGGAGAAGATGAACAAGCAGGCGGAATCATTGGAGCAGATGCAAGATAAGGTCAATCTGTCGATGGAGACGCTCGGCAAAGTGCAGGAAGAGCAGAATCGTGCGAACAGTGTGGTGAAGGGGCCCGGGGTGCCGCCGCTATCCATTCCTGCTCGTGATATGTCGGCCATATTGGGTGAGTGTAACATCCCAGGATTAGCACCTCAAAATAGACAGGACACATGTTTGTGTATTGCATTCATGCATAAGAAAATCCGGAGAATTTTCGCGCCAAACTAAAGAAGCTATAGAGGGAACGAGATCTCTCTTGTTCTGATGGAATCATCAGGGCATGTGCGATGGATTTCGACATGACCTCTACTGTAAATTTGCGTTTGAGAGGAAGAAAATTCAAATTTGAATATTCCATTGATAAATTCGAATTCTAAAGGGATTTGAAATGGAATAATAATTGTAAATTAAATTGTAATAAGAAATAAGAGATGAACTCTTATTTATGAATAAGATACAATATTTCCAAGTCTCAAATTACAAAAGAACTAAAAATATAAACATTACATTGCCCTTTATAAAAGGGAATAAAAGAAATGTACAAAACTACAAGTAAAGGAAAACATTACCTTTATTATTTAAAAAAAATTATATTACATTGTGTCTACAGGGTAAATAAATGAATTACAAAAGGATAAGAAATAAAGATTACATTGGGAAATAGTAACTTTATTACAACAATGCAAATATTATTAATGTTTTACAAATGTTTAAATAAAAATATGAAAGATTGCAATAAGGATCAATAAACAGAGTCCTAAACTAATTCCTAACCATTCCCTAATCTAGGCTTCTGTATCCTCTCATCCTAGTTTATACTTGCAAATAAATCCAACATAAAACAAGTAATAAAATGAAAAGGGGGTTAGTGTATTAGTTTACTCTCAGATTTAGCATACTAATGATATGCTTAAGCTCATCTGTAATACCCAGAAATATTAAAAATTAGAAATTGATTGTTATTTTATTTCTGCATCATCATGACATCATCATGCATATTTTGTTCGCAATTTTAACCGCAAACTATTTTGCTAAAAACCTATTTTTGTTTTACTAAAGTATCCCTATGGTTTTATTAAATCCGTTTCCCTTTTATTATTTTCAAACTAAACAAAAAAATATTCTCGGTCTCTTACGTGACCATAAATGGTTTTCTTATTTGACTAAAATAAAATTAGGCTAAAGGCCCGTCTAAAGTTTTGGCCCAAAATTAGCCTCATCTAATCTACTTTAGACTAGATAAAGTCTATTCCCCTTCTTTCCTCAAACCCTAACCTATGAGCCAAATCCTCCACCTCTTTCTTTTTCCTCCTCCATGCGCGCACATTTCCCTTGTCGGACAGCAGTAGAGCAACAACAGCCTCGTACAATTTTTCTCCAAGAGCCAGCTGATCCCGATCAATCAATCTATCAGATCTCTATGTCCTTCATTTCCTTGTATTCCGCATGCAAATGCTCAAGAGTTGGTCATGCATCCACACGCCATATCTTCTCCTGTTTTATCTGCTACTACACACCATCGGGTTCCGTCCTTTGTAGGAGGCGGTGGCGCCGACTTGCCCTTCGATGCGTACTGTGGCGTCAGATCTCGACCAATAGGCTCCTCATCTCCCATCTAATCCACCAACAGCAGCCACACATCACCGAATCGCCACCACCCCGCCGCCTTGGCTCTTCACGGCAGCAGCTGGAGCAACTATAAATTGCCACTCCGCTGGCCTTGTCTCGGTCTCCGCTTGGGCATGCCAGGCCAACCGCTGGCTAGTGAAGGGAATATGCCCTAAGAGGCAATAATAAAGTGTTTATTATGTGTATTTCAAGTATATATGATAGATGTTTATTTTGCATGCTATAATTGTATTAATACGGAAACATTAATACATGTGTGTTTAATAAGCAAACAGAAAGTTCCTAGTTATGTCTCTCTCATAAACTAGCTCGTTGATTAACAAGATGATCAAGGTTTCCTGATCATGGACATTGGATGTTGTTAATAACGGGATCACAACATTAGTGTAATGGTGTGATGAACATTCATCCGAAGTATAGCATTACGATCAAAGTCATTGAGTTTATATTGCTATAACAACTTACGAAGTAATCCTAATCCTTAGACCATGAGATCATATCAATCACTAACACCGGAAGAGTTTCTTGATAACATCAAACGTCACACCGTAACAGGGTGATTATAAAGATGGATTCAAAACTAATAAAGTGTTATGTTGAGGCTCATGGATCGAGAGTGGAATTTGTTCATCCCGATGACGGATAGATATACTCTGGGCCCTCTCGGTGATATCACATTGATTAGCTTGCAAGCAAGTGATTTGATCACTAGAATGTTATATCACGGGAACGAGAAAAGAGTGCATGTCAGTAACGAGATCAAACTAGGTATGGAGATACCGATGATCGAATCTCAAACATGTAATATATCGTGAAACAAAGGGATTGAGATACTAGCGTAAAAGGTTCCGACGATCACAAGAAAGTCATCGTTGAATGTGTGGAGTCGATGGGTCTCGGATCCCGCTTCTGATTATTGATCCGAGAGGGGTCTCGATCATGTACGCATTATTCACGAACCGTAGGGTGACACACTTAAGAGACACCGACATCCAATTGGAGCAAAAGTTTCATGCCGAAAGAATGAACAAGCGCAGGAATTTATTTCACTAGATACAAACAGGTTTTGGTGAAATTGCATAAAGTGGTTATGCATGTGAAATAGAATTCTAGCAAGGGGTTATTTGTGAATGTTTGTCATTAAAGTAATTGACAAAATTCTGAATAAAATAAAAGAGTTTTATTTAATGAGAGTTTGCATTAAATTTGGTGGAAATTTAATGGCATGTTTGAGTGGGATTTTGAGTGGAGGGAATTTAAAGGAATTTTGTGAGTGGAGTGTCCACCCACATGAAGAGGGGAGGGCAAGGGGGCAGCCCCCATGCGCCGGCCACCCCCTTGGGGTCCCCCTCCTATAAAAGGCACCCCTCTCCTCACTTCTCACTCACACCTCCTCGTGAAGGATCTCTCTCCCTCTAGAATTTATCCCCCATGGTCTCGGACTAGCGAGATACATGTTTCTGGTGGCTATTCAGCAAGAAAGAGTTGTGCTTCCGCTGCATCGCTGGAGCGAGGAGGCGGAGGTTGCTCGGTGCCTTGAACGTGTGTGCGAGCACGGATGCGCTGCTGATTTGCGGCGCTAGGACTTCCTCTCGATCTTGAGATCGGCAAGAGATCGTCTACATCAACCACGAGTTGAACTCGTTAAGCTTTCTCGGTCTTCAATGGTATGTTCTCTACGGATATACATCCGCCCGTTGTTTGTATCTAATAGATAGATCTTGGTACATAGTTCACATCGTAGGAAAATTTTTGTTTTCTATGCTGCGAACCCTACAGTGGTATCAGAGCCAGGTTTATGCATAGATGCTTTACACGGATAGTACACATATGAGTATGTGGGCAATGATGATCATGTTGTTGCTCCTTAGTTGTAATTTTGGATATTGGTGGCATAGTGGGATGAAGCGGCCCGGACAAACTTTACATGTCCTCGCACATGAGACCTGTTCCACGCTTGACATGCAACTAGTTTGCATAAGTGGCTAGCGGTGTCATCTCTCCTACTATAGTCAATATCTATTTTGCAACGAGTTGTCAACAATTTGGTTATCCTCGTTGTGGTTCATGTTCGTAGGTAAGAACGGTTCTATCTCAAAAGCCCTAAGCCACGTAAAATTTGCAATGGACAAATTAGAGGCGTCTAGTTTAGATTGTTGCTGGGCTAGTGTTATGATATGGTGATGTTGTAAGTAGAAGTATGAGATGATACTCTTACAACATACATAACGTGTAATCTCCATAGACCTTGTACTTACACATATAGGTATGATAGTGATCATACCATGATGCACATGATAGAGATCATATGCGGGAACCATATCATTTCACTAATAAACATGTGATGTTTGATAGCATCTTATATTGCTTGTTTAACGCTTTGTTAGCATAATAAGATGATCCCTCATTTAAATATCAAGATAAGAATGTGTTCTTCCTTTAGTATGCACCGATTATGTTTTCGTCGCTCCAAGACATCACGTGATGATCGGGTGTTCTTGGATCCACGACCATATTTCGGGTGTAAAACAGTTACACACGCGAATACTAAGGTTCTAACTTGGCGAGCCTAGCATGTCTGAACATGGCCTCTAACACGGACTGAAAGGTTAAGCATGAGTCATATAGTAGATATGATGCCCATTTGATGCTCGCCTTTGAAGCTATACCGACTCACGTGATGATCGGACTTGGTATAGTGGATTTGGTTCATGTAATCACCAAAAAGGCACGAGGGATGTCGTTTTTGAGTGGGAGTTCACTCGTAATATGGATTAGTTGAACTCAATCTATCATACACTTAGTCTAAACTTTACAAATTCTGTTGTAGATGGCACCACCTGCTTTTAATTTCAATATGTTCATGGAGAAAGAGAAACTTGCAACGAACGGTAGCAACTTTACCGAATGGGCCATGAATTTGAGGATTCTCCTCTCTGTTGCACAAAAGCAATACGTGCTAGAAGCGCCACTAGGACCCCCACCTTTTGAGGATGCCCCTGACAAGGAGAAGAATGTCTATCAGACTCGTCAAGGAGGACCACAACTTAGTTCATTGCGGCATATTGTATGGGCTAGAGCCGGAACTTCGAAAGCGTTTCGAAAACGGCAATGCTTTTAATACAATGGGTGAGTTGAAAATGATTTTCGACACACATGCTGCTGTAGAGAGCTACAACGCTTTAGAAAAGTTCTTTAGATGCATGATGGAAGAGCATAGCTCCGTTAGTGAGCATGTACTCAAGATGTCGGGTTACGCTGATAAGCTTGTGTCCTTGGGAATAACGATTCCCATTGACTTAGGCATCCATCGTGTTCTGCAGTCTCTGGCACCTAGCTATAAGAGCTTTGTGATGAACTATAATATGCAAGGCATGAAGAAGTCTCTCCCCGAGCTTCTGTCAATGCTTAAAACTGCAGAAGTGGAGATCAAAAAGGAACATCAAGTGTTGATGATCAATAGGAACACTAGTTTCAAGAAAGACAAGAAGGGAAAACGGAAGGGAAGTAAGGGCGGCAAGCCGGTTGTCGTGCCTGAAAAGAAACCCCGAGTTGGACCTAAGTCTGATACCGAGTGCTACTATTGTAAGGGACGGCCACTAGAAGCAATCGCCCCAAGTATTTGGCGGACAAGAAGGCGGCAAGGCAAACAAAGGTATATATGATATACATGTTATTGATGTGTACTTGACTAGTGCTCGCATGACACAGGTATTTGATACCGTTCGATTGCTGATATTTGTAACTCGAATCAGGGGCTGCGGAACAAGCGACCACTAGCAAGGGGTGAGGTCAAGATGCGTGTCGGCAATGGATCAAGCGTTGATGTGATCGCCGTCGGAATGCTGCCTCTCCATTTGCCGTCGGGATTAGTTATAAACTTGAATAATTGTTATCTGGTGCCTGCACTGAGCATGAACATTGTATCTGGATCGTGTTTGATGCGAAGTGGTTATTCATTTAAATCCGAGAATAATGGTTGTTCTATTTATATGAATGAAATCTTTTATGGTCATGCACCGATGATGAATGGTTTATTTCTATTAGATCTCGATGATAATGTTGCACATATTCATAATGTTGATGCTAAAAGGATTAAACTTAATGATGATATATCCGCATATATGTGGCACTGCCGTCTAGGTCATATTGGCGTTAAACGCATGAAGAAGCTCCATTCAGATGGACTTTTGGAATCACTTGATTTTGAATCATTTGATACATGTGAGCCATGCCTTATGGGCAAGATGACTAGAACGCCGTTTTCCGGTTCAATGGAACGGGCGACGGATTTATTGGAAATCATACATTCTGATGTATGTGGTCCAATGAGTGTGTCACTTGAGGTGGATATCGTTATTTTGTTACTTTCACGGATGATTTGAGTAGATACGGTTATATCTACTTGATGAAACACAAGTCTGAAACCTTTGAAAAGTTCAAAGAATTTTAGAATGAAGTGGAAAATCATCGTAATAGAAAGATCAAATTTCTACGGTCCGACCGTGGAGGTGAGTATCTAAGTTATGAGTTTAGCACTCACATGAAAGAGTGTGGAATTGTTTCACAACTCACTCCTGCCGGAACACCACAGCGAAATGGTGTGTCGGAACGTCGTAATCATACTTTATTAGATATGGTTCGATCTATGATGTCTCTGACGGACTTGCCGTTGTCATTTTGGGGTTATGCACTAGAAACTGCTGCATTCACTTTAAATCGAGCACCATCTAAATCCGTTGAAAAGACACCGTATGAATTGTGGTTTGGAAACAAACCTAAGCTGTCATTTCTTAAAGTTTGGGGATGCGATGTTTATGTGAAGAAACTTCAACCGGATAAACTCGAACCCAAAGCGGAAAAATGCGTCTTCATAGGATACCCTAAGGAAACTATTGGGTACCTTCTATCACAGATCCGAGGGCAAGGTTTTTGTTGCCAAGAATGGATCCTTTCTAGAGAAAGAGTTTCTCACGAAAGGTGTGAGTAGTCGGAAGGTAGAACTCAAAGAGGTTATCGAACCTTCTCTTCAAAGTATGGCGAGTAGCACAGCACCGGAAGTTGTTCCGGAGTTGGCTTCACCTGTTGAAGAAGGAACTAATGATAATGATCATGAAACTCCGAAAGAGAGTACTACCAAACCGCGCAGGTCTAGCAGGACGCGTGCAACTCCCGAGTCAGACGGAAATCTGTCATGAATTTCATGGTTGATGAAAATGATGACCCTGCAACGTATGAAGAAGCGATGATGAGCCCGGATTCCAACAAATGGTTAGAAGCCATGAAATCCGAGATGGAATCCATGTATGAAAATCAAGTTTGGAACTTGCTGGAATTACCTCACGACCGAAAGGCCGTGAAGAACAAATGGATTTTCAAAAGAAAAACTGATGATGATGGTAATGTGACCGTCTATAAAGCTCGACTTGTCGCAAAGGGGTTTCGACAAATTCAAGGAGTTGACTACGATGAGACATTCTCTCCCGTAGTGATGCTAAAGTCAGTTAGGATTATGTTAGCAATTGCTGCATATTTCGATTATGAGATATGGCAGATGGATGTCAAAACCGCGTTTCTCAATGGTAATATTGAAGAAGAGTTGTATATGATACAACCAAAGGGTTTTTTCGATCCTAAGGATGCTAACAAGGTGTGCAAGCTTCAGCGATCCATCTATGGATTGAAGCAAGCATCACGAAGTTGGAATCTCCGCTTTGATGAGGTGATCAAAGAGTTTGGATTTGTCCAAACTTATGGAGAAGCTTGTATTTACAAGAAAGTGAGTGGGAGCAATGTGGCATTTCTGATATTATATGTGGATGACATATTATTGATCGGAAATGATATAGATCTTTTAAACAGTGTTAAAAGTTATCTAAACAACAAATTTTCAATGAAGGACCTAGGTGAAGCGTCATACATATTAGGCATAAAGATCTATAGAGATAGATCTAGACGCCTAATAGGGCTATCGCAAAGTACATACCTTGATAAGATTTTAAAAAAGTTTAAAATGGACGGAAGTAAGAAGGGGTTCTTACCTATGTTGCAAGGCAAGACATTGAGTAAGACTCAAAGTCCGGCTTCGGCGGAAGAAAGAGAGATAATGGACAAGGTCCCCTATGCTTCAGTCATAGGCTCTATAATGTACGCCATGCTATGTACAAGACTGGATGTGGCACATGCTATTAGTTTGACTAGTAGGTACCAATCGGATCTAGGTTCGGAACACTGGATAGCGGTCAAGAATATCCTTAAGTACTTACGAAGAACTAAGGATATGTTTCTTGTATATGGAGGTGAAGAAGAGCTCGTCGCTAAGTGTTATGTTGACGCTAGCTTTGACACCGATCTGGATGACTCTAAGTCTCAATCCGGATACGTATTTCTCATGAATGACGGAGTGGTTAGTTGGAGGAGCTCCAAACAACCTGTGGTGGCGGGATCAACAACGGAGGCCGAATATGTTGCTGCTTCTGAAGCGGCTCAGGAAGCAGTTTGGATGAAGGAGTTCATATCCGAACTAGGAGTGGTTGCAAACGCGTTGGACCCAATGGTGATCTATTATGACAACAATGGTGCCATTGCCAATGCCAAAGAGCCAAGGTCTCACAAGCATTCCAAACATATTAAGCGCCGATTTCACTCCATCGGCGAGCATGTCAAGGATGGAGATATAAAGATTTGTAAAGTACGTACGGATCTCAATGTAGCAGATCCGTTGACTAAAACTCTTCCTAGAGAAAAACATGATCAACACCAGAACTCAATGGGTGTTAGATTTATCACTATGTAACTAGATTATTGTCTCTAGTGCAAGTGGAAGACTGAAGGGAATATGCCCTAAGAGGCAATAATAAAGTGTTTATTATGTGTATTCCAAGTATATGACAGATGTTTATTTTGCATGCTATAATTGTATTAATACGGAAACATTAATACATGTGTGTTTAATAAACAAACAGAAAGTTCCTAGTTATGCCTCTCTCATAAACTAGCTCGTTGATTAACAAGATGATCAAGGTTTCCTGATCATGGACATTGGATGTTGTTAATAACGGGATCACAACATTAGTGTAATGGTGTGATGAACATTCATCCGAAGTATAGCATTACGATCAAAGTCATTGAGTTTATATTGCTATAACAACTTACGAAGTAATCCTAATCCTTAGACCATGAGATCATGTCAATCACTAACACCGGAAGAGTTTCTTGATAACATCAAACATCACACCATAACAGGGTGATTATAAAGATGGATTCAGAACTAATAAAGTGTTATGTTGAGGCTCATGGAACGAGAGTGGAATTTGTTCATCCCGATGACGGATAGATATACTCTGGGCCCTCTCGGTGATATCACATTGATTAGCTTGCAAGCAAGTGATTTGATCACTAGAATATTATATCACGGGAACGAGAAAAGAGTGCATGTCAGTAACAAGATCAAACTAGGTATGGAGATACCGATGATCGAATCTCGGACATGTAATATATCGTGAAACAAAGGGATTAAGATACTAGCATAAAAGGTTCCGACGATCACAAGAAAGTCATCGTTGAATGTGTGGGAGTCAGTATGGGTCTCCAGATCCCGCTTCTGATTATTGATCCGAGAGGGGTCTCGATCATGTCCGCATTATTCACGAACCGTAGGGTGACACACTTAAGAGACACCGACATCCAATTGGAGCAAAAGTTTCATGCCGAAAGAATGAACAAGCGCAGGAATTTATTTCACTAGATACCGAAACAGGTTTTCGGGTGAAATTGCATAAAGTGGTTATGCATGTGAAATAGAATTCTAGCAAGGGGTTATTTGTGAATGTTTGTCATTAAAGTAATTGACAAAATTCTGAATAAAATAAAAGAGTTTTATTTAATGAGAGTTTGCATTAAATTTGGTGGAAATTTAATGGCATGTTTGAGTGGGATTTTGAGTGGAGGGAATTTAAAGGAATTTTGTGAGTGGAGTGTCCACCCACATGAAGAGGGGAGGGCAAGGGGCAGCCCCATGCGCCACCACCCCTTGGGGTCCCCCCTCCTATAAAAGGCACCCCTCTCCTCACTTCTCACTCACACCTCCTCGTGAAGGATCTCTCTCCCTCTAGAATTTATCCCCCATGGTCTCGGACTAGCGAGATACATGTTTCCGGTGGCTATTCAGCAAGAAAGAGTTGTGCTTCCGCTGCATCGCTGGAGCGAGGAGGCGGAGGTTGCTCGGTGCCTTGAACGTGTGTGCGAGCACGGATGCGCTGCTGATTTGTGGCGCTAGGACTTCCTCTCGATCTTGAGATCGGCAAGAGATCGTCTACATCAACCACGAGTTGAACTCGTTAAGCTTTCTCGGTCTTCAAGGGTATGTTCTCTACGGATATACATCCGCCCATTGTTTGTATCTAATAGATAGATCTTGGTACATAGTTCACATCGTAGGAAATTTTTTGTTTTCTATGCTGCGAACCCTACAGCCAGGCCTTGCCCCGCCTCGGGACCTACAGCGCAACATACATCGCTGTTGGTGATCCCTTCCTGCATGTCCCGCTCCAGGTCGACGCCAGCGTGTGGGGAGCCTTGCCACTCCTGGTCTTCTTGATGCTCCGCAAGTAGCAGGCCACCGGCTGCACGCCTCCAAGTGTCGTTTGGGAGCAGGACAACCAGGTGCTTCAATCTTTCGCGACGTGCACACCATTTCGTCTCGTCAATATGTTGCTTGCTAAATTTTGGTTTCATGTCCTCGCTACAGCTGCTCCTGTAGCTATGACTGTCACGTGTTTGACAAAATACCCGCAAGAGTTGTGGTACTGTCTCCTTTTGATTCAACTTGTCTGATTTGTCGTCCGATGCCGCCACCCTCGAATAAGATCTTCTTCTGGTAACTGCTACTTCAACTATATTGCAAAGGTCATCTCTCTGCCTCTCCGATCCGAACTGTGAGACCTCTATCCAAGCCCCTATTTTATAAATTGCCATATTAAACTTGTTGCATATTAATCCATCCATACTCGCATACATATTTATTTGTCTGGGGTACCTTGTCGATTCACCTCATAATTAAATATGGAGCCCATATGCGGGCGAATCTAGTCTAATATTGGCTCCATTTAAATTCGTGTAGCGAACCGATGTCATGTTTTGCCTTGTTAATTCAACATTTATTATGCGGGGTAGTTAAATAACTTGAACCTAATAATAAATATCGGGATCCCGATTCCGCTTAATATGGCTAAGTCAGACCGCATATTACAATGCTATGCATCATATCATAAACATGCCGGATCTTTCGCCGTATTATTAAATAGTGCATCGGGTGTTCTTTCTAGTACTTTGCTTCTTCACCGGATAGGACGATGAGTGGATGCGAGTTGCGACAAGCCTCCGGTTTCCTAACTTTGTCTCACAGGCGAGCATTCTTCCCCTTTCACCTATTTTGCATTTATAGTCTTTACTTCCTTCCTTTGATCTATTTCTATCCTTATTGTCGATGCTATAGTACCGTTCCTCTATTTACCTGCTCCACTATATTGCCCTGATTATCCTATTGCCTTGTTTGACTAGCTAGCCTTGTCCTTGCGAGTCGTAGGCATGCTTAGTATCGCTCTCATACAGGTGGAACATGATACTCGGATATGGTTGGTGATAAGATAATTAATCTGATGTTGTTGGTTATGGTTTAACCTAATGATAAGGCCCCGGCAGAGACCACCTTTGGGAACTTCTTGAGCCGACCTAGGACCTGTTCGTTCTACGATACCAATTCTGAGTTGATCGCGCTAACCAAACGCGGGGGCCTCTAGGATCCCCCCTCAACTACCGACGCTATTCGTATATCCAGAGGGTTACAAAATTGGTTTTCTATTTGGTGCATACGCATATTATGTCCTCGGACATGGGTGAGTTGATATGTCTTCGTACTTAATGTTTTGGTGGACTACCATAGCTTGCATTGCATAAAATTGGGATATCGTGTCGGAGATGGGATGGAGCTCTACAAGTTATCTTCCGATCATCGTCCGGTCGTAGACTCAAACGCTGTGCCTCCCTCGAGAATCGTCGTACCTCTTGGTTGGATCAACACAGTAGGTGACGCCTCTGGATATGTGCGTAGTTATGGGACAGTTCTTGTTGTGAGATTTGGATGGCACGCATGATATGTTGCCTGAAGGGTTGAGCATGCGTTTGGGTACAATAGTGCACCCCTGCAGGGTAAATCTTTTCGAGAAGCTGTGTGTCCACGGTTATGGGCGCCTCAGGAGTACGGTGTCATGATCATAGACAACGCCACTAATGTTTTGCCTCTAATAATATGATTAGTAATTAGCCTTATCAACTAAATACCTGCTTAACAAAAATTGTCACCGTGTGTGTTCTGTAAGAGGACTTCCTCGATTGGTCTTCGAGGGGGAAATCTTCGGATGGGTTATGTTTGGTGTTATATTATTGTTACCGCATAGCGATCTCTTATCTCGCTCTAATAGCCGAAGTTGTAGTGTGTCTCTATAAGTTAGATAGTGCAAGCTTTGCTGATCCCTCCCCACCATACAATGTAGGCGAGGACGCCGAATTCTAGCCTCGCTGTCTTGGCCTCGATGTCGACCGCTCTCTTTCTGTTTTCCTTTGCCCTTTGTCGGCACCCTTTTGGCTTGACAGGTATGTGATTGACGATGTTAGCAAGGTTACCCTTTTGGCTTGGCATGGGTAGGGTTATGGACACCGCTTGGTTATTCTTCAGGACTCTTAGTCCCATTTGGATCTTGTCCGTGCTCGGATACTATTTGGCTCTCTTTATGATTTGTAACATTTGTATTCTTGACTCGTTGATCTGTTGTTGTATATATAAGTTCTTGTGGACTCTGTTGTAAACTACTATGATGTAACTACTTGTATTCAACTCCCACCCACACGAAAGTGTCTGGTGGGCGTCTTTGAATCGCTTCTATGCGGATTTTGGCGGGAAATGCTGAGATCTGCATAGACCCGATTCGGGGCCGTTACATCATCATAGTGTTTAGAAATGGAACAAGTGTAGAATTTGTTCCTTTTATATCAATGACCTCAGCACAACATCATTGACCTAGGGCAAGTTTCACCAATCTAGTAAAAGGTAAAAGGCAAAGCAGTAATACCAGCAAAAGATCTAGTTGTACTTGATCTGATCTACATGATGGTTAAAGCAGGCAAGTATCTCACCACCACAAAGATTAGTACAACAGTACAAAAGCAGCAGTAGGGGACTTCCAGGAAATTTTCTTACATATCCAACCATTCCAGCCGAAACCAGACATCCCTCCCTCAGTAGTAAAAGTGTATCAAGAACACTGCTTCTAGGATATCAAGAACTCCAAGATCTACACATACATAACCACAACCGCTATTGATCTATCCAGATCCACATCACCAAGAACCAGTTTCCACAACACTAGTAGAAGAAGGCCATGAAACCATCAACAACATCAGGATAGGATTAAAAGTAGATCCAGCAAGGAGCAAATAGGAGAAGGATTTCCAGGACAGGATGCATAGAAGCTTACACCAGTAGCAAAACAAGGTCAACAACCATATCTTTGTAGCAGGTAGAACTCTACAATCTTCTAAGCATTTGTATTCCCTTTTGCATCAGCATCTTGAGAAAATAAAGGGATTAATACACATCGAATCCATTCCTCTACCCTTCAACTAGATGATCATCTAGGAGGACTGGAGGAGGATGTTCTCTCAGATCTACATAGAGATGCTATGTATATTCCTCTTAGAGAATTAGAAAGCTACATCATAATATATGTTCCTATTCAGTAAGAGCCTCAGTCTATGCATCTTAGGCTAGATCAAGGAATCAAACTACAGACATGTTATTATCATGTAAAAAGGGGCCTTTGGTAGGGGCATGCTCTCAGATTGGCATAGAAGCTATGCTAGACACATCATAGAGCTGAGAGAAAACAGTAGTATTTGTTCTTATATTAAATTGGAGTCTCATCCCTAGCATCATAGACACATATTCTTTCCAAATATTTCAATCATTCATAGAAAGGATGGTTCCATCTAGTGCAGCCAAACAAATAGCAGCAAATCATGCCACCAAAAGGATTGTTGTGCACACTCCAAGATGGAGGCTCCACAGCACCTATGTCAGCTTAATATAGCTATCAACAGATGATACATAATTTTTTCTTCAACTTAAAGGACCATATGATCTCTGCAAGAATGCAGGGTAACAAATTTAATCATTTTCCTAGTCCATTATCTAGGAATCATTTAGTTAGGTATCAAGCAATTAAGTAGATAAAGAGAATCTACTTTGCATATTCCAATTCATATTTGTCCAGGATTAGGCCTTGCATGATATAACATCATCAGTTTATTCTCTAGTTTTATACTAGACAAGCATGTACCACAGCTGCTAGGCTACAGAGCACATTCCTAGAGGGTAGCACATCTGTACCTAGCAGATTCAGAATGTCCTAAGTACAAACTCAAGTCCATTTTAAATAAATCACATTATCACTTATTAATGAATTCATATCATCTTCCTAGATTATACTAGGAATCAGCTCAAAGGTTATTCTCTATCATATTGACAACACATAAATGTTTCACAACAATTGGATTCCAATCTGAAGAGTTTTAATCCCAAAGAAACTATATCCCAACATGTTAAATGGGCATCAAGCCAGAGCTAATACACCTCAACAAATCACTGGATCAAAACAGCATATCATGTTGTCAAGAGTTCACTGTTGTGTACACTCTCACTAGAGGCATCACAATAGTAAATATCTATCAAAACAGAAATCATTGAGTTCTTGCAACAAGCACATTCACATAATTAAATTATCTTTTGAATGCTTTCTTCAAGAAATCATATTCACCTCTAGTTGTCAACATGGATAGCTAAACTTCAGTTTCAACATATACTAAAAACCATAATTAACAGTGAATAAATGGTTCAAGGTGGAATCTGGTATCAACCAGATTCAAGTAAACACATGTAGATCATTAAATGCCAAACAAATGAGGAAACCTTTCTCTAACTGAAACTCATCACAACACAGTCATTAATCCTCACCACAGTAAACCAGCTCTACACGTAATCATTTGACATTAGGGAATCATTGTTGACACACTTTAAAGGATCTTACAGATCAAATAATAAGGGGCATGTCAACCACATAAAGCTATAGAAGATATTACTGGGGTTCTAGAATTTTCACTAGAAGAGGGTAATAGTAAAAGATGTAGAGAGGGGAGAAGGAGTACCTACCTAGGACGAGTATAAGCTCGCCGAAGAGGAGACAAAGGCGGCGAGTGTAGCAACACGGCGGCATGGTGGGCACCGAGGCGCCTGCACGGCGCCGAGCCGTCCCAACAACGGCAGTAGCACGCGGAGAATGTCACGGCCGAGTAACAGCACCACCAGAAGTCATCGGAGGTGCGGTGGCGCCAGAATCGACAGCTGCCGTGCCAGGGCAGAGCTAGGGTTTCAGCCAAGTACGCACGAGGACGCGCGCAAGCCAAATCAACGGGGGAAAGTAAAAAGGAAGAGGTGACGTGGTAGCACCGGCGTGCATCGATGACAGAGATAACTCGCGATGACCGGATTTGGTCACCTACCAACAGCGCGACGATGGCGGCACATCGGGCGCAGCAGAGAGGGGGACGCGAGAGGAGTGGTTCTCTGTGTGCATGTCTGCGTGTGTGAGATGAGGAAGAGAGGGTGTTGGGATAAGGATTGGCCCAACCGATTGGGCCGAATTGGACCGTGTCGGTTTGTGGGCCAAGTTGGTTCATGAATTTAGCCAAAAAAAAATTATAGAATAAAATAAAATTACCAAAATGCCCTTTTGACATTTAAAGCTCTAGAGAATTATAGAAAAATCATAGAAATACATCTAATATATTAAAATCATCATAAAAATAGGATCTACCTAATAAAAATATAACTTTATTTGTTTAAAATAAATATAAATCAAATAAATATTAACACCATTAAGTCCTAAGTGAAATTTCATAAAATAAGGAAAAATCCTAAAAATGAATAAAAATCATTTTTGTGTATAAAAAATCTTCTATTTTATAAAAATACTAGCCTAATTTTTTATATATAAAAAAATTGAAGTAAGTATTCCAAAAACATTTAATCCTTTATGGAATTTTATAAACATAAGAATAATACCTAAAAATAAAAAAAATCATTTTTAAGGTTTTGAATAAATTTATTACACTAGAAAAATATTGAATATATTAATAAAAAGTTTTTAATATTTTAAAGTAATAAATCCTTATCTATTATCTATTTTTTGAAAATTCTTTAAGAACATTCTTAAGTAAGAAATAATTATATTTCTTCAAAAATATTAAAACCTTAAAATCAAATTACTAAAGTTCTAAACCACAACTAAGTTTTATAATAAAACTTAAGTGTAAATTATTAACTTTATAATATATTTTAAAACCTTAAATCAAAAATCCAAACCACAACCTTCAAAATAATTTTATACATCATTCACTAATATTAAGGGGGAATATTCTCAAAATCTAAATAATAGTTAAAATGACTTTAAATCTAACACATTAATAATATCATCCAAAATATACTTTCATTTAATAATTGCATATTATTTTCATAATAGCAAAACAAATTTAATCTAATCATTCACTTAAATATAAAGTGAATAATTCCACACCTTAGTCATACTTATTATAAATCCAAAACTTGAGAATAATTAAAACAAATTACACCTTAAGTTTACTTACCTTTTTTTAAGTTAACTTTAGTCTCAAAAGCTTATAAACATCATGTCTAATAAACTACTTATGTTTTTATAGTTAACTTTGGTCTATATCAATTAAGACCTAAAGCATCTCAAGTCTAAACTATTCAAGCAAGCGCAAACAACATCAACCACATTCTATCAACCATAAGTATTGTTTAAACCTTACCATAGAAACCTTTTCTTTGAAGGTTATTCTCTTTGCCACTTCAAACAACAACTTTATAATAGTTCCTCCAACTCTTAACAACTCAACCCAATGACTTTTATCATAGTCACCAGATAACAATTAATCATAATCACATTACTTTATCCTTTACTTGTATATTTTAGATTGTTAACATTTAAGTTCCTTATAAATGTCATTACTTGTAAAGTAAAACTTGAAGATAAATTGACTCTTAAAAGAATCACATAAACTTACTTCATTCAAAGTATTGGAGGTCCACTTTGGGAGTTTTACAAAATGCATAGCATTACTTATGTATAACTGCATACTGCTTCTTTAAACATTAGTCCTTACCTCACCAATGATGCTAATTTTAGATATTGGATCTTATATCGTCTCGAAGACCGTGATTGCATAATCTTGCAATCACAAAGGCAAGTTCACACTTGCTCATGTCCTTTGGTTATTTTCTGTAAAGTATTTTGCAAATCCAGTGTTGTCATCACCTGCATTTCAAAAAGGTCAGAAAACACTATTTTTGATGATAATGTGAACTATTGGTTACTGATCCAGGGTGATCAGCTAATCTATTAAGTCTAGCAGTCGGAATACCACTACACAAGACTATATCATCTAGGACTTAACAACCAATTCCGCCAGTGATTCTTGCACCGTATATTACGCGTTGACCATGAGATTTGGAATGGGACGGAGAAGTCAGCTGTATCTTTTCCCTCTCGCATGGAGTCGGATGTGCGGGTCGTGGTTGTTATCCTCGTAGCGTGCATTGATTGGTAATTCGTAGAGGATATGTAGCATATGGGTGGGAACCCTCAACGTCCCACGATGGTTTCGACATCTGAACGGTCTGTATTGCCTATTGCCATAATTCAATAGGTGGGCATGGCATACACCAAGGAGACATGCAGGGTCGCAGAGAAGGCAGTGATTGGCTTGGATCTTAGGTTGGACCTTAAACCAAGTAAGTTTGAATGGGAACACACTCCCGACCGTGCAACAAAGCCTAAGGTCTCTCATGGGTAAAGTGACGCACCTCTGTAGAGTGTAAGAACTGTAACTTGTTACTCTCTGTTCCGGGAAGGAACTACGAACGCAGTAGGAAAGGAACTCCACGAAAGTTCTGGTAAACCTGTGAAGGCTGACGGACATAACTTTTCAGAATAAAAATCTACCTTTGAAGAAATGTTTATGAAAACCTGCATTGCCTACAACCCATGGTCTGTGGCTGTAGATATAGTGCATCAAACACTCCTTTTTAGTGAACTTGCTGAGTACACTCGTACTTAACGTATCTTCTTAACCCTTGCTAGATTCTGAAGCCAATACAAACGACGTCTATATCAACTTATGCACCAGGAATCATCATCAAAAGCTAAAGCTCTTCAATAAAGTCAAGCAAGTCACCATATACATCAACTCAAGTGAAGACGAAGTTGCTGATTAGATAGGAATAAAATCTCTAGCCATAGAAACTACTTCTGTAGAGTATTGCAATAGCAGCAATGCAAGCACCAATAGTTCAGATACTCGTCTTATTAGTATGATAATTTTTGAGTTATTTATTTCAGATTCTTCTTTGTAAGAAGCTTATTTTGCACCTAGAGTGTTTTCTGGATCTTATGTAAAGAGTCGAGTTGTAACCTATAGTCATGTCTTGGACCTGTTGTGTTTCTGTTGTACCACTCTGAGGGATGTAATACTAGTGAACGGTGTTTCATTGGTGGTATGTCAACGACTATAGTGTACTACATCATGTAGTGGTATGCTGGGTCACCGCAGTGAGCCACCAGATCTCCGTGGCGACTACCGACCACCTCTACCAATCACGCATAGCAGCACGGTGCCGAAGGTAACAATGCCCCCACCAACTCCTACACCTATTTATGAGGATACCGGAGATGTCAGATCCAGTCACTCAGATCGGGAAGAGGGCAGGCGCAGTTGGATGCCGAAGATGGACTTTCCTCGGTTCGATGGAACAGATGTTCGCATTTGGGTAGATACCTGTAACACATTTTTCCTTCTGTACAATATTGCTGAAGGGTTCAAAGTTTCTGCAGCCACGATGTACATGAAGGATAGTGCAGCTCATTGGTACCAGGCATACAAATTGGAAAATCCCTGTAATAGTTGGTCTACTTTTTCTGTGGATGTGGTGCAAGAGTTTGAAGGCAATGCCCAGCGGGACAAAATTCAAGAGCTCTTAACTCTGACACAAGCAAGCTTTATGGAAGAGTACGAGAAGCAATTAGACAAGTTGGTGTATCAAATAAGGTTGTATGATCCAAACATGGGGGTATTAATGTTGGTGCAACATTTTATACTTGGTTTGAAGGAGGAACTCTAAGCTATTGTGGAAGTACAGCTACCAAATACAGTGGTCGAGGCAGCTTTATTTGCCATGATATAGGAAGCAGTCCTCGAGCGAGGGAAGAGTGGGTTTACCAAACAGTATACAAAAAAGAGTAGGATACACTGCTCAGAAAGAAGACAATACAAGTATTGGCTCTTATCAACATAAGTTTAAAGAAGGGGAGCCGTGGAAGGCAAATCAATTGAAGAAGTATAGAAGAGCAAATGGGTTGTGCTATAAGTGTGGGGAGAAATATGCTCCAGGCCATCAGTGTGTCTTACAAGCTGGAGATCAAGTCAAGGCAATGGAAACACATGAAATATTGTATGATGATGTGCTGGATGCACTTGTGGCTCATGGCAGTGATGATACATGAGATTGTTACATATCTATCAATGCTTTATCAGGGTCCACTAAGCCAGGAACTATTCAATTCAAGGCTCTCGTAGGAGATCAAGTAATGTTACTATTACTTGACTCAGGTAGTTCTCACATCTTTTTGGATCAATCCTTGGTGGATAAGTTGAACTGTCCAACTACATAAATCTCAACACTTAAAGTGAAGATGGCCAGTGGAGATTTTATGTTTCTGAAGTGCAATTGTACCCAAAATGCAGTGGTGGCTACAAGGCCATACTTCTTCTCATGATATGAGAGTCCTGCCATTGGGAGGATATGATGGGATATTGGGCATGGACTGGCTTGCACAATGGGGCCTGGTGAACTGTGATTGGGAGCATAAATGGGTAGAATTATCCTATAACAACCAAACAGTTAGGTTGACTAGCATTCTTTATGTGGCACATCAAGAGATTTCTGCACTCACAGTTGAGGAGTTAACCAAATGTTTGAAGGGGAATGATGTCTGGGCTATGGCAGAACTCTCTTTGGTGGACAGTGAGGTTTAGGTAATTGTTCCTGTACCAAAAGAGATTCAAGCACCGTTGGATAAGTCTGCTGTAGTGTTCCAAGAACCAAAATGTCTTTCTCCTCATAGAGAGTTGAAGGGAATATGCCCGAGAGGCAATAATAAAGTGGTTATTATCGTATTCCTTATTTATGATAAATGTTTATTTTGCATGCTATAATTGTATTAATACGGAAACATTAATACATGTGTGTTTAGTAAATAAAAAGGAAGTTCCTAGTTATGCCTCTCTTATAAACTAGCTCGTTGATTAACAAGATGATCAAAGTTTCCTGATCATGGACATTGGATGTTGTTAATAACGAGGTCACAACATTAGTGTAATGATGTGATGAACATTCATCCGAAGTATAGCATTATAATCAAAGTCATTGAGTTTATATTGCTATAACAACTTACGAAGTGATCCTAATCCTTAGACCATGAGATCATGTCAATCACTAACACCGGAAGAGTTTCTTGTTGACATCAAACGTCACAATCAGAATCGGGTGATTATAAAGATGGCTTCAAAACTACTAAAGTGTTATATTGAGACTCATGGATCAAGAGTGGAATTTGTTCATCCTGATGACGGATAGATATACTCTGGGCCCTCTCGGTGATATCACATTGATTAGCTTGCAAGCAAGTGATTTGATCACTAGAATGTTATATCACGGGAACAAGAAAAGAGTGCATGTCGGTAACGAGATCAAACTAGGTATGGATATACCGATGATTGAATCTCGGACATGTAATATATCGTGAAACAAAGGGATTAAGATACTAGCGTAAAAGGTTCACACGATCACAGAAGTCATCGTTGAATGTGTGGGACTCAGTACGGATCTCCAGATCCCGCTGCTGATTATTGATCAGAGAGGGGTCTCGATCATGTCTGCATTATTCACGAACCGTAGGGTGACACACTTAAGGGATACCGACACCATTCAGAGCAAATGATATGTCAGAAAAAGAAAAGGAAAGCGCAGAAATTTATTTCACTAGACACCGGAACTGTTTCGGTTGAAATTGCTGAAACTGGTTCTGCATGTGAAATGGAATACTAGCAAGGGATTTTATGTGAATGTTTGTTAATTAAAGTAATTAACAAAATTCTGAATAAATAAATAAAAGAGTTTTATTTAAATGAGAGCTTGCATTAATTTTGGTGAAAATTTAATGCATGTGAGTGAAATTGTGAGTGGAGATGTTTTTATGTGAGTGGAGCTTCCACCACATGAATGAGGGAGAGGTGGGGGCACCCTCCTTGGCCGGTGGCCATGCCCCCTTGGGATGCCCCCTCCTCTCACTTGTCACTCACACCTCCTCGTGAAGGATCTCTCTCCCCCCTTTAGAATTTCCCCATGGTCTCGGATCAGCGAGATACATGTTCCCGGTGGCTTTTTCTGGAAGGATTTGTTGCTTCCGCTGCTTCGCTGGAGCGAGGGCGCGAAGTTTGTCGGGGTACCCGTACGTGTGTGCGATCACGGATGCACCACTATTTTGCGGTGCTGGACTTGATGGTGCTGGACCGGCTGGACCAGATGGACTTCATCACGATCTTGAGATCGGCAAGCGTTCGTCTACATCATCGATGAGTACAACCTCGTTAATGCTATTCGGTCTTCGAGGGTATGTATTCTATGAATGTATATCCACTCGTTGCTTGTATCTAGTAGATAGATCTTGGTACTTAGATGTTCCTATCGTAGGAATTTTTTTGTTTCCTATGCTGCGAACCCTTCAAGAGTTCGATCATGCTATTAACTTGCTACCAGGGTCCGAGCCAATCCTCGAAATAGGATTTCACCTGTATAAATATAGCAACCAACCGATTGACCGCTGCCAATCAACTACAGACCTTACAGATATAGCAACCAACCACCCGATTGGGTCCCAGCCAATCAACTATAGACCTTACATATATTCTCCCTTGCAAAAAGATAAGATATAAAAACATGTCAAGAAGATGTTGCAGAGTGGCCTAGTAATTCCAAGTGTTAGTCCTTATGCCTCCCCTATCCTATTAGTTAAGAAGGATGAAACTTGAAGATTTTGCATCGATTACAGAAGATTAAATGCTCTTACCATTAAAATCAAGTTTCCCATTCCTATAGTGGATGAGTTACTTGATTAGTTTGCAGGCACTAAAATGTTTTCTAAAATGGATTTAAGAGCTGGCTACCACCAAATTAGGATGGTTCCAGCAGATGAGAAGGCGACCACTAGTGATGTTTTGGTTGTCTGGCATGTTGTGGAGGTCGATCTTTGTAGCTCTAGGTTTGTTTAGGGTTTGCAACTCTAGGTGTGTACTCCCTATGTTTGGGATTATATGTCCTACACGTATATCTAAGTTGTTAATTTGATCAATAAAATATAACTTATATATCATAAACGTTATACGATTAGAAAATATAACCTTTAAAATTTCTAATGATATAATTTTTATGCTATACTATTTATATTTTGTTGTTCAAAATGACAACCTAGTAATTCACGCGGGATTTATAATATCAAACGGAGGAAGTACAAATAAAAATTAGGAAGAAATCCATATTACAACCTCAAAAGAAAAAAAAAGTCGGCCAGACCGGCCCAATTTCTTTCTTCCTCCTCCCCAGCCCGACTTGGGCCCGGTGAGCAGCAGCTCGCCTCCTCCCTTCCTTCCTTGCTGGCGAAGTGTCTCCTAACTCAGCACGGACAATCTCCTCTCCCCTCGCACCAACTGCCCCGATCCCTCCTCCTCCGCGGTGCTTCGTCGCCGAGATCCCGCCGCGTGCTCCCTCCGACCCCCCTCCCGCGTCCCCCCTCTTCCTCCCGCGTCCCATGGCGACGCGGAACCGGACGCCACTCTTCCGCAAGTACCGCGACGCGCTGCGCCACGTCCGCGCGCCGGCGGGGGCGGCCTCGTCGTCCTCCTCCTCCTCCGGCGGCGGGCCAGTGATCGAGATGTCCTCGCTGCTGCGGCACGACCGGAACTACGCGCCCCTCAGCACCGACGACCCCTCCGCCTCCTCCAGGTGAACCTGACCCCTTCTAATCCAGCACCCCCTAGAGACCAACCAGATTAGGTAGCTAATCCCGATGCGAGGTGTACTAAATTGCAGTACGGTACGGGAGTAACGCAACTGGGCCGCGCGTTTGCCCTGATATCATTCCAAGGAAGTAGCTGAAATGCTGAGTCGCAAAGCACTAGAAATGCTGAATCGCAGATCACTATGGTTCTCCATCTGTTAGTCTGATCTAAGCCGTGTATCAGCTAATTGACCTGTCCATCAGTTTTATGATCTAGGCTACCCCTCTACATTAGCTAATTCGAGGCAAGGTCCCGTTCATATTGGGAAATGTCAATTGGTATTTTAAATGGAGCACTAGGGTACGAAATGTGCGCTTCGTTCAGGCGATGAGAATAGAGCTTAGTCCTCTTGTGAAGAAATTTGGGTGTTATTCGCCGAACTCATAATAGGTTCAGAGGGAAAACTAAGCTCTGTTAGGTTGAATGCCCCCTTGTTCCCCACTTGCTCAGTGGTAGAGCTGCCGTATAAAAAGCACCTGCTGGACATGTGCCAAGTGACCAGATCGACGGTATGGTACTGACATGCGATTGCTGCTGTGCAGTAGAGGCGCGGTGACGGTTGGGCTTCCCCCAGCCTGGGTGGATGTTTCCGAAGATATATCTGCGAACATGCAGCGGGCAAAGACGAAGATGGCGGAGCTGGCTAAGGCGCACGCCAAGGCCTTGATGCCTTCCTTTGGTGATGGCAGAGACGACCAGCGAGCAATTGAGGTTCTCACACACGAGATAACAGACCTACTGAAGAGGTCAGAGAAGAGGCTGCAGAAGCTGGCCGTGAAAGATTCCTCGGAGGATTCAACTGTCCGAAAGAATGTCCAGGTAATGACTTGTCCTTACTGTTTTTACTGTCAGTTACAAGATTGGTAACTTGCTACAGAAGTTTTTGTGTTGATGGACAAAATGCCTTTGACTGTTATCTGCAGCGTGCCCTCGCTACAGACCTGCAAAGCCTTTCGATGGAGTTTCGGAAAAAACAGTCGTCTTATTTGAAACAGCTTCGCCAACAAAAGGAGGTTTGCCACTCTGCTTATGATGTTTTGAGAAATTCAGGTACTTGTGCTACTACTCTCACTGTAACAAATATTCTTGGTTAATGAAATGCGATTGCAGGGGCAAGATGGTGTTGATTTAGAAATGAATATGAATGGGTCTAAGTCGGCATTTGAACTTGAAGATGATGAATTCGAGGATGTGGTATGGTTTTGTCTTTGTCTTTGCTTACTGAAGACTTTTTTTTCGCAAAGCTGTTTGCTCCTAAATCCTTGGAGCTTGATTATAGGAACTTATGTGAGTTCTGATGAAATTTTCGTTGTATTCTTTGTGCTGCTCACTCGCTCCCTGTTGCACCACTGTTAACTTTTATTGGGAAAAACTCAAACGTTTCCACTAGCATGTTTCACTTCTGACACATTAGTAAAATGAAAATTGAGAAGACAAAAGCCAAAAAGAACAACAGCCGAGTTATGTAGTTAAGGTTGCAGTTGGCTTGGGTGATTGGTCAAAGAGCCATACAGGCTTGCAATTACTGAATGCATATATGGTCTAAATCTGTATCCTCTGAACAATGATAAGGTGCAAATCTGGGATAGAGTTAGACTTTGGATGTAAAGACAAATGCTTGGCACAACAGAGCAACGACCATGGTTCCCCTAAAATCTTCCTATCTACTCCCTCGTTCCCTTTTATACGACATTTTGGCCTGCCAAAACATCTTATAAAATGGAACACAGGAAGTATTACTTAGGGAACAGCTGAACTGATTAAGGCAGCTGATGAGAAGTCTAGCAAACTCATTAAGTTAAGCTATATTGATGATGCAATTCATTCTAGGATTTTATTTCCAGGGTTTCACTGAGGTTCAGATGTCAAAACTTAAAAAAAGCGAAGCATTCACTAGAGAAAGGGAAAGAGAAATCGAACAGGTGAGTTCTTTATTTGTTCAACGCTTATGCATAAAACTTATTTAGAGGAAAAATAGTTTACTGATACCCTGAAATTTACTTCCATTATCTGCTTTCTGTTTGAAGGTTGTCGAATCAGTCAATGAGCTTGCACAGATCATGAAGGATCTTTCGGTTCTTGTGATTGATCAGGTATGGAAATCCTAACTTAATTGGTTATTGATGGTAAGGTATAAAAAGTAGTGCAGAGTTCAGACTTTTCATTTCTTCATTTGAACAGGGAACAATTGTTGATCGGATAGACTACAATGTACAGAATGTTGCAGCTTCGGTCGAAGAGGGCTATAAACAGTTGCAAAAGGTTCGGACCTCATTCCCGTTTCCTGCCTCTCCAATAGTAGTTATTTCATTTGCTTGGGGCAGGCGAACTGGAATTTTCTGCCACACTCCAGGTTATGTTTTAAACCACAAAAATTTGTCAGTGCGAACAGCAGGTGTCAATCTTTTTTTAACCTTTGACCAGTAAATCTAACTGGTCTACGAATAGGACAGGTAGGTAGGTTGCACCCCCAGACCATAAGAATGTAAAAGCATCAGGTAAACAGTAAAAAATATCAAGTTTTCGGGGCCACAGACTATATTTAAAGTAAACCTAGCGCAAGTACTGTATGCCTTTATGACCCCCCCGCTCCCTCTCTGTCTGCACATTCATATTTAACTGTCTGCCGACATTATTTAAAAAAACAAATCCACATCAGTCCTTGGTGTTTCATCTGCAGCACCTAATATATCAAAGAGCTTCTGCAAAGAAAGAAAACAGGGGGGGTAGCGTCAGTCCCTGAAGTCTGCAGTCTAATGTCTTGATCTGGTCTCTGTTATGCAGGCTGAGAGGACGCAGAAGAAAGGTGGCATGGTGATGTGTGCCACGGTCCTGGTCATTCTTATCTTCATCATGATAATCCTCCTGATTTTGAAGAACATCCTATTCTGACCTAGCTCCCTCTTTTCTGCCTATTGGAAAAGCTGCTGCTCATTTCAATCATGCAATACGATTTAGTGATCTCAAAAGATGATTCGAACTGCCCTTGTTCATAGTGGCTGGGCCAGCAACTCTCTCCAGTCTTCCACAATTTTTGCAGCACTGCCTGAGTGTAGAGATGTCATATTTATACGGGTCCCCTTTTTTTGGTTAATGAGGAGTTCTGTTGACACAATTCACACCTACCTGTTTGTCTTGGAGCAACCAGGCCTGGTTTTGTATGCTCTGTATAAAGTTGTACCATCACCCAGAAATTAAAAAGTAGTTTCATGTTCTTGTGTCATCACCATTCTATCTAGTTTTTGAATTCGTATTCAGTGTACCAGATAATACTAACTTGTATTTTATTGTTCTCATTGCTATACCAACTCTTTTCCATCCATCTTATTGCTTTCTTTTGTGCCTGACTTGCTATATATCCCCATTCCGCCTTTGACCGAATATGATCCCGTAGATACTATGAAAGGTTGACAGTTCACACCAGTGCCCTTGCAAATGCAACATGTATTTCTTTTTCAGGTGTCGGCACACAGGTTGATGCTGTCAGCTTACCACTCAAGTTGCTCCCATGATCTCTCTGCGATTAGCCTGTGGTGCTGGCTAAGCTGGAAGGACATTGTCTGGCCTTGGAGGAGGGAGCTGGGAGCCAAGACACGAAAGCCATGGATGGTGGGTCTCCGTGGGCCACCATTTACTACTCCCCCAGCCCCTTCCATAAATCAGGTTTGCAGGCCGTGGTGTTTTCCTCCCACCTCATTTTGACCAAGCTGGTCCCAAACCATGCAGGCATGGTACTGTTAGTGGTGATGTAGTAGGACTAGGATATGCATGTGCTTGCTTGCCCCCACATGTAAAATTCAATCCAGCCTTGTGCTTGTGCCTGTGTGGTGTGTGTGTCCTTTTGTCCCCATTTATGGTGCCCCAGCTTCTGCTCTAAGTTGGACAGGGAGCTATGTTTCTCCTGCTAGGCACCTATCTAGGTTAGTTTTTCTTTTCTTTTCTTTCTCCTGCTGCTTCACCTTCACCTGCATGGTACTGCTGCTGGTAGGGGCATGCCCTACAGCACACAGGTCACAGGATGACTACCCATCTATCTATCTATCAATCTATGAGGAAGGAGAGGATGAGCTAGGCCTTTAGCATTTGTTTTGGTTTGCTCCAGCAGCAGCTAGCAGTATTCAAATGTGATAGGGTAGTAGTACTAATAGCACCGTACGTACTGGCATCAGAATCTTGAATGCCTCTGCATCTCCTGTCCCTTGCTCTCTCCAGCTCTCATGTTCATCTTCTCCCCAGCTATGCTAGTGTAGGGGGTGGTGATAGATTTAGTTATACTACCAGTAATGTTTCAGGTTTACTACAAAGATCTGCATGAAATCTCTGTAGCTTTACGTAGGCTTGTGGTGGTAGGCCGGTGTAGTACTGCAAGGTCCTCTCTCGTGTGCTTTGGTGAGCGTGAACAAACTGCAGACTGGTTTTGCGCTGTACAGGTCCTCCCATCTGTTTCCTGTATAGTACTAGTACATAATGAGTGTTGGCTCTGCACTTGTGTATTGTACACGAGGAGTTATTGGGTCCTGATGCTTTGAAGTGTGTGGGTGGGGCTCGGATGCATGAATCATACGTACTCTGCTCTGTAGGATTTGTTCACATATTGTAAATGTTTAGGGTTTTTATTATGTGCTCCACAAAAAGTTGCCATGGCCAAATAGGACGATGTACCCGCAGGCAGGTCCCAATGCTGAATGGTAAAACGATGTAGAGAAAGGGTGTTCTCTCTCCCCCACCTCAATCGGAGGCGTTGGTACTCCCTCCGTTTTAAAATATAAGATGTCTAAACATCTTATAAGATGGAGTAGTACTCTATTGAGAGGGAGACAGCATTTGGTGTCTGAAGCAAGAATCCCCACTTTTTCTGGTTTTAGAACTACCTTTACAACTAAAGAACTAGTTCTAAAAGTCAAAATGTAAATACCGAATTACTTTTTGGCTACACACCGTGGCTGCCTCCGTCAAATCCATGGTTTTTCTAAGTTGCAACGAATACCTACATGGTTTAGGAAGGCATGCTGCAACATGATGTTTCCTAATTGTTTATTTTTTTATTTGTATGCTTTATATTTCTTTTACTCGTTTATGAAATCAAATGTTACTACCTGAGAAGGTTTATGAGTGTATTTCTGCACATTATTTATGATCATGTTTATCACATCATCCCTGCATCAGAGCTGCACGTGATGATATTGACTTACTTCTTTATTGCCACTTGTTCGTTCGAGAAAGATAAAACGAATCCACACTATCAGTATCCGAGTAGAAGCGTTGTTTGGTTAGGCATATTATTTTGTCTTGTACTCTCTTCATTTTAAAATATAAAATGTTTTAGCTTTTTTTCTAAAACAGATGTATCGATATTTTTTAATGTGTAGTTTTGGAACAAAACGAGTGAATCTACACATTAAAAGATGTCTAGATATATGTTTCAAGAAAAAAAGCTAAAACTGTTTTATATTTTAAAACAGACGGATTAAGTCACAAAACACTTAGACTTTGGTTTTTGGCTTTTGGCTTTTGACTCGATATTGTTAGATGATGATTAAGCCAAAACCAAAATTAAGAGCACCTGTTTTGTTGCTTTTTTTTTTGGCTTATAAGCCAAAAGTTGAAAGTTGCAAATAAGCTGAACCAAACACCCCACCCAACCCCCTTAACGGGTGCCACGAGAGAGATGATATCATGTGGAAATGTGTATGGCTTCGGGCATCTACGTATACGGTCCTTGATAAGATGTTTTTTTCATATTTATTCCAAATCATCTAAAGAAGATGGAATGACCTATTGCACACTTGATTATCTCTTAAGTTATATGTTAACAATTATCGTTCTTGTGCCCCTAAATTTATGGGCTGTTAAAGTTAAACACGAAAACAAAGTAGTAAGAAAAGTAACTTGGACTCCAATGACGTGGAAATCAAATTTGATCATAGGTGTAGATGCACCTATTGTCTACATACACATTTTAAAATGTAAAAAAAATTCAAAAACAACTCCTCATGGCCAAAAAGATTATTTTTTGCGGCTTGTGTAAAAAAAGACAATTATCGATGTTTTAGTGACTTCATAAGACATTTTTTTGTCTTCTTTACACAAGCCACAAAAATGTTCTTTTCCTGCGAAAGTTTGTGTGCCAACATAAAATGTCCGTACACATAATTTTTTTGTTTGGAATATTTTGACATTTTAAATACTCCCTCCGTTCAAAAATAGATGTCTTAAATTTGTCAAAATTTGGATGAATCTAGACAGTATTTAGTATATAGATTCATTCAGAATTTAAAAAATCCAAGACATCTATTTTTGGACGGAGGGAGTACGTTTTTACGTTTTTTTATAATGGTTGTATTTAGGTAAAACACCACTTCTCCTATCTTTATCTTGTCAAAAGATCATCTCTTGTAAAAGGAGACAGATCTCTTTCAACTCAACAATCGTTCTGCTAAGGTAACACCATTGTACACACATGGTACCTCAAAAGTAGGGTGTGCCAAATATTTAACAACCAACGATTCGCAATTGCCACACTTGTGCTATGTATATAAGATACTTCTTCATTCGAAAAATAAGTCACTTGGTTTTGTCTAGATTCTTATGTATCTATAAAACGCATATAAATACATGTAAATATTGACAAATTCAAATCACTTATTTTTTTACAACATGAGCAGTAAAAAAGCGCACTTAAAATTTCCAGCGCTCTCCAAATCACACAAGTCAACCATAAGATTTCACATGCTCTTACAAGAAACAAACCCCCACAGAAAAAGCATCAACATTTCATGCTGTCTGACTGACCATGTAAGCAACCCAAGGTGACATGTCACCCACCCTTCGAGGAAAAAAATGGGTGACATATATCACCCAGAGAAACACAAGCAGTGGCTGGATTTCGTGATGCAGGGCGGCAGAGGGGTAAAAAAAGAAGAGGAAAGGTGAAATATTAAAAATAAAAATGCCATCTTTGCCCTTGGGAGAGGGGCAGGAGGGCAGGTACAAGTAGAGACAGACAGGCAGGCGATGAGGGGAGCCGGAGCCAAATAGATCCCTCCCTCCCTCCCTCCTCTGCTTCGCTTCCCTTTCTGCTTTGCTCCCCCCTCCCTCCCTCCCTCCCACCGACTCCTCTCTCCATTAATGGCCTCCACCAAGAACCCTCCAACCCCGACTTGACCGCCTCCCCCATCCGTCCGTGCCTCCCACCCTCCTGCGCGTTCTTGCGCCCACAGAAGAGACGTAGCTATCTTGTTCCGGGGCTAAGGCTGGTTACGCATACGCACGAGATGCTGAGCTCGTCGGCGGCGATGGGGATGGGAGGGTACCACCAGCAGCCGCAGCAGAGGGGGGCGGGGCCCGTGTTCACGGCCGCGCAGTGGGCGGAGCTGGAGCAGCAGGCGCTGATTTACAAGTACCTCATGGCCGGCGTGCCCGTGCCGTCCGAGCTCCTGCTCCCCATCCGCCCCCACTCCGCCGCCACCACCTTCAACTTCGCCAACCCCGCCGCGTCGCCCTTCTACCACCACCACCACCCCCACCCCTCCAGTAAGCTCCTCCCCCACCCGCTTTCACTTTAGTTTTTACTATCTTCTGCCGAGAATCTCGCGGATATGGATGCCCTGCCCTGCCCTGCAAGATGGCACTTTAAAAAAAGAGTTTTTTCTTTCTTGGGAGATGGTATTCTTATGCTTAATAATGGGATCGATTTGAGCAAGTGGTTTTATTTAGTATAGAAGATAAACGTATCTCTTGTTGCAACTTACATGGATCTCTGGTTGATTCTTTGCTCACGCTTGTGACCAAAGGAAAGCATCTTTATTGGGTTGGTGGGATGTTAATGTGGTTCTGATCTACCGTACCTCCTGATTACTAATATGGATCAATGAATGAACGAATGAATGGTGATGGTTGTATGGGTTAAATGTGCTCATGTGTGGTGTTATTGCAGTGAGTTACTACGCCTACTACGGCAAGAAGCTCGACCCGGAGCCTTGGCGGTGCCGCCGCACCGACGGCAAGAAGTGGCGGTGCGCCAAGGAGGCGCACCCCGACTCCAAGTACTGCGAGCGCCACATGCACCGTGGCCGCAACCGTTCAAGAAAGCCTGTGGAATCCAAGTCTGCTTCCCCCGCACACCCGTCGCAGACCCAGCTGTCTGCGGTGACATCTGCGACCCGCGACACCGAGCCCCTCCAGTCCCTGGGAGTCGGGGCTAATGCCAATGGCCTGTCCCTCGGCGGGGCTGTCTCCTCGCAGATGCATGTCGATCCCTCGCCATATGGCAGCAAGTATGGTTATATCCACCATCCCCCCTTTGACTCTCATTGTTTTTCTTAGATTCTTGTTTGAAATGTGCTCATGGTATGGTATTGCTCCTGTACTGTAGCATTTCTCATGATTCGTCCATGCCTATCCCTTAAACAGCAAAGTTGTACGTTTGAGCTTTAATAGCGCCGTGATGTTCCTTATGTCTTTCCACGCTGCTGTTACAAATATCAGCATCACCACGGCTAAGCCTAAGACTTTCTGTAGTTACAGTTACACCTTTGCCTTAATCTTGACACCGCAATCATATCTCTGTGTGATGCTTGTACTTGTAGCCTTGTTATATATTATTGTTGTTTGTAGCAGTATTACTGTAAGAGGAACTTTCCCTGGGCTCTTGTACCCTGGCTGATGCTTTTTGGATGTATTATTAATTATACATCCAAAGCAGTCTGGTTGCCTGTTACCATGTTCCGTGTCTTGTTTAGTACATGCCCTCTAAAGTCTACTTCCATCTTTTTCTAAGTAATTTGCTTTGTGGTCCTTTTGCACATCAGCTCATACATCAGCCTTTGCATATGTATGCATGAGAAATTATTTTAAACGTTTCCCCCCTATTTTAGAGTGGCTGTTGCTTATGCATTTAAGATATTTTCCGTACTTCCATCTTTTTCTAAGTAATTTGCTTTGTGGTCCTTTTGCACATCAGCTCATACATCAGCCTTTGCATATGTATGTATGAGAAATTATTTTAAACTTTCCCCCCTATTTTAGAGTGGCTGTTGCTTATGCATTTAAGATATTTTCCGTACGCCATTTTCACTGGTTCTTCTTTTCAAGCTATTGTATACAGCAGCTTGGTATCAGCATCTTTGCTTATGTTGCTAGCTAGATGTTTTACAGTCCAGTTGTAGTGGTCCAGTCTGTTATTTACTGCGTGAATTTGGAACAGTGTTGTGGTCTTATCACCACCACATGCTTATTTTATCTCATTTTATGCCACAAGAATCCGTATGTGGTTGGGCCTTTGTTTATCTTAGGTTAGAACAAGGATCCAGTTTTGACCTGTTTAAGTTTGTGGTTGGTTCGTATTTCTTTGTACCAATTTATACAGTTCTAATGTATTCATGATTATGCAGATACTCTCTTGGAGCTAAAACTGATGTGGGTGAACTGAGCTTCTTCTCTGGACCATCAGCAAACACCAGGGGCTTCACCATTGATTCTCCATCGGATAGCTCATGGCACACAATGCCATCCAGCATACCCCCATACCAGTTGCCTAAAGCTAGGGATACTAGCCTCCTACAAGGTGGTGGCTTCTCGTATTCCCAGTTTGAACCGTCGCAGGAGCTTGGGCAGGTGACCATCGCGTCGGTGCCCCAAGAGCAAGGGCGCCGCTCTTTCAATGGTGGAGGCGGAGGGCTCATGGCAAACGTTAAGCAAGAGAACCAGGCGCTGAGGCCCTTCTTCGACGAGTGGCCAGGGAGGCGGGACTCATGGTCGGAGATGGACGGCGAGCGCTCCAACGGGACCTCCTTCTCGACGACCCAGCTCTCCATCTCCATCCCGATGCCTAGATGTGGGTTGCTTGCCCTCTCAGTCTGCCTCTACCTTGAGCAACTGGAATCTGTTTTGAATTTGCTGATTGTGTTTCCTCTGTTGATGCAGGCGATTGACAGGCATTGCCACGCCAGCGTGTGGCAGTGTCCCAGTGGCGGCTGTCCACAGCAGAATTGGTGGGTCATTTTCCTGGTTCTTTCTGCCATTGTTGTATTTGTGCTATGAAACTCGCTTAAATCCTCGCGTGTGTTGTTGTAAGTGGAGACAGAGGAACATGTAGCTGTTCTTAAGATTCGACCCGGCTTTGTACTCTCTCGGACAAGTTTACGTGTTTGCTTGTGGGTGTGTGGGTGTGTGGTGGATCATCTTGTGGAAATGTGGAATGTATGGTGTACCTGCCTATTTGGTCGTGTGAGAAATCAATTTGTTGCTCTTCTGAAGCTTGCGATGAATCTGTACCTGCCCATCTGATGGCGTTAGAGAAGGTAATGGTCGTCATCTCTAGCAATCAGTTGGCTACGACGACTTCCTCGACTCGTTGTCATCGTATGAATGCTTCTTGACTTCTTTTGAGGATGAACTTCCACGCATGGGTCGATTGAAGGAGTTGTACCAAGTGGACGTAGAATTTGGCATTGTTTGAGTAAAGCACGTGAGGGCTTGGCCATTTAGGTGAAAACTATTTGCTGCAAGATGGACATCTCTTTAAGAATGATCGTTTGTGCATCTCGAAATGTTCTCTACAAATTTAGTAGAGAGCTCAATTCGAGTGATCTTAGTGCCATGTTAGATGCCAAAAGACTAAATCTAACCTTGCAATGGCTCGTTAGTTTTGGTCGGAACTAAAGAAAGAGAGATGCCAAGAAGTTTGTTTATCTGTGCCCCCATGAATATGTCAATCTTGCAATGGTCAGGTCGAGAACCCATGGTTCTATATGCCTTTGTTTGTTCCTCTTGCTCCCTAGGAGGATATCTATGCTGACTTCATCTTGGGTTTGCCAAGAACAAGAAACGGGAGTGTTGTTGTGTTTCTGGTGGTGGATAGATTCTCTAAAATTACTCGCTGGATTCTATGCTGCAAGACAACGGATTCTCACAAGTGGCAAAACAAATGCTTGGACTTCATCTGATTCCAAGGTCCATCGTCTCGGCAAGATTCTTGCTACATTTTGCCGCACTTCCTTGAAGCAATTGAACATCTAGTTAAAATTTCTAGTACTGCTAATCCACAAATAGATGATTAGATGGAAGTGGCGAACAATATTTTCGGAAATGTGATACATTGAATTTGTGGAGGTAGAAATGAGCATTGGGGTTTCATTGTATCTCTTGCTGAATTCTACTACAACAATTCTAAGCACATATCCACAATACGAAGTCCTTCCATTGTCTACCCTGAAGTTCCAACCCACGTGGTGGATTTGGTGAAGCTACCATCAAAGGTGAACTCTAAATAAGTGTTGTCCCTTGCTGATCACTACTACATCATATTATTTGAACAAACTCGAAGAGTGTCTTGGAGGCACAACATAAAAAAATACTAACAGTTAGCTGACCACAAAAAGAATGAAAGGACATGGATTTCGCAGTCTTTACTACGTGCACCAATAACTTATGCTAAAGATAACCAACTATGTGATAGTAAGATATATAACTTCAATCTTGAAGACTATCACAAAGTAAAATGCATAAGTAAAAAGGTTGGCTATAGAAATAACCAAGACAAGTGGAGACGACGATGTATCTCGAAGTTCACTTTCCAATGTAAGTTAATATCCGTTGGAATGGTACGGAGGCCAATGCACCCCAAGCGCTACAGAGGCTCACTGTATTATCCTCGCGCTCTCGCACGATTCAAGATGTCATGATCTACTAGGGGCCCTTTAGGGTGGTCACCGGACCCGCACTTGGAGGCTCCCAATGAATCCGCTGAGCTTTACACCACAACGATTGAGCTCCGCGGCACCACCAAGGACTCCAGGTACAAGAACCCGAGAGCATAAGCTTATCAACATTAACTTCCACTAAAGGAAGGGAGTCCCATGCGGATAAAGGAAGGCTACAGTACCGACATATACGAAGCCGGAGCCTTGGAGTACAAGACAGAAAGACTAGATAGTATTAGTGTAGGACTCTATAACCTATCCGGTATGGTGGCGCTTTTATAAGCCGAACATATGGGAGCCTTTAGGGGCAATAACCCAACCTCGCACAACAAACCTCTATCCTTATAACTCGGTGTATTGCCATTATAGTGATTTATAGAAGGAGTAGGATTCCACCACCATTGTGGGATGTGAACCTCAATAAGTTGTGTTACCTCGTACCCTCCAACTCGCCGCCTTACCCCACCTCTCTCTACATGCTCTGTGAGGAACCCTCCATGACATACTCGTCGACAATACCACGGATTTGGCGTGTTTTCTTGGGGTGCATACTGCAAACGTCAAGGGCTTAGTTGTAATTTATGTTCTTTCTAGGGTCCTTTATGAAATTGTACTCCCACCGCTGAATCATTGTAGTCTCTAGGTCCTTCGGGACCTTTATTGTTAAAAAAACTCCCTCTATTTTAAAATATAAGATGTGTTAGTCCCTTTGTATAAAAGATAGTACTCCCTCCGGTCCATATTCATACATCCGATTCAGCGACAATTAATATGGATCAGATGGAGTATTATATTTCGAAGTGGAGGGAATACTTTAGGGCATCTCCATCGGGCCGACCCAAAAGGGCCCAAATCATCCATTTCTGTCCATTTGAGTCAGGTCGTGGTCCAGTTTGGATCGTGGTCCGATCTATCTGGCCAACCGCGCCCAGTTGCGCAACCCATCTGTCTACCCTGCCGGTTGGTGCCATCGCTCACGAATTTGTCCATTCTTTTGCCAGTCAGCTAAAATACACAAATTGACAAGCAAATAATACACAAATTGACTAGCAAATAATATGGCAGATCGTATGCCATAGCCCTTTGGGCATCGCCAACAAGTGGCCAATTGATCTGAAATGTGCAAAAGAGCGCAATATCATATACTATGTCCAAAAGGTGGCTAGTTCCTCGCAAAAAGTGGCATTCACCGTCGCCATTGTCCTTCAAGCATCGCGAGCCCGGATGGTCTGCTGCTTTCTCGCGATCCAAGCCATGCGATCAGATCGGCGATGGTATCCAGGTCGGTGAGCATGATGGCATTCTCCTCGGACATGATTTTGGCTTCGAATTCATTAGTCTTGGCCTCTGCCTCCAACCCCCTAGACCTGGCCTCGGCCTCCTTGGCCTTGGCTTCAGCCTCCTTGGCTTGGGCCTCGGCCTCCATGCCCCTTGCCTTGGACTCGATCTCCATTAGCCTAGCCTTGGCGTTGGCCTAGGCCTCCATGGCCCTTTGCCTTGGCCTCGATCTCCATTAGCCTAGCCTTGGCGTTGGCCTCGTCCACATCAATAGACCTCGTCTAGAGCTCGACCAAGGACTTTGTGGTGTCCTCTTTCTCTTTGCGCCGCCTTTCTTCCCTCTCGATGGTGGCCTCTTCCTTTTTCTCCAGGATCTTCCTCAAGGTCTCCTGGAAGGCTAAGGATCCAGCTTGGCGGGCGATGTCGGCCTTCGTAGCCTTGTGGCCTCTAGGCCGGCGGGCACGAGCGACAGTCTCGTCGCCTGCAGGGTTGCCAACGCATTTGCCATTGTCGTCTTCTAGGTCGATGACACCGCCTGTCAAAGCATTACTCTTGCATTTCTTCTTGTTTCCAATTCTTTCCGAAGGGCATAGCTAATATCCCATTTTTGCAGTCCTTGATCAGCGTCCAACAATGGGACAATGTGAAGGCATTATTATCATTCACCTTCTTGAAGTGCTCCATTGCTTTCGTGACCTACACATACAGATGCTAACAATGGCTCAATGCATATGCAAGACATCAACAAAGAGAGGAAAATGTTTTACCATGGCAACCGGCATCATGCCGCTTATTTCCTTTTTTGTCACCGTCTCGTAGGAGCCTTGGAACTTGCTACACTTGGCATGGATGGTGCCCTATCGCTTGGAGAGGTAGGGATCATTTTGATCGCTGTAGAAGGTGTCTTTCCCGAATTTCCTATGTTCATGGAAGAACTTTCCCATCCTTTTCCAATAGGCAAAGCCATTTTGCTCGGCGCCGCATAGTGGATCTTATGAAATCTCTATCCATGCCTTGCATTGGATCTTGTCCTCGTCGGTGGTGTAGTTTGTGGTTCGTTGGCTTAACTTCTTGACGTCAAGAAGTGACACCGCAAGTGAAGCGGCCAACGACGCGGCTATGACCCCCTCACCCATGGAAGTGCCATCGTTTCCAAACAATGCCTCATCCGCGATATTGTAGGCATCTTGTTGAGTGTCTTGTTGGGTTTCTTCATCGTTGGCATAGTCGCCGCCACCATCATTTATCATGTCGTGCATGACGTCCTCGGTATCGTTGGCCATGAAATCCTACACACAATTTGGCCATGATAAAGTGGCGGAGTGTACTGGCAAAGGCAAAGAAATGTCGCGACCATACCGTGTCATTGGTGAACAGTGGTTGGTCAGACATTCCGTCGAACAGGTTGACTAGCCCCGGCCTGTCCACGGCGAAGATGGACCACCGCTTGTTCAGCGCCTTCGGGGTTGTGTCCGCAGCCATGGGAGTGCGGTTGAGATCGATGGCGACCTCTCCGTCCTCCGACGACACCGTGCAGGGACAGACGAACCGGGAGAGTGAGGCCACGTTCCTACCATGGCCTCTGGCCTCCAAGCGAAGATGTGTGCAGGTCTGGTGTCCTGGGCTCACCTGGTGGCCGGCTGCTAGGCATGGAATTGACGGAACTGGTAGAGAACGCATCGGCCATGGCCAGGCCGGGAAGAACGACGGTGCCACCGAAAGCGGCGGTCAGCGCCTCCTTCTTCATCATGTTGACGGCGTGCTTGGCGGCATTCACTGTCATCTCGTCAATGTTGACCCTGGTCTGCGCGGGGAGGAAGCGCTCGTTCTCCTCCCGGCGCTCCACTTCGATCTTGGCAGCTATGAGTCGAGCTTTCGCCGCTACCCGCCGGCCAACGCGCTTGTCCGACTCAACTTTCCGCTCCTTCGTCGTCATATCCTCGGCCAGCTTCTTTAGCCCCCCGCTTCTTGGCGGTGGGATTGCCGGAGGGCGTAGCATCGGCCGTGGCGACGGGATCCATCACCTCTGCTCCCGCTCCCGCCAGTGGAAACTTGGGAGAGGGTTCTTGGAGGGAGGAGTGGAGTGGTCTGTGTGCCACTGGCAGGAGGGACGACCAAAGGTGAAGGGAGGACACTGGAGGACAAGCGCGTTGTCCGGGCCGACTCAATCGAGTCCCAAATTTAACGCATGGATGGATCGATCTGCACGAGTCTGTTTGGATGGGTCATCCTACTAGGTTGTACCGCTCGAAAGCGAGCCGACCGGTTGGGTCGTCCCGGTAAAGATGCTCTTACATGTCATCGTCATCGGAAGAAGAAGAAATGCATCACATGGGAGAGGATTCGAAAGGAGAAGGGGGATGGGGCGACATGGCGCTGAAGAAAGGGTGCAACTTTTGTTTTGGAGGCGAGACCACCATCTGGGTAGGGATGTAGAAGTGGGACAATTGGGACAAGTGGGATATTACTTTTAGACTACTAGACTAACTCAAAACTAAGTGGGACAAGTAGGATAAGCTAGATTTGACATATCCCGCTTATTCCACTTATCCCAGCTAAATTAGAGTTAATCTAGTAGTCTAAAAATGGTATCCCACTTGTCCCAATTGTCCCACCTCTGCATCCCTACATCTGGGGAAGGGGAACGCGAACGGGCGAAAGGACGGACCTGCACCGCACGGCATGGAGGCGGCAGGCTCAGTTTTTGGCAGAGGCGAACGTCGCTTCGGTCCCAAAAAAAAGGCTAGGGCTACTACTGCTACTGCTACGTAGTCAAACACGCATGATGATGATTGACAGGCAGCCTGCAGGAAATCGCTAGCTCTGACCATGCATAACGCCCAGAGAAAGAAAGAAAAGAAAAGAGAACGCGGGGCTGCATGCGCGCAGCCTGCCTGCTGAAATCAATTCAATTCAGCGTCGTCGTCGTCGGTACTCGCGAAAAGACATCACGTCACGCAACGACATGTTCGGGTCTCCTATCTTTCCGTCACATGATACGTACGGACAGACAAACTATTACTCCCTCAGTTTTAAAATACCCCAAATTTATTAAAATTTAAATAAATCTAGATAGTATTTAGTATATAGATTTGTTTAAATTTTAATAAATCTTCGACATCTATTTTAAGACGGAGAGAGTTTTTAGAAGAAAAGGACTATCCCGGTTCCCATTATAAAAACCATCGAGTTTTACTGCATTTTACAATTACAAGCACTCAGGGATAAACAGAACGTAGTCCTAAAGCCAGCTTTAACAGCTACACCACATAGTCCAGCAAGATAAAAAAGACTACATCTGCTAACAAAAGAAACAAAGACCAGTACTCATCAGGAAACGACGCATGGGTCGACCTAGAGCACTTCAGATTTGGGGAACCACCTTGAACTTCTTCCCGTCGCCAACCAGCATGAGTGCATTGGCCTCTAGCATATGCGTCAGGCTCTCTGAAGCAATCAACCTGTCCTCTCCATCCTGCCTGATCAGGTTTTGTAACTCAATCTTTGACTGAGTTTTCATCTTCTTCTCCACCTTCACCCAGGCTCCGGCCACAACAATAGAGGAGGGGCACGCGCCAGAGTCTCCAGACTGCCCACCACTATATTCGGCTTGTCTTTTGCACCCACGGGTAGCATGATACATCATTGAGCAAGATTGTACGCAGATCTTCTCCACAGCTCCTGCAAACCAGACCAAGGAGAACGATTGAAACAAATGTCATTTCTCCTCTGCCAAATGGACCACATAATAGTGGCAGTCACTACATTTGCCACTATGTTCTTCTTTTCCTCATGCCACATTTTAGCAACATAGTCAAGATTCACGGGTAAATCAACCAGACCAAGCAAAGTTTTGATTTCTACCCACAAGGCTCGAGCAACCACACACTCAAAGAATAAGTCGTTAGAGGTTTCAAGCTCATTGCAGAAAACACGGGTCATGTCATCTACATGTTGTCTCTTAACTAAGTTATTGTTACATGTTGAACGCCTCTTTAGGAAACCCCAAGCACAAGGTATGGTGCAGCACAGCAGCAAGTTTTCCCTCAGTAAGAAACCGAGGTTATCGAACCAGTAGGTGAAAGGAAACGTCTCAAAGGTGTTGCAAGCAACGTGGAAACCTGCACAACACAAACTTAAAACTTTGCCCCAACTAACAGTGAGGTTGTCAATCTCACCAGTTGCTGTAACAAAGGATTAACTGTATGGTGTGGAAGGTGATGATAGCAAGTAAACAGTAACGGTGGAAGATGTATTAACGGTAAATATTGGATCGGGGCCCATAGTTAACTAAAGGTGTTCTCCTTAGATAAACAAACATGGCATACTTGTAGGGTTTCGCGGCATAGTAAATCAAAATTTTCTACGGATGCGAACAGAGGGAAGCCAAAATCTAATCTAGGAGATGCAAACAACGAGAGAGATTGGATTAGATCTTCATACCCTTGAAGATTCGCTGACAACGTTAAATCGAACGTGGGTGATGTAGTCGTACTCGCTTCTCCTCCTCGCGATCCGATCCGATCTAGCACCACAAGTGGCGATGCCTCCGTGAGATGCACACGTGCGGCACCTCGACATATCCTCCTTCCTTGGTCCAGCAAGTATGGTGGAGAGATGGGTTGGATCTACAACGCGACGGCGCGGTGCAATTGGTGGAGAATTTCTGCAGCAGGGCTTCGCCTACAAGCAGTCGGGAGGGAGAGGAGGCGGCAGGCGGCTAGGGTTGGAGGGAAGGTGTGGGGGTTGGCGCCCCAGCCCTCTATATAGAGGGTGGGCGCAGCCCTAGCCCTCCCAAGCCAAGGCCGGCGGCCCCAAGGAGGAAGAGTGGGGGGCAAGGAAACCCCCCCTTCTAGAAGCTCTATCTAGAGTTTAAACCTCTCTTGGCCGGCTGGGCCCTATGGGGCCTTGTGCCCCTGGCCCAATGCAGCCAGGGCACTCTCTCATAGGCCCATGCCCCCTCCCGGAAGGTGGGGCCATGTTGGTCCCCTTGCGGAAGGTTCTAGAAGCTTCCGATACAATACCGATTAACCCGGAACAATTCCGAACTCCAAAAACTGCACTGCCTTATATGAATCTTATTCTCCGGACCACTCCGGAACCTCTCGTGATGTCCCGGATCCCATCCGAGACTCCGAACAAAAACTCATAAACCAATTATCCAATCTATCCTAGCGTCGAGACACGTTAAGTGTGTGACCTGCGGTTCGAGAATATGCGACATGATCTTCTATCAATAATCAACAGGAAGTGCGAAACCCATATTGACTCCCACACATTCATCGATGATCATATCGGATGAACCACGATGCCAGGATTCAATCAATCCCATATATATATTCCCTTCGTCTCATGATATTTTTACTTGCCCGAGATTTGATCGTCGGTACCGTCATACCTAGTTCAATCTCGTTCACAGCAAGTACTTTACTCGTTCCGTAATCCGATATCACTTTGTGATTAACTCCTTAACCACATGCTTGCAAGTGGTGTTGATATCGATTACCGAGTGGGCCCAAAGTATATCTCTCCGACTTGGGAGGGACAAATCCCATCTCGATACATACAACCCAACAGATACTTTCCGATCACCTGAGAGACACCTTTATGATCACCCTCTCATAGGATGACGTTTGATGACCTCAAAGCTTTCTTCCGATACCAGGGAGTTGTATTATCTCATGGTCTAAGGAATACAATATTTGACATAAGAAAAGCTTCGCAAAGACGAACACGATGACACGATCTAATTGCTTCGCTTAGTTTGGTGCATCCATCATATCATTCTCCCAATGATATGATCTCATTATCAATTGACAACTCATGTCTATGGTTAGGAAACCTTAACCATCATTGATCAATGAGCTAGTCCATAGAGGCGTACTAGGGACACGGTGTTGTTCACAAACCACACAAGTATTAAAGTTTCCGCTTAATACAATTCTAGCATGGAATATAAACATTATCATGAACAAGAATTATAATAATAACATCTTTATTATTGCCTCTAGGGTATAATTCCAACAGTCTCCCACTTGCACTAGAGTCAATAATCTAGTTTACATTTGGCAACAATCTCACACCCATGGCACTGAGGTGCTGATCATGTTTTGCACGCGGAAGAGGTTTAGTCAACGGATCTGCGACATTCAGATCTGTATGTACTTTGCTAATCTTCAGATCTCCATCTGCTATATAATCTCGGATTATATGAAACTTATGTTGATATGCTTGGTCTTTGGATGATATCTTGGTTCCTTAGCGAGTGCTATGGCGCCGGTGTTGTCACACAATATCTCAAGGGTCCAATGCACTTGGAACCACGCCAAGCTTCGATGATGAAGTTTCGATCCAAACTCTTTCACTTGACGCCTGCAGCGCCATGTATTCCGCTTCTCATGTAGATCCCACGATCACGCTTTGCTTGCAGCTTCTCTAGCTCACCTCCTCCATTCAAAATATAAAGGTATCACCGTAAAGATTTGGAATCATCCTTGTCGGTGTCGAAACTAGCGTCGACGTAACCTTTACGACGATGTTCATCACCCCATAGACTAAGAACATTTCTTTAGTCCTATTTAGGTACTTTAGGATGTTCTTCACGGCTGTCCAATGTTCCACTCCTGGATCACTTTGATACCTACTCGTCAAACTAAGAGCATTGGACACATCCGGTCTAGTACATAGCATGGCATACATGATAGAACCTATGGCCGAGGCATAAGGCACTTTGCTCATAGCTTCCCTATCATTTACCGTAGCTGGACACTAAGCCTTGCTCAATATCTTACCTGACAACATAGGCATGAACCTTTCTTTGCCTTATCCATTACGAACCTTTTCGAACTTTGTCTAGAAATGTACTGCTTAAAGCTATCAGTCTTTGTCTATCTCTATAGATTTTGATGCCCAATATATAAGCAGCTTCACCTAGGTCTTTCATTGAAAAACACTTGTTCAAATAATTCTTCACATCGTTAAGCATGTTAATGTCATTTCCAATAATCAATATGTCATCCACATATAGTACCAGAAATGTCACCGAGCTCCCACTCACTTTCTTGTAGATACAAGCTTCGTAGCAATTTGGAACAAATCCAAAGCTCTTGATCACTTGATCAAAACGAAGGTTCCAACTCCGAGATGCTTGCTTTAGTCCATAAATGGAACGCTCAAGCTTGCATACTTTATCAGCATCCTTAGGATCGACAAAACCTTCGGGTTGCATCATATACAACTCTTCATCAATGTTGCCATTGAGGAACGCAGTCTTGACATCCATCTGCCATATTTCATAATCATGAAACGCAGCAATTGCTAATAAAATCCGAATGGACTTAAACATCGCTACGGGAGAGAAAGTCTCATCGTAGTCAACACCTTGAACTTGTCGAAAACCTTTCGCGGCAAGCCGTGCTTTATAGACGGTAACATTACCATCCGCGTCCGTTTTCTTCTTGAAGATCCATTTGCACTCAACGGCCTTTCGGTCGCTAGGAGGGTCCACCAAAGTCCATACTTGGTTTTCGCTCATGGATCCCAATTCGGATTTCATGGCCTCTAGCCATTTCTCAGAGTCTGGGCTCATCATCGCTTCCTCATAGTTCGAAGGCTCACTGTCATCTACTAACAAGACAGTTAAGACAGGGTTGCCGTACCACTCAGGAGGGGCACGCGACCTTATCGACCTGCGACGTTCAGTAGTAGCATCGTCCGAAGCTTCATGATCCTTATCATTAGCTTCCTCTATTGTTGGTGCAGGCGGCACTGGAACAATTTCAGGTGTTGCGCTACTCTCCAACTCAAGAGAAGGTTCAACAACCTCGTCTAGCTCTACTTTCCTCCCACTCACTTCTTTCGAGAGAAACTCCTTCTCAAGAAAGGAACCGTTCTTTGCGACAAACACTTTGCCTTCGGTTCTGTGATAGAAGGTATACCCAATAGTTTCCTTAGGGTATCCTATGAAGACGCATTTCTCCGCTTTGGGTTCGAGCTTGTCCGGCATCAACTTCTTGACGTAAGCTTCGCATCCCCAAACTTTAAGAAACGACAACTTAGGTTTAGCACCAAACCACAGTTCATACGGTGTCATCTCAATGGATTTAGATGGTGCCCTATTTAAAGTGAATGCAGCGGTTTCTAATGCATAACCCCAAAATGATAATGGCAAATCAGTAAGAGACATCATCGATCGGACCATATCTAATAAGGTTTGATTCCGGTGTCCAGACACACCATTGCGCTGTGGTGTTCCGGGTGGCGTGAGTTGCGAAACAATTCCGCTTGCTTTAAGATGCGTGAGAAAATCATAACTCAAATATTCACCTCCACGATCGGATCGTAGAAACTTAATCTTTCTGTTACGATGGTTCTCCACTTCATTCTGAAATTCTTTGAACTTTTCAAACGTTTCAGATTTATGTTTCATTAAATAGATATACCCATATCTACTTAAGTCATCGGTAAAAGTGAGAAAATAGCGATATCCACCGCGCGTCGAAACACTCATCGGTCCGCATACATCGGTATGTATGATTTCCAACAAGTCCGTTGCTCGCTCCATCATACCGGAGAACGGGGTTTTGATCATCTTGCCCATGAGGCATGGTTCGCATGTGTCAAATGATTCAAAATCAAGAGACTCCAAAAGTCCATTAGAATGGAGTTTCTTCATGCGCTTTACACCAATATGACCTGAGCAGCGATTGCCACAAATAAGTAGTATTATCACTATCTACTTTGCATCTCTTAGCCTCAATGTTATGGATGTGTGTTTCATCCCTTTCGAGATTTAGAAGAAATAAACCATTCACAATAGGTGCATGACCATAAAAGATGTTACTCATATAAATAGAACAACCATTATTCTCCGATTTAAATGAATAACCGTCTTGCAATAAACAAGATCCAGAAATAATGTTCATGCTCAACGCAGGCACATAATAACACTTATTAAGGTTTAAAACTAATCCTGAAGGTAAAACTAAGGAGAGCGTGCCGACGGCCATCACATCAACTCTTGATCCGTTGCCAGCAGCGCATCGTCACCTCATCCCTCATGGCCACGTCTATTCCGTAGCTCTGTTTTGAGTTACAAATATTAGCAACTGAACTGTATCAAATGCCCGAGCACTACAACGAGGGCTAGTAAGGAAAACATCAATAACATGTATATCAAATATACCTTTGATGGTGCCAGCCTTCTTGTCCGCTAAGTACTTTGGACGATTCGCTTCCAGTGACCCTTGTCCTTGCAATAGAAGCACTCAGTGTCGGTTTAGGACCAGACTTGAGCTTCTTCTCAGCAGGGGCAACGCGCTTGCCGCCGCCTTTCTTGAAGGGCTTCCTTGCACCCTTACCTTTCTTGAAGGTGGGGGGCTTGTTGACCATCAACACATGATTATTCTTTTGATGTTCACCTCCGCTACTTTCATCTTAGCAAAGAGCTCAGTGATCATATCAGTGGAACCAATCTGATTGTGATCAACTACAAAATTTTGTAGCTAGGAGTGTCAATCTTGAGCTCCTCTGGAATCTTGCAGTCCAGTTGCTCAAGGCGTTGAGTGTAGCCCGTCATCTCAATGGGCGTGCTCACTAACGGACTCTCTTCCTCCATCTTGTAGTTAAAGAATTTCTTAGAGATCTCATATCTCTCAAAACGGGCTTGAGTCTGAAACATGTTTTTCAGCTCCTCGAGAATCTCAAAGGGCCCGGCGAACTCCTCAAAACGATTTTGAAGATCCGATTCCATAGCATACAACATGGCGATCTTAATCAAATCATAATCATCCTTGCGCGACTGATAAACAACTTTTTCATCAGCCGGCGCATCTATAGCAGGGGCGTCACCTAGCGCTTTCTCAAGGACATAGTCCTTTTGTCCGCCAGCGAGAATGATTCTCAGAATGCGGAACCATTTGGTGAAGTTAGACCCATTGTTTCTAAGCTTTTCTATCTCAGCAAATATGTTGAAGTTGAAGTTGGACTTGGCCATGTGATCTACAGTATTTGCAAGTACAATTTAGACTATGTTCATGATAAATAGTTCAACTTAATCAAATTACTAGATGAACTCCCACTAAATTCAACATCCCTCAAGTTGTTTAGTGAACACGATCCAAATTCACCACACCTAATCCGATCATCACGAGAAGAGATGTGGTTTCAATGGTGGACAACGAAGTGTCGATCATATCATTCATATGACTCATGCTTAACCTTTCGGTTCTTGTGTTCCGAGGCCATGTCTGTACATGCTAGGCTCGTCAAGTTAGACCCAAGTATTTCCGCGTGTGCAAAACTGGCTTGCACCCGTTGTATGTGAGCGTAGAGTCTATAGCACCCGATCATCACGTGATGCTTGGACACGACGAACTTTCGCAACGGTGCATACTTGGGGAGAACACAATTTTATCTTGATCTTTAAGTGAGGAATCATCTTATAATGCTACCGTCGCGATCTAAGCATAATAAGATACATAAAAGGATAAACATCACATGCATATAACTTTATGTGACATGGTATAGCCAATCTTCGCGCAATGATCTCCATCTTGTGCGTTCCGGCATGATCTCCATCACTCCACCATGATTGCCTCCACCACGAATAGCAACTACAACTATTGCTAACTACTTAGCGATAAAGTAAAGCTATTACATGGCGTATAAGAAGTTGACTACATGGTCATACACAATTATAAAGACAACCATATGGCTCACGCGGTTGTGTACTCATCGACATGCAAGTCGTGAAACATTACAAAACATGATCATCGCATACAATATACACATCACATCTTGGGCCATACCATATCACAGAAAACATTCCCTGCAAAAACAAGTTAGACGCCTCTACTTTGTTGTTGCATGTTTTACGTGGCTTATGGGAGTAGATGCTAAGAACGATTCTTACCTACGGAAAGCCACAACGGTGAAAATATGGTTGCCAAACTCCGATGTTAATCCCATGACAACTATAGTGAGAGAAACTGACATCCACTAGCCGCATGTGTGGAACAAGCCACACGTCAAGTGCGGAGCCGGTCTCGCGAACGACGTCGCGTAAGGTTGGCCTGGACCGCTTCAATCTCACTATCCCGCGTCATAAGAAGAACACAAACAAGAGGCTTGCAACAGAAAACATCAACGCCCGCAACAACCATGTTGCGTTCTACTCGTGAAACACATCTACGCATAGATCTAGCTCTGATACCACTGTAGGGTTTCGCGGCATAGTAAATCAAAATTTTCTACGGATGCGAACAGAGGGAAGCCAAGATCTAATCTAGGAGATGCAAACAACGAGAGAGATTGGATTAGATCTTCATACCCTTGAAGATTCGCAGTGAGCGTTAAATCGGAACGTGGGTGATGTAGTCGTACTCGCTTCTCCTCCTCGCGATCCGATCCGATCTAGCACCACAAGTGGCGATGCCTCCGTGAGATGCACACGTGCGGCACCTCGACGTATCCTCCTTCCTTGGTCCAGCAAGTATGGTGTAGAGATGGGTTGGATCTACAACGCGACGTCGCGTTGCAATTGGTGGAGAATTTCTGCAGCAGGGCTTCGCCTACAAGCAGTCGGGAGGGAGAGGAGGCAGGCGGCTAGGGTTGGAGGGGAAGGTGTAGGGGGTTGGTGCGCCCCCAGCCCTCTATATATGGAGGGGTGGGCGCAGCCCTAGCCCCTCCCCCAAGCCAAGGCCGGCGGCCCCAAGGAGGAAGAGTGGGGGCAAGGAAACCCCCCCTTCTAGAAGCTCTATCTAGAGTTTAAACCTCTCTTGGCCGGCTGGGCCCTATGGGGCCTTGTGCCCCTGGCCCAATGTGGCCAGGGCACTCCCTCATAGGCCCATGCCCCCTCCCGGAAGGTGGGGCCACGTTGGTCCCCTTCCGGAAGGTTCTAGAAGCTTCCGGTACAATACCGATTAACCCGGAACAATTCCGAACTCCAAAAACTGCACTGCCTTATATGAATCTTATTCTCCGGACGACTCCGGAACCTCTCGTGATGTCCCGGATCCCATCCGAGACTCCGAACAAAAACTCATAAACCAATTATCCAATCTATCCTAGCGTCGAGACACGTTAAGTGTGTGACCCTGCGGGTTCGAGAATATGCAGACATGATCTTCTATCAATAATCAACAGCGGGGTCTGTAAACCCCTATTGACTCCCACACATTCATCGATGATCATATCGGATGAACCACAATGCCAGGATTCAATCAATCCCATATATATATTCCCTTCGTCTCGCGATATTTTTACTTGCCCGAGATTTGATCGTCGCATGCCATACCTAGTTCAATCTCGTTCACAACAAGTACTTTACTCGTTCAGTAATCCGATATCACTTTGTGATTAACTCCTTAACCACATGCTTGCAAGCGGTGTTGATATCGATTACCGAGTGGGCCCGAAGTATATCTCTCCGACTTGGGAGGGACAAATCCCATCTCGATACATACAACCCAACAGATACTTTCCGATCACCTGAGAGACACCTTTATGATCACCCTCTCATAGGATGACGTTTGATGACCTCAAAGCTTTCTTCCGATACCAGGGAGTTGTATTATCTCATGGTCTAAGGAATACAATGTTTGACATAAGAAAAGCTTCGCAAAGACGAACACGATGACACGATCTAATTGCTTCGCTTAGTTTGGGTCTGTCCATCATATCATTCTCCCAATGATATGATCTCATTATCAATTGACAACTCATGTCTATGGTTAGGAAACCTTAACCATCATTGATCAATGAGCTAGTCCATAGAGGCGTACTAGGGACACGGTGTTGTTCACAAACTACACAAGTATTAAAGTTTCCGCTTAATACAATTCTAGCATGGAATATAAACATTATCATGAACAAGAATTATAATAATAACATCTTTATTATTGCCTCTAGGGTATAATTCCAACAATACTGGGTAAACAAATTACAGCAGGGCAATTGACAGGACTGAGCAAGGCATAACAATGCAATACTAGACAAAAAGATCCTATGAGATTCGATTGGGCAATACAACAATATACATAGACCGACATCCAACCGCATCTATGACTAGAAGTCCACCTTTGGGTTATCATCCGAACCCCCTCCAGTATTAAGTTGCAAGCAACAGACAACTGCTTTAAGGAAAGTGTGTAAGGTAAACAATCCACTTGTTCCATGAACAAGAGACCGTTGTTTTCTCCCTAGTGGCAACAGCACATCTACAACCGTAGAGATTTCTGTCACTTCCCTTGATTAAGTAGAGGAATGAACCCACTATCAAGCATAAATACCCCCTCTTGGAGTCACTAGCAACTACTTGGCCAATATAGCTACTAACAACGGAGAGCATGCAAGATCACAAGCAACACAGACATGATAGAATCAATAAGACAAAACCATTAATCAATCTGACATAGTAATCTCAATATCCATCGGATCCTCGCAAACACAACATGCATGATTACAAAATAGATGAGATCTTGATCATGAACGGAGCTTATAAGATCTAGACATGAAAGCACAAGGAGGAGATACAACCATCTAACTACTACATGGACCCGCAGTCCAAGGTGTAACTACTCACGCTTCATACTAGAGGCTGGCATGATGAAGAAGAAGGCCTCCGGGATGATCTCCCCTCCGGCAGGGTGTCGGGAAGATCTTCAGATCCCCCTGATCTAGGGACAATGGTGGCAGCGGCTATAGACGGTTTCGTGGAATATTGATCGGGTCCTTAGGGTTTAGGCATCGGGATCTTCTTATAGGCGAAGAGGCGAGGCTGGGAGGCGGCCAGGGGGCCCACACCCTGCCCAGGCGCAGGCCCACCCTAGGTCGCGCCTGGGGGGGTGTGGCCACCCTGTGGCACCCCTCCGTCTCTCCTCTGGACTCCGTATTCTCCTCGGTGAAATATTGACTTTGGCTTTTGTCCCATCCAATTCCGAGAATATTTCCTTACTAGATTTTCTGGAACCAAAAACATCAGAAAACAGCAACTGGCACCGTGGCAACTTGTTAATATGTTAGTACCAGAAAACATATAAAAAGCACCTCAGAGTGTGGACAAAGCAAAGCAAAGTAGATATTAAACAAGCATGGAACATCAAAAATTATAGATACGTTTCCGACGTATCAAGCATCCCCAAGCTTAACTCCTGCTCGTCCTCGAGTAGGTAAGTGATAAAAGAATATTTTTTTTAGGTGACATGCACCATCAAAACCAAGATCAAACCATTTGCAAGCATTGAAAGCTGGGATCAAAGAACTCTAAACATGTGCATGAAAGATGGAGTTCTAACAATAAGACAAAGTAACTATACATGCAACATGAAAGGCTACAAACAAAGATCATGAATAACATGCATTGAAAAACGTTTGTTTGTTTCACATACAGAAAACATGGCATAGTGGCATTCAGCATGTCACTCATGGAGTAGCAAATAGATGCATAGGACACCTTCAAAGTTCATAAGAGTGACTAGATACAAATAGCACAAGAGCAAGCAATATCAACAATATGCATCAATCAATAAGTTTTGGGACACTGCACATAGAACTAAGACTGACAACTATGCTCTCTTAACTGGTGCCTAAAGGTAGAAGGTGGAGACTCAATATAATAGTGGAAGAAAGGCCCTTCACAAAGGGAAGCAGGGATTTCAAGTTTCAAAAGATCTTCCAAAAATTATGGTACTTGTTAGCTTTTAGCCCCCATTGCCCCTATCATAAGCATCTTGAAATGATTAAGGTTAAAGTGAACAAACTATTGAGTATATGCTTGACAATGTATAAGTTGGCAATAGCATGTCCCTTGAATACGAGGGCCGCACCTCATGCTACTCAACTTTAGTCACCTATAAGTTCTTGTCGTAGTAAGTACATGTGTATCATAGAGAACCGCCAACGGGGTACCCCTTGCACATGGTACAAGAGCTATCGCATAATCAAAATGACAAGGCAAGCAGACAATGAGCATCTCAGTGATCTTTTTATTTGCTATTTGCATAGGTTTTTATTGAGGATGCTTCACATATTTCTCATTATGGTGATGCTGCAAGTTTCCACCATGATTAGACATGGCTTAGGCTAGCGGCCCAGGCATTTCTCTAACACAAAATACATAACTCCATGGACTTACAAGCTCCCTTTTTATTTCACACCGGCGACATCCATAGACAAAAGAGCATGATATCAACTGTGTACAAAGTATAAGTGCAATGTTGAAAACGTTCCCCATGACAGCATGGTTCTCCTAATTCCAACGTATAAGTGCAAGCATATACAACATAGACGATACAATGGTTCAAGTTTATTAGGGGCAAGAAAAATAAAGTGTGCCATCAAGTTCGTGAGGGCTTTAATCACTAAGTTTTCACATAACAAAATACTTTTTAATTGGAAGATAGCTGAAAACAAGAATATACTTGGAATTGTGTAACACAACATGCATAGGAGTTTATAGTGGACACTTTGAAATAACTTGGTTTCTTGGGAGTTGGAAGCATGAGTAGAGCTTACTCATACAAGTGGAGGCTAGCAAAAGACTGGGAGCAACCAACTAAGAGAGCAATAATGGCCATAATCATGCAGAGCGACAAAACATTACTAATCAAAGCATAGAGTGGTACTACAAGTCAAGGACTAAATGATAATATAGGCTATGGTGACTTGTTCATAGTCATAAAATGGTGTGATCATGTGCCAAGTCAACCGAAACAAAGCATCAAAGGAGAATACCACAATACTATGCCTTTGCATGCTAAAACAACGCATGATTCTTTCAAGGCATACTAAGAAATCCCAATTGTTTGGAACTAGTCATACTAAAACAATAATCATTAAGCATAAGGTCAAAACAACACCTAGCATGACATGCTAAAGTCTAAGTCACAGTCAATGCAAGCTCCTCTTGCACTTCTCAAGCAAGAACTTTCTACTCCTTTCCAACATCAATCAACTTACTTGAAACAACACAGCGAGAACGGGGGTCCAAACTACTTTATTCAAGCAAACTAAACAAATTAAGCAAAGAAAACGAAAACTAAGACGCTCCAGGAACAACACAATAGTGCATGAAACAATAAAAACGAAGTGTCTAGAAAGACCTGAGCTTTTTATTGATGAAGAAGGGGATGCCTTGGGCATCCCCAAGGTTTGACGCTTGTACCTCTTGGATATTTTTTGGGGTAACACCAGGGTGGCATCCCCAAGGTTGAGATTTTGTCCATTCTTCATCTCATTACATCATTCTCTTTCCACACCTAAAATTTTTTCGTTCATACAAAACTTCACACAATCTTCATTAGCAACATTAGTATATTCAAAAGATAATAGACCCTTTGGTTTAGCTTTAGAACGGCAAAAATTTTCACTAAAAACACAAGCTATTGTAGCAACTCCTTCAAAAAGCTCAATTTCCCAAAAAGGAATCAATAAGAAGCAAATGCAAATAATGGCAGAAATCTCTCAAAACAGACCAGCAGGTAGAAAACGATTTTTTAGAAGACCTTTTGTTGCTAAAATCAAAAAATGTTGAACTAACTAAAGTTATCTAACATACTGGGGTATTTATTCATAAATTTTCAGCTCAATCCGACTTACAGAGACTCCTCACGAATTTTTATGGTGAAGGACAGAAATCTGTTTCGGGGCAGAAACTCCCTAAATCTTACTTCCCTCTCATTACAGGTCATTCTTGGCACAAAAAGCAAACAAAAAGGATAAGGAAAGGTCAAGTGAAGTAATAACTTCCAAGACTCAAGAAAACTCTTGGGTTATCTCCCAACAAGTACTTTTCTTTAACGCCTTTAAGTTAGGCACAAGAAGCAAGAAATCAAGTATTTTCAAATGAAGAAGCATTAACATCAATACTTGCAAAGTCTTCAACTATGAAAGGTATCTCATCCAAATGAGTTTTGGAGGATCCCTTCTCATCTCTCTTTGGTTTACTACTTTCATCAAAAGGATTTTCTGGAATAATCCAATCAAAATTCTTTTCAAAGGCCACATGCATCCCAACAAGCTTAAAGGGTATGGGTATCTTAAATCCTTCTCTAGGTTTGGTTTTATCTGAAGTACCCACTGTTGGAGATATGCCCAAGAGGCAATAATAAAGTGGTTATTATCATATCTTCATACTTATGATAAATGTTTACATACCATGCTATAATTGTATTAACCGGAAACATTAATACTTGTGTGATTTGTAAACATAAAAGAGTCCCTAGTAAAGCCTCTTGTTAAACTAGCTTGTTGGTTAATATATGATCATGGTTTCCTGATCATGAACATAGATATGCTATTAACAACAGGGTCATATCATTGGGAGAATGATGTGATGGACATACTCCTATAGTTAAGCGTAGCATAAAGATCAAGTCATTTAATATAGTTCATTTGCTATAAGCTTTCTGATACATAGTAACATAATTCCTTCGACCATGAGATCATGTTAATCACCATCACCGGAAGGATTCTTTGATGACATCAAACACCACACCGTAACTGGGTGGCTATAAAGGTGGCATTGAGTGTTCCGAAAGTATGGGTTGAGGCACATGGATCAAGAGTGGGATTTGTCCATCCATATGACGGATAGATATACTATGGGCCCTCTCGGTGGAATGTCATCCAATTAGCTTGCAAGCATGTGACTGGTTCACAAGGGATCACATACCACGGAGCGAAAAGAGTACTTATCGATGTGAGGTTGAACTAGGTATGCAGAGATACCGACGATCAAAACCTCGGATAAGTAAACTATCGTGAGAAAAAAGGAAATTGGTATCGTATGTAAGTGGTTCATTCGATCGCAAAGTAATCATAGAAATATGTGGGAGCCATATGAATTTCCAGATTCCTCTATTGGTTATTGTTCGGAGAAGTGTCTCGATCATGTCCGCATAATTCACGAACCGTAGGGAGACACACTTAAGGATTCGATGTTGTTGAGTAGTTATGGAATGATGAGTAAGAGACTGAATGTTGTTCGGAGTCTCGGATGGGATCCGGGTTATCACGAGGAGATCCGGAATGGTCCGGAGAATAAGATTCATATAAGGAAAGTCCTATTTCGGAGTTCGGGAAAGTTTCCGATGATTTCATCGGAGAGGTTCTAGAAGGGTCTAGAAGGTTCACCGGTCCGAAAGGAGAATGGTCCATGAATGTGTCATGGGTAAGTGGAATGATTGGATCATGTCCAAGGTCACTTGGTGTTGGCATATGCAAGAAAGAAATAAAGCTCTAAATTGAAAGTCAAACGGGAAGTTTGAAAAGTCAAACTAGAACAATGGTTTCCTAGTGGGAGAAGAAACAAGTCCTTCTCTCAATCCAACTTTGGTTTGGGTTTGGATTCAAACCCACCCCTCCCAAGGCTTCCCCTCCCTCTCATAAATAGAAGAGGAGGGCTGCCCCAAACAACACAAGTTCCTAGCCCTCTCCACGAGCCGCTTGCTTCAGCCGCCTTGGTCACGCCTTAGCCGCCGCCGACACCTCCTCCTCCACCCAGATCTCTAAACCCTAGTTTTCCAAGAAACCCTAATCCACCATACTCGCTTCGGCTTAAGGCGAAGCCCTGCGAGATCTCCCCTCTACTTCCGGTACCACGCCGTCGTACTGCTGGAATCGCGAGGAGAGTGCTACAACCTTCGCTGCCTGCTGGAACAAGGGAGAGGAAGGTCTTCATCGAGTACCGAACGTGTGACCGACTGCGGAAGCGCTGCTGGAACGCAGCGCCAAAAGGATTGTCTACGCGATCTTGAGATCGGCAAGAGTACGACTACATCACCCACGAGAATCTGCTCTCGTTAACCGCTTTGGAATCTTCAAGGGTGAGTTCCTCTATCGACTCGTTGCTACAATCTAGTAGATAGATCTTGGCTTGTTTGTTTGCATGTGGTAGAATTTTTTTGTTTTCCATGCTACGAACCCCTACAGTGGTATCAGAGCCGTGTCTATATGTAGATCTGTTGCACGAGTAGAACACAATGGTCATTGTGGGCGTTGATGCTTTTATTGTCGATTGCTTCTTGTGTACTTTGCATCTTGCGGGATGGTGGGATGAAGCGGCCAGGGCTAACCTTACATGACATCGTTCATGAGACTTGCTCCACGCTTGACATGCAACTTGTATTGCATAAGTGGCTTTGCGGGTGCCTATTTCTCCCAACATAGTTAAGATTCAATTTACAACGGGTGATTGACAATACTAGTATCAATGTTGTGGTTCTTGTTCGTAAGTTAGAGCGACACTTATTGAAAGCCCCAAACCACGTAAAATATGCAAAGAAAATTAGAGGCGTCTAACTTTGTTTTGCAGGGGTGTGCTGTGATGTGATATGGCCATGATTGTGATCATATTTGATGTATACAATGTTCCTTATTGTAAGTTGGCAACCGGCAGGAGGCATATGGTTGTCTTTAAATTCTGTTAATACCCGTGTGTCTATTCAAAGTAGTTGTAATAGTTGAAGATGGTGGACGACAACCATGGAGCAGCGTCATTGACCTTGATGCAATGCCGGTAATGATGGAGATCATGTTCGTGCTTGAAGATGGAGATCGGAAGCACAAAGAAGAAAGGCCATATCATATCACATATTATGAATTGCATGTGATGTTAATCCTTTTATGCATCTTGTATTGCTTAGTTAACGACGGTAGCATTATAAGATGATCCCTCAAGCACACAATTTCAAGTTTTGCAGTGTTCATCCTTAGTAAGCACCGTTGCTAAAGCTCGTTGTTTCGAAGCACCACGTGATGATCGGGTGTGTTAGATTCTGCGAGTGTATACAACGTGAGCAAGCCAGATTTGCTCATGCGGAAGCTAAGGTTAGATCTTGACGAGCCTAGCATATACAGACATGGTCTCGGAACACGGATCACCGAAAGGTAAAGCATGAGTCATATAGTAGATATGATGAACATGTTGATTGTTCACCATTGAAGCTACATCAACTCTCGTGATGATCGGTTTTGATGTGGTGGATTTGGTTCGTGTGATCACTAAAAACAATGTGAGGGATATTGTTTTGAGTGGTAGTTCAACGGAAATATGATTAAAAGTTGAACACTATTTATCATAAATTAAATCAAAGTGAATTTGCATAATTGTTGTAGTCATTGGCATCCGTTTACCACCTTGCGCTTAGTTATAATTGAGATGATAGAACTATAGAATTCTGGTTAGTTACTTTACGAACTGGTATCGTATTGTTTTTGAAGTGTTAATCTAAAGTTTAAAAGTCCTATTGCAAACTTTCAGTAAGTTCCGGTTACTCCATGAAGTTTAATAACTGGTATTAAATCGAGAGTGAAAATTCCAAGAGTTAGTGTATGAGTATCATGTTTGTCTCCATGATTCTTGATATTCAAAGAATTGTCTTAATATCAAGGTTATCTAGGATCTGAAAGAGTTGTTTCAGAAACCATGATGTGTGGAAGATATTGTGATATCTGAAACGAAGTTTTGGTTGCAACATGATAAGAGTATAATATGGCAAAAGTCATGTTCTCATATTTTTGCAAAGGGTTAGAGACACTAGTTGTCCTAATCCACCAAAAGGTTTTGGAGAGCAACATTATACTCGTGATTCATCTTTATAATCTAAAAGTATCTTGATCATGAATAATTCCATGATAAGGGTGAATATTTGATGTAGGTAAAATATTTACCACACCAAGAGATTACTAAAGAATGGAATTTGAAAGCACACCAAACATTTGATGATGGTGATCTACTTCAAAGTTTAAGTCCAAAGACATTGGTATTTTACTATACATGCTTTGGACTATATGTCATATGTATGACTCCACTATTGATGTTGATAGATTCTTTCAAACAGAAAAGGAAATACTGAAAGAGAATCTCATAAATATATGGCAGAAAAGAAAAGACTAGAATTGTTCAGTTTAAGTATATAGATGATATACATGTTATGGCTATATTCTTTGCTTATTAAACAATGTGGTTCTTAAGTATTTGATACTGAATTTGTTGGTGTGAATCGTCATACGAAACAACATAATTCATGAACTACAATGGCCTAAGTAACTAGCAAAAGAATATGTGATGATGTTCATCGAGAACAACTAAAGGGTTATTGTGCTGCTTGTTAAACATCAAAGCTTGCCTTCAAGATTTGTTTTATCAGGTATTATGAGAACAAAAGGGTTGTTCAAATAATTGCCGTAATCCATAAAAGATGGATGATTCACAAATCTCGTTGGAGAAATCACATCCATAAAACTAGTGCTAAAAATTTCGAAAGACAAATTGATTGAAAGATCACTTAAGAAGTGACATCGCCGTTTAAATTATATTGGAAAGAAAACATGAAGAAACTCCATGTGGATGGAATTTTGGAGTCTTTTGATTTTTGATCAAATGATGCTTGTAAAACTTTCCTAGAGATAATTAAAACTTCGTTCATAGGCCAAAAGGGAACGAATGACTAGCTTATTGGAACTTGTACATATTATTGTATGAAGTACATTATGTGTAGACAAGAGCGATGGATTTCAACTTCATATGCTTTCTCCGAAAATTTGAGTGAATATATGAATATTTACTTAATAAGGATGAAGTATGAAACATTTGAAAAGTTCAAAGACTTTCAAGATGAAGTGCAAAATCATTGTAACAAGAATATAAATAGTTTATGATAAGATCATAAAGGAAGATATTTGAGTTACAAGTTTAGCATAATACCTAAGATTTAAGGAATCGTTCCATGGATTTGCGTGTCCCGAAACACCATAAGAGTATGGAGCGTACGAGATATGTAATTAAACCTTGTTTGACATGGTAAGATCGAAGGTGTAATTCATAAAACTGCCATTATATTTTAAAGATTAAAAGCTTTAGAGACTACCGTTTTTCCACTAAAAAGAGCTCCATCATAATCCGTTAAAATGACACCATATAAAGTTATGGTTTGGGATAAAACCCAAGTTGTCCTTTCTTAAACATTGGTATGCTATGCATAAGAAAGATGTTTGCAACCAAAGTCGGATGAACCTGTCTTTGTATGTTATTTCGAATAACTGTTAAGTAATCCTCCATAACATCGGAGACAAAAGTGTTTGTCACTTAGAACGTCAAGTTTCTTTGAGAAGGAATTTTTCGTGAAAAGATAAGTGGGAGGACAATAGAACTTTGATAAGGTTAAAAGAACCTTAGCTATATGTGCAAAGTTGCGCAGCGCCGAAAAATGTTCTGGAGGCAGCAACAATGCTCATGGCTCACGTGCCTCAAAGGTTGTGGTTACGAAGGTCAAAGTTTCTATTGAACCAAGTAGGTCGATTAAACAATCAAATACCAAGATTTGAGGGTTGAATCATTATTTGATAATAATGAACATACTACATGCAAAGAAGCGATGATGGGCCCTGACTCCGTAAAATGGCTTGAAGCCATAAAATCCGTGATAGTTCCATACACGAGAAATCAAGTTTTGAACTTGCAGGACCCTCGAGAAAGGTGTAAGACCTTACAGTTGTGTTTGGATCTATAAAGAAATAGACATGGATGTTGCACATCTATGAAATAGTCGACATATTGGGAAAGAGTTCACAACAATGTTCAAACGTTGACTATGACAAGATTTGATCTTTAATAGCGATATTTAGTCTAGACGGATTAATATAGCAACCACTACATATAATTTTTGTTATGTGGTAATTGAATAAACAAAACAAGTTCTTCTAATAGAATTGTTACCTAGGACGTGTGCATAACATGGTCCAAAGGGTTTTGTTGATTCAAAGGATGCTAAAAGCATATGCAAACTTCAATGGTTGAAGCAAGCATCGCGGAGTTGGAATCTTCACTATGATGAAACTATTAAAATAGTTTAATTTCATCAGACACGATGAAGATGCTTGCATTTGCAAAAAATTAAGTGGGAGCGCTAAGACATGTTTCTAATATATTATGTGGAAGACATGTTTTTGATTGGAAATGATGTATCTTTTATTAACACATATTAAGAATTTCATCCTAATGAAAGACTTAGGCAAAACCCAAATATTTGGCATCAATAGACGCCAATATGGTTGTGCCGAAAGTACATAGATGATGTATTGAATGAGTTCAATATAGAAATTACAAGAAAGGTTCTTGTCACACAGAAAGGATTGAATGAGTTCAATATTGATGATATATTCAAGTGTATTGACACTTGGTAAGTGAAACAAAGATTCAAGTATAGATTGATACTTGATGTATGAAATCATAAAGAGTATTTATATCAATCATACTGTGATATGTACAAATCCAGATATGTCCTATGCTCTAAATGTTATGAGCATATACCAGAATGATTCATAAGATAATCATTGGACAATAGTAAAGATATTCTTATGATCTTGTAAAAGAACTAAGAATATATTATTTTGTAGAAATGACAAATAGATGGTTAGTTCATTGTAAATGAATTACATTGATACTAGTTTTGTCACAAAGTACAAATTAAGTTTATCTCAATCTAAACTAAGGGTGGCACAATATAATGGAAAGTAAGTTCCATAATGAATTTGGATGAGTTCCAAAGTTAAGACATTGTGACAGATACTACAATAAAAGGTTAAGTATATAACAGCTATTATAGCAGCAAAAGAGGGCATTTGTGTCAAGTAGTTTGTTATCAAACTAGGTGTAGTTCACAGCGGGATAATACTATGAAGATATATTGTACGACAATATTATCAACATGTTTTAACCCCAAAGAACTAAAGGTCTCACCAAAGGACCAAATTTATACAAAGCCATCTCATTAGAGAATGAGTGATGCGTAGAGACGCAAAGACATGCAATTACACACAGACCTGGAAGTGTCAGATCCGGAGATTAGTTGACCACTAGCAATCGTGTACATACAACACCGGAAAGCCATAGGTGTTGAATACACAAAGGTTTGAAACTAGATTATTGACTCTAGTGCAAGTGGGAGACTGTTGGAGATATGCCCAAGAGGCAATAATAAAGTGGTTATTATCATATCTTCATACTTATGATAAATGTTTACATACCATGCTATAATTGTATTAACCAGAAACATTAATACTTGTGTGATTTGTAAACATAAAAGAGTCCCTAGTAAAGCCTCTTGTTAAACTAGCTTGTTGTTTAATATATGATCATGGTTTCCTGATCATGAACATAGAGATGCTATTAACAACAGGGTCATATCATTGGGAGAATGATGTGATGGACATACTCCTATAGTTAAGAGTAGCATAAAGATCAAGTCATTTAATATAGTTCATTTGCTATAAGCTTTCTGATACATAGTAACCTAATTCCTTCGACCATGAGATCATGTTAATCACCATCACCGGAAGGATGCTTTGATGACATCAAACACCACACCATAACTGGGTGGCTATAAAGGTGGCATTGAGTGTTCCGAAAGTATGGGTTGAGGCACATGGATCAAGAGTGGGATTTGTCCATCCATATGACGGATAGATATACTCTGGGCCCTCTCGGTGGAATGTCATCCAATTAGCTTGCAAGCATGTGACTGGTTCACAAGGGATCACATACCACGGGAACGAGAAAAGAGTACTTATCGGTAACGAGGTTTAACTAGCTATGCAGAGATACCGACGATCAAAACCTCGGATAAGTAAACTATCGTGAGACAAAAGGAAATTGGTATCGTATGTAAGTGGTTCATTCAATCGCAAAGTAATCGTAGAAATATGTAGAAATATGAATTTCCAGATTCCTCTATTGGTTATTGTTCGGAGAAGTGTCTCGATCATGTCCGCATAATTCATGAACCGTAGGGAGACACACTTAAGGATTCGATGTTGTTGAGTAGTTATGGAATGATGAGTAAGAGACCGAATGTTGTTCGGAGTCTCGGATGGGATCCAGGATATCACGAGGAGATCCGGAGAATAAGATTCATATAAGGAAAGTCCTATTTCGAGTTCGAAAAGTTTAGATGATTTCATCGGAGAGGTTCTAGAAGGGTCTAGAAGGTTCACCGGTCCGAAAGGAGAATGGTCCATGAATGTGTCATGGGTAAGTGGAATGATTGGATCATGTCCAAGGTCACTTGGTGTTGGCATATGCAAGAGAGAAATAAAGCTCTAAATTGAAAGTCAAACGGGAAGTTTGAAAAGTCAAACTGGAACAATGGTTTCCTAGTGGGAGAAGAAACAAGTCCTTCTCTCAATCCAACTTGGGTTTGGGTTTGGATTCAAACCCACCCCTCCCAAGGCTGCCCCTCCCTCTCATAAATAGAAGGGGAGGGCTGCCCCAAACAACACAAGTTCCTAGCCCTCTCCACAAGCCGCCGCCGCCAGCGCCGCCGCTCGCCGCCGCCTTAGCCGCCGCCGACACCTCCTCCTCCACCCGGATCTCTAAACCCTAGTTTTCCGGGAAACCCTAATCCACCATACTCGCTTCGGCTTAAGGCGAAGCCCTGCGAGATCTCCCCTCTACTTCCGGTACCACGTCATCGTACTGCCGGAATCGCGAGGAGAGTGCTACAACCTCCGCTGCCTGCTGGAACAAGTGAGAGGAAGGTCTTCATCGAGTACCAAACGTGTGACCGACTGAGCTGCGAAGCATGCGCCCGGAAGGATCGTCTACGCGATCTTGAGATCGGCAAGAGTACGACTACATCACCCACGAGAATCTGCTCTCGTTAACCGCTTTGGAATCTTCAAGGGTGAGTTTCTCTATCGACTCGTTGCTACAATCTAGTAGATAGATCTTGGCTTGTTTGTTTGCATGCGGTAGAATTTTTTTGTTTTCCATGCTACGAACCCCTACACCCACAACATCTACACATGATCCTAGCATATTAAAACGCTCAAAGACCTTTTTAGCTTCCTTAGCAACATCATGGAACTCTTTGAGTAAAGTTTTAAGAATAAATTCTCTCTTTTTAGCATTCTTTTCTTCTTTTAGTTTTAGGAACAAAATTTGCATCATGGGGTTAAGGCTAACAAACCTAGCCTCTAACATATGAACTAAAGAAGCTGCAGCAATTTCATAATTAGGAGCAATTCCTGCTATAGATTTATCCTCATGCTTGCTAACATGATTAAATAATTCTTCAATATTTGCTTTCCCAATTATAGAGCCACTAACTCTTGAAAGGTCTTTCAGGGTGAACTTGGGGAATAACATGGTGAGCTAGAGCAAGGTGGCAACTAGAGTAGGAACTAATTTTTTTGTGTTTTTATAAGAGAAAGCAAACCAAACTAAACTATTTTTTTGGAGTTTTTGATAAAAAGAGGCAAACAAAACCAAGCAAAATAAACTAAGCAAACTAAAAACAAAGTAAAGAGAAAGGTTGAGGAGGACTCCCCTAGTGAAGACGTCCTTAGCCTCCCCGGCAACGGCGCCAGAAAAAGTCTTGTTGCGTGTTGATACGTCGGATACGTATCTATAATTTTTTATGCTCCATGCTTGTTTTGTATCTACTTTGCTTTGCTTTGTCTATACTTTGAGGTATTTTTATACACTTTCTGGAACTAACCTATTGACAAGTTGTCGTAGTGCCAGTTTCCTGTTTTCTTCTGTTTTTGGTTCCAGAAAGGCAGAAAATCAATATTCTCGAAATTGGACGGAACAAAAGCCAAAGTTATTATTTTTCCCGGAGCAACACGGAACCATGAAAAAGAGCCGGAGGGGAGCCACAGGGTAGCCGCACCCCCCTAGGCGAGGGCAAGCCCTGGAGGTGCCTGGAGGGGGTGTGTCCCCCCTGGACCCCCACCGACCTTGATTCCTGCGCCTATAAGAAGCCTCCGACCCAAAAACCCTAGGGCATCCATCAGAAATCCACGAAAACCTCCGTAGCGCCGCCGTTACCAAAGGGGAGATTCGGGGGACAGAATTCTCTGTTTCGGCACCCTACCGGGATGGGGAAGTGCCCCCGGAGCCATCTTCATCACCATTTTTGATTCCCATGATGAGGAGGGAGTAGTTCTTCCTCGGGTCTAAGGGCTCTACCGGTAGCTATGTGTTCATCTATCTCTCTATGCATGATCTTGTGGTCATGAGCTTTGTAATCAAGTAGATCTACCTTGCTACTCAAGTGCTTCATTAGATCTCTGCTCTCCCCATGTGTGTGAAATGACAGCGTGCATGCCATGGTGGCACTTAGGTTTGAGTCTACATAAATACTCTTTGTGCTTTAATAGATCTATGCTTTCCCCACGTGTGTGAAAGTGACAGCGTGCATACCGTGTGTGGCACTTTGGCTAAAATTGAATTTTTGTTATGAGTTATATTTGGAGTTGGATGTCTCTATGAAATTGTGGTGTTTGTTGGAACCATCTAGTGCTCAAGGTGATAGTGTGGGGTTATTAGATTGGGGAAGGCAGACTTTGAGGTGTGTTGTTATAGCCCTACCATGGATTAGAGTGTCCAACCAAAGAGTAGTTAAGAGTAGTATCATGAAGAGAGGATATTTATATGAGAGAGTGTTCACTAGTGAAAGTATGTTCCCTAGGCCTTGTTTCTAAGCATTGAAACACCGTTTTCTACTAGATCTGTTGCATGTTTGCTTGCTTCCTTCAGTTTGCCTTTAGTCTATTCCTCCATGCCACCAGCTCTTTTCTGGCACCGTTACCCCACGGCAACAAGTCAGAAGCTATTTTATGGCACTGTTACCACTTGTATTTCACTATCTCTTCACCGAACTAGTGCACCTATATTGGGTGTGTTGGGGACACAAGAGACTTCTTGTATCTTGATTGCAAGGTTGCTTGAGAGGGAATACCTTTGACCACTTCCTCCCTGAGTTCGATAAACCTTGGGTAATCCACTTAAGGGAAACTTGCTGCTATTCTACAAACCTCTGCACTTGGAGGCCCAACAACTGTCTACAAGAATAGAAGTGCGTAGACATCAAGCTCTTTTCTGGTGCCGTTGCCGGGGAGGTAAGCTAAAAGGTACTCACATCCTCCGCTGTGAGTGCTCGAAGTTATTTCCTTTAGATTCTGCAGTTTTTTCTTTTTGTGTCTTGTTTTCACTAGTTAGGCTTAATGGAAAACAACAACAAAATTAGAGAGCTTTATAGTGTTTATCTTGAGTTAGGACATGAAGTGTTTGAAGAGAAAATTAAAAAACCTATGGAACTTTATTTGCATGCTAATAGCAATGTTATTAGTATGAACTCTTTAGACACCATTATTGCTAATGTTATGGAAAAGTCTAAGCTTGGGGAAGCTAGTTTTGATGAAAATGATCTTTTTAGTCCCCCAGCTTTGGAAGATAGCTATTCTATTGCTTATGATGATACCAAACCTCCAATTTATGATGATTACAATGATGAGTATGATATTTTCAGTCCACCTAATATTGAGGAGAAAATTTATTGTGATTACAATACGCCTCCTATATTAGATGATTATGGTGATGAGAATAATAGTGATAGCTACTTTGTTGAATTTGCTCCCACTACAATTAATAAGAATGACTATGCTTATGTGGAGAGTAATAATTATTATATGCATGTGGATCATGATAAGAATGTTTTATCTGATAGTTATATTGTTGATTTTATTCATGATACTACTGAAAGTTATTATGAGAGAGGGAAACATGGTCTTATGCATCTCAAAAATATTAAGTTTCCCCTCTTTATGTTGAAAATCTTGAAGTTGCACTTGTTTTGCTTTCCTATGCTTGTTTCTTTGTGCTTTCATGACTTGTTTCTTTACAAGATTCCTATGCATAGGAAGTGGGTTAGACTTAAATGTGTTTTGAATTTGCTTCTTGATGCTCTCTTTTACTTCAATTCATATTTCTTATGTGAGCATCTTCTCAAACTATCAAGCCTAACTTAAAGGCATTAAAGAAAAGTACTTGTTAGAAGATAACCCAAGAGTTTTCTTGAGTCTTGGAAGTTATTACTTCTGTAATAACCTCTCCTTATCCTTTTTGTTTGCTTTTTGTGCCAAGAATAACCTCTAATGAGAGAGAAGTAAGATTTGGGGAGTTGCTGTCCCGAAACAGATTTCTATCCTCCACCAAAAAACATTCGTGAGGAGTCACTGTAACTCGGATTGAGCTGAAAATTTACGAATAAATCCCCTAGTATGTTAGATAACTTTCATCAGTTCAACACTTTTTGATTTGAGCAACAGAAGGTCTTCCAAAAAATCGCTTTCTACCTGTTGGTTTGTTTTGACAGATTTCTGCCATTATTTGCATTTGCTTCTCATTGATTCCTTTTTGGGTTCTTTTTGGGAAATTGAGCTTTTTGAAGGAGTTGCTACAGTAGCTTGTGTTTTTAGTGAAAAGTCTTGCTGTTCCAAAGCTTTGTCAGAGGTCTAATATCTTTTGAATACACTAATGTTGCTAATGAAGATTGTGTGAAGTTTTGTATGAAGGAAAAATTTCAGGTATAGAGAGAGAATGATGTAATGAGATGAAGAATGGAAAAAAGCTGAAGCTTGGGATGCCACCCCGTGTCACCCCAAGAAATATTCAAGAGGTACAAGCTTCAAAGCTTGGGGATGCCCAAGGCATCCCCTTCTACATCAATAAAAATCTCAGGTCTTTCTAGACACTTCGTTTTTATTATTTCATGCATTGTTGTGTTGTTCTTGGAGCGTCTTAGTTTTTGTTTTTGGTTTTCGTTTGCTTAGTTTGCTTGAGTAAGTTGGTTGATCACAACACACCTTTTTGGAGAGAGACACACTCTGTTTTCATTGCCTAGAACACTCTAGTTTTCACTCTTATTGTTCTGAGAGTGTTCTCTTTTGCTAGCACTTTGTTTAGCCTTAGTTTTCTTGTGCTATCAGCTTAGAACTTTTCAGTTCTTCTTTGTGGATTTGTGAGACAATCTCACTGATCTTTATTGATTATTATCATTGTGATTTGTTTCAAATAGGTTGTTTGGTGTTGGAAAAGAGTAGTAAGTTCTTGCTTGTAAGTGCAAGAGAAGCTTGTATTGACTGTGACTTAGACTTTAGCATGACATGCTAGGTGTTGTTTTATGATTAGTGATTATTGCTGTAGAATGTCTTGTTCCAAACAATTGGGATTGCTTAATGTGCCTCGAAGGAATCATGCGTTGTTTTAGCATACAAAAGCATAGTATTGTGGTATTCTCCTTTGATGCTTTGTTTGGGTTGACTTGGCACATGCTCACACCATGTTATGACTATGACAAGTCACCATAGCCTCTATGATCATTTAGTCCTTGACTTGTAGTACCATTCTATGCTTTGATTAGTAATGCTTTGTTGCACTGCATGATTTTGGCCATTATGCTCTCTTAGTTGGTTGCTCTCAGTCCTTTGCTAGCCTCCACTTGTGTGAGTAACTCTACTCATGCTTCCAACTCCCCAAGAAACCAAGTTATTCCAAAGTGTCCACTATAAACTCCTATGCATGGTGTGTTACACCATTCCAAGTATATTCTTGTTTTCAGCGATCTTCCAATTAAAAACTATTTTGTTATGTGAAAACTTAGTGATTAAAGCCCTCACGAACTTGATGGCACACTTTATATTATTTGCCCCTAATAAACTTGAACCATTGTGTCATCTATGTTGTATATGCTTGCACTTATACGTTGGAATTAGCAGAATCGTGCTGTCACGGGGAATGTTTTCAACATTGCACTTGTACTTTTTACTTAGTTGATATCTTGCTCTTTTGTCTATGGATGTCACCAGTGTTTTATTAGAGGGAACTTGTAAGTCCATGGAGTTTGTATCCTGTGTTAGAGAAACGCCTGGGCCGCTAGCCTAAGCCATGCCTAATCATGGTGGAAACTTGCAGCATCACCATAGTGAGCTATCTATGAAGCATCCTCAATAAAAAGCTATGCATAGGGTAAATAAAAAGATTTCTAAGATGTTCATTGTCTGCTTGCCTTGTCATTTTGGTTATGGGAAAGCTCCTGTACCATGTGCAAGGGGTACCCCGTTGACGGTTCTCAATGATATGAAAATACTTACAATGACAAGAACTTATAGGTAACTAAAGTTGAGTAGCATGAGGTGTGGCCCTCGTATTCAAGGGACTTAAGATTGCCAACTTATACTTCGTCAAGCATATACTCCATCTTTGTTCACTTTAACCTTAATCACTTCAAGATGCTTATGATAGGGGCAATGAGGGCTGAAATCTAACAGGTACCATAATTTTTGGAAGCTCTTTTTGAAACTTGAAATCCCTACTTCCTTTATAAAAGGCCTTTCTTCCACCACTATTGAGTCTCCACCTTCTATCTTTAGGCACCATTAAGAGAGCATAGTTGTCATTCTGTGTGAAGTATCCCAAAGCTTATTTATTGATGCATATTGTGATATTACTTGTTCATGTGCTACTTGTTTCTAGTCACCCTTGTGAACTTTGAAGGTGTCATATGCATCTATTTGCTACTCTATGAGGGACGAGCTGAATGCCACTATGCTATGTTTTCTGTATGTGAAATAAACAAACGTTTTTCAATGCATGTTATTCATGATCTTTGTTTGTAGCCTTTCATGTTGCATGCATAGTTACTATGTCCTATTGTTAGAACTCCATCTTTTATGCACATGTTTAGAGTTCTTTGATCCCATCTTTCAATGCTTGCAAATGGTTTGATCTTGGTTTTGATGGTGCATGTCACCTTAAAAATTATTCTTTTTATCACTTACCTATTCGAGGACGAGCAGGAGTTAAGCTTGGGGATGCTTGATACGTCGGATACGTATCTATAATTTTTGATGCTCCATGCTTGTTTCGTATCTACTTTGCTTTGATTTGTCTATACTTTGAGGTATTTTTATACACTTTCTGGAACTAACCTATTGACAAGTTGCCACAGTGTCAGTTGCCTGTTTTCTTCTGTTTTTGGTTCCAGAAAGGCAGAAAATCAATATTCTCGAAATTGAACGGGACAAAAGCCAAAGTCATCATTTTTCCCGGAGCAACACGGAACCACGAAGCAGAGCCGAAGGGGGCCACAGGGTGTCCGCACCCTCCTAGGCGCGGGCAAGCCCTGGAGGCGCCTGGAGGGGTTGTGGCCCCCCTGGACCCTCACCGACCTTGATTCATGCGCCTATAATAAGCCTCCAACCCAAAAACCCTAGGGCATCTATCAGAAATCCACGAAAACCTCCGTAGGGCCGCCGCCACCAAAGGGGAGATTCAGGGGATAGAATTCTCTGTTCCGGCACCCTGTCGGGACGGGGAAGTGCCCCTGGAGCCATCTCCATCGATCTCCATCGCCATCTTCATCACCATTGCTGATTCCCATGATGAGGAGGGAGTAGTTCTTCCTCAGGGCTAAGGGCTCTACAGGTAGCTATGTGTTCATCTTTCTCTCTCTATGCATGATCTTGTGGTCATGAGCTTTGTAATCAAGTAGATCTACCTTGCTACTCAAGTGCTTCATTAGATCTCTCCTCTCCCCATGTGTGTGAAAGTGACAGCGTGCACGCCATGGTGGCACTTAGGTTTGAGTCTACACAAATACTCTTTGTGCTTTAATGGATCTATGCTTTTCCCCACGTGTGTAAAAGTGACAGCGTGCATACTGTGTGTGGCACTTTGGCTAGATTGAATATTTGTTATGAGTTATATTTGGAGTTGGATGTCTCTATTAAATTGTGGTGTTTGTTGGAACCATCTAGTACTCAAGGTGACAGTGTGGGGAAGGCAGACTTTGAGGTGTGCTGTTATAGCCCTACCATGGATTAGAGTGTCCAACCGGAGAGTAGTTAAGAGTAGTATCATGAAGAGAGGATATTTATATGAGAGAGTGTTCACTAGTGAAAGTATGATCCCTAGGCCTTGTTTCTAAGCATTGAAACACCGTTTGCTACTAGATCTGTTGCATGTTTGCTTGCTTCCTTCGGTTTGCCTTTAGTCTGTTCCTCCATGCCATCAGCTCTTTTCTGGCACCGTTTCCCCACGGCAACAACAAGTCAGAAGCTATTTTCTGGCACTGTTATCACTTGTATTTCACTATCTCTTCGCCGAACTAGTGCACCTATATTGGGTGTGTTGGGGACACAAGAGACTTCTTGTATCTTGATTGCAGGGTTGCTTGAGAGGGAATACCTTTGACCACTTCCTCCCTGAGTTCTATAAACCTTGGGTAATCCACTTAAGGGAAACTTCCTGCTGTTCTACAAACCTCTGCACTTGGAGGCCCAACAACTGTCTACAAGAATAGAAGTGCGTAGACATCACGTGTTGAACGCCTCGTTGGGAAACCCCAAGCGCAAGGTATGGTGCAGCACAACAGCAAATTTTCCCTTAGTAAGAAACTGAGGTTATCGAACCAGTAGGAGGAAGGACACGTCTCAAAGGTGTTGCAAGCAACATGGAAACCTGCACAACACAAACTCAAGACTTTGCCCCAACTAACAGTGAGGTTGTCAATCTCACCGGTTGCTGTAATAAAGGATTAACTGTATGGTGTGGAAGGTGATGATGGTTTGCAGCAAGTAAACAAATGAATAAATGGAAGATGTATCAATGGTAAAGATTGGACCGGGGTCCATAGTTCACTAGAGGTGTTCTCCTTAGATAAACAAACATGGCATGTTGGGTAAACAAATTACAGCAGGGCAATTGACAGGACTTAGCAAGGCATAACAATGCAATACTAGACAAAAAGATCCTATGAGATTCGATTTGGGCAATACAACAATATACATAGACCGCCATCCAACTACATCTATGACTAGAAGTCCACCTTTGGGTTATCATCCGAACCCCCTCTAGTATTAAGTTGCAAGCAACAGACAACTACTTTAAGCAAAGTGTGTAAGGTAAACAATCCACTTGTTCCATGAACAAGAGACCGTTGTTTTCTCCCTAGTGGCAACAACACATCTACAACCGTAGAGATTTCTGTCACTTCCCTTGATTAAGTAGAGGAATGAACCCACTATCGAGCATAAATACCCCCTCTTGGAGTCACTAGCAACTACTTGGCCAATATAGCTACTAACAACGGAGAGCATGCAAGATCACAAACAACACAAACATGATAGAATCAATAAGATAAAACCATTAATCAATCTGACATAGTAATCTCAATATCCATCGGATCCCCACAAACACAACATGCATGATTACAAAATAGATGAGATCTTGATCATGAACGGAGCTCACAAGATCTAGACATGAAAGCACAAGGAGGAGATACAACCATCTAGCTACTACATGGACCCGTAGTCCAAGGTGGAACTACTCACGCTTCATACCGGAGGCTGGCATGATGAAGAAGAATGCCTCCGGGATGATCTCCCCTCCAGCAGGGTGCTGGGAAGAGCTTTAGATCCCCCCAATCTAGGGACGATGGTGGTGGTGGCTACAGATGGTTTCGTGGAATATTGATCGGGTCCTTAGGGTTTAGGCATCAGGGGCTACTTATAGGCGAAGAGGCGAGGCTATGAGGCGGCCAGGGGGCCCACACCCTGCCCAGGCGCGGGCCCACCCAAGGCCTCGATCTCTCCTCTAGACTCCATGTTCTCCTCGGTGAAATATTGACTTTGGCTTTTGTCTCGTCCAATTCCAAGAATATTTCCTTACTAGCTTTTCTGAAACCAAAAACATCGTAAAAGCAGTAACCGCATCGTGGCAACTTGTTAATAGGTTAGTACCAGAAAACATATAAAAAGCACCTCAAAGTATGGACAAAGCAAAGCAAAGTAGATATTAAACAAGCATGGAACATACAAAATTATAGATATGTTTCTGACGTATCAGTTGTCTCTAGTGAGAGTCCTATTATGTGCAATTAACCATAAAAAGGAATGAATCTTAGGTGGAACCTTAATATTACACACATCATGCACATGCACAGGCAAAATACCTCGAAAGTTAATTATAGCATAAAAGGATTTTATACTATAAACCCCACAGGGGTCAAACTTCCATAGCATTGTGTCCTCCTCTGCAGTAAGCTGCAAAGATTGCACAATCTGCACAAGCTCAAGCCACTGGATCATTAATTTATGATCGAAGCATATCCTAAAGGACAACTCTAAAGTTTCACCATCCCAAATTTCCTCCGCACAACAATTCTGCTCGTTACTAATAACATATAAATTCCAGAATTGGATGGCCAAGCTGCAACTCCCAAACCATTGATCCTCCCAGAATTTAACCTTTTTCCATTCCCCACTCTCCATTGGTACCCCATTTCTGTGGCCCTAGCAGCCCACAAAACCCCTTTCCAAAAAGGGGAGGCCCCAACAACAGAGCAGGAGAAAATACTTTTATGGGAGAGGTCATACTTATGAGTAACAATATGCTTCCATAGATTTTTATCATCTAACTAGTATCTCTTAATCTGGGAGGATAATAGGCATAGGTTCATGGCAGCTAAATCTAGCACCCCTAAACCACCAAACTCTTTTTTTGAGACTCCAGTCCCCAATTAGCTAAGTGATAATGGTGATGCCCCTCATAATCATGCCATAGGCAATGAGCCAACTGGGAGTTAATTAGGGTTATATCCCATTTAGGGAACTTAATAACACTTAGCAAGTATAGTGGGATACTAGCAAGAACACTCCTAACCAATTCCAGCTTGGCAGCATGGTTCAAGAGTTTCCCTCTCCAACCAAATGCCCTTTTCAAGGTCTTATTATTAAATGGCTATAAATCTTCCCTTCTAAGTTTAGTGTAATGTAGAGGCACCCCCAGATACTTCACATGGAATTGCCCCAACTTACAACTCAAACTTTGAGCAAAGTTCTGAGCAATGGACTCATCACATTATTAGGGATGAGATCACATTTATGAAGTTAGTACGCATACCAGACATTAACTCAAAATAGGATAAAACCCATTTCAAATTAATAGAAGAGCTCAAATCTTCTAAAAACAGCAAGGTGTCATCAGCACCTGTTTGACTCATACCCCTCAATAAACCCTTAATTTGGCCACAATTAGCTGTTCTTACTAACATTTTTGTGAAAACATCAGTTATATAGTTAAAAAGCAAGGGGGATATAGGATCCCTTTACCTAACACCACGCCCAGTAACAAAAAAAATCACTGTTCTCATCATTAATTCTAACTCCTACTTATCCAAAATCAAATAAAGACTTGAGGATCCTCAGCCACTTGGGGCTAAAGCCCCTAGAAGCTAGCATTTTTAGCAAAAACTCTCTATTAACTCGGTCATAAGCTTTGTCATAGTCCAATTTAAGACGGAGAGAATAGTACATGAATGTGAAATAATATGGCCATAAAGGGGACTAATTTTTAGTGAATATTTACCACCATGGAGAATTTCATCAAGGGCAACTTCAACAGTGTTTCACGGTCACCAAAAGCGTACGATATGGTCGGTTTACAGGGCTACGTTGGTTTGGGGGTAGCCGTGCACCCAACGGCAGCCCGCCAAAAACACACAAAACTAAAACACAAACTAAACTTAATTTACATATATGGATTAAAAAGGCATTTGCAAAAAAAAGAAAACATAACAATAAAACGTAGGGTGTGCTAGATAGGCGGTAGGGCGCTAGAGGTGGTGGCTGGCGACAGTGGAGGCCCTAATCATCGATGCAGACAAAGATCTGCGGTGGTGGCAGTCGGCGGTGGAGGCGGAAGTGGCGTAGTAGGAGCCATGGTAACGCCGCCAGCATCGCCAACTCATGGATATCATCGTCTAGACTAGCCCACTTGGTGAGCTGTTCCATCTTGGAGGTCTGTGATACGTTGGAAACGTATCTATAATTTTTGATGTTCCATGCTTGTTTAGTATCTACTTTTTTTTACTTATCCACACTTTGAGGTGTTTTTTACATGTTTTCTGGTACTAACCTATTAACAAGTTGCAACAGTGTCAGATGCCTGTTTTCTGCTGTTTTTGGTTTCAAAAAAGTTAGTAAAGAAATATTCTCGGAATTAGATGGGACAAACGTCAAAGTCAATTACTTTCCGTGGGGAACAAGAAGTCCAGAGAAGAGCCGGAGGAGCCGACCAGGGGTCCAGACCCACCCCAGGCGCGGGGGCAGGTGGGCCCGTGCCTGGCTAGGGTTTGGCGGCCCTGGCCGCCTCCCAGTCTCGCCCCTTCGCCTATAAGAAGCCCCTGATGCAGAAACCATGAGTACCCGATCAGAAATCCACGAAACTGTCTGTAGCCATCGCCACCATCTTCCCTAGATCGGGGGATCTGAAGTTCTTCTCGGCACCCTGCCGGAGGGGAGATCATCCCGGAGGCCTTCTCTCCGGTATGATTCGTGCGTAGTTCCACCTTAGAATATGGGTCCATGTAGTAGCTAGATGGTTGTATCTCCTCCTTTGTGCTTTCATGTATAGATCTTGTGAGCTCCGTTCATGATCAAGATCTAATCTATTTATAATCATGCATGTTGTGTTTACGGGGATCCGATGGATATTGAGATTATTATGTTGGTTTGATTAATGGTTTTATCTTTATGATTCTATCATGTCTGTGTTGTTTGTGATCTTGCATGCTCTCCGTTGCTAGTGGTTATCTTGGCCAAGTAGTTGATAGTAACTCCAAGAGGGGGTATTTATGCTCGATAGTGGGTTCATGCCTCTAGTTTCCAAGGGAAGTGACAGAAATCTCTTCGGTTGTAGATGTGCGGTTGCTACTAGGGAGAAAACAACGGTCTCTTGTTCATGGAACATGTGGACTGTATACCTTACACACTTTGCTTAAAGCAATTGTCTGTTGCTTGCAACTTAATACTGGAGGGGGTTCGGATGATAACCTGAAGGTGGACTTCTAGTCATAGATGCAGTTGGATGACGGTCTATGTATATTGTTGTATTGCCCAATCAACCTCATAGGATCTTTTTGGCTAGTAATTGCATTGTTATGCCTTACTCAGTTCGTGTCAATTGCCCCGCTATAATTTGTTTACCCTTCATGCCATGTTGTTTATCTAAGGAGAGCACCTCTAGTGAACTATGAACCCCGGTCCAATCTTTACCATTGATACATCTTCCACTGTTACCTGTTTATTTGCTGCAAACCATTACCTTCCACACCATATGTTTAATCCTTTGTTATAGCAAACCGGTGAGCTTGACAACCTCACTGATTCGTTGGGGCAAAGTCTTGAGTTTGTGTTGTGCAGGTCTCTGTGTTGCTTGCAACACCTGTGTGACGTTTCCTTCCTCCTACTGGTTCGATAACCTCGGTCTCAACTGAGGGAGGACTTGTTGTTGTACTCTTCACACCTTGCTCTCGGGGTTCCCAATAAGACTCCACATCAAGCACCAGGTTCTCTGGCGCCATCAAGGAGTCATCATCCTGGAGCTCCTCCTCTATAGTCCTCCATCATCTTGGAATAGTTTTGTGTCTCCTCCACCATCATGTCCTTGATGATGCCCCACGGTAGGGTGGCAGTAGCGACAGGGTCCAAAAAAGGGGCTCTGCGCCGCGCTAGTGTGACCAATATGGTCGGCCACACTCTAGGTGGGGAATGTGTACCCCGCCTACTCCTGCTCCTCTGGCTTCTTCTCCAGCTCATCATACTCCTCGTAGTCCTCGTCCTTTTCGTTGAGGCCCTCTAGGTCGGCCTCAACGGATTGTCGCCAAGAGTCATGCTCAGCCGCGAACCACCATTTCCACAATGGTGAATCGACGACATATGTGGGGTCCCATCACAGATCCAGTGGGAGGAAGGCCCGATGACGGAGTATCTCACGACGGCGAGAGGGATGCTCGTCCGAATGGCAGATACTAGCATGTGCGCCTGGTTCATATGTCAGTCGTGGGATAGATAGACATATGACCATGGTAGCGGCTCACCCAAGGCCATGAATTGGTGTGCGATTTCAACCTCGTCGTAGACTCGCCGCTCGGAGAGCGGCGTGGGAGGCGGGGGATGGCCTTGGCGCCACAAAGGGAGACGCACAGAAGAAACGATAGCGGTCATTACCGGAGGACCCCGCCTAGTGGTCACCGTGAACAGAGCCGAACTAGCCCTTGCCCTTCGCCATTGTGGTCGTGGAAGCTAGGGTTTAGGGTTTCTATATGTGGGGTACCGGGGAAGCTTCTAGTGGGGACCGGGAGTGTCCATAGATATATATATGTGGATGAGGGTCCCATTAAAAACGACCAGGGGAGGTAGGTGGACCCCGTCGGTTCCTCTCCCTTGGTCGCCGATGCATGGACCCCGCGAGGACCAGGGAGGATAGGCGCGGATGTGTTGTTCGTGTCCACCGCAAATTCAACCCAAATTTGTACTAGAAATGGGGGCAAGCTGGATACAATCGATGCCTACGCCCCTGATGGGCCTTCCTCTTTGATCAACATCTTATCATTGATACCGACATCAGCTACTGATACTTGGTGCAATCTAATCGATTATCGGGAATTGGAAGTAGTAGCTCTAGCTGAAAGAAATCCTCTAGTCAAGTTAGCTAACTGATAGGCAGGCACCCTATCTAATTAGTACTTTCGAGTAAAGACTCGATTGTTCACTTGCTTTCCCGCACCTTGTATTTTTTACCAAGGATCGCCTATAACTTGTAATCATTTATCATTCACTTACTAAAGCATAAATTCATTCCATTTCATGATATTAATCAAATTAGCATCTTTATTTTGAAAGAAAGCCTTTTTCTATTTTAGCAAAATCCTTTCTTTCTATTTCTACCTTTACCTGCTTAAGGTAATCATCATTCCGGTACAACTTTGCAGTAGAATGAGAAGAAACTCGTGTATAGGGAATTAAATTAATTTAGCTACCCGACTACGTTTAGATTCAGAAACAAGCAAATTGTTCAGAGGGGTCTCAAAATAAATACTCATATCCGACCCAGACCGCCTAGTGATTTTTATAGCAATTTCCTTGCTTTGGTTTCTTTTACTCCGTGCATTTAGCAGCTCATGTCATTTCCCTATGCTCTAGCTATTTACTTATGCTTCTCTTTAGCTTGCTGCGCTCCGTCACCCCGAAATAAAAGGGATGATCTCGTAGTTCTCGGTCCGTGAACATGCGTTGTTAGGTGCTCTATTTTTCCAACTCAACCTGTACTCCAGAGATAGCTCCAGATCTATTATTTCTTAGCTAAACAGGCAGAGGACCTCACGTGGGTTATCATCTAACTCTCTCTTGTAATTTTTTTGTACGGCTGGCGACCAGCGCTCTTGCTTTGCTCCTATCCAAATATCAAACGGGACCGCAAACAAATAAAACATCTTTCAAAAATATTAATACAGTCACATGAACAATAAATACATGAATGGTGATGCACTAAAAAAACCGCGGTTCCTAGTGGAATAGGTAACAAAGCCACTTTACTCTGTCCAGACAGAAACGAACAAGCTTGTTCTTTTTACTGGAGTTACCCTAGAACCAGTTGTCGTTGACAGGACGAAATGTTTTGTTTAGAGGACGCAACTACCATTAAAAAAAGTACGATCGCTTCCTTGTCATAAAAGCCTGAACTTAGTTGTGAACAAAGACACTTTTTTTTCTGTAACTTCTTTAACAATCATCTCAAGAAATAGTAGTAGACAAAATGAAACACATGATCATTCCGTCCCATCATATCGGTTTTGTATTGATTAAAATTCAGTGTTCCGCTTACAATCGAGCAGAGTTCGGCCTGGACACACAGGCTGAGTCCGGCGCCGCGCCCTGCGAAACATCACCACACAGGGACCTAACATGCATTTTCCATGCCCTCTTCCATCATCACTAGCAAATGAATACAGTTTTGTGAAAGCCTGCCTACAAATCAATCGGTGGCTCTGCTTGTCTTGTTCCCTAGTTAGCCATCTACTTCAGTCTAGTGTTCCATGGACCTTGACCATACTAGGAGAGTTGTTGTTTCCATACGAGTATCGAAGATGAACCAGTTACCCACCTTACTATCGAACAAACTGTCTGGACTAACATATACTGGTTTCTTTGACCATTTATTTTTTGAAGGGGTTTCTTTGACCATGACCAATGCTAGTTCATTTTGCAACACTACTAGTTATTTCTTGTGCGTGCCGTGCCATGACTTCCAAGTGTCACCCTGACAATGACACATGCATACATCATGCGATTTGTAATTTTCCTTATTCTCATGGGGAGTTGGGGACTATAAAATCCTAGTAGTTGCCTGTAGCTTCTCCTTAATCTAAATTAACAGTTACATCATCTACTACTTAAGAAGATATCATTTGTGAGCGACACGACGAGGTCCTTAATGGAGGGCCGGCATCCAAAGGCTTTATTACATCCTCTACCCACCAGCAGTGAAGCACCACCCATACTGGAGGGAGCCATCATGAAACTCCACCCCATAGACCTCTTCCTCTTCTCTTGTACTGCCTGTCTGCTGCTATGCGCCGCCGCGCCGATCAGAGCCGGCATCCGGCCTGAAGCTGAAGCACTTGTGAATTGGAAGGATAGCTTGGCCGGTGCCGATGGCTCCCTTGGATCATGGTCTCTGGCCAACTCCACCAGTCTTTGCAGCTGGACGCACATCAGTTGCAACTCGGCTGGGCACGTCACAAGGCTCGACCTTAGTGACACAAGTCTAAGCGGCACGCTTGACAGGTTTGACTGTTCGGCCTTTCCCCACCTGGAGAAGCTCACCATGTCCAGGAATGGTCTAAGTGGTACAATTCCAGAAGGGATTGGCAACCTGACAAGCTTGGTACGGTTGGATATCAACAACAACATGTATTTGACTGGAGCCATCCCACGGAGCATTGGTCAGCTAAAGCACCTTGTTGAACTGCGACTGGAGGATTTGGGGCTTGATGGCACACTACCTGAAGAAATTGGTAACATGACGAGTTTGGAGGTGCTCACTGTGACCTCGCTTGCTTTGACTGGACCAATCCCTCTGACAATTGGGATGCTCCTGAACCAATTCCTCCAAGCTTTGCAGGTTTGAAGAGCATCAGCACTCTGAACCTCTCGAGTAACGGTTTATCTGGGAGGATACCTACGAGCAATCAGCTGCAAACGCTCGTAGATCCGTCCATATACAGCAACAATCCACGGCTATGTGGTTTCCCATTGGAGGACTGTGTAAGCTCGTCAACATTGACACGAAGCGAAACGAGACAACAGGGTGAAGAAGACATGGAGGCACTATGGTTGTATTGCTTTGTGGTTGCTGGGTTCATCTTTGGGCTCTGGCTGTACTGGGGCATGTTCTTATTGTACAGCGAGACTTGGAGATGTGCATTCTACCAGTATGTGGACAACATGCAAGGGAAGGTAGGCAAGAAAGCTTATTGCTGGGCTTCCAGGCTAAGGCCTTGATTGAGGAGGTGCATCATGCATGGGATGCTAAAGTAAAGGGGGCGAGTGTGTAACATATTTACATGTATGAGTTTGTTTACGTTATGTGTTGCTAGAGCCTACGAGCTTTTGTGCCCCAGTTTCATGAAAAACTAGTGAGCAGAGCATCTCTCCGCTCTATAATAAGGAGTCTAACTTGGCTTTGGATGGCTGTCTTGTTTGCCCTCGCCCAAAGATTTGTTTTGTCACATCAAAGTATCAAACAAATTTGTTGTCACTAGCTTGGAAGACTTAAAATTTAATCCCCAGCCGTCCATATATTGAAATATGCATTCGACAATCATACATACCTTACTTGCCTGTTTTCTGTAGTGGTGTTTCCAACATCATGTATCTCTGGCATCTTGTCATTGTTTCATACTTTGACTAGATTGACGGTGAAACTGAAAATCTTGGAGACCATTATGTTCTATAATGTAGTATGTTTTGGCAAATAGAAGATGTGGATGAAAATTTGATGTAGGACAGAGACGTATATCGACGATGATTAGCTATCAGCAGGCTATCGGTCAGTCGTTTCAAACCACCATTCAGAACCAGGTTAGCATACTTGTGACCATCATTCTTGCACCGGTTAAAACTAGTAGGAACTAGTACAGATCAGGTGATCACACATAGGTGGAATGGCCCGTCCCACGCAATTTTGACAAACCATCACTACGCGAGGATGGGCGATGCCTTTCCAGTTGGTTTTTTACAGAACAAATCTGTCGGTCCGGCTGTCTCAGCAATTGAAATTCCTTGGCAGTGATTCCCACCTCCTCACTAAAGTATCCAAACGATTTCAGGATAGAGGAGCAGTCCGTCTCAATGATCAGGTTAAAGAGTTCATTTGGTCACAGTCCATCTCAGCATTTTGGACATATCATCTTCAAGAATCAAAATCTACGAATATGAATATAATACATCATAAGAATAACCAACAGGAGACACACATCTGAACATGTAGCGCACAACGAGTTAACCACCACACAGCGGCTACATAAACTCACTCGAATGTCACTTCGCAATCACAAAGCATAGCATTGAAGTTTTTCACACTGGAAGGCCGAAAAGAAACACAGTACTGCGCGCTTCCCAGGATGCACTAACCAGGAAACAACGACTTTATTTTATTACAGCAACCATACTAGAGACACAACTTGGCAGCAACGACAGCATCGCCAGGGTAAGGAGACTGCTGGATTATATAGTCGGGTAGCGTTGGTCCAACAGGCAGCAACCATGACGGCGTGCAGCGGACTGTCGTTGATGGGATCATCTTCAGCTGACGAGCTTCCTTTGGAGGATAGCCCTCTCACCAGGCATCTCGTAGGTGCGCCGGAAGGGGTCGTTTGGGGCATGCCACGCCCTGGACCCAAACGGCAAGGGCCGCCTCACGGGGTCCCCGTGGGTTCTTGCCTTCAGGTCTGCAAACCTGTCAGAAGACAAGACCGATGCCCGGTTGGAGGCCATTGACAGCTGAGACAGCTTCTCTGCTATGTCCGGTGCTCGAGGGATCTGCTCCTTGGCAAGGTAGTTTCCTGCACAAGGGTCAAATGGAAACAATGCTCAATAGATAGAGGAGCATAAAAACTAGGATGACAAGGAGACAGCACCCTTTCGAGTACATCGCTGCATGATCTTAGGGGCAGTACTCACCGTTGCTCCTTACTGGTGGCGGTAGTCTGGACCAAGGCTGGTTCATCGCGTCCTCCTTTGTCAGTTTATGGTTGCTCTCTGGTTTCACCTGATGATCCAATTCAAGTTTCCTTTGCACACCAGCTGCAACATTAGGACAAGCTAGTTATGAACTCCAGGTAATGATAGCCACTCGCCCTTCATATGAATGAACTAGACATGCACACAGTCCTAAATGAATTACCTGCTCTTGCTGGAGTGTTAGAGCTCAAGTACGAATTATTCACAGCTGGTCTCCCGTTGGATAATGTCCCCACAGGATATCTCCTAACATTCTTCTGATCCACAGCTCCTTTAGCCCCAACTAAAGAATATTCATCATTTGAATTGCTTCAAGGGCGGTATTCTAATGAAAACGATACAGATCTATTCATGAATATTGACAAACCTGATGGGGGTGTAGTTGCATATCCGGTTGATCTGAACCGGAGTGAAGGGGGGACATAGAAGCATGGCTGTAACATACACTATTTTCTGTCAGGTCATCAGGTGAGTCAATGCATCGTCTAATGTAGTATGGAGAGAGATAAAAAAAATGACCTGAAAGAAGGGATGCTGCAAAACCTCCACTGCAGTTGGTCTTTTACGCGGGTCCCATGAGCAAAGCCACTGTGGTAAATGGTAAATGATGTAGCCAATCATTTATCTAAACATGTTCACTCCACTACTTTAAGCAAAGAGAATGTTGATACTTACCGAAATAAGGTTCACTGCGTCTTCACTTGCTGAGGGAACCACTTCCGCAAGATGTATGCTTTCAGACTGTTGAGACATGTAGAAGTTAAACATCAATTGCTCCTAATATCTGAATTAGAGAAGGTTACTAAATGATTCTACCTGAGGAAACTGAAAATTGATAGATGCTGCAAGCTGCAGTCCTTCAGCCCAAGTATGATGATTTGGAGTGCCAAGAATGCTACAGATTTTGTAAATCTCATCTGCTTCACTGCAGGACAGAGAACAGAGTTATATAAATTGCCCCGCTTAAGCAATTATTTGAAACAACATAGCACCACAGAATCACAACATAAAACTTTCACATTATGGGGTACTTCCTAGACTAGAAAACCTCCTTATAATGGTTGATGATGGTTATTACACATTATAAGTAACAGCATCTTTGCCTAATACTTAGCTCTCCGTTAACATTACGACCAAATATGGCTCTTGAATGAAAATTGGCCCAGCAAACAAGGGAACAGGAGACCTAAACGAGCTCAGTAGAGAAAGACCATTTATACCTTGAGCCAGGGAAAAGAGGTCGCAGTGAAAAAAGCTCCGCAATAATGGCGCCCATTGCCCACATGTCTGGAAATGCAACAGGGAGTAAGCACAATGCAAATGGTAGGAGTAGCAATTTGCTTTCTTGTAGAGTAAATATTCTTTACTTACCGACTGCTGAGCTGTAAACAGATGCTTGAAGCAGAACTTCAGGGGCGCGATACCTAATTTGGCAGTAAAGATAAGTATCTTCGCTTCATTTCTGTGTACAATTCGAGCAGTTTAAAGACTGAAGTAGCCTACCAGCGAGTTGACACATATTCTGTGTATGGTGGTTCAGAAATAATTTCACGAGCAAGCCCAAAATCTGCTACCTTGATGAGCTCCTTTGTAACTAGCAAATTTTCTGAAATACCAAAATGCCACAATAGTAAAGATGATAGTTTTATTTACGAAGACAATAAATACGGTGAATCCAAACTCCCAAGCAGAACATAATAGCAGTGAGATTAACAAGGTTGGCGCCTCCTTTTTTTCTGACATGTGAGTCATATAAAACTACAGTCTTTCCTGCCCCACTATTTGCTGGATTTTCTGTCGGTCGATGACTGATAAAACCACATCATTTTTAGAGTTAATTTCTTGAATTAAAAGTTTAAAACTAAAGAGGCACGAAACCACAGATTTTGAAAAGGAACATGGGTCAAAAGATGAATAAAAAATCGTTCTCAGACTGTTTTGTTTTTTCATTACACAATAAGAAAGATGTTTTGATAGCGTTACGGCTCTTTCATATGCTCCCTCCAACCCATATTAGTTGACTCAAATTTGTCTAGATACGGGTGTATCTAGCACTAAAACTTGACTAGATACATTCGTATCTAGATGAATCCAAGTCAACTAATATGGGTCAGAGGGAATACTTCTGAATATCACTCTAGTCTAGGCTGTAAAACTAAACCACATAACTAAACATATTTGCACAATTTCGGAAACAAACATTATTAGCATTTCCAGAGTCCAGAAAGTATGCAATATACGGAAATATCGCAGTCATACCAGGCTTAAGGTCACGGTGAAAGTATCCACGTTGATGCATGTGACTGAGAGCTTGAAATACTTGAAAGCACCAGTTCCGGATTTCAGTCTCCGAAAAGGGCTTGCCCTTGCTCTTCATCAGCTGATAGAGATTGCATTCCTAACAACACCACACAGAGCACATAAAACATTAATCAACTTATACTGATTACAATAACCAAAACAAAAACCTCAGAACAACATAACCATTGATAGTCTGTACCATGTATTCAAAAACAAAGAATAGCATGTCATTCTCTCTTATGACTTCCTTGAGCTTCACAATGTTTGGATGGTTCATCCTTCGGAGGGACTGTTGGAACACACAAATTTAATCAATCAAGTAACAGAAGCAATAGCAACATGTTATGTAATATAATATCAAAATACCTTCACTTCACGGAGATTGATGCATTCCTCCCAAGAATAATATTTTTTCTTCATTTTCTTGATTGCGACCTGTGAAGGACAGGTATGTGACATGTCAACAAGGTGAAAGAAAACCCAGGTAAGGCAGCAGCAACATGAGATTATCAGTTAGTCCTGAAGATATATCAGTGTAACATACAAACTGAAAATGAGAAGTTCTACATTATTGAGGTTGGAAATACAAAAAAGCCCCCAAGCTAGCTAGCTCTGGCATAACAGCGTAAACAAAGGTTTGCACCGAAAAAAGTAAGCATGAACATGCAAATATTTGGTCAAGCAGAATGGCGTACCACTTCACCACTTTCTTTATTGATTGCACGCCAAACACTCCCAAATGTGCCGTCACCAACCTCCGTAATAATATTATACCTGGATCACAATAAAAGAATAAACTTAGCAAGCAAACAGAGTTGGAAGCTCATTATCATCTGACAAAAGAGGGGGAAAAGTCAATTCACCTCTCCATTTTATTAGCTAGAATGCAAAGCTGTCCTTATTTTAGAACAGTTCTATAAACACAAACAAGACTCATATGTGTATTGCTGGAATGTCTTTGGAGAGTAGATCACCAAAGTCGCTGCAGGTTTTTTTTCAAACTTCTGTAAGCAATACCCATACTTTGTGACAAGCAAACTTGAACATCTTTACCCTGAAATAAAACAAAGTGCGTTAGACCATCGGAAGAAATGCTAATGTTTACATTTCTAATTTTGCTTCTAAATCATGCTGATATATAAATTTCAAGCATACCTAAAGGTTACGCCATCAGAAGTGAACCCTGATGAAGACAGTGCACACTACCAAACGAAAGATCAAGCCGGCCAAACTGAAAACTCACAATATAGGAGAGAGAAGAGCTAGCAGAAGCAAAGAAAACCAGATCCTGCTCAGAGCAAGAGATGCATTAGACAATGACAAAGAGGAACAGGCATGCCACGAAAACATTGGGCTAATAATAGTTTCTCAAATAAGAGCATACCTAGAGCCTGTATCTTCTGACAACAAAGATCTATAGGTAAGATCCAGGTGTCCAAAGAAGTTCCGATTGTAACTTTTGCTGGCTGATCAGTGCCACGACAAAAATTACCGCAATATTGCCAGAGAAGAGACGCACCATGCTCGAATTAAATGTGCACAGCTGCAGTGCAATCACTAGTCGGCTCTAATGTCCAGTGGCATGTGACCAGACACGGTAGTCGCTGAATGAGGTGTGATCTTCAGGTGCAATTGACAAAGGAGATGACAAGGAAGTCTCCGTAAAGACAAAATCTCCAGCCAAGAACTTGCTCAAGCAGCGAGACGTGGGATACAGGGGAACTCGCATAGAGGGTGCACTCCATATCCTTCCTGAGAATGCTAGAAACCCAGAGGCGAGTGGTGATGAGACCTGCAGGTATACAGAGTGATTGGTAAGCAACAGACATACTCCCTGAGGCAGATACATATCGTCAACTCTCTAAGACACGCATTCATCCCGTCAGTAGGGATCCTTATGTGATAAACTTAGTTTCAGAAGATCAATCAATAACAGTATGCTAAATTGCCTGAATGTTTTGGTTTAATTTTGATCCTCCCTAATTCTGCCCATCGATTTTTGGTAAGGCACAAAGTAGAACCACATCGATAAATAAATATACCCCCATCATCGCTACTCGCAAACCTAAGTAACCTTAACCAAGCGGCGCCGAGTCCCCGCAAATTCACCAATCAGATACGACTGCGATTTTCAGTACACAAGCTGATACACGCTCTACAAGCCACAACCACGCCGCCATACAGCACGACTGCGAGGAAGCAGGCTGGAAGTCGATTTTCCGAACGTTCGCTCCGAAAATTCCTGACCGATCAGATACACCGCACAGATCAAAACACCTAGCCCACGCAGCTCACCGTCCCTTCTCACGCCACCGCCAACCGTGTACCGGCATAATTCACCGATCATAGGTACTCCCGCTAACCTCCCCTGGATTCCACCGACAGCACCAGCCGCCCGAACCACCGAATCTCGCGTCGATCCGAGCAAACCCCGTCGCTCGGATCTCAGAGCGCTCGCCGCGCCGGTCGAGCAACGACCGCACGAATCCTACCGATTAAACCCGAATTCCGACCGATCAACCGTCCCTCAACCCCTCCCGCGTCGATCCGACCAAGCCGTCGCGCCCTAACCGGCCGGAATCGTGGGAAATCAGAGCAAAGCAGAGCAGCGAGGCGGGGGACGAGGAGGAAGCACCGGACCTGGGCGCCTCTCGGCATAACAACGCGCCACCTCCGCCGACGGGACCAGGGGACGGCTCCGCGCTCCTCGCCGCCGAGGGATCCAGCGTGGGGAGGGGTCAACACCGCGGCAGCGCGGCGAGGTGGGGAACGGTGTGGAGGAGGACGGGCTGCTCTGCTCGGCTCGGCTCGGCCGGGGGCGATTTGATTTTTTCTCTCTGTCTGTGTCGTCGTGTCCTCTCCCCGCCCTCTTCTCGTTATTTATCCAACCTCCACCGCTCCACGTCTCCCCCTCGGACGGTAGGTCCGACGTGGCGTGCTCCTCTTTTGCGATCGTGTCCTCGTGGAACTAGTCTATTTGCCTGTCCGGGCTCCCCGCGGTTTCCACGAGACCACCTAGCTACGAGTCAGCTTCGGCGACCGCGATTTTTATATTCAGGTATTTGAATAAAAGCCGCGTCTGAGCGAAGACGTTTAAGTTTAGTTAGCATAATAATTGCAGGCCGACTGCCGTGGCATTAACTTTTTTTGTAGTTTGTAGTAAATCAACTGGATTTAGCTATACTTATAAATACACATTTCGGCAAAATATCCGACTTTCTTGTGAAACACCAAGTACAACCTACATAAACCCACATACTCAATTTTCTTTGAAACAACTTGTACCCACCGCTATTGGATTTCAATTGTTCAGCCAATATCAGGTGGCTAACAGATCAGGCGTAGCAAAAGAGCCACCACTTGAGCCATTGCTTCCCTAGTTGGAGGCTAGGGTTGAGGACACGACCCATAAAGCCCGCCTCATTGGATATAGGCGAGCAATCCCATCAGATCTCACATGATTCAGGACGCCATGATCTTCAAAAGAAGGTTGTTGTTGAGGACTTACACTGCACCATCGTCAACACCATGTGCATGTGTGGACCATTGTCGTGGTGGATTGGTGACGGTAATCCCACAAGTGATCCATACGAGCTCACCTACATTGGCGGCAGAGCTCCGACATCACAACTGAACAGGTGCTCTAAACTAGGGTTCGAGATTTCCCCTTGTGTCGCATGTGTTGTGCGGCACGAGAGTCTCAAAGCTTCTCTTTTCAACACATCTTCATATGAAGATGCACCCACATTCACAACGCAACACATATGTACACTCAACCTTACTGGAAATGAGTCGCAACACTTCCATATCAAAATTCAACCGTTGTAACTCGCCGTCAACAAAACATTCTATAGAAACGGATGGGCCAAGTGGAGTACATTAATAGCTCCACAAATAATGCGAAAATGTAGGTGTGTTAGTACCTTGGGATGAGTGGGCTAATTAAGATTGATACGCTAGGTGCAAAAGCATCTTTGTTGTTCGAGATTAAAAACATAAAAGATAATACATGTGCATAGTCTAATCACGTGGGTGTGATCGTTCTTCCATAGTTTCATTCCAGATTGATGCCACTATTATAATGAATCTCCATCATGTTTAAAAGATTTGACTATGCCATTAGGAACATGGTTATAGCCTTTGATCCTCCATGCACGATAGCAACTGGCACGTGCCCGCTTGCGCCTCCACACGCGCAGAATCATATTCTCCATAGCACGGAGATATTTTGTTTTCTTGCTACAAATGCAAAGATCTATTAATTTTAGATCGTGACACGGCGTTGTGGTTGATTAGAGGAAGGCATAGAAAATTATGTTATCTCTGTCGGCCGGTCTAATTAGGTATGCCATGACGTTATTCTTTATTTGAATAAGGTGAAAATGATATGCTGATATAAGTTAAATGGCTTTGAGTGAAATCATGAACACGAATATCCTTATTTGGAATATAAAAAAGTTTAAATATGATAGCGATCATCTTAATCACGCATATCCTGACCGCCGTGACATCAACTTTGTTTTGAGTAATCATATTAGATGTACCTAGTTTCTAAATACATTTTGTGGGAAAACAAAAAAGGGGTAAGATTTTCTTTTAAGCAAAGTTTGTATGTTCTTGAAACACATACATGATGATGACAACAACAACAACTCAGCAAATAGGAGTGATTAACCTACTTCCATAGTTGCACCACTATTCAAATAAAGGTCCACGACCATCTTGTTTTAGATCATTTGATTATGCAATTAGGAATAATAATTATAAACTCTATTCACAATTATAAGATGTTTTAGTTATTTTTCCATAAAGACATTGTGGAATCATTTGCCGCAATTACGATGAAAGCAAACCTCACAATGAATGTAAGAGCGGCTTGGGTAACTGGAATTATAACGCGTGATAATAATAAGATAAAAAAACTAACACATGATAATAATAATAAGATAAAAACCAGATCACAAAAGATACACTGGGCCCAAAAAATCTCTCGGTGTTTAAAACTAACTAAAAGGGAAATGATATACACTCATTGTCTAGTCATACGGGTGGTTGTCCTTCCACATTCGTTCTAGAGTGGCAGATGGTCCATGTCCATCTTGTCGAAGAGGTTTGACCTAGTTTAGCTATGCGATTAGCCGACTAGGAATATGATATGATACTCTCATTTCTCCATGACAACAACATGCGTGACTAGGATTGGTGCACACCTCCACGCAAAACCATTCGTTGTGTTTTTGATAATTTTTGGCCTAACTAAGTCATGCACCAATATAATCCTGCGTATGCAATGATCGATTCGTGTGTGTTTGATTAACTAAATTGGATTTTAAAGGACTAGCTAGCTGCCTAACTAATTCCGGTTCCTCGATGCAACTGTCATGACATGGTGTTCGGACTAATCAAAGGGGCGTCGTACATAAAGAAACCCTAATGTTATCTTCACCGGTATGATTAGGTACTAATCCAGCTTATATGATAGAAAAAAAGGGTAGGCGTGCAGTGAGCTGCCACCGCATGAGTAGGTGTGTGATGCAGGTTTGATTTGAATGGTCCGCGTTGGTTGGTTGGGTGGCATGATTATCCTAGTAGCGCTTTACAGTCAGGGTTGTGTCATTTGTTGTGTCCATGTTTCCTTTTCTTTCTATAGCGTGTCCTGCATGTGTGGGACTTATTTCCTTTGGAGGAGTATAGTTGACAGCAATGGGACGCATGTTTAGCAAACAAGCAGGTGAAAACCAACCAATAGCAGTCTGTTAATCAAATACATCTAACTAGAGAAACATTGTGAAGGAAAAGGAAACTAAAGCATCAAGTTTTATAGAAATATCTGGTACGATGTGAATGCAAGGCGCCCAGGGACGGACCCAAAAACAAATTAGAGTGGGGGCAAATCATTTGAGTGGGGGCACATCTTGTTTAAAACTAACAAATTTTTGCTAATTTCTTTAAAACTTCAAACAATTTCTCATGGAATTTGAAATTTGAGTGGGGTCCTTGGCCCCCACTAGCCTCTACTTGGGTCCGCCCCTTTGCCCTTGCCAACTCACTTTTTATAAAGGAAAATTAAAAAACCAACCGATATTTCTTCCTGCGCTATACACTGGCAATCTCACTTTTTGAGTTGTAAGACTGACAAAATTATCATATCCAGCTCTCTACCAACTAATATCTATACCACTATATAGTACAGGATTTTTTGAATTTGAATTTACCACCTTGTTTCAACAGTCTTCCTGCCAATGGACCTTTGGAGTGATCCAAACCGTTGGTTTGCAGGTTGAAGCTGCTATGTGCCACTCATCAGACCAGAACTCAATGAATCTAACGGCTGTAAATGCTTGGATTCGCCACTGCATTCCCGCGTTCACGGTCGTTCCCTGCTTGAAGTTGCTAGATACTTCCGGAGAAGTCCAACGCGTATGCAAAAGCTCCGCCTTCTGTCTTTTTTATTTTGAAACGACCACCTTTTGTCATTGGTAGTCAGGAGTTTGGGCCCCATGTAGCAAACGTCCACTCAACGTCTTATCTACATTGTCACTTCATAGCTTGGAGGCAAACTGCTGCTACCTTTAAATAATTCGGTAGTTTTTTTTTTGTCTGAAGTACACTGTTGTCCATCCATATATTTGGTCGTGGTATTATTCAAAGTGTTTAAGTTTGCCTACCTGACAAATAATTCTCTTCAATCTAATATCAACTAAAAAACTCTCTTAGAAAAAGGGAGATAAGGTGAATGCATATACTTTTCTTAGATTGCTAATCATGTATGTAATAGTCCCTCTGTATGTAAATAACTTGTCAGGAATATACAGTCTCTAACATGTAATTAATTTTGATTGTTATATTTAGTATGAACACTTCAATAAATTTATGTGAAACTATGACAGAATAAGAATCGTATTCCTTTTATGGAATGTACATAATATAATTATTTTTCATGACAACATTGCAAGTCTACAAGTTTTTCAACTACAGAAAAGTTTTGAGATGGTATGTTTCCGTGAGAATGTAGTACATTTTTAAATCAAAAAAATCTAGCCATCACAAATAAAACTAACATGTTCATCGCATGACAACTCTCATTACACATTAGACGGTCACTACGCCTTGAGCATCACATTTTGTATAATTTTATTGTGATGGAAACCATTTCTTGCGCAATACATTCTTGTTGAGGAAGACAATATTTTATCATGTGATGGAAAACCATTTTGTTTTGATGAAACCATTTTCATGCGAAATATTCCATGAGATGGTAAAAGGCATTTTTTAAAGGTGTTAGTTATTAACATGTGCTGAGACATTTTTAGATATGACAAAACTAAGAATCTCTCTTTTCTGGTCATTCATACACGATAGTTATGAATCTCTAACAAAATAAAAAAGCTCTCGGTCCTTATAATCCCAAACAGAGATAGTATTAATTAATGTTTTAATAAGATAAGATATTATAACCGCAAAAGAGAAAACACCTGTTACGTGCAAAGCAAGTGCAATTTACTAGTCATGTATAGTGCCGGAAGAAATGCGATAATTAAGACACGGTGACGCTAAACCCATGGAGTTTCAGATTACAAGACATGTTGCTATTTTTCGAATCTCGTTACGAAAAGGTGAGGCATACACACGTGCATGTGGTGGGTAAGAGCAACGCTAGCCACGACATGTTGCATCACACACCTATATCTATATGGTTTAGCATCCCCGAGTAAATAGGATGCCTCTCGATTGTAAATTTGACCCGCCTTGCCATAATCTCATTGGCACTTACTCTCTTTCATTCTCTTAAACCTCTGGCCACCCTATGTCCGGCCTGCCGCGCCGTAGTTTTCATCAACTCTTACCTTCTTTCGTTTTGTTAACTAGGGGATGAGTAATTCACCACAAATTTTGTACCGGCATCTTATTCGGATAGTCAGGACGCCAAATGACAGAGGAGAAGGGACGTCAAAAAAGGGACTGCAACGGTGAAAAGATCAAAGGTGTTTGTGCCACAAAAATTACATACGACGAGAGGCTAGGCACCATTGCAACAAGGCGTGGAAGAAAGAGACGCTTAAACCACGACCATTGTGGAGAACATAATGCCGATACGCGAGGACGTGTGATGTAGACGATGACGAGGAGATGAGTTGGCATGGCGAGCAAGCTGACGAAAACACCGTGTTCATCCATAATTCCATGCCGTCGTGACGTAGACGAAGTGATGGCATTTTCCCTTTCTGTTTTTGTTTTTGTGACATGTACGTGTATTTTGGTTTGGGTTATTATGTGAAAAAAAAGGGTGTAGTAATAGCCCTGGGCACACGTATTTAAGCAGCTCGCTGCAAACTGTCGAATGATCGAGCCTGTAAGGCCCAAACAAAACGATACTCTCCAGAAGGCCCGGCCCAGATCCCTGGCGGAGGCCCGACACCGACGGGAACGAGAGGCGGAGACCGCCGCCGCTGACGCGAGCCCCACCACACGTCCCGGAAGTCCGCATCGTCTTGTCGCGTGCCGGCCGCGCTCTCCCTTCCCCATCACCGTGCCTGTGCCGCCCACACGAGTGCACGACTCCTCTCTCTCTCTCCCGGACGGACGGAGGTAGCCAAGCCAAGCCAGCAAGCAGCAGCGCTCCAGCGAAATCGGCGAGGTAACCACTCCCTCCACCCTCCCTCCCTCTCGCGGTCTCGCCTCCTCCCGCCCTCCCGTCGCCGTTCGCCCGATCCGCTCCCGGATCACCGGGACTCGTCCTGCGACCTGCCGCGATTTTTTTTAATCTCCTCGGGCGGTTTGGTTTCTGCCCGCCAGTAGTTCCTCAGACCGCGCGCGAGGATTTGGGGGCGAGGGGTTGCTTCACTCAGACCGCGCGCGAGGATTTGGGGGGGCGGATCTGGCTGTAATTCGTCGGTGATGGCGTGTGACGGGCGCAAGGTGCCGATGCCGCGATCGCGGCTCGATCCCGACAGGCTTGGGCAATTGGCGGGATCCGGATTCGTGCGCCCGCCCCTCGGGATCGAATACGCGTAGGCGCGTGCGGTCCAGGCAGATTTAGGAATCTGCTTCCCCCTCCCAGTTGCCCGGGGGCTTTCGGCTGGGTCGGGGTCCAGGAGGCATGTGGGATATAATTCTGATGATCTAGTACTCGTTGATTCCGGTGGGTGCAGAAATCGGTGGAATGATGCTCGCCGGTTGTTGAGTGCAGTCTGCGTATTTGATCTGGTTGTCTGGTGCGGTTGCTGCATAATCTGTCATGTCTCCATGAGTAGGGCTCCGTAGCGGCTGCGGGCCATTGGACATCCGGTAGTTTTCCAGCTGCTCTCTGCTCGATCTGAGGAACTGAGGAACCAAAGAGGGAGGTGAAGTAGCGTGTGTGGGTTGGCTGGGTGTAAAGAAGGATCGCTGGATTGTGTATCGACATGTTAATTAATATACACACCCAACTCGTGCAGGAGTAAACTAGCCACTGAAACGACAAATTCATGCGCTATAGGAATTTTCTAGTAAATCAGCTATTTTCTGCCTGGCACCGTTTGTTTGTACCTAAAGCACATGCCAATTGCCAGAGTTGCATGGTAATGCCTACTCTGCTCCTGCACTGGCCGAATCATGATCACTCCGAGTCTGAGTAGACCCTGCCTGAACCACTAATTACACCTCTGAGTCCGAGCAAATTTGCAGCAATGTGCATTTCTGTGAGTTCTATCTCGAGGAAGGCCTGACTTTCTTCAGTTACCATGATGATATCCTGTGTCCTGATTATTATATATTTTGTCCAGCCATGTGCGGTTGTTTCCCTGATCCTCTGTTATTCTTCTATGGAACTACGATGTCTGAACCTCGTACTAGATTGATCACATTTCTGTTCTGTAGCTAATGTTTATTTTATATGTCTTCTCTCAGGATGGAAATGCTATTCAGCAGCCTTTTCTGCGATTCCGCATCTTCAGACAACTTTTCTGGTCATCCAGATGTTGAGAGATGCCCATTCCTGAGGAACATCAATGGAGCTACAACCTTTTCATTCTCCTCTGCTTTGCCTGTAGCTGTAAGATCTGATTCTTATAGGTGACTAGTGATATAGCTACTTCTTTTTTCCTTGACAGTCTGCGTTATTCTGCAGGCGCGGGGAGGCAAGGGTCCCATCTTTGAGGAGGGACCAGGCTTTGAATCTGCATTCAAGCTTTTCCATGGACAGGATGGGATAGTTCCCCTTTCAGGAAGATCATATGTGCATGATGAGAACCGCAGTGAAAGCACTGGTGTCAAGCCTGAACCTGCTCTGCCTTTTAATCCATTGGCTGCTAGAGCCGCCACCATAAGTCTATCAGCATTTGGACCATTCGGTTTTAACTTCTTTAATGGCAAGGGTAAAAAGCAGAACAAGAAGCCCAACAATCTAGATCAGTCACACAAGAAGCCCAACAAGCCGAACCAGAATTCGATGAAAGTATGTCCCGATTCCTTGTCCATCCTTTCTTTTAATTTGCATATGCTGCCATGTTAGTGAAAATTGCTGACTGGTTTCTTGCCATCTAACTATGCACTGATACTTATTTCATCTTACATCTGAATTGTGTTTCCATGCTAACTGCGGGTGCAACTCATATGGTGTTATTGCCTCACAAGTCCCAAGTTTGCGATTTTTTATTAGAACTGCGATTTTTTCCTTTCCTTTGAAGTCTAGTGACCGTGTTTCCTTTTTGATGTTTAGCTTCTTGCTGTAGTCTGAGTGCTAGTTTGATCAGAAAGGCATCGGTGTTTAACAAAGATTTTCATCTAAGTTTTCTCACATTCCCGTGTCTGTTCTTTTTCAGCAGAAAGGTGGCAACCCACCACCGTCACACGAGTCATTGAGCGATGAATGGCTAGAAAACGGGCAGTGCCCACTTGCTCGGTCTTACCGGGCAATGAGTGGTGTTCTGCCCCTGGTCGCCAAGGCTCTACAGCCACCGGCTGGTATGAAGCTGAAGTGTCCGCCTGCTATCGTTGCTGCACGAGCAGCACTTGCACGCACAACTCTTGTAAAGTCTCTCCGTCCCCAGCCCCTCCCCGCTAAGATGGTAGCCATCGCATTGCTTGGAATGGCCGCTAACGTCCCTCTAGGGGTGTGGCGCGAGCACACCAAGAAGTTCTCCCCTCAGTGGTTCGCAGCTGTCCATGCCGCTGTTCCATTCATCGCGATGCTGAGGAAGTCTGTCAACATGCCCAGGACCGCGATGGTATTCACCATAGCAGCCTCCATCCTTGGGCAGACTATCGGGTCGAGGGCCGAGCGCATCCGCCTGAAGACTCTGGCAGCAAAGAGCACCGCTGGTGCTGTGGCCACAAACGCTGCCATGTACCCAAACAGGAACGGCAATTGCAGCGACACTGAGGGCAAGCCGTGGGATCCTCTTACGCTGAAGATGTCTGGCTCTGTTTCTGCTGGTGCTTCTGGACCAACACCTAGCATGTGCTTCTGACTGTGGTGGTGTGGAACTAGCAATCTCTATTTATCATGTATGTAATTGCCTTGCCTTGACCCTGGAAAGCATAGCTGTTAGCGACGTTTTTAGGGGGGAGACAAGTGGAATAAGGTGCAATAACACCATTGTTCTGATGTTAAACTTGTGATGCTGTGTCGGTTCATGCATCTGTAATCTGATGCTACTGTGTGTCTACCAAAACAAATATATTCTGGTTGTCCTTAATAAACAATCTTATATAGTACTAGAATTATGTTTGAATTTTTGGATGTTAATACTCCATTTGTATAGTTGTGTCAGTTGTATTCTGACACTACAAAATCAAGCTTTGACCGTAAAAACATTCCATTAATATGTTTTTTTCTACTTAATAGAATGATGACAGGGGGATTACTCCTCACCACCTGTTAGATATGTATATGAGACGGGCATTCATAATAGTTGCAAGATCACAATTGTTAGAAAATAATTATAAATACAAGTTTGATGATGTCAAGATTGACTTGATAATACTCCTTCCTTTCGTGATTTTTTCAGACTTACTTGATAATACTCCTTCCTTTCTCTCGTGATTGAAACGAAGTGCCTCAATTTTTTTGTTCACATCGAGCTTGACTTCCATACGAACAAAGCTACTCCCTCCATCCAGGTTTATTAGGCTATTAGCCGTAGCTACTCCCTCCATCCAGGTTTATTAGGCTATTAGCCGTTTTGAAGTTAGACTGAAAAATTGGGCTAATTGCAGTTTTAATTGCCATCAATTACTCCTCATGTTTTCTCTCTACAATTAATGCTCACCATGCTCACCGGATTTGTTCGCATGATGCGGGAGTACTGCATGCATCTCATGCTCCCGTTGGACTGCTCACAGGATCAGCCGGTGCATGCCCAGATCAGTGCCAAGCGATTCCATCTACGGCTGCATATGACGGCAGAAACGTACGCTAGCAACTTGCTAAAATGGCAAATTTTCAGTCCAATAACTAACTGTCTTGGTCGCGCTGCACAGGGCTAATAGCCCAATAAACTTGAACGAAGGGAGTACCAATAAACCCTACGGGGAGTTTGATTTCTACCTCCTTAATTTCTCCAGTCCCACGGGCCACCCCCTTTATGACACCCTCTTTCAGTCACCTTATCTAGCTTGATTTGTAAATCCATCATATTTTTTTATAATTAGTGTTTGATCCCTGAACAGCCAAGGCCCATGGAACGTAGCCTTGTTCCAATCTTCAAAACAATTGAACTGGATTGTGAAGAGTGTTAGGGTAATAGACTTGTTGTATTACCAGAGGGCCAAAAGTCACAATATATAGTACATATACAGGCGCAAATATACAGGAAACCCCCTAACACACGGAGAAACTGTAATATACAAATATATACTCTAACACCCCCCTCAAACTCATGGTGGATCCACAACACTGAGTTTGGAGAGTAATAAGTCATGCTGCGCTCGAATTTGTGCATTTGTAAAGAAATCCGCCAACTGCAAATCTGAAGGCACATAATGAAGCGCAACAACCTGATCCTACACCTGAGCACGTGTATAAAAAGCATTAACACCAATATGCTTGGTCAGCTCATGCTTGACCGGATCACGTGCAATACTGATAGCACCTGTACTGTCAGACAAAAGTGGAGTGGGTGTCATAACAGAGACCCCAAAATCTGCGAGCAACCACCGTAACCAGGTCACCTCAGCAATCAACAAAGCCATAGCCCGCAGCTCAGCCTCAACACTCGAACGGGAAACCGCTACCTGTTTCTTCGTCTTCCAAGCAACAAGCGAACCACCAAGAAACACACAGTAAGCAGAAAGTGAACGACGATCCGTTGAATCACTCGCCCACGTAGCATCCGAGTAGCACTGGAGCTAGAGAGAGCTGTAACTAGGAAAGAAAAGGCGACGAGTGATCGTGCCACGAAGATAACGAAGGACACGGAGGAGATGACTGTAGTGAACGGTGGTAGGAGCTGAGACAAACTGACTCAGAATATAAACAGGATAAGAGATATCAGGACGAGTGATAACAAGATAAACAAGACTCCCAACAAGATGGCGATAACGCGTGGGATCAGGAAGAGGATCACCATCAGTAGGACGAAGCTTAACATTAAGCTCCATAGGAAACCTTAATCCCCAAGAGCAGCACGAGCAAAAAGATCCTGAATATACTTTTCCTGAGAGATAGAAAAGCCATCAGAAGTGGAGGAGACCTCAATCCCAAGAAAATAGCGAAGAGGACCAAGATCAGTCATAAGAAACTGATCACGAAGATGAGCCTTGACAAAGGCAATATACTCAGGATCATCACCAGTAATGATCATATCATCAACATAGAGAAGAAGAAGAGTGCGTCCATAAGGAGAAGTGTGAACAAATAGCGCTGGATCATGAAAACTAGGAGAGAAACCAGCAGGAGTCACCACAGAGGCAAAGTGCTCAAACCAGGCACGAGGGGCCTGTTTCAGGCCATAAAGGGAACGTCGAAGACGACAAACCATCCCATCGGGAACAGAATACCCAAGAGGAGGCTGCATGTAAACCTCCTCACTCAACTCGCCATTAAGAAAAGCGTTCTGAACATCAAGCTGGGACACAGACCAGCGTTGAACAGAAGCAACATCAAGAAGAGTACGCACAATGGTCATATGAGCCACAGGGGCAAAAGTCTCATCATAGTCACGGTCGTGCTCCTGCTGAAAGCCACGGGCCACAAGACGCGCTTTATAGCGCTCAAGAGATCCATCAGAGCGGGTCTTAATTTTATAGACCCACTTACACGTGATAGGACGAACACCAGGAGGGGAAGAAACAAAATCCCAGGTACCAGTGCGCTCAAGCGCAGCGATATCCTCAACCATGGCAAGCTGCCATTCAGGATGGCGCTCGGCATCCCGACAAGAAGTCGGCTCGGAGACGACAGAGAGATCATACTGACTAGGAGAGTAACGGTCTGGAGCACGACGCTGACGAACAGGCCGTGAAGAGGGAAGCTCATCGGCGGAAGACGACTCATCAGAATAAGAGGAAGAAGGAACAGCGGAGGAAGGGTTCGAAGCCGGAGAACGAGGTGGAGAAGAAACTAGGGGAGAACAAGGAGAACTAGGGGAACTAGACGGAGGAGAGGATGGCGTCGAAATCGAAGGGGGCGCATCAGAAGTAAGAGGTGGAGATGAAGGGACAGCAGGAGGTGCATCAGGAAAAAAAAGAAAAGAGATATCATCTACCGGGTAAGTACCAGAGGTGGGGCAAGGATAGAAGGGACGCGTCTCATCAAATGTGACATCACGAGAGATGCGCACCCGACGACCAACGGGGTCCCAACAGCGATAGCCCTTATGCTCATCACTGTATCCGAGAAAAACACACTCAACAGACTGAGCGGTCGGTTTGGTGCGCTCGCGAGGAGGTAGAAGGACATAACAAACGCAACCAAATAAACGAAGAGTCGAATAGTCTGGAGAGCTACCAGAGAGACGCTCGAGATGAATACCACCTTGAAGGGCAGCAGAAGGCTGAATGTTAATGAGGTAAGTCGACGTGGCAGTGACCTCGGCCAATCTGCGCGGAAGAGAGAAAGCAATCATCATAGCACGGGTAGTTTCAAGAATATGACGATGCTTACGCTCGGCGACACCATTTTGAGCATGGGCGCCGGGACACGAGAACTGAGCGAGGGTGCCCTGCTCAGCAAGTACACCACGCAGTCTTTGGAGATATACTCTCCTCTGAATCAACACGAAACACACGAATAGGCGTGGAATCCGAGTCGAACCATGGCCGCAAAACGCTGATAAATAGAGAGCACCTCACTGCGAGAGCGCATAAAAAACAACCAGGTGTACCGTGAAAAATCATCAATGAATAAAATATAGTATCGATGGCCCCCTTTGGAAGCAAAGGGAGCCGGATCCCAAACATCTGAATAAACTAAATCAAAAGGTCGCTGAGATACAGACACACTAGTAGGATAGGGAAGCTGAATCTGTTTGCCTAACCTACAACCCTGACACGAATGTAAAGACACATCTCCTGAGGCAGACCCCAGAAGACCACGACCAACTAAGGACGATAAACGGGAGCCAAAAGAGGTGACCCAGCCGATGATGCCACTGCTGAAAAGAGCCAAAGGATGTGAAGCGACAACCAGAAGAACTAGTAGATGAAGTGTCGATGGATGGAGCGAAGCGATCTAACTCCCATAGCCGGAGACTCAAGACTGCGAGGACCAGCTCAACCAGGGGGTACGAATGCGGCGGTCTGAACCGCACAAGAATCAGCGTCAAGAATGACACGACAACCGAGAATCGATGGTGACTAGCGAGAAAAGGTTCATCTTAAGACTAGGAACATGAGAAAGCGTCGAGAATGTAAAAGATGAAGTAGAAAGGGTGCCTCGACTGGAAACAGGAAGAGAGGTACCATCAGCCGTGATAACACGGACAGGAGAAATAAGAGAGCGAAGAGCAGAAAGAATAGAGGACGCAGAAGTCATATAAAAAGAAACTCCAGAATCCAGATACCATGGCGATGACGTACCTGACTGTGTAGACGGTGGTGGTCGCGCGGTGCTAGAAAATCTAGGCACAGAACCAGCAGTACCCGACGAGGAAGAGTCTGTAGCAGTGAGTAAATGTCCTGATCAGACAGTGCAACATCAGAAGATCCTGAAGAACCAGCCTGCCTACGAGCATGGTACTGCTGACGTAAGCTAGGATCCCTCCTCCAGCAGCTAGAGACATCGTGGCCAGGCTTGCCACAGTAGGCACAGGGACGACGAGGAGGTGTTGTCATACCACAAGGCTGCTGAGGCTGACTCTAGCCCTGGACCGGAGGAGTAGAGAGTATCGGCGGTACTGGAGACCTCAACGAAGCCGACGACACAGGAGGACCATGAGCAGCAAGTACGGAGGGAACCTCAAGAAGACCAGTACCACGAAGACGAGTCTCCTCAGCACGAAACTCAGACAGTACCTCAGAGAGCGGAACACGTGTTGGAGATATGCCCTAGAGGCAATAATAAATGTAGTTATTATTATATCTTTGTGTTTATGATAAATGTTTACATTCATGCTATAATAGTATTAACAAGGAAACATTAATACTTGTGTGATTTGTAAACTAAATTAGAGTCCCTAGTAAAGCCTCTTTATAATACTAGCTTGTTGGTTAATAAATGATTGTGGTTTCCCTATCATGAACATTGAGATGTTATTAACAACAAGATCATATCGTTAGGAGAATGATATGATGGACATACTCCTATAGATAAGCGTAGCATAAAGATCAAGTCATTTTAATAGTTCAATTGCTATATGCTTTCTGATACATAGTAACCTAATTCCTTCGACCATGAGATCATGCTTATCACCATCACCGGAAGGATGCTTTGATGACATCAAACACCACACCGTAACTGGGTGGCTATAAATATGGCATTGAGTGTTCGGAAAGTATTGGTTGAGACACATGGATCAAGAGTGGGATTTGTCCATCCATATGAGATAGATATACTCAGGCCCTCTCGGTGGAATGTCATCCAATTAGCTTGCAAGCATGTGGTAGCTCACAAGGGATCACATATCATGGGCGAGAAAAGAGTACTTATCGATGTGAGGTTGAACTAGGTATGCAGATACCGACGATCAAAACCTCGGATAAGTAAACTATCGTGAGACAAAGGGAAATTGGTATCGTATGTAAGTGGTTCATTCGATCGCAAAGTAATCGTAGAAATATGTAGAACCATATGAATTTCCAGATTCCTCTATTGGTTATTGTTCGGAGAAGTGTCTCGATCATGTCCGCATAATTCACGAACCGTAGGGAGACACACTTAAGGATTCGACGTTGTTGAGTAGTTATGGAATGATGAGTAAGGGACCGAATGTTGTTCGGAGTCTCGGATGGGATCCGGGATATCACGAGGAGATCCGGAATGGTCCGGAGAATAAGATTCATATAAGGAAAGTTCTGTTTCGGGGTTGGAGAATGGTTCCGGTGTTTTCATCAGGAATGTTCTAGAAGCTTCCGGCACTCCGAAGAGGAAGGGTACATGAATGTGTCATAACAAGTTGGAATGGTTTCATCATGTACTAGGTATCATCGCTGAACAAAATAAAGGGTTAAATCAAATCCTAGTTTGAAAAGTCAAACGCCAATTTGAAAAGTCAAACGACTATTTTGTTTGGTGGAGGGAGAGTAGGAAACCTACTTGGGGAGGAAGTCCCTCTCCCTCCGCCTTGAAGCCGAGTTGGGGAGGACTCCTCCCTTGGCGCCTCCACCTATATAAGGAGGCGGTGCCCTCCAAGACCTACACCTTGCCCCTCTAAACCTAACCCTAGCCGCCGCCCACCATAGCCATCGCCGCCCTAGGGTTTCTCCCAAGCCGCCGACTTGGGGCATCCCCTTGCCCTAGCCGCCGGCCTAGCCCCTTCTACTTGGTGTGTCTAAACCCTAGATCACCGAGGCTCTCTCATAGTCCACCATACTCGCTCCGGCTTAAGGCAAAGCCCTGCGAGATCTCCCCTCTACTTCCGGTACCACGCCGTCGTGCTGCCGGAATCGCGAGGAGAGTGATACAACCTCCGCTGCTTTGGAACAAGGAGAGGAAGGTCTTCGTCGAATCTCGAGCGATGTGACCGACTGCGGAAGCCTTTAGGAAGGATCGTCTACGCGATCTTGAGATCGGGAAGAGTACGACTACATCACTTGTTGGAGATATGCCCTAGAGGCAATAATAAATGTAGTTATTATTATATCTTTGTGTTTATGATAAATGTTTACATTCATGCTATAATAGTATTAACAAGGAAACATTAATACTTGTGTGATTTGTAAACTTAAATTGAAGTCCCTAGTAAAGCCTCTATACATTACTAGCTTGTTGGTTAATAAATGATTGTGGTTTCCCTATCATGAACATTGAGATGTTATTAACAACAAGATCATATCATTAGGAGAATGATATGGTGGACATACTCCTATAGATAAGCGTAGCATAAAGATCAAGTCATTTTAATAGTTCAATTGCTATATGCTTTCTGATACATAGTAACCTAATTCCTTCGACCATGAGATCATGCATATCACCTTTACCGGATGGATGCTTTGATGACATCAAACACCACACCGTAACTGGGTGGCTATAAAGGTGGCATTGAGTGTTCGGAAAGTATTGGTTGAGACACATGGATCAAGAGTGGGATTTGTCCATCCATATGACGGATAGATATACTCTGGGCCCTCTCGGTGAAATGTCATCCAATTAGCTTGCAAGCATGTGGTAGCTCACAAGGGATCACATATCACGGAGCGAGAAAAGAGTACTTATCAGTAACGAGGTTGAACTAGGCATGCAGAGATACCGACGATCATAACCTCGGATAAGTAAACTATCGTGAGACAAAGGGAAATTGGTATCATATGTAAGTGGTTCATTCGATCGCAAAGTAATCGTAGAAATATGTGGGAGCCATATGAATTTCCAGATTCCTCTATTGGTTATTGTTCGGAGAAGTGTCTCGATCATGTCCGCATAATTCACGAATCGTAGGGAGACACACTTAAGGATTCGACGTTGTTTGAGTAGTTATGGAATGATGAGTAAGAGACCGAATGTTGTTCGGAGTCTCGGATGGGATCCGGGATATCACGAGTAGATCCGAAATGGTCCGGAGAATAAAATTCATATAACAAAATTCCTGTTTCGGGGTTGGAGAATGGTTCCGGTGTTTTCATCGGGAATGTTCTAGAAGGTTCCGGAATGTCCCGCACTCCGGAGGAGAAGGGTACATGAATGTGTCATACCAAATTGGAATGATTGCATCATGTACTAGGTGTCATCGCTGAACAAAATAAAGGGTTTAATCAAATCCTAGTTTGAAAAGTCAAACGCCAATTTGAAAAGTCAAACGGATATTTTGGGAAGTGGAGGGGAAGGTGGAAACCGAGTTGGGAAGGAGTTCCTCCCCTCCACCGCCGGCCCCCTTGGGAAACCGAGTTGGGGAGGGACTCCCCTCCCCTGGCGCGACCCCTCCACCTATAAAGGGAGGGGCAGGGTTGCCCCTCCTAGCACACAACTCCACCACCCCGCAAACCCTAGCCCTAGCCGCCGGCTCCTCCTGCAGCCGCCGCCGCCCTAGGGCAAACCGCCGCCTTCTAGCTAACCCTAGCCGCCGGCCAAGCCTCCTCCTTGGTGTGTCTAAACCCTAGAACGCCGAGGAGCTCTCTCATAGTCCACCATACTCGCTCCGGCTTAAGGCGAAGCCCTGCGAGATCTCCCTCTACTTAGGTACCACGCCGTTGTCTTTGCGGAATCGCGAGAGTACTACAACCTTCATTTTCTTTGGAACAAGGGAGAGGAAGGTCTTCGTCGAGTGTCGAACGTTTGACCGATCAAGGAGCGCTTGAACAGTCTTGGGAAGGATCGTCTGCGATATTGATATCGGGAAGAAATGACTACATCACCCGAGAATCCGCTCTCGTTAAACACTTTGGAATCTTGAGGGTGAGTTATTCCATCGACTCGTTGCTACAATCTAGTAGATAGATCTTGGCTTGTTTGTTTGTATGCGGTAGAAAATTTTGTTTTCCATGCTCTGAAACCCTCTGATGGTATCGAGCCGTGTCTATATGTAGATCTATTGCGAGTAGAACACAATGGTCATTGTGGGCGTTGATGCTTTTATTGTCGATTGCTTCTTGTGTACTTTGCATCTTGCGGGATGTTGGGATGAAGCGGCCCGGGCTAACCTTACATGACATCGTTCATGAGACTTGCTCCACGCTTGACATGCAACTTGTATTGCATAAGTGGCTTTGCGGGTGCCTGTTTCTCCCAGCATAGTTAAGATTCAATTTACAACGGGTGATTGTCAATACTAGTATCAATGTTGTGGTTCTTGTTCGTAAGTTAGAACGACACTTGTTGAAAGCCCAAACCACGTAAAACATGAAAAGAAAGTAGAAGCGTCTAACTTTGTTTTGCAGGGGTGTGCAGTGATGTGATATGGCCATGATTGTGATTATATTTGATGTATGCGATGTTCCTTATTGTAAGTTGGCAACGGCGGGAATATATGGTTGTCTTTAATTTCTGTTAAGACCCGCGTGTCTATTTAAAGTAGTTGTAATAGTTGAAGCTGGTGGACGACAACCATGGAGCAGCGTCATTGACCTTGATGCAATGCCGGTGATGATGGAGATCATGTTCGTGCTTGAAGATGGAGATAGGAAGCACAAAGAAGAAAGGCCATATCATATCACATATTATGAATTGCATGTGATGTTAATCATTTATGCATCTCGTATTGCTTAGTTAACGACGGTAGCATTATAAGATGATCCCTCATGCACATAAATTTCAAGTTCTAAAGTGTTAATCCTTAGTAAGCACCGTTGCTAAAGCTTGTTGTTTCGAAGCACCACGTGATGATCGGGTGTGTTGGATTCTTGAAGTGTATACAACGTGAGCAAGCCAGATTTGCTCATGCAGGAGCTAAGGTTTGATCTTGACGAGCCTAGCATGTGCAGACATGGTCTCGGAACACGGATCACCGAAAGGTAAAGCATGGATCATATAGTAGATATGATGAACATGTCGATTGTTCGCCATTGAAGCTACATCAACTCTCGTGATGATCGGTTTTGATGTGGTGGATTTGGTTCGTGTGATCACTAAAACAATGTGAGGGATATTGTTTTGAGTGGGAGTACACCTAGATTAATTTAACTATTAATTAGAACTCAATTTGTCATAAACTTAGTCTAAAATATTGCAAATATGTTGTAGATCAATGGCGGCCCCTACCATCAATTTTAATGCGTTCCTAGAGAAAGAAAAGTTGAAAAACAATGGAAGCAACTTGGATTGGTTCGCAATTTGAGGATTATCCTCACGACTTGTAATTTGACCTATGTCTTTGGATACACATTGGGTGACCCACCTACACCTGCTACCGATGAAGTAAAGAATGTTTACCTCGCTGGAAGACTCGGTACTCCACGATTCAAGGTGCTATCTTGTATGGTTTAGAATCGGAGCTTGAGAAAAGGTTTGAGAATTCAGACCCATGATATTGTCCGTGACCTCAAATTGATCTTTGAGACTCACGCGGCAATTGAGAGCTATGAGGCTTGAAAAGTTCTTTAAGCGCAAGATGGAAGAGGCGACTCGTCGGTGAGCATGTGCTTAAGATGTCTGGGCACGCAAACAATCTTCAAAGCTTGGGTATAGTGATTCCTAATGCTTCGGGGATTTACCATGTCCTCCAATCACTACCACCAAGTTACAAGAACTTTGTGATGAACTACAATATGCAAAACATGAACAAGCAGTTGCCAGAACTATTTGCTATGTTAAAATCTGCAGAAGTGGAGATCAAGAAAGAGCACCAAGTGTTGATGGTCAATAAGACCACCAAATTCAAGAAAGGCAAGTCTAAGCAAAAGGGACACTTCAAGAAGGGTGGTAAGAAAGTTACTGCGGCGAAGAAGACCAAGGCTGGACCTAAGCACGATCTTGAGTGCTTTTTTGCAAGGGAGAAGGTCCTTTGGGCGGAATTGCCCAAAGTACTTGGCGGATTTGAAGAACGGCAACATCAAGAAGAAAGGTATATCCGATATACATGTTATTGATATGTATCTCACTAGTACTTGTAGTAGTGCATGGGTATTTGATACTGGTTCGGTTGCTCATATTTGTAACTCGAAACAGGTGCTGCAGAATAAACGGAAGCTAGCGAAGAACAAGGTGACGATGCGCGTGGGAAACGGATCAAAGGTTGATGTGATCGCGGTCTGCACGCTACCCCTTCATCTACCATCGGGATTAGTTTTATACTTAAATAATTGTTATTTGGTGCCTGCGTTAAGCATGAACATTATATCAGGATCTTGTTTATTGCGAGACGGTTACTTGTTTAAGTCCGAGAATAATGGTTGTTCGATTTATATGAGTAATATGTTTTATGCACATGCACCTTTGATAGATGGTCTATTCTTATTGAATCTCGATAGTGGAAATACACATATTAATAACATTGAGGCTAAACGTTTGAAATCGAGCGATAACTCGACCTATATGTGGCACTGTCGTCTTGGTCACATTGGAGTGAAGCGTATGAAGAAACTCCATTCCGATGGACTTCTTGAATCACTTGAAAGATGCGAAGCATGTCTGATGAGTAAAATGACTAAGACTCCATTTTCTGGTATGATGGAGCGAGCTACAGACTTATTGGAAATCATACATACCGATGTATGTGGTCCAATGAGTGTAGCATCGCGCGGTGGTTATCGTTATGTTCTTACCTTCACGGATGACTTGAGTAGATATGGGTATATCTATTTCATGAAACATAAGTCCGAAACTTTCGAGAAGTTTAACGAATTTAAAAGTGAGGTTGAGAATCAACGTAACAAGAAGATCAAATTTCTCCGTTCGTATCGTGGAGGTGAATATCTAAGTTACGAGTTTGGCGAGCATTTGAGGAAATGCGGAATACTTTCACAATTGACACCGCCGGGAACACCACAGCGTAATGGTGTGTCCGAACGTCGTAATCGAACTCTCTTAGACATGGTTCGTTCTATGATGTCACTTACAGATTTACCGCTATCATTTTGGGATTATGCATTAGAAACAACCGCATTCACTTTAAATAGGGCACCATCTAAATCCGTTGAAACGACATCGTATGAATTATGGTTTGGGAAGAAACCTAAATTGTCGTTCCTTAAAGTTTGGGGTTGCGAAGCCTATCTAAAGAAGTTACAGCCGGACAAGCTTGAACCCAAAGCGGAAAAATGCGTCTTCATAGGATACCCGAAGGAAACTATTGGGTATACCTTCTATCATAGATCCGAAGGCAAAAGTCTTCGTTGCCAAGAATGGATCCTTTCTAGAGAAGGAATTTCTCTCGAAAGAAGTGACTGGAAGGAAAGTAGAACTCGACGAGATTGTCGAACCTTCTCTCGAAATTGCGAGTAGCGCAGCACCGGAAGAAGTTCCTGTGGTGCCTGCACCAATAAGAGAGGAAGCTAATGATGATGATCATGAAACTTCGGTTATAGTTGCTACAGAGCCTCGCAGGTCAACGAGAACTCGTACCACTCCAGATTGGTATGATCCCGTTATGAGTGTCATGTTGGTGGATAACACCGATGACCCTGCGACATATGAGGAAGCGATGATGAGCCCAGATTCCAATAAATGGCAAGAAGCCATGAAATCCGAGATTGGATCCATGTATGAAAACCAAGTATGGACTTTGGTGTACTTACCGGATGGCCGTAAGGCTGTCGAGAACAAATGGATTTTCAAGAAGAAACAGATGCTGGTGGTAATGTTACTGTCTATAAAGCTCGACTTGTCGCAAAAGGGTTTCGACAAATTCAAGGAGTTGACTACGATGAGACTTTCTCACCAGTAGCGAAGCTAAAGTCTGTGAGGATTATGGTAGCAATCGATGCATATTATGATTATGATATATGGCAGATGGATGTCAAAACAGCATTCCTCAATGGGGACATTGATGAAGAGTTGTATATGATGCAACCCAAAGGTTTTGTCGATCCTAAAGATGCTAACAAGGTATGCAAACTTCAACGGTCCATCTATGGGTTGAAGCAAGCATCCCGAAGTTGGAATTAACGTTTTGATAAGGTGATCAAAAGTTTTGGTTTTATACAAACTTATGGAGAAGCTTGTATTTACAAGAAAGTGAGTGGGAGATCTGTAGCATTCTTAATACTATATGTAGATGACATATTGTTGATTGGGAATGATGTAGACCTTCTTAATAGTGTCAAGGAATATTTGATTAATAGTTTTTCAATGAAGGATCTTGGCGAAGCAGCTTACATATTAGGCATAAAGATTTATAGAGATAGATCGAGACGCCTAATATCATTGTCACAAAGTACATATTTGGATAAAGTTCTAAAGAGGTTTGGAATGGAAGATAGCAAGAAAGGGTTCTTGCCCATGTTGCCCAATACGACCTTGAGTAAAACTCAAAGTCCGACAACGGCAGAAGATAGATAAAGGATGAGTAAGACTCCCTATGTCTCAGCCATAGGATCTCTAATGTATGCCATGCTATGTACTAGACCCGACATTGCATATGTTGTTAGTTTAACTAGCAGAAATCAAAGTGATCCAGGAGTGGATCATTGGACAGCGGTCAAAAACATCCTTAAGTACTTGAGAAGAACGAAGGATATGGTTCTTTCTTATGGAGGTGATGAACAACTCGTTGTTAATGGTTACATCGATGCTAGTTGGAACACCGATCCGGATGATTCTAAATCACAATCTGGATACGTATTTACTTTGAATGGTGCAAATTAGCTGGAGGTGCAAAGCAAAGCGTTGTGGCGAGATCTTCAACTGAATCGGAATACATGGCTGCTTGGAGGCTTCACAAGAAGCGATATGGATGAAAGAGTTCATTCTGAGCTAGGTGTGGTTCCTAGTCTTGCTGGACCCAATGTCTATCTACTGTGATAACATGGGCGCCATAGCCAATGCGCAAGAACCAAGGTCACACAAGAAGCTGAAGCACATCAAGCTACGTTTTCACGCTATTCGAGAACATGTCCAAGATGGGGACATAAAGATTTGCAAAGTACACACAAATCTGAATGTGGCGGATCCGTTGACTAAACCTCTCCCGAGGGCAAAACATGACCAACACCAAACTGCCATGGGTGTTCGGTATATTACCATGTAATCTAGATTAGATGACTCTAGTGCAAGTGGGAGACTGTTGGAGATATGCCCTAGAGGCAATAATAAATGTAGTTATTATTATATCTTTGTGTTTATGATAAATGTTTACATTCATGCTATAATAGTATTAACAAGGAAACATTAATACTTGTGTGATTTGTAAACTTAAATTAAGTCCCTAGTAAAGCCTCTATACATTACTAGCTTGTTGGTTAATAAATGATTGTGGTTTCCCTATCATGAACATTGAGATGTTATTAACAACAAGATCATATCGTTAGGAGAATGATATGGTGGACATACTCCTATAGATAAGCGTAGCATAAAGATCAAGTCATTTTAATAGTTCAATTGCTATATGCTTTCTGATACATAGTAACCTAATTCCTTCGACCATGAGATCATGCATATCACCTTTACCGGATGCATGCTTTGATGACATCAAACACCACCGTGGCGGGTGGCTATAAAGGTGGCATTGAGTGTTCGGAAAGTATTGGTTGAGACACATGGATCAAGAGTGGGATTTGTCCATCCATATGACGGATATATATACTCTGGGCCCTCTCGGTGAAATGTCATCCAATTAGCTTGCAAGCATGTGACTGGATCACAAGGGATCACTATCACGGGAACGAGAAAAGAGTACTTATCAGTAACGAGGTTGAACTAGGTATGCAGAGATATCGACGATCATAACCTCGGATAAGTAAACTATCGTGAGACAAAGGGAAATTGGTATCATATGTAAGTGGTTCATTCGATCGCATAGTAATCATAGAATATGTGGGAACCATATGAATTTCCAGATTCCTCTATTGGTTATTGTTCGGAGAAGTGTCTCGATCATGTCCGCATAATTCACGAACCGTAGGGAGACACACTTAAGGATTCGACGTTGTTTGAGTAGTTATGGAATGATGAGTAAGAGACCGAATGTTGTTCGGAGTCTCAGATGGGATCCGGGATATCACGAGGAGATCCGGAATGGTCCGGAGAATAAGATTCATATAAGGAAAGTCCTGTTTCGGGGTTGGAGAATGGTTCCGGTGTTTTCATCGGGAATGTTCTAGAAGGTTTCGGAATGTCCCGCACTCCGGAGGAGAAGGGTACATGAATGTGTCATACCAAATTGGAATGATTGCATCATGTACTAGGTGTCATCGCTGAACAAAATAAAGGGTTTAATCAAATCCTAGTTTGAAAAGTCAAACGCCAATTTGAAAAGTCAAACGGCTATTTTGGGAAGTGGAGGGGAAGGTGGAAACCGAGTTGGGGAGGAGTTCCTCCTCCACCGCCTCCCTTGGGAAACCGAGTTGGGAAGGACTCCTGGCGCGCGGCCTCCACCTATAAAGGGAGGGGCAGGGCTGCCCCTCCTAGCACACAACTCCACCACCCCGCAAAACCTAGCCCTAGCCGCCGGCTCCTCCTGCAGCCGCCGCTGCCCTAGGGCAAACCGCCGCCGCCGCCTATCTAACCCTAGCCGCCGGCCAAGCCTCCTCCTTGCTGTATCTAAACCCTAGAACGCCGAGGAGCTCTCTCATAGTCCACCATACTCGCTCCGGCTTAAGGCGAAGCCCTACGAGATCTCCCCTCTACTTCCGGTACCACGCCGTTGTCTTTGGGAATCGCGAGAGAGTACTACAACCTCTGCTGCCTCTTTGGAACAAGGGAGAGGAAGGTCTTCGTCAGTACGAGCGTGTGACCGATTGCGGGAGCGCCTGCGGAGCGTTGATCTGGAAGGATCGTCTACGCGATCTTGAGATCGGGAAGAGTACGACTCCATCACCCACGAGAATCCGCTCTCGTTAAACACTTTGGAATCTTCGAGGGTGAGTTATTCCATCGACTCGTTGCTACAATCTAGTAGATAGATCTTGGCTTGTTTGTTTGTATGCGGTAGAAAATTTTGTTTTCCATGCTACGAAACCCTACATCACCCACGAGAATCTGCTCTCGTTAAACACTTTGGAATCTTCGAGGGTGAGTTATTCCATTGACTCGTTGCTACAATCTAGTAGATAGATCTTGGCTTGTTTGTTTGTATGCGGTAGATTTTTTTTGTTTTCCATGCTACAAACCCCTACAGTGGTATCAGAGCCGTGTCTATATGTAGATCTGTTGCACGAGTAGAACACAATGGTCATTGTGGGCGGTGGTGCTTTTATTATCAATTGATTCTTGTGTACTTTGCATCTTGCGGTATGATGGGATGAAGCGGCCCGGGCTAACCTTACATGACATCGTTCATGAGACTTGCTCCACGCTCAACATGCAACTTGTATTGCATAAGTGGCTTTGCAGGTGTCTGTCTCTCCCATTATAGTATAGATCCAATTTACAACGGGCACTTGATAGTTCAAACATCAACGTTGTGGTTCTTGTTCGTAAGTTAGATCAACACTTATTGAAATCCCCAAACCACGTAAAATATGCAAAGAAATTAGAGGCGTCTAACTTTGTTTTGCAGGGGTGTGCTGTGATGTGATATGGCCATGATTGTGATTATATTTGATGTATGCAATGTTCCTTATTGTAAGTTGGCAACCGGCAGGAGCCATATGGTTGTCTTTAATTTATGTTAAGACCCGCGTGTCTATTCAAAGTCGTTGTAATAGTTGAAGCCGGTGGACGACAACCATGGAGCAGCGTCATTGACCTTGATGCAATGTCGGTGATGATGGAGATCATGTTCGTGCTTGAAGATGGAGATCGGAAGCACAAAGAAGAAAGGCCATATCATATCACATATTATGAATTGCATGTGATGTTAATCCTTTATGCATCTTGTATTGCTTAGTTAATGACGGTAGATTTATAAGATGATCCCTCATGCACATAAATTTCAAGTTCTAAAGTGTTCATCCTTAGTAAGCACCGTTGCTAAAGCTTGTTGTTTCGAAGCACCACGTGATGATCGGGTGTGTTAGATTCCACAAGTGTATACAACGTGGGCAAGCCAGATTTGCTCATGCGGAAGCTAAGGTTTGATCCTGACGAGTCTAGCATGTACAGACATGGTCTCGGAACATGGATCACCGAAAGGTAAAGCATGAATCATATAGTAGATATGATGAACATGTCGATTGTTCGCCATTGAAGCTACATCAACTCTCGTGATGATCGGTTTTGATGTGGTGGATTTGGTTCGTGTGATCACTAAAACAACGTGAGGGATATTGTTTTGAGTGGGAGTTCACCTAGATTAATTTAACTATTAATAAGAACTCAATTTGTCATAAACTTAGTCTAAACTATTGCAAATATGTTGTATATCAATGGCGGCCCCTACCATCAATTTTAATGCGTTCCTAGAGAAAGAAAAGTTGAAAAACAATGGAAGCAACTTCACGGATTGGTTCCGCAATTTGAGGATTGTCCTCAATGCTGGTAATTTGACCTATGTGCTGGATGCACCGCTAGGTGACCCACCTGCAGCTACTGCTACCGATGAAGTAAAGAATGTTTACCTCGCTCGAAAGACTCAATACTCCACAGTTCAGTGTGCTATCTTCTATGGTTTAGAATCGGAGCTTCAGAAAAGGTTTGAGAATTCAGACCCACATGATATTTTCCGTGAACTCAAATTGATCTTTGAGACTCACGCGGCAGTTGAGAGCTATGAGGCTTCTGAAAAGTTCTTTAACTGCAAGATGGAAGAGGGCAGCTCCGTCAGCGAGCATGTGCTTAAGATGTCTGAGAACGCAAACAAACTTCAAAGCTTGGGTATAGTGATTCCTAATGCTCTGGGATTTACCGTGTCCTCCAATCACTACCACCAAGTTAAAAGAACTTTGTGATGAACTACAATATGCAAAGCATGAATAAGCAGTTGCCAGAACTCTTCTCCATGTTTAAATCTGCAGAAGTGGAGATCAAGAAAGAGCACCAAGTGTTGATGGTCAATAAGACCACCAAATTCAAGAAAGGCAAGTCTAAGCAAAAGGGACACTTCAAGAAGGGTGGTAAGAAAGTTACCGACCGAAGAAGACCAAGGCTGGACCTAAGCACGATAGTGAGTGCTTTTCTTTGCAAGGAGAAGGTCACTGGAAGCGGAATTGCCCAAAGTACTTGGTGGATTTGAAGAACGGCAACATCAAGAAGAAAGGTATATCCGATATACATGTTATTGATGTGTATCTCACTAGTACTCATAGTAGTGCCTGGGTATTTGATACTGGTTCGGTTGCTCATATTTGTAACTCGAAACAGGTGCTGCAGAATAAATGGAAGCTAGCGAAGAACAAGGTGACAATGCGCGTTGGAAATGGATCAAAGGTTGATGTGATCGCGGTCGGCACGCTACCTCTTCATCTACCATCGGGATTAGTTTTATACTTAAATAATTGTTATTTGGTGCCTGCGTTAAGCATGAACATTACATCGGGATCTTGTTTATTGCGAGACGGTTACTTGTTTAAGTCCGAGAATAATGGTTGTTCGATTTATATGAGTAATATGTTTTATGCACATGCACCTTTGATAGATGGTCTATTCTTATTGAATCTCGGTAGTGGAAATACACATATTAATAACATTGAAGCTAAACGTTTGAAATCGAGCGATAACTCGACCTATATGTAATTGTCGTCTTGGTCACATTGGGTGAAGCGTATGAAGAAACTCCATTCGATGGACTTCTTGAATCACTTGATTTGAATCACTTGAAAGATGCGAAGCATGTCTGATGGGTAAAATGACTAAGACTCCATTTTCTGGTATGATGGAGCGAGCTACGGACTTATTGGAAATCATACATACCGATGTGTGTGGTCCAATGAGTGTAGCATCGCGCGGTGGTTATCGTTATGTTCTTACCTTCACAGATGACTTGAGTAGATATGGGTATATCTATTTCATGAAACATAAGTCCGAAACTTTCGAGAAGTTTAAGGAATTTCAAAGTGAGGTTGAGAATCAACGTAACAAGAAGATTAAATTTCTGCGTTCTGATCGTGGAGGTGAATATCTAAGTTACGAGTTTGGCGAGCATTTGAAGAAATGCGGAATACTTTCACAATTGACAGCGCCGGGGACACCACAGCGTAATGGTGTGTCCGAACGTCGTAATCGAACTCTCTTAGATATGGTTCGTTCTATGATGTCACTTACATATTTACCGCTATCGTTTTGGGGTTATGCATTAGAAACAGCCGCATTCACTTTAAATAGGGCACCATCTAAATCCGTTGAAACGACACCGTATGAATTATGGTTTGGGAAGAAACCTAAATTGTCGCTCCTTAAAGTTTGGGGTTGCGAAGCCTATGTAAAGAAGTTACAGCCGGACAAGCTTGAACCCAAAGCGGAAAAATGCGTCTTCATAGGATACCCAAAGGAAACTATTGGGTATACCTTCTATCATAGATCTGAAGGCAAAATCTTCATTGCCAAGAATGGATCCTTTCTAGAGAAGGAATTTCTCTCGAAAGAAGTGACTGGAAGGAAAGTAGAACTTGACGAGGTTGTCGAACCTTCTCTCGAACTTGCGAGTAGCGCAGCATCGTAAGAAGTTCCTGTGGTGCCTGCACCAATAAGAGAGGAAGCTAATGATGATGATCATGAAACTCCGGTTGTAGTTGCTACAGAGCCTCGCAGGTCAACGAGAACTCGTACCACTCCTGATTGGTATGATCCCGTTATGAGTGTCATGTTGGTGGATAACACTGATAACCCTGCGACATATGAGGAAGCTATGATGAGCCCAGATTCCAATAAATGGCAAGAAGCCATGAAATCCGAAATTGGATCCATGTACGAAAACCAAGTATGGACTTTGGTGGACTTACCGGATGGCCGGAAGGTTGTCGAGAACAAATGGATTTTCTAGAAGAAAACAGATGCTGATGGTAATGTTACTATCTATAAAGCTCGACTTGTCGCAAAAGGGTTTCGAAAAATTCAAGGAGTTGACTACGATGAGACTTTCTCACCAGTAGCGAAGCTAAAGTCTGTGAGGATTATGTTAGCAATCGCTGCATATTATGATTATGAGATATGGCAGATGGATGTCAAAACGGCGTTTCTCAATGTAGACATTGATGAAGATTTGTATATGATGCAACCCAAAGGTTTTGTCGATCCTAAGGATGCTAACAAGGTATGCAAACTTCAACGGTCCATATATGGATTGAAGCAAGCATCCCGAAGTTGGAATCAACGTTTTGATAAGGTGATCAAAAGTTTTTGTTTTATACAAACTTATGGAGAAGCTTGTATTTACAAGAAAGTGAGTGGGAGCTCTCTAGCATTCTTAATACTATATGTAGATGACATATTGTTGATTGGGAATGATGTAGACCTTCTTAATAGTGTCAAGGAATATTTGAATAATAGTTTTTCAATGAAGGATCTTGGCGAAGCAGCTTACATATTAGGTATAAAGATTTATAGAGATAGATCGAGACGCCTAATATCATTGTCACAAAGTACATATTTGGACAAAGTTCTAAAGAGGTTTGGAATGGAAGATAGCAATAAAGGGTTCTTGCCCATGTTGCCCAATACGACCTTGAGTAAAACTCAAAGTCCACAACCATGAGAAGATAGAGAAAGGATGAGTAAAACTCCCTATGCCTCAGCCATAGGATCTCTAATGTATGCCATGCTATGTACTAGACCCGACATTGCATATGCTGTTAGTTTGACAAGCAGATATCAAAGTGATCCAGGAGTGGATCATTGGACAACGGTCAAAAACATCCTTAAGTACTTGAGAAGAACTAAGGATATGGTTCTTTCTTATGGAGGTGATGAACAACTCGTTGTTAATGGTTACACCGATGCTAGTTCGAACACCGATCCGGATGATTCTAAATCTCAATCTGGATACGTATTTAGTTTGAATGGTGCAGCAGTTAGCTGGAGGAGTGCAAAACAAAGCGTTGTGGCAAGATCTTCACCGAATCGGAATACATGGTCGCTTCGGAGGCTTCACAAGAAGCAATATGGATGAAAGAGTTCATTCTGAGCTCGTGTGGTTCCAAGTCGTTGGACCCAATGTCTATCTCTTGTGATAACATGGGCGCCATAGACAATGCGCAAGAACCAAGGTCACACAAGAAGTGAAGCATATCAAGCTACGTTTCACGCTATTCGAGAACATGTCCAAGATGGTGACATAAAGATTTGCAAAGTACACAGATCCGAATGTATGGATCCGTTGACTAAACCTCTCCCGAGGGCAAAACATGACCAACACCAAAGCGCCATGGGTGTTCGGTATATTACCATGTAATCTAGATTAGTTGACTCTAGTGCAAGTGGGAGACTGGAGATATGCCCTAGAGGCAATAATAAATGTAGTTATTATTATATCTTTGTGTTTATAATAAATGTTTACATTCATGCTATAATAGTATTAACAAGGAAACATTAATACTTGTGTGATTTGTAAACTAAATTAGAGTCCCTAGTAAAGCCTCTTTATAATACTAGCTTGTTGGTTAATAAATGACTGTGGTTTCCCTATCATGAACATTGAGATGTTATTAACAACAAGATCATATCGTTAGGAGAATGATATGATGGACATACTCCTATAGATAAGCGTAGCATAAAGATCAAGTCATTTTAATAGTTCAATTGCTATATGCTTTACGATACATAGTAACCTAATTCCTTCGACCATGAGATCATGCTTATCACCATCACGGAAGGATGCTTTGATGACATCAAACACCACACCGTAACTGGGTGGCTATAAAGGTGGCATTGAGTGTTCGGAAAGTATTGGTTGAGACACATGGATCAAGAGTGGGATTTGTCCATCCATATGACGGATATATATACTCTGGGCCCTCTCGGTGAAATGTCATCCAATTAGCTTGCAAGCATGTGACTGGATCACAAGGGATCACTATCACGGGAACGAGAAAAGAGTACTTATCGATGTGAGGTTGAACTAGGTATGCAGAGATACCGACGATCAAAACCTCGGATAAGTAAACTATCGTGAGACAAAGGGAAATTGGTATCGTATGTAAGTGGTTCATTCGATCGCAAAGTAATCGTAGAAATATGTGGGAGCCATATGAATTTCCAGATTCCTCTATTGGTTATTGTTCGGAGAAGTGTCTCGATCATGTCCGCATAATTCACGAACCGTAGGGAGACACACTTAAGGATTCGACGTTGTTGAGTAGTTATGGAATGATGAGTAAGAGACCGAATGTTGTTCGGAGTCTCGGATGGGATCCGGGATATCACGAGGAGATCCGGAATGGTTCGAAGAATAAGATTCATATAAGGAAAGTTCTGTTTCGGGGTTGGAGAATGGTTCCGGTGTTTTCATCGGGAATGTTCTAGAAGGTTCCGGCACTCCGGAGAGGAAGGGTACATGAATGTGTCATAACAAGTTGGAATGGTTGCATCATGTACTAGGTGTCATCGCTGAAAAAAATAAAGGGTTAAATCAAATCCTAGTTTGAAAAGTCAAACGCCAATTTGAAAAGTCAAACGACCATTTTGTTTGGTGGAGGGAGAGTAGGAAACCTACTTGGGGAGGAAGTCCCTCTCTTTCCACCGCCGGCCTTGGAAGCCGAGTTGGGGAGGGACTCCCCTCCCCTTGGCGCGCCCCCTAAACCTATATAAGGAGGGGCAGGGCTGCCCCTCCAAGACCTACACCTTGCCCCTCTAAACCTAACCCTAGCCGCCGCTGCCCACCATAGCCGCCGCCGCCCTAGGGTTTCTCCCAAGACGCCGACTTGGGGCATCCCCTTGCCCTAGCCGCCGGCCTAGCCCCTTCTACTTGGTGTGTCTAAACCCTAGATCATCGAGGCTCTCTCATAGTCCACCATACTCGCTCCGGCTTAAGGCGAAGCCCTGCGAGATCTCCCCTCTACTTCCGGTACCACGCCGTCGTAGTATGGTACACGTTACCTCTAACAAAGAGGTTCTCCTCGATCCTTATTATACACGTTACCTCCCTTTCCTTTATGACACACAAAGATAGTTATAATAGTATGGTACAAGTTAGTGCCCTGTGGACCGGACCCAACTTTCTAGGCATGAACACAAACAACGCCCAGACACTTTACCGTTACCTTCGGATCCTTCACCTCATTTTCTAGATGAATTCCTCAATCTCATCTTTCTCGAGGTGAAGCCTACCAAGATCATCGACGTCCTCTTCCTTTTCGTCCTTCGTTCCGCTCGCCTCAGCTTTCTCCACCATGGTAACCCTAACCCCACGGGGAGATTAGGGAAAACATGAAGAAACGACGTGAGTTTGGAGAACCCGGTTAACTTTTACGGTGGTAATCATAGAAACTTCCGATAGGGTTTACTTCGCCGCCAAAGGAGAACAAAACCTAAGGTTTTTTCGATGAAGGGAAAGGAGTCCAAAAAGCCTAAGGATCAATGTAGCTTACTCCTCACCACTTGTTAGATATGTATATCTGACATACAAATCCATAATAGTTGCAAGATCACAACCGTAAGAAATTAATTATGAATACAAAATTCAATTCTGTGCAAGACACACTCGGTATTTTTTGGATTAGTTTTTCTTTTTCGCAAAGATTGAAATTCGACAATACGCTACCGTGATAAATAATTTCGTCTCAAACGAAAAAGAGAAGAAATTCAGACGAACACATGAAAGTGGGACCCACCTGCGCGAACGCTCCCTGGCGTGGGCCCAGAAGGGTAGAGAGAAGCGAGAACGGGCCGCCATGCGGGGCCCAGCTGCATAGAGATGTGCCGCGCGCAGAGCGGAGATCCCGCCATTTCCCGTTCGCGCGCGGCGCCTTCCCGCGCAGAACCCGATCTCCCCCCGCCAAGATTTTTGGCGCCCACCGCCCAGCCCGCCCCACGGCTTTTCCCGCCCACGCGCGTCTTCTCTCACCTATAAACTCTCCCCCACGATTCCCCTCTCTCTCATCCATTCCCACCGCCGCAACCCGCCTCCACATCTACATCCAGAGCCACCGAGAGATCGCAGGATCCACAGCCCGCCCGAGGAAGTAGAGAGAGTGTTCGGTCGGTCAGATCTCAGTCGTCTCGCCATGGTTGTCGCGCTCGGTCCCGGCCGGTTCTACGGCAGCGGCCTCCCCCGCCCTCGCGTCTTCCCCGGCGACCGCGTCGACCCGCCGGCGCCCGTCACCGACGCGCTCCTCTGCTGGGCGCGGGAGGCGCACTGGTCCATGGGCGGGCTCGGCGCCAAGCGCCTCCGCATGCAGGGCCGCATCGAGGGCAACCTCGTCAAGATCCGCCGCACCGCGCGCCGCGACGCCAAGGCCCGCGCCGCCGGGGTGAAGCCCGACTCCCTCGACCCGCTCGGCTCCGACGACGACGCCGACGACTCCGACAAGGAGGAGGTCGAGGCCCAGGAGCGGGCCCTGACCAAGGAGGTCCTCGACGACGACGAGGACTCTGACTCCAGCGAGTCTGAGGAGGACGAGGAGGAGGTGGCGCTCGTGACCATCGCCGCCGCGGCCAAGATTAAGCGCGCCAGGAAGCTCGTCGACGAGTTCGACCGCATCGCGCCGCTCCAGGAGGAGGGCGGGAAGAAGAAGCAGCAGCAGAAGCCTGCCGCCGTGACTCCGGCGAAGAGGAAGGCGCCTGCTGCTGCAGCTCCAGCTGTCGCGGCTCCCGTGAAGTCCTCACTGAAGAGGAAGGCGCCAGCTAGCCCAACAGCCAAGACATCACCAAAGAGGAAGGCTGCAGAGGCGCCGGCAGCAAAGAGGACCTCGCCGAGGTCCAAGCACTGAATCGCTGGTGCGCCTTCCCATGTTCAGTTCCTGTTCTTGCCGTGTCTGTCTGTCAGATCTGTCGCTCCAGCGATTGAGGAGTGAATCTTGGAGATGAAAGTTGCTATATGTTCATCGAATTGTTGGAATGTAATGTAATGTCATGCTTCTATACCTGAGTCAAATCAAAGTCTCTGGACAATCTTGAAATAATCTGCTACGTATTGAAGTAAAATCCTGAATTATTGTCTCTTGTCCTAATTTCTGAAAAATGTCCGTTTCTTGTTTATGATTTCATTGAGATGTTGGGAGTGAAATGCAATGTGATCCTTCTATGGATCAAATTCCTCAGGAATATTGGATCGATCCTGAAATAATGTTATTGCAGCACAACCTTTAAATGACAACCCTGTCCTGGGATCTGAAATCTTCAGTTTCTATATCTGAATCAAATATAGTCTCTGAACAATCTTGAAATAATCTGTTCTTGAAGTAAAATCCTGAAATATTCTCTTGTCCTAATATCTGAATAATGTCTCTTGTTTCTTGTTTATGAGTTCATCGAGATGTTGGAGCGAAGTGTAATCTGATCCTTCTATGGATCAAATTCCTTGGAAATATCTGACCCATCCCTGAAATAATGTTTGCTTGTAGCACAACCATTAAATGACATATTCCTCTCCTGGGATCTGAAACCTTCAGTTTCTTTCCCTTGTTTGATTCTTCTAACATTTTCTTTGATCAGAGTTAAGCTACCGTATGAATTGCAAATTTAATTAAAATGCAGTTCTCAATATGTTCTTGTTGGTACTATTACATGTTAAAGATTACAGTCCTGGGATCTGAAATCTTGTAACATTTTCTTTGATCAGAGTTAAGCTACCATATGAATTGCAATGAATTAAAATCGAATTCTCAATCTATTCCTGTTGGTACTATTACATGTTAAAGATTACAATAGGAACAGGGGACCAAAAGAATGGTACATTCAGGCTATCAACTATAATTTTGTGTATATCTGTATCTAGTGAGCAGAGACTCCAAGTTCACTGCTAGTAGTATTTGGTGAAGCTCTAAGGACTATGTGATCATGACCATCGCCGCCGTGGCCAAGAGGAAGCACGCCAGGAAGCTCGTCGACGAGTTTGACCGCATCACGCCGCACCAAGTGGGCGGGAAGAAGCAGCAGAAGAAGCCTGCTTCCGTGACTCTGGCGAAGAGGAAGGCAGCTGCTGCTGTGAAGTCCTCACTGAAGAGGAAGGCGCCAGCTAGCCTAACAGCCAAGACTTCACCAAAGAGGAAGGTTGCAGAGGTGCCGGCAGCAAAGAGGACCTCGCCTAGGTTGAAGCACTGATTTGCCGGTGCGTGTTCCCATGTTCAGTTCCTGTTCTTGGTGTGTCAAGTCTGTCAGATCGGTCACTCCAGCGATTGAGGAGTGATCTTGGAGAGATGAAAGTTGCTATATGTTCATTGAAATGTTAGAATGCAATGTAATGTCATGCTTCTATACCTGAATCAAATCAAAGTCTCTGGACAATCTTGAAATAATCTGCTCTTGAAGTAAAATCCTGAATTATTGTCTCTGTCCTAATATCTGAAGAATATTGTTGCTTCTTGTTTATGATTTCATCGATATGTTGGAGTGAAATGTAACATGATCCTTCTATGGATCAAAATCATTGGAAATATCTGACCCATCCCTGAAATAATGTTTGCTTGCAGCACAACCTGACATTCCTGTCCTGGGATCTGAAATCTTCAGGTTTTGCAACCTTTAAATGACATTCCTGTCCTGGGATCTGAAAACTTCAGTTTTTGCCCTTGTTTGATTCTTCTAACATTTTCTTTGATTAGAGTTAAGCTACCATGTGAATTGCAAGTTGTATTAAAATGCAATTCTCAATCTGTTCTTATTGGTACTATTACATGTTAAAGATTACAGTCCTGGGATCTGAAATCTCCAGTTTTTGCCCTTGTCTGATTCTTCTAAAATTTTCTTTGATCAGAGTTAAGCAACCATATGAATTGCAAATTGAATTAAAATGCAATTCTCAATCTGTTCTTGTTGGTACTATTACATGTTAAAGATTACAATAGGAACATGGAACCAAAAGAATGGTACATTCAGGCCATCAACTATAATTGTGTGTATATCTGTATCTAGTGAGTAGAGACTCTTTCCAAGTCCACTGCTATTAGTATTTGGTGAAGCTGCCAGGACTAGGTGATCATGCAGTGGATTCGGGGGCCATTCGTTCGATCTCCTCTATAAGCCGCTCCTTCTCTTCTGCCATGTCCTCGTTTTGCTTCTGAAGGTCCTCAATCTGCTTGGTCTGTTCTGAATCCTTCCTGCAGTTTGATAGAAAATTGGGTATGATAGGGTATTCTGAAGTAGAAACGAGGCTAGTAAAATCTTGACAAGAAACTAAGAATGTGTTCAGACATTGTACTCACCGATTCATGAATGACAAGTTAAGCTTTAGAGACCTGACCTCCTTCTCTAGATTTTCACAGCGCTTAAGTACCGCTTGCATGTCGGATGGTATTACTGGTGTGGAACTTCTTTCCTTTGCTTCTGCCATTCTGAACCATAACAAGTTAATAACATGACCCAACATGGTATCCTGTATATGAAAGAGGGATCAATTTGCTCAAGATCATCTCCCAACATTTTTTTTGCTCAAGAGCCATTCAAAGGTTCTGGAGTTAGAGATATAATGGTTAATCAAGTCTAGAGAACGTCGATTCAGACGGGTCCTAACTCCGAACAGTATCATTTTGATTGATGCACATTCCTTAAACTGGTTCTTGCCACTTTTCTTATCAGACAGCAAATTAAACACATTACACAAAAAAATCAACCGAATTGCAACGACATACTTGCGTGTGCGCTCAACCCTGCGTTTCTTTGTAGGATCTCCTCTGTCAACTGCAGAAGGCAACCAGTTAGGGCTTTTGAGTCATCAAGTAACTGATTTTGTACTATGTAATCTGCAGTATATGTATCTAGTAATTAATTCGTTGCAGTTATGCTAAAAAATTGGTGCTCAAAAGGGAAGTTGACTGTTGGGTTTACCAGCTTGTTCTGATGAGATGGATCCCATTCTACTCAGGGTCACTCTCTGTCAATGATCAAAATGAAAAGATTAACATTGTTGGCTATGACAGGGAACTTCAAATGCTCCAGAGAGCTGAATTAGGTATTACCTTTTTGTCGTCCTTCAAATTATCTTTTAGTACCTTCTCTCTGTATTCTGTGTACCATTGACAAATAAATACAGTATTATTCATCCCCCATGATGGTATTGTCATTTTAGTCTAGAGATCACAAAGTGATTTAAGTAGAGATTTGGTGTAGCTTAGGGCTAAGTGCCTTGATAGAAGTACCTGTTCCTGTTGATCTACAGTCAGCTGTCCCATTTGCAGCATTTCTTCTAGTGCTCTCACACGCAGACAGGCCATTCCCCATGGGGCGTAGCTCATCACATACTTCAAATCCGGCTGATTGAGCTGTCATAGCTGTAGATGATCCACTCTGTGAAGGTTCTCGTGACGCCGCACTGACCCAAATTTGGTTTGCAGGAGTAACAAAGTTCAAGGCATTTGGTTCCATGGGTCCCTCGACTTCAGGAAACACCAGGGAGTCCTGAACATGTGAAGTTGCCACCAGCGGGTAGATATCTGTTCCTCCAAGAATGTTGTGCTGAAACTGCTGATTGTCGTAAAACCCGAAAGAATTTCCATGCGGGGTATCATTGTTGGTGTGGCTACTGTGCTTCTTGCGCTCGAGTGTATCCTTGAGCATGCTCACCACTGAGGTAACAGTATCTTGCCCTACCATATGCGGACTATCCAAAGGGGATGTCGATGAACATGAAGGACTTACAAATGTTGAAGTCTGAATGGGAGTATTGCCAATTGGAGCACAGTTTGTTGCATTTGTGTTTGTAAAATCTAGCCTCAATTGGTTAGCTGCTTTCATCGTTCCTGCGGTTATTGGTGGCGCATTACTCTGCATTGCAGCATACCGCCTTCTGCAAAAGATGGCCACGTTTCAGAGATAATTGAACTATAAACCAGAGAACTGAGATAGGAAGGTAATGGTGCACATGTCATTGGAAGCTCAGTTCATGCCTTAGTTCTGAAGATCGGCTTCTAGTCATTGGTTGAGTGCAGTGGAACCAGGTCTGCATATGAACATATACACTACTAATTAGAACTTTATCCATGTAGATCTGATTATCTAGCAACTAGGTAATGAACAGCTAACCTTTGCCAAGAGTAGATCACTGGCTTGCATTCCTTTCTCTGCTGCATTCCTGTTGTATGATAAACAAACAAGTTGTTATTGATTTAGATTTCATAGATCCCTGACCATAATATGATGCTGGTTCATAAGATAAAGTACTTGAGTAATAACTACAAAAAGAAAGAAAGTACAGTACTTGAGCGATTGCTGGTTATGGTTTTTCGTATATTCAGGAGGAACTGTAGAATTCTCAGGAATCAAGTTATCGCCTAGGAAATTTTGTCGAGCAATCTCATGTTGTTGAGTAGGAAGGCTAGCCGCTTCTGATGACAACCTGCATAGATTAAACATGGTGTGATGTGGCACTGTTAGAGAGTCCTCACATGTATGTCATGTTCAGAGCTCATAGCAAAAAGTTCAGTATCATTTACATGTTAGATAGAAGAAATAACGTCGTTAAAAAAAAAGATAGAAGAAATAACATATTCTGAAAGAAGTTTTCTAGGTATGCATATTGCAGTAAAACATGGCTAATGCGTGATTTCCAACCTTTGCTTGGGTTCTTAGGTGCATAGTGTAATGACATAAGATTTGGATAGCTGCTGCTGTGGTTATGAACTGTTAACTATTCAGCCACCTTTTCTAATTTTACATATTCAGGTTGTTGAAACTAACCTTGTGATTTCACTTTATGTAACACAGTTTTTATCATTCAATTAACATTTTCTGATATTATCTAATGGCAGTTAATTCTGCGCTACACTTCATGAGCATCTTACCTAGATGGCTGCCGAGGCCGATTATTCAGGTGACCGAAGCCTGGAATCTGTGAACGAAAAAACAGAATTTTAGGTGATAGATTTCAAGTAAAAGGCCAATCTGAGATAGTAAGTAACCAGTAACAACTCCAAAACATATTCTGAAAAGAATTGCTATGTACTTTATGAAACAAGAAAATGACCAAACAAGTGGTCTTTGTAAGTGATAAGATTTTATCTTCTGAACATGATCCCAAGAGAAAAAATCAGCAGAGAAAGCTTTCAGAATTCTTGCCTCTCCATTCATAAGCCAGCTGTTGAACAACTCCTCGCTGTCTTCTCTGAAACCTTGCGACATGTTTCTGAACCCCATCATCTCCATACTCGGCGGCGCTGCCACTCCGATCGAGTTCTCCATCACCGCCTTCAGGAAGATCTCCTCACTGGTGTTCCTGAACAGGTCAGACAGACCCCTGCCTTCCATCTCCATGAACTCCTTCTCGACTCACCCTCGCCTCTCTGAACAAAAGTTATGAAACACTTAACCTGATTGACCGAAGTAGTTCTGAAAAGATGTCTTTAGTAGTACTGCATTAGTGCAACTGGAATACCATAGGAACAAGTAAGATAATATAAAATAGAATCCTACCTAATGCAGCCATTAAACTAAGAAACGGTATTTGGCAGATGAAATCAAGCACAGAAGACGTTTTTGCTAATTTAAATATTGCACAAGCTGGCACTAAACTAAGTTACTAACTGATTGAGGTATCTTCCTGCAGTCAGAGGCAAAGATTCCGCCGCACTCGTTTTGTCTCATCGGTGGCCTTCGAAGAGTTTGCCCGCTTTCGTGTCGAAGAGGAGATGTGCCCTAGAAGGCTTACATCAGGCAGGTATGAACAGGAAAAACTGCACGCCACTTCAAATGGATGCTCTTCTGATCATGGTCAGCCAAAATTGCAATTCAAAGATCAGACAAATCTTTCACGAATGTATTTTTATTGGGAATATTCTTGCAAAGTGCTATTTTGTTCTCCAGCACATGAAGTTGTTTATTTTCTTTAGACAAAGGATCATCAAATGTTTCTATGCTTAAATGATTTATTACTAACTAGCTGCCAGGGGGTGACAGCATCAATGATGATGCATGTTGACATAATATAATAGGAGGATTTGCAATCAGTGGGTGGCCAGTCCAGGAGAGGTCGTCACAGGCTTACAAGGCATAGGATGCAAAACGGCTCTCGCCTTGTTTAATCTTTGACGTGTCGATACGGCGACACCCTTCTTCCAGAGTCCGGACACTTCTGCCGCCACCGGTAGTGATTCATGTTCACACATCTCTGCCTAACCAAATCACATCTGTTAAAGAGAAGAACATCTTTCTGATGAGGTCAGACATGCACCATTTTTACTGATGATTAGGCAGCAGAAGAAAACCCTGCAAATTGACAGTTTTGAATCCATTGCAGCCCTGCAGCAGTAGGCATTGGCTGGTGCACAGGAAGGCAACACTAGCATAGGATCCAAAGCATGATCGCATTGACACTGACCTCATATAATACAATGCAGGATCTGCAATCAGTGGATGGCCAGTCAAGGAGACGCTTACAAGGCACTGCAGTGACAGTTCTTCCTTTGAATTAACTGTTTCAGGTAAATGACTCTCGGCCTTGACGATGTCGACGGCGACACCCTTCTTCTGGACATTTCTTCCGTCGCCGGCGATGATTCGTGGCTCCACATCCCTTACTAGTAACAAAATCAGATCTGTATGTAACAATAAATCTTCATGACGAGGTCATCTGCGTCGTTTCACTGATGATTATGTAATTCTCAAATCCACTGTAGGAGGAGAAGGTAACAACAACTAGAGGGTCCAAAGTATGATGGCACTGACACTGACCTTCTTGGCCTCGTTTCCAGTTTAGAGAGCCTCTGACCAGGAGGATCTCTCTTGACCCTCCGTCCAGTCCAGGCACACCCATCCATCACTGGACGGGCTCTGATGGCGAGGTTTCGTTAGGTGGCGTGTCAGCGTCATCGGCGATCGATCGATGCCGCCGCGGCGGCCGCGGAAGAGCGCCGTTTGTGAAACAGACCTCACCAATGTTTATCATATGTGCTGCCTGTCGCTGTGAGCGCCGGCGGCCGACCGATCCTGCCTGCCGGCGCGCGAGGACGCGCTTCGCCGCCGACGACCCGGGATGGTTTCTTGTAAAGAACATTTCCTGAAGGCTTTGCTGGCTAGCTGAAGAAATCTTGCCAAGAAATCTTCTCATGGCTGGCTGGCTGGCTCTCCGGGAGAAATGTTCTGAGCAGGCGGTGCGAGAACACGCAGTTTAAAATTCGATTCGGTAAAAAGTCTTCACAGGTCGCAGTATTTTACTGGTCGGAGCCTGCGGTGAGCGCCTGGTTTCCGTTTTTTGACTGGCAAGACGGAGATACGATAAGTTACGCCTTCATCCGGAAATGTTTGCTCGGCCCAAGTCAAAGCTCGCTCGGATGCGGGCTTGCTCGACAACCGTGGAATAGCTTTAGCCCATTTTTTTTTATGTAACCATATACTCTATTAAACAAAATGTGTAAGACCTAGTTTGGCAACAAAGTTTTTTTAAAACTAAAGTATACTAGCTGAATGCCCGTGCGTTGCTACGGAAACTCAAAATTCTTTTCTACCGTGATTCTATTTCAGTCACGCCTTGTACTTCGTAGATGTCTTACTCAAACAATAGTATGTCACTCGCCACGGTGTGGCGGTGTTTCCTCCAACTCTGGTAAATCATTGTATAAGTTCTAACAGTTCATAAATTTGTAGTTGCTATGTGAAAGTATCATAAGTTTCAATGGCACAATTCAGCTTATCGGTACCTACATACCAAAGCAAAAGAATAAAGGGAATATAAACTACAAAAGCATCGATTGAACATTTGGATATGATGCCCCTTTTTCTTAATGAATTTACATCATCATCAGCCAGCGTAGAGAGGATGAATTACACTAAAAATGGACATGGAATAAGATGGTGTGGCATATTTACTATGCAGTACATGAAAAATGGAAATTTTTATTTAGTACAAATATACATTATGGGTAGAAGGTAAAACATCAGTCAATCTTACAAGGCTGTCAAAAGGATCTCCCAAACAGACCTAGAAAGCAACTTCTTCCTCCTTTGTGTTTCAACTCATTCCCGTCCTTTGTGTGTCAACTCACATGATATTCCCTTGAGGATTCAAGACAAATTCTAAACACTACGATCTGTCAAACATTTAGCAGGGTTGTCTATATATATTGAGTTATTTATTGTGTTTCAAATCTAAGGATAGAAAAAACTACATGTTGCTGTAGTTAGGGATGAAAATGGAGCAGTAAGTTTTCGACTTTTTAAAGAAAAAATGGAAACGGAATGACAATACGGACAGAGAAACAGAATTTGGGCCTGCACCCAGCTCACCTCTCCATCTCTCATATCTCCTGGCTGTTCCTAAAAAAAATCTCCTGGCTTCGGCCGCTCGACGCCCTGCTTCGGTCATCGCGCCTCTTCGGCCGACGCTCCGTTGCTCCGTCTGCTTACACCTCTGTAGGATGAGCCCGCTGGAGCTCATCATTTGTCGACTGTACATAATTCTGTAAGCTACTTTTACTAAAAAAAACCCGTTTACTATTTGGATGTCAGGCAATACAATCCTCAAGCTGGGCACATATTGGAATTTTCAAAATCGATTCAGCATCGCCCGGTTTAAATATTTGCCAAATCAGATCCTCGTTCCGGCATACTGAGTCTAAGCCAACAAATCTGCAACTGTACTCGGCTATATATTACCTTGGGGTGTACTTGGTCCCCCGGTACATCATCAATTTAAACAAACATAAGTCAGCCTAAGCTCAAGGTCTGAAGGCTGTAAGCAATACATCATGGCAGCAAATTAAATATTTGCAGTAAAGAGATATAAAACATATTTTTGTTGGTTTTCTAGAGGCAACAGCATCTCCGCCTCCGTGGTAATATTCAATCAATATACTTGAGAAGCACACACTAATAGCGTATTTCTGCTGAATACTACTCCTATAACCTAATGCGCCATTTCATACCAGGAAATTTCTACCATGAAAAATTACACCTTTTAATCATTTACCAAATTACATGTTTCAGCAAGTGTGCATCCCTGACACCAGTAGGCTCCGGTGACGAGGTTTGATCTCGTCAATGCTCATTGTTATGGACTTGGGTTTTGAAGAAGATGGGGATGCTGGAGATCGCAGAACGGTTAACAAACAAGCAACACGGGACACGAGGTTTACCCAGGTTCAGGCCCCCGGAGGGAAAACCGTACTCCTGCTTGTCTGTTCTTGATTACGGCGGAACCGGTGATTACAGGGGTGCGCAGATGCGATCTGGCGGGGAGGTGTGTATGCAAAAGTATGGGAGAGAGAGAGAGGTCTAGATCTGTAGATCTATTGTGGTCTAGTCTATCGGGGGTGGCCTCCTCGTTGGACCCTCCTAGCCTTTATATATGGGGAGGCTAGGTCTCAGGTACCGGTATGAGTAGGTTACAAGTTAGATTCGAACTCTAGTCTTCAGGTTTTCTTGTCTTGTGCGCTTGGGACTCCGTGTCCATATGAGCTTCGTTTCAGCCGAACCGTCATAGGCGTCATGGACCAGGGCAGGTCGTCAAGTGAGCCTTCCGTCGGGCTGGACCAGGTAGGCTAACATCGGGTACCCATAGGGTATAACCATGTCAGTAGCCCCCGAGTGTTCAGTCGAATCGTAGATTCGGCTGAGGACTCTTCAATCTTTCGGGTACAGCTGTTTTAGCAGAGCGCAGTCGTGTGCGTTATCAGGCCATCAGATGGTATCTGTAGGTCTTATCTTTACGTCGCAGACACAGCATCCAAATGTTTATCACCGCGGAGGTGTTTCGGGTGGCCAAGGAGAACGTTGCTCACTTAGCGTCAATTAGGGCAGAGTTGCCGAAAAGTTTTGCATGCTGATCCGAAGGATCGCACTCGAAGAATTCATAGGGTGCGCGACCAGCGCTTCCTATGGGAGTAGCCCCCGAGTGTCTGTTCGAGTCGTAGACTCGATCAGAGACTTTAATTCAGCCGTTGTTTGACTTCAGGTCCGTAGGACATAAATTTTTTCGGATGCTTGAATCCATCCTTCCTATGGGAGTAGCCCCCGAGTCCGTAGTGGAGTCGTAGACTCGACGTAGGACTCAAAGATCTTGTGTGTGCGCGACCAGCGCTCCAGTTTGGAGTAGCCCCCGAGTGTCCGACGGAGTCGTAGACTCAGGCAGAGACTCGAGTCTTGTATCATGTCGTTGTAGTCGGCAATCTCGTGGGCGTACCGCTGACCCGGAAGTACATCGGGTGCGCGACCAACGCTCCTGATAGGAGTAGCCCTCGAGTGTCTAATTGAGTCGCAGACTCGAGTGGAGACTCATGCGAGGAGAAACCACTGACCCGGAAGTGCATCGAGTCAGCGTCTCATGCATAAGGCCGGAAGTGCATCGAGTCAGCGTCTCATGCATAAGGAGCCAGGAGTCAACGTAGCGGAGTGATGCGGCATTTTAGCCGGAAGGACTCGATGTTGCGGGTGAAGTCGACGCCGTTTCTTCTGTCGGGTGCGCGGCCAGCGCCGCTTTTGTTGATGATTGATGTGGTCATCCGAGGAATGCTTCGACTCGGGTCTTGGCATTTGTTGACGTGACTGGTGCTGGTCGACTCCGTTGGAGGACTCGACAGAATAGCTCGGCGCATTTGACATCCTTGTAAGCTGCAGAAAAAACATGACGAATTGTGAAGTACTTGTATCTTGTAAAGAATATTTGCCTTTCGGCTTGTATAGTAAGATTCTGGTGCCGATCGAGTCGACACTTTTACACTGTATGCTAGGCCTTTTCGTTAGCCTGATTACCCTTAGTCTTAGTACCTTGCCGAGGCACTCGGAGTTCAAGGATTCGACGGTCAGGCAGAATCAGTTACTCGGGCTGTCGCGTTCGAGGTGCTCGAGTGCGTGGAGTCGATGGCACATTAGAATACTCGAAGAGGGCGCAGCCCCCGAGTGTTTCGAGTGCGATTAAAGTAAGAAAGAAAATAAACTCTGAGTAGAGAACTTAGCTTTGTTGGTTGTCGTGCGAAGTTGACACGGGTCGCGAGAGCCAACGCAACCGGCGGGTCGCGGGAGACGATGCAACGGGGATCGAAGTAGATAGTGACTCGTCGGAGTCGAAGGACGTGGCGGGTCACCGTACACGAAGACATAGCGAGTTGTCACTGCCGAAGACCGCAACAGATCGCCGCAGCCGAAGACCGTAGCGGGTCTCCGCATCCGAAGTATGTACCAGGTCATCGCAGCTGAAAGACACATTGGGTTACCGACGCCGAGGGAGCCCCCGAGTCGAAGACCACACCGGGTCACCGCAGTAGAAAGCCGCGGCTGGTCGCCAAAGCGGAGGGAGCCCCCGAGCCCCCGAGTCTTCAGAGCCGAAGATCGTAGAGAGTCGCGCGCTAGTGTCGGCGCAACCCCCGGGCGTAGAGTTATCACGTTCGACTGAGTCATCGGGCAAACGTGTGGTCGAGATCGCGCGTAGCGGACGTAGTCTATGCGGCAGTTGGGAGTCGACGCGGTCGATGAAGCAGGCGCAGCGGCGCCATCAGATTTTTTTGTCATCCGAAGATGACGCGCGTGGACGATGCGGATAAGGTAAGGCATCCCGACGAATTAACCGCGCGGATGGACGTCAGGTTCATCTTTCCGCGGACGCTATTTAGGATCCAGGTTTCCTCGTACGTGCACGCACAAGATATTAGATAATTAGTCAATGAAATATTCTAGTAGTAATCATAGTAATTAGTGTATAGCAATTAGTGGAGAGAGATCGATGCATTGCCGATCTGATGCATGCGTTTAAAGCACTCCACGTTCTTGGCCTTGCTTGATCCAGCGACAAAAGCTGGCTTCTTTATCCCTTGAGCGTGACCGATTGACAAGATCTGACATGGGCCTTTTACTTTTGCCTTGAATCAACTTAAGATCCACTACCGCATACAAATGTACAGACTCGACGCAGCCGTAGACTCCAGATCAACAGCGTGATCGCCAAGAGAAGCTAATGGGTTCACGAGCTTAATCGGATCTGGTGTCCTCCATCCGAGAGCGGTGCTTGTTGCCTTGGTTGCCGTTCGAGCTGGAGCCGATGCCCATGGCGGAGAATGCAGCTCGTCGCGCACTGGATTCCGAGGCTGCTTGCTTGCGTTTGTCAAGCACCTCTTGCATCTTGACCTGCTTCTTGTGCTCCTCGATGAGGAGTCAGTGGTATGCCATCAGCAGGTCCCGTGAGGCGTCTGCAGGCAGGACCGTGCTGCCCGCCATGGCGGCGCGTGCTTGGGCCCATCCTTCTTTGTTAAGGCGGATGACGTGGCCGGTGTTATCCCCTTCGGGTGGGGGGGGCTGGCTTCTTCTGTTCCCGCTTCTGTCCTGCGGGTTAGGTGGCGGGTTGGGCGGCGGGTTGGGCGCTTGCTGATCCACGTCGCTCTGAATGACTACGGCGCATTGGTAGCGCTCGTAGATTAGTCCGCTGCTGCCGCAGCTTTCGGATCCGGAACCGTAGGTCCCTTCATCCGATGGCGGATCGCACATATCGGAGTTGTAGCTGCTGCTGTCGTAGGACTCATCTGTTGATGATGATGTGCGTAGCACAGGGTGTGGTGCCCACGAAGCGGGCCTGGTCGATGGCAGGGGCACCCGCTCAGGGAGGCGGAGGGTGCCAGTTTGCCCCACCTGAAAGCAGAAGCTCCCGAACAGGATCTCGAGTCCGTCGCCTACAGGCTCGAAGTCCTTCATGGTGGCCGGCGAGTGGGCGGTGAAGTCGAAAGCGCCGAAGAGGAGGTGACTCTCCGTCGCCGCAGAGTTGTAGATCGTTCGGTTTGGGACCGTCACGATCGCACAATCAACGTCCCCAGTTCCCACAGACGGCGCCAATTGACGAGGTTTGATCTCGTCAATGCCCATTGTTATGGACTTGGGTTTTGGAGAAGATGGAGATGCTGAAGATCACGGAACGGTTAGCAAACAAGCAACACGGGACACGAGGTTTACCCAGGTTTAGGCCCCCGGAGGGAAAACCCTACTCCTGCTTGTCTGCTCTTGATTACGGCGGAACCGGTGATTACAGGGGTGCGCAGATGCGATCTGGCGGGGAGGTGTGTATGCGAAAGTATGGGAGAGAGAGAGAGGTCTAGATCTGTAGATATGTTGTGGTCTAGTCTATCGGGGGTGGCCTCCTCGTTGGACCCTCCTAGCCTTTATATATGGGGAGGCTAGGTCTCAGGTACCGATATGAGTAGGTTACAAGTTAGATTTGAACTCTAGTCTTCAGGTTTCCTTGTCTTGTGCGCTTGGGACTCCGTGTCCATATGAGCTTCGTTCCAGCCGAACCGTCATAGGCGTCATGGACCAGGGCAGGTCGTCGAGTGGGCCTTCCGTCGGGTTGAACCAGGTAGGCTAACATCGGGTACCCGTAGGGTATAACCATGTCATCCGGTCAAACACAACCTTTGTTCAGTCCAATAGCACCGATGATTTATCTGTGCATAAAAATAAGGTTCTGTTGAATGTATCGGAGGAGTCATTAAGTATAGCTGTCTAAGACTATTTTATCAGGAAACAAACAGATCCGGTTAGACATCTACAGAATCTTTCTAAAAACCAGACCAGATTGTCAAGCAATCGAATTAGCAATAATCCACGCCAAGAGTTAACAGAGCACGTCAAAACGACGAAATCACAAATTGGAGGGACCCGAACTCTGATCCAATTGGTGCATAGCCCGATCCTAAGCGACAAAGCACCGCGTCACACACGACGCACCCAACACCTCAATTCTAGCCATGAGGATTGGGGCGTAAAAGGTAGTGGGCGCGGTGAGGCGATACCTGCGAGATTAGGAGGTCAACGGCGACGTCCAGGAGTGTGGCGTAGATCTCGGCCTTGGTGCAATCGTCCAGGATCCCCTTGTCGCCCTGCACCAGCTTCCTCGAGGTCGGCAGGATATCAGCCCCCTCCCGCCGCCACCCCCTCTCATGATGCCCACTCCTGATCCGACGGCGACGAGCTTCGGAAAGGAGTTAGCCAGCGGCGCCCATCTCACCTTCCGGCCGCTTGAGCCTCTCCCATCTCGTCGGTTCCTGCTACCTCGGCCACGGCGGCCTGCAGCAAGCCGAGAAGCGCGAGTCCAGCGACTCTCGATCCTCTGCTCTCACCGGTGGAGCATGAGGAAGGGGGGGGAGAAGGGCGTTGCTCGCCGGCAGGGAGAGGATTTAATGATTGTGACGTGATTTAAGGAGAGTTTAAGGGAGGTTACATGGTTTCAGGAGAGATTCACGCGTGATGATAGAGAAGTAGAGAAATGGGATAAGGTTTGTTAGATGCAACGTGTGAGTTAAGATAGATAGGTGTGCGGTGGCATTTTTTATGTAATTTTTGCATGTGTGAGACGAGACATTCATCACGTTTTTGAAATTAATAGTAAAGATTGATACCATATTATTTTAGTGCCTAGCAAAGTAATATTTTAGTTTTCCTCTTTTCTCAGTTTTTTTAAAAAGAGGGTCCAACCTCTTTCTCAAATACTTAAAAAAAAACCATACTTTTAGAGGATACTTCAGTTTTAAAACCATATTATTTGTTGGATCCAAACACCTCAAAATATTTAATACTTCAATTTTTTTAAAACCAAAGTATTCTCTTAATACTCCAAAAATACTTAGATACCAAACAGAACCTAAGTCATCATATGAAATAAAAATATGTGTCAAGCAACTTTGCACAAAGAACCCCATAAGGAGTAAAACTACAAGTCCACCCTTGGAGGAACTTGTGGCTTGCCGAAACGTCGTCCACCGTTGCCACCATGGCCACGCTCGAAAAAGAGGCGAATAGCCGCCATACCAAGATCTGGAGAGCACCTTCGCATACAATGATGCTTTTTGAGCAGATGAATCGGATCGCCGTGAGCAACGAGGCCGAGACTTTGTGGCATGTCGGCCAGGATCTTTCCCGTGATCACCAGATCCCAACGCCGTTAACTTCATCCGATGTAGTCGAAGAAGACGAACGCCGTCGCCCGCCGTCATCCACGCACCCAACTGCAAGACAACAAACACAACTATAGCAGCTGACAAGACCGCCACCCGCGAGGGTGCCAACCGCCGACTACCAAACACGAATCTCATCGGATCCAGAGATCCGCTAGACGACCGGAACACCTGTCCCCAAACACTATCATTTAGAGCGACGTTGAGATGGAGGAAGAGCAGAGGAAAATTGTTCTGACGCAACACCTTCTTCTTCATAAAAACGACGCCTCAAGAAAACACTAGACCAATCCTAACTACAGGCCGAAGCACCAGGAAACCCACCCCTCCCGTCACCGGAGCGGCAGATGGAGTAGCCGGGGGCAGATGCGATCGCGATCCGAACAGTTCAAGTGGTCATTGTTAATAGCTTTAGCCCATTGAGAAGCCCAAATACTGCAACTCATTTGAGCCCACAACCCAAACCCGGGCGTCCGTGGCCCCTTATCCCCTCCGTTGCCCTCGTTCTCAGTCAGTCAGTCACCTTCCCTGTCCCCAAACTCGCGTCCATGGCGTTCACCGCACCGGCGGGGCTGGGAGGCAGCCTCCTTTCCCTCTCTCTCTCCGCCTCCCCCACCTCCACCTCGTCATCCTTCCTCCTCCGCGCTGGCGGCGACTCCCCTCAACGCTGGAGGCTCCGCCGCTTAGCCGCCCCACGGAGCAGGGTAAGCTCTGCACCCACTCACCTCTTTCCCACCATATTGTTCTTGTAGTTTGTAATTAGATTCGGGAGCTACGACATGGAGGCTGCGACGAAGCCGTCGCAACCCTCAAGGGAGCAGGGTTTATGGCATTTCAGTTTTTGGGTTCAGCTCACAAAAAATATTTTTGGGCTGGGAGATCAAGAGCTGCAATAACTCTGTGTGTAGATTAGATTGCATTGTATCAGTTATAGGTTTCAGTAATCAGGATCTCGGGTCAGGTTTTGATTTGACATGGTAGGATGCTTCTGTTATTGGTAGAATAAAACCTTGTGCACCTAGTGTCAGTTAGTTCAGAGTTTCAGTTAGCCGCATAACTCTGTGCGGTTGCCTGCGGGCGTTTTGGTAAAATGCAGGCTGTTTTCAGAGTAGCAGCTGCCGGCATCATCGCGAGCTCGAACCAGTCATGGAATGGCATGGCATGACGAACGGTATCGTGGAGCGCGTTTAGCGTTCTTCTGTTAGAGTCCCGTGTTCTGAATCTGAATAAAAGGAATGAAAGAGAGCTGAAAAGCTGTGCGCAAAATCTTGTGTGCTCATCGTCTTCCTCTGTCTGTCTTGTGCGTGCGAGTGATTCCTGGAGCTCTGCTGACAATACCGATTGTACAACTGTGTATTAGGGAGAGAGCAGGAGAAGATGGAATGGCCACATATCTGGCTGTGCCGGTGAAGCGAACTTGGTGATCGAGGACGATACGGTAAATGATGCTGCTGCTGATGATGCCAGCGCAGACCAAACTGCCGATGCCAATACTGAAACTGCTGATGTGCTTGAGTCCTTGAACCCTGACAACGTTGATTCGGTTTACTGGATAAAGCAGCAACCTCTCCCTTATCCTACTGTAAGTAAAAGTGCCTATTCTCAATGTTTGGTGCAGAGGATGGGGTGACGGACAAGGGATTGTTATGCAGGATGCTCTAGAGCCGTACATAAGCAAGGAGACGGTGGAGCAGCACTGGGGAGTTCACCAGCACAAGCACATCGAGAGGCTCAATGGCATGATTGGTGGCAGCCAGTGGGAAGGGATGTCGATTGGGCAGATGATGCTCACCTCATTCAGCGAGGGCAGGGAGCCACCCCAAGCTCCCTTCTTCCATGCCGCACAGGTAGCATTCTATACTATATGGAACCGTCTATCATGGTTTTCTATATGCTTTACATGCCTAATTCTTGGCTATGCCTTGTAGATATGGAACCATGATTTTTACTGGCGATCAATGAAACCTGGTGGTGGGGGCATGCCCCCAGATCGGCTTCTCAAGTTTATAAACAGAGACTTTGGATCCTATGATGGCATGATCAAACAATTCATGGATGCTGCATTAACTCAATTTGGTTCTGGATGGGTTTGGCTTTCTTGTAAGTGATGATAAAAACTAGATTTGTTAGCTTTATTTACCAGTTTGAAAACTTGGGACAAGTGCTGTGAATGTGATGAACTGAACTCTCCTCATGTAACTGCTTTTAGATAAAGGGAGCAAGTTGCCTCATGTGACTTCAAAAAGCCCAATCCCATCTGACAATTATGGTAGGCTGGTCATCTCAAAGTCTCCAAATGCTATCAATCCTCTTGTCTGGGGCCACTCTGTGAGTACCTGCAACTATTTTCCCTACATCATTCTGCAGTGTATATTGTGTACTCCCTCCGTCCTAAAATAGATGTCTTAGATTTGTCAAAATTTGGATGAATCTAGACACTATTTAGTATATAGGTTCATCCAAATTTTGATAAATCTAAAACATCTATTATGGGACAGAGGGAGTACTTAATTTTGGAAGCTTGTATTGCTCTTCTTATTTATCCTTTCGAGTCTCCTTTTATTTATACTTTTGAGAAAAATGGAATTTTCTTATATACTGTCAGCCCCACGCGTACTATATTCCACAGTGATTTGATATTCATTTCTTTATATTGTTCTTGCCAGCCACTCCTTGCGATCGATGTTTGGGAGGTATTTACACATAGTTCATTTTATTTTCCATGTACTTTCCTTAATATAATTTAACTTCACTAACAAATTATCTGTCTTGGGAACAGCACGCATACTACCTGGATTATGAGGTTAGATGCCAGTGGTGCTCGTGATTTCCAGTAATTATCGTTGCCATATTCACTTACTTAGCTTGTTCTGGTTACATGAATGTAGAATCGAAGGGCTGAATACGTCTCTGCGGTTCTAGAGAAGCTTGTATCATGGGAAATGGTGGAGTCTAGGCTTCGGAAAGCTGTCCTGCGAGCAATAGAAAGAGATGGTCAAACCAGCACAAAGCAGCGAAGGAAGGAAGGCCGCGCCGGAGATGCAAGCACCAACGGTGAGGCAAGGAGGCGACCAAGAAGTCAGGATCAGCAGGCCCCTTCCAGCGTGACAATGGTGCCTGCAGGTGAGGCAGTACCGAGCTGAGTCTCAAGGCTGGCTGACTCGTAACACAGGCAGGCAGCTATATCCCAAATCCCTCTAGAACCGTAGTTTCTGAAGACTGTGCACCGCACTGCAGGAGGCACTTGGTGACCATTGTAGCACAATCTGGACGCCCCAGTTTTTGTCCATGTTTGTTGAATAGGAGTGTAGCATGTCTGTACCACTTGACCAGCAAGCACCAATGTTGGTTGGATAGGCTAAATTTTGGTAAGTAGCCTGAGGGTCTGATGTCCTGTATGGATGTAGAGATAGGCTTAGGAGGTGGACTGTAGTCTTAGTGGACTTGCTTGAAGAGAAATCACAATTTCTGTCCCTTTCTTTTTGAACATGAATATCAACAATTTTCATTCGATGCTCACAATGTTGCTGCTACCGAGCCAACTTAGAAGAGGATTCATTTGAGCCAACTAGAAGAGGATACCTGTGTTATGGATCTATTTACCCTATGCCGACCGTCCGTCTATGATCTGTGTTATAGTGGAGCTCCTGTTGTGTCATGTTTGGCACGCATGATCACAGGTTATTATTTACAACTCCGTTGTGCTATTTCAGTGCTGTTGTTTCTGGTCTGTCCTGTTATGGATCTACGTATTTACCATATGTCCTGAACTAGTATGCTTGTTCAAGTCTGCAATCAGGACATGCTACCACCGAGGACAAGGAAGAAGAGCTACTGCAAGCAGATGGGTATCACGAGTACTTTTCTGACGATGAAGATCTCAAGTGACCGGGTGCTCTTCGATCCAGGCTAGAACATGATCCATTTGGCCCATTACGTATCTACATTCTACTCCTAACTATCCGCTGGTTTTATTTTTGCGAGAGCTTAATTTAAAATACCCCTCCGATCCAAATTTGGGGGCTGGCAGTGTGGTAAAGCTTAATTTAAAATACCCCTCCGATCCAATTTTCTGCGAAAGCATTTGTGGTTTTATTTTCGACGGATGACAGTGTGGTTTTTTAGAAGCCAGCACTGGTAATTTCGAGGCTGTGAAAAAAGTTCCGCAGAAATACGAGGTTTGTTCCGCAGAAATACGAGGTTTGCTTGGGTAAACGTGTAAATATGCAGAAGTCATCCAGCGTTTTTGGCTAAGTTACCATTGCATGGCTAGCATCAGCCACAGGCGTCGCAGTCGAAGGGACAGAACACCTTCGCAGGAGGTGACGCGGGCTGAGCATTCGCCGTAGCAGCAGGCTGCTGATGGGCCGCGACAGGGGGCGACGAGGAAACCGGCCCAGGCGCCGTGGGTGCAGAGGAGGAGGCCAGCCCGGAGGGGCGAGCCACGGGAGGCTGCCCACGCGCTGGCGAGAGAGGCGTAGCAGACGACCTCGGATCACACGCCCCCGCATGCACGTCGATCACCGGGATGCCATGCACGTCGATCATGGGCGATGGAGAAGCAACGTCTTCGGCGGAGTCCTGTGCAAAAGAGGAGCTGCCTGGAATAGGCATGTCAGTGGACACATAAGATATGTCATACGCATAGTGGTACTCATAACCGGTTCATCGGACAGATAGGATAGCGCATCCGCAAGAGTGGAGGCATCGACTATAACACCGGGAGAGGCGTAAGGAAAACGGATTCATCGAAGACGATGTCACGAGAGATATAGATCCGACCTATGGAGCGGTCCAGACACTTGTACCCTTTGTGTATGTGACTGTACCCGAGAAAAACGCATATAATAGAGCGGAACGCGAGCTTATGAGCGTTGTACTTGTGTAGGCTAGGCCAACATGCGCAGCCAAAAGTATGAAGGAAGGAATAACCGGGTTGGACTTTGAGAAGCCAATGAACTGGCGTGTCCTGCTGTAAAACATGGGTGGGCATGCGGTCAATGATATAGCAGGCCGTAAGAAAATCTTCATCCAAAAAACGCAAAGGAAGGGATGAATGGGCTAAGACAGCCAGACACGTTTCTACCAAGTGAAGGTGCTTGCGCTCGGCTACCCCGTTTTGCTGCGAGGTACGAGGGCACGAAACACGATGAATGATGCGAGTGCGCTAAAAATAGCGATGCAACCTATGATACTCGCCTTCCCAATCCGACTGAACGGCTTTGATTTTAGTGTCTAAGAGACGCTCAACATGATTCTGGAACTCATAAAACACTTTCTCAACATCAGACTTGTGCTTGAGGAGATAAATCCAAACAAGACGAGAGAAATCATCGACAAAGCTAACATAATACTTATACCTCCGGAAGATGCAATAGAAGGACCCCAAACATCGGAGTGAATTAACTCAAGAGTCATAGTGGAAACACGATGAGAAGCATTATAATGCAATTGTCGACTCTTAGCACATTGACAAGTATCACAAACTGAAGTCTAAGTATTGGAAGAACACGTTAAATCATTATTCCTAACAATATTTTGAACTACAATATTGGTGGGGCGGCCGAGGCGATGATGCCACTAGGCGGTGGTGGTGCAGGTGCTAGATGACGCTTGGCGAAAAGACGTGGATGACACATGGCCAAACGGGATGGGGTAGAGACCTCCTTGACTTTTACCGTGAAGGAAAACCCTCCATGTGACCTTGTCCTTGACAAGAAAAAAGAAACGATGAAATTCGACGAAAACATCATTGTCACAAACAAGGCGAAAGACAGAGAGAAGGTGCTTGATAATGTGCGGACATAAAGGATATTCTTCAAGTGAAGGGATGAAACGACTAATTTAGAGTGACCAATATGCGAAATAGACAAACCTGCACCGTTGGCCATTTGCACTTGATCCTTCCCGCCATAGCTCTCATGAACGTGGAGACGCTGGAGATCACTCGTTAGGTGATCGGTGGCACCCGTATCCAGATGCTAGTACTGCTCGTTGGAGGAGGTCGATGTAGCGTTGCCGGAGCGTTGGTCCTGATCGTAGCGCCCGTGACAATCATTTGCCTCATGCCTCCAATTTATGCAAATTTGGCACAGGGGGCGCCATCGGTGGTTGCGGCCATCGTTGCGTCGACGGTCCTGTCCTCCTTGGACGCCATTGCCCTGGCTGTAGCCTCCTTGGGCCAGGCCGTTTTGCCCCTGCGGTGCACCACCCGCGGGGCGATCGCCACCAGGACGGCTGTTGTCGTACGGGCGCCCAGGGTTGGTGGAGTAGAGCGGGCGCGACGCGAGGTTTGCCGAGGACGACCAATCCCTGGTCTCCGCTTGCTGCTTCTGGAGTGCCTTGTAGTTCAGGACCTGGGAGTAAAACATCCCGAGCGTGACGGGGACTCCCGCAAAGCCCGTGCCAACGGCGATGGGGTTGAAGCCAGGGCCGATCCCGCTCAACATGATGTAGATGACCTTTTCATCGCGAAGAGGGGATCCAGCCGCGGCCATCGCATTAGCGAGGGCTTTCACCTTCTGCATGTACTCGTCGGCGGTCTTGTGTTCCTTCCTTAGCCCCTGGATCTCGCGCCGGAGAGCATGGATGCTGGCGCTGTTCTCGACAACGTACATGGCGTGGATGGCACTCCAGGCCGTTGCAGCCGAGGTGCAACCGATGAGCTGGGCTGAGATGTCCTCGTGCATCGAGGAGAGAATATGACCGAGGACCTTTTGGTCTAGGGTCTACCACTGCGCGTAGTCGGGGGTGGTGACATCGACCGCGTCGGCGCCGGTTACTTCCTTGACAGTTGGGGGCGGCACATTGGCCTACCTGTCAAGTAAGCCATGACGGTGGGCACCGGCGAAGTTGGGAAGGGAGAGGGCCTTCCATAGGATGAAGTTGCTGCCGCTCAGACGAACGACGATGGTGGGGAGGACGAGTGCAGCCACCGTGGTAGATGGAGGCGCGATGATGGGGCTGACGATGGTGGAGGTGAGGCTTGATGAGGTGGATAGAGCGAGCGCCGAGTTGGTGGCCATCGCTGCGGGCATACAAAGGCGGTGTGACCGACTAGGGTTTCTGGCGGCACGGCGGCGGCAGAAAGAGCCCTAAGGTTTAGGCTTTGATACCAAGTTAAAAGAAGTGTTTAGGGTTTTTCATGGGCAAAGCCTCACCACATCTCTCCTTTATATGATGATGAGAGGGGTTACATACGTACTTACGTGTACAAATACATGACATGAAAATACACAGCTAGAACTATTTTATCATATTGAAGGTCATACAGGCGGAGGTGTGATCATTAGAGATACCATGGGTCTCCTGTTGCTGGGGCTTAGTGACGGATCCGAAGAGAGTTGAATTGAATTGCTAGCATGTCGCAGCGCTACTCGGTTTGCTAAGGAGATGGGTGTGTGGAAGATCATTCTGGAGACAAATTGTACGGGTGTTGTGGGGAAGATTCGAAGGAAATAATTGGATCGCTCAATGCATGGTCCCTTGGTTGAAGACATTAGTTGCTTAGTGAAGTTGAGGCTTCTTTGGTTAGTCATGTGCGGCGTTCGGGGAACGAAGTAGCACATAAGTTTGCAAAAGTAGGCTGCATGAATAAAATGTGCAATAGCTGGGTAGACTCGCTACCGTACTTGGTTTGAACATGTTGGCCTTTGACATGTGTGAGTAATAACGATGCAACCAATTGATCTAAAAAAAGGTTGTGTGTATCTATGAAGGAAAACAATATTACTATCCCGGGGATAACGCCTCGCAATCTCCCGGGTCGCGGCCTCGCTTGTTCGGCTCGTTTGGTCACGCAGTGATAACGTGGGTGGGATCCTGTTTTATCTCTCCCCTATTTCTTCGAGGTAGTTTCCGTTCACACAAATTGGCCCTCTGTCGCCATGGGAAGCATCACAGCCGGTCATCGCCTCCGCCGCCGAAGCTCGCCGCACGCTCAGCCGTCTCCACTTCCAGAGCTAGCCGTGCGCCGCTGTAGCTGGTCGCGCCTTCTCCTTGCCCTGCATGGCCGCGCGTCGCCCGAGTTCGCCACACGCACGCTGCCGGAGCTCGCGCGCCCGCTCCTTGCCTCGCACCGCCGCGCCGCCGAAGCTCGCCACACTCACGCCGCCAAAGCTCGCCACACTCACGCCGCCAAAGCTCGCCGCGCCCACTCCTTCCCGCCGCCGGAGCTCATCGCCTTCCCATCTTGCCGGCTAGAGCTCGCCACCCTACAAACGGAGCACCGACGCAGCGAGATGGCGAGCCTGGTCCCTTGCACGTGCTCACCTCTGGAAGGGGCGTCGCCGGACGTCGCCCCGCTGCTCTGACCTCCGTCGAGGAACACTGATTCGTGTAGCGCCCCGTGCATGCTACCTACACCGGAAGATTTTGCTACCCATGACCATTGTCATTGCTACCGACGGCCGGCGGATTTTCTACGGACGGAGCGACAGATTTTTATGTTGGGGATTTTTTGCTACGGTCACGGGATTTGCTATATACATATACTTTTTTTTGCTCCAAGTGTTGTGTGTTTTTGCTGTAATATTGTAAAACGTTTGCTACAAGATGACCGATGAAAGCCTCTGGAGAAGTCGTTTTGCTAGGTAGCAACTTTTTTGCTACAAGGTCTCTGGTGATATCGCCTGCGAAATCTATTTTTTTTGGCTACATTAGCATATTCTGTTTGCTACCACCATTTTGTGGTGTTGCTACAATAGCTTAATGTTTTTGCTACGAGGTCTCTGACAAGGTTTTTTCCGCCGAGTCTCCGATGATATTTTCCGGTTTTTCTACATTAGTAAAAACAATACTACAAAGTATCCGACGAGGGTTATCTTTTTTGTTATGTTTTTGTGTGAAACGAACTGGACATTATGTAGCAAACGTGGAATTTAAAAAACACGTGTCAGCAGAAAGACCCGAGGATCGGAAGTTCTGATACCTTGGGGATGCGTAGCAACGCCCATCGATGAATTGTCTTGGCTGGTCAACTTATCTCCTCTCTATAAAAATGGCGCAAGTGAGGGTGACCGACGACAATACACCAGTAGCTCACCTTGTGACCTAGTGTATGCTCCACGAGGCAGTTAATTAGGCTTATGTTGACAGCTAGATAGAAGCAAATGGGTTGACATCACATATATATATTCTGTTAGTTTTGTTTAATCCATGTTGCTTGTTCCTGGATGAAAGTCATGATTATTGGTCCTTAATTTCTATTGAGTTGAGTGATTGTTGGATTGGTTGCTCATCTTATGTCATCTCTTTTCTAAGTGCATTAGTGACCGTGACCCACTTCAATATATTAGTATCCTATATTCTGACCAAATGAATTCTCCACGAGGCTATCACTTGTGTTTGGTTGCACTGAATTTGGCTTGGAATCAGGAACTGAAAATTGGGCTTGTAGTTCCGGTGTCTGGTAAGGCTAGGAATTGACCCATGAAAATTGGACCTAATTTTGCGTGGTGCAGGGTTGCGTGCGAAACATGCCTAGGCCAAACCAGAGGTATAGACCTCGGAAAGAATCTGAAATACTTCTCCCTCGCTCGCGTCTGTTTGCGTATCCTCCCTCGCTCGTGACTCCTGACCTATACACCGACAATGGCGCAGGTAATGCGTCCCTCCCCCTCCCCTTTCCATCTCCCCCATGGCCACCCCCTCCCCACTCTTTGAACCCTTACTATGGGTACGTGCAGACTGATGGCAGGATGAACCCGATACATGTTTAAGAGTTATGATGAAAAACTTGTCGTTTTCATGTTTTATGGCCATTTTTATGAGCTATTCCCTACAGTTTTGTGGTTTCAAGTAGATTTTTATGCTCGTAAAATCAGATACATGTTTGAAAGATATGACCAAAAAGTGGTCGTTTTTGTATTTTATGATAGTTTTTATGAGCTATTGCCCACAATTTTGAGCTTCCAAGGCTATTTACAACGACCGTAACTCTCGATACATGTTTTAGAGTCATTACAAAAACTCGTTGTTTGCGCGTTTTATGTCCATTTTCATGTGCTATTGCACACAGTTTGGGGGTTTCAGGGAGATGTGGGTGGACCATAAGACCCGATATATGTTTAATAGATATGGCAAAAACTCATCGTTTTCATGTTTAATGGCCGTTTTCATGAGCTATTTCTCACAGTTTTTGGGTTCTAGGGTTTTTTACAATGACCATGTTTTGCGAGTTATGACAAAAACTCGCCGTTTTTGTGTTTTATGACCGTTGAGCTATTTCCCACAATTTTGGGGTTGCACGACAATTTACAACGACCGTAGGATCCGATATATGTTTGAGAGTTATGACCAAAAAACTCGTAGTTTTCGTGTTATATGGCGTTTTCGTGATCTATTGTCCATAGTTTTGGGGTTCCAAGAAGATTTGCATGGCCGTCAGACTTAGTACGTGTTTGAGATATATGACCAAAAACTCGTCGTTTTCGCGATTTATGGCCGTTTTCATGAGCTATTGCTCACGATTTTGGGGTTCCAGGGCTATTTACAATGACCACACAGACCCTATACACGTTTTACGGGATATGACCAAAAAGGGGTAGTTTTAGCGTTTTATGGCACTTTTCATGAGAAATTGCCCACATTTTTTGAGTTCCAGGGCTATTTACAACGACCGTAGGTCACGATACATGTTTGAGAGTTCTAAAATAACTCATCATTTTTGTATTTTATAGCCGTTCAATGTGCGATTGACCAAAGTTTTAGGGTTCCAGGGCGATTTAGAGCGACTGTAAGACCCGATAGATGTTTGAGAGATATGACCAAATACTCGCCATTTTCGTATTTTATGGTCGTTTTCATGAGCTATTGCCCATAGTTTTGGGGTTCTAGGGCTATTTACAATGACCCTAAGAACCGATACATGTCTTACGAGTTATGACCAAACACTCGTTATTTTCGTGTTTTATGGCCGTTTTCATGAGCAATTGCCCACATTTTTGCGTTCCAAGGCGATTTTCGTGGCCCGTAAGACCCAATAAATGTTTGGGAGGTATGACCAAAAACTCGTTGTTTTCGTGATTTCTGGCCGTTTTCATGAGCAATTGCCCACATTTTTGGGGTTCCAAGGCGATTTTTGTGGCCCGTAAGACCAAATACATGTTTGAGAGTATGAGCAAAAAATGGTCATTTTTGCGTTTTATGGCCGCTTTCATGAGCTATTGCCCATAGTTTTGGGGTTCTCGGGCTATTTACAACGACCGTTACTCCCAATAAATGTTTGAGAGTTATGACAAAAACTTGTCGTTCTCGCGTTTTATGGCAGTTTTCATGAGCTATTGCTCACAGTTTTGGGGTTCTAGGGCTATTTACAATGACCATAAGACTCAATACATGTTTTGCGAGTTATGTCAAAACACTCGTTGTTTTCGCATTTTATGACCGTTTTCATGAGCTATTGTCCATAGTTTTGGTGTTATTGGGCGATTTGCACGGCCCATAAGACCCGATATATGTTTGAGAGGTATGACAAAAAACTGGTTGTTTTCGTGTTTTAAGTACATTTTCTTTAGCTATTGCCCACCATTTTGGAGTTTTAGAGCAATTTAAAAAGACCGTAGGAGCCGATACATGTTTGAGAGTTATGACGAAAAACTTGTCGTTTTCATGTTTTATGGCCGTTTTTATGAGCTATTGCCCACTCATTTTGTGGTTCCAAGGAAATTTTTATGGCCCGTAAGACCAGATACATGTGTGAGAGATATGACCAAAAAGTGGTCGTTTTTGTGTTTTATGGCCATTTTCATGAGCTATTGTCCATAATTTTTTGGGTTCCAGGGCTATTTACAACGACCGTAACTCCCTATACATGTTTTAGAGTTATTACAAAAATTCATTGTTTTCACGTTTTATGGCCATTTTCATGTGCTATTGCCCATGATTTGGGGGTTCCAGGGTGATCTGGGTGGGCCGTAAGACCCGATATATGTTTAAGAGATATGACCAAAAACTCATCATTTTCGTGTTTGATGGCCGTTTTCATGAGCTATTGCCCATATTTTTTAGGTTCCAGGGCTATTTAGAATTACCATGTTTTGCGAGTAATGAAAAAAACTCGTCGTTTTCATGTTTTATGGCCGTTTTCCTGAGCTATTGCCCACATTTTTGCGTTCCAAGGCAATTTTTGTTGCCCGTAAGACCCAAAATATGTTTGGGAGATATGACCAAAAACTCATCGTTTTCGTGATTAATGGCCGTTTTTATGAGCATTTGGCCACTTTTTTGGGGTTCCAAGGAGATTTTTGTGGCTAGTAAGACCAAATACATGTTTGAGAGTATGAGCAAAAAGTGGTCATTATTGCGTTTTATGGCCGCTTTCATGAGCTATGGCCCACAATATTGGGGTTCTTGGGATATTTACAACGACCATAACTCCTGATAAATGTTTGAGATTTATGACAAAAACTTGCCGTTCTCGCGTTGTATGGCAGTTTTCATGAGCTATTGCTCACAGTTTTGGGGTTTTAGGGATATTTACAATGACCGTAAGACTCGATTCATGTTGTTCGAGTTATGATAAAATACTTGTTGTTTTCTCATTTTATGACCGTTTTCATGAGCTATTGCCCATAGTTTTGGTGTTACAAGGCGATTTGCACGACCCATAAGACCCGATATAGGTTTGAGAGGTATGATAAAAAAACTCATTATTTTTGTGTTTTAAGGCCATGTTCATGAGCTATTGCCATAGTTTTAGAGTTCTAGGGCAATTTAAAAAGACTGTTGGAGCCGATACATGTTTGAGAGTTACGACGAAAAACTTGTCGTTTTCATGTTTTTTGGGCGTTTTTATGAGCTATTGCCCACAATTTTGTGGTTCCAAGGTGGATTTTGTGGCCCGTAAGACCAGATACATGTTTGAGAGATATGAAAAAAAAGTGGTCGGTTTCATGTTTTATGGCCGTTTTCATGAGATATTTGCCCACAATTTTTGGGTTCCAGGGCTATTTACAACGACCGTAACTCCCAATACATGTTTTAGAGTTATTATAAAAACTCGTCGTTTTCGCGTTTTATGGACATTTTCATGTGCTATTGCCCACGATTTGGGGGTTCCAGGGCGATCTCGGTGGACCGTCAGACCTGATATATGTTTAAGAGATATGACCAAAAACTCATCGTTTTCGTGTTTGATGGCCGTTTTCCTGAGCTATTTCCCACAGGTTTTGGGTTCTAGGGATTTTTACAATGACCATGTTTTGTGAGTAATGACAAAAGCTCGTCGTTTTCGTGTTTTATGACCGTTTTCATGAGCTATTGCCCACAATTTTGGGGTTGCTGGGCAATATACAACGACCGTAGGACACGACATATGTTTGAGAGTTATGACCAAAAAACTCGTTGCTTTTGTGTTATATGGCCGTTTTCGTGAGCTATTGCCCACTTTTTGGGGTTCCAATGAGATTTGCCTGGCCCGTCAGACTTAATAGATGTTTGAGATATATGACCAAAAACTCGTCGTTTTCGCGATTTATGGCCGTTTTCATGAGCTATTGCCCACATTTTTGGGGTTGCAAGGCGGATTTTGTGGCCCGCAAGACCAAATACATGTTTGAGAGTATGAGCAAAAATGGTCATTTTTGCGTTTTATGGCCGCTTTCATGAGCCGCCCATAGATTTGGGGTTCTTGGGCTATTTACAATGACCGTTACTCCTGATAAATGTTTGAGAGTTATGACAAAAACTTGTTGTTCTCGCGTTTTACGGCAGTTTTTATGAGCTATTGCTCACAGTTTTGGGGTTCTAGGGCTATTTACAATGACCATAAGATTCAATACATGTTTTGTGAGTTATGACAATACACTCGTTGTTTTCACATTTTATGACCGTTTTCATGAGCTATTGCCCATAGTTTTGGTGTTACAGGGCGATTTGCACATCCCATAAGACCCAATATATGTTTGATAGTTATGCCAAAAAACTGGTTGTTTTCGTGTTTTAAGGCCATTTTGTTTAGCTATTGCCCACAGTTTCGGAGTTCCAGAGCAATTTAAAAAGACCGTAGGAGCCGATACATGTTTGAGAGTTATGACGAAAAACTTGTTGTTTTCATGTTTTATGCCCGTTTTTATGAGCTATTGCCCACATATTTGTGGTTCCAAGGAGATTTTTGTGGCCCGTAAGACCAGATACATGTTTGAGAGATATGACCAAAACGTGGTCGTTTTTGTGTTTTGTGGCCGTTTTCATGAGATATTGCCCACAATTTTTGGGTTCCAGGGCTATTTACAACGACCGTAACTCCCGATACATGTTTTAGAGTTATTTTAAAAACTCGTCGTTTTCGCGTTTTATGGCCATTTTCATGTGCTATTGCCCATGATTTGGGGGTTCCAGGGCGATCTGGGTGGACCGTAAGACCCGATATATGTTTAAGCGATATGACCAAAAACTCATCGTTTTCGTGTTCGATGCCCGTTTTCATGCGCTATTGCCCACATTTTTTGGGTTCCAGGGCTATTTAGAATTACCATGTTTTGCGAGTAATGACAAAAACTCGTCGTTTTTGTGTTTTATGGCCGTTTTGATGAGCTATTGCCCACATTTTTGGGGTTGCTGGGCAATATACAACGACCGTAGGACACGACATATGTTTGAGAGCTATGACCAAAAAACTCGTTGTTTTTGTGTTATATGGCCGTTTTCGTGAGCTATTGCCCACTCTTTTGGGGTTCCAATGAGATTTGCCTGGCCCGTCAGACTTAATAGATGTTTGAGATATATGACCAAAAACTCGTCGTTTTCGCGATTTATGGTCGTTTTCATGAGCTATTGCCCACATTTTTGGGGTTGCAAGGCGGATTTTGTGGCCCGCAAGACCAAATACATGTTTGAGAGTATGAGCAAAAATGGTCATTTTTGCGTTTTATGGCCGCTTTCATGAGCTATGGCCCATAGATTTGGGGTTCTTGGGCTATTTACAATGACCGTTACTCCTGATAAATGTTTGAGAGTTATGACAAAAACTTGTTGTTCTCGCGTTTTACGGCAGTTTTTATGAGCTATTGCTCACAGTTTTGGGGTTCTAGGGCTATTTACAATGACCATAAGATTCAATACATGTTTTGTGAGTTATGACAATACACTCGTTGTTTTCACACTTTATGACCGTTTTCATGAGCTATTGCCCATAGTTTTGGTGTTACAGGGCGATTTGCACATCCCATAAGACCCAATATATGTTTGAGAGTTATGCCAAAAAACTGGTTGTTTTCGTGTTTTAAGGCCATTTTGTTTAGCTATTGCCCACAGTTTCGGAGTTCCAGAGCAATTTAAAAAGACCGTAGGAGCCGATACATGTTTGAGAGTTATGACGAAAAACTTGTTGTTTTCATGTTTTATGGCCGTTTTTATGAGCTATTGCCCACATATTTGTGGTTCCAAGGAGATTTTTCTGGCCCGTAAGACCAGATACATGTTTGAGAGATATGACCAAAACGTGGTCGTTTTTGTGTTTTGTGGCCGTTTTCATGAGATATTGCCCACAATTTTTGGGTTCCAGGGCTATTTACAACGACCGTAGCTCCCGATACATGTTTTAGAGTTATTTTAAAACTCGCTGCTTTTATGCTTTTATGGCCATTTTCATGTGCTATTGCCCACGATTTGGGGGGTTCGAGCGTCTGGGTGACCGTAAGACCCGATATATGTTTAAGCGATATGACCAAAAACTCATCGTTTTCGTGTTCGATGCCCGTTTTCATGCGCTATTGCCCACATTTTTTGGGTTCCAGGGCTATTTAGAATTACCATGTTTTGCGAGTAATGACAAAAACTCGTCGTTTTTGTGTTTTATGGCCGTTTTCATGAGCTATTGCCCACAATTTTGGGGTTGCTGGGCAATATACAACGACCGTAGGACACGACATATGTTTGAGAGTTATGACCAAAAAACTCGTTGTTTTTGTGTTATATGGCCGTTTTCGTGAGCTATTGCCCACTTTTTTGGGGTTCCAATGAGATTTGCCTGGCCCGTCACACTTAATAGATGTTTGAGATATATGACCAAAAACTCGTCGTTTTCGTGATTTATGGCCGTTTTCATGAGCTATTGCCCACATTTTTGGGGCTGCAAGGCGGATTTTGTGGCCCGCAAGACCAAATACATGTTTGAGAGTATGAGCAAAAATGGTCATTTTTGCGTTTTATGGCTGCTTTCATGAGCTATGGCCCATAGATTTGGGGTTCTTGGGCTATTTACAATGACCGTTACTCCTGATAAATGTTTGAGAGTTATGACAAAAACTTGTTGTTCTCGCGTTTTACGGCAGTTTTTATGAGCTATTGCTCAGTTTGGGGTTCTAGGGCTATTTACAATGACCATAAGATTCAATACATGTTTTGTGAGTTATGACAATACACTCGTTGTTTTCACATTTTATGACCGTTTTCATGAGCTATTGCCCATAGTTTTGGTGTTACAGGGCGATTTGCACATCCCATAAGACCCAATATATGTTTGAGAGTTATGCCAAAAAACTGGTTGTTTTCGTGTTTTAAGGCCATTTTGTTTAGCTATTGCCCACAGTTTCGGAGTTCCAGAGCAATTTAAAAAGACCGTAGGAGCCGATACATGTTTGAGAGTTATGACGAAAAACTTGTTGTTTTCATGTTTTATGGCCGTTTTTTTGAGCTATTGCCCACATATTTGTGGTTCCAAGGAGATTTTTGTGGCCCGTAAGACCAGATACATGTTTGAGAGATATGACCAAAACATGGTCGTTTTTGTGTTTTGTGGCCGTTTTCATGAGATATTGCCCACAATTTTGGGGTTCGAGGACTATTTAGAACGACCGTAACTACCGATACATGTTTTAGAGTTATTTTAAAAACTCGTCGTTTTCGCGTTTTATGGCCATTTTCATGTGCTATTGCCCACGATTTGGGGGTTCCAGGGCGATCTGGGTGGACCGTAAGACCCGATATATGTTTAAGCGATATGACCAAAAGCTCATCGTTTTCGTGTTCGATGCCCGTTTTCATGCGCTATTGCCCACATTTTTTGGGTTCCAGGGCTATTTAGAATTACCATGTTTTGCGAGTAATGACAAAAACTCGTCGTTTTTGTGTTTTATGGCCGTTTTCATGAGCTATTGCCCACATTTTTGTGTTCCAAGGCAATTTTCGTGGCCTGTAAGACCCAATATATGTTTGGGAGATATGACAAAAAACTCATCGTTTTCATGATTAAAGGCCGTTTTCATGAGCATTTGCCCACATTTTTGGGGTTCCAAGGCGATTTTTGTGGCCAGTAAGACCAAATACATGTTTGAGAGTATGAGCAAAAAGTGGTCATTTTTGCGTTTTATGGCCGCTTTCTTGAGCTATTGCCCACAGTATTAGGGTCCTCGGGCTATTTACAACGACCATAACTCCTGATAAATGTTTGAGATTTATAACAAAAACTTGCCGTTCTCGCGTTGTATGGCAGGTTTCATGAGCTATTGCCCACAGTTTTGGGGTTCTAGGGATATTTACAATGACCGTAAGACTCTATTCATGTTTTTGAGTTGTGACAAAACACTTGTTGTTTTCGCATTTTATGACCGTTTTCATGAGCTATAGCCCATAGTTATGGTGTTACAGGGCGATTTGCACGACCCATAAGACCTGGTATATGTTTGACATGTATGATAAAAAACTCGTTGTTTTCGTGTTTTAAGGCCATTTTTATGAGCTATTGCCCATAGTTTTAGAGTTCTAGGGAAATTTAAAAAGCCGTTGGAGACGATACATGTTTGAGAGTTACGACGAAAAACTTGTCGTTTTCATGTTTTATGGCTGTTTTTATGAGCTATTGCCCATAATTTTGTGGTTCCAAGGAGGATTTCGTGGCCCGTAAGACCAGGTACATGTTTGAGAGATATGACCAAAAAATGGTCGGTTTCGTCTTTTATGACCGTTTTCGTGAGATATTATCCACAATTTTTGGGTTCCAGGGCTATTTACAATGACCGTAACTCCCGATACATGTTTTAGAGTTATTACAAAAACTCATCGTTTTCGCTTTTTATGGCCATTTTCATGTGGGGGTTTCAGGGTGATCTCGGTGGACCGTCAGACCCGATATATGTTTAAGAGATATGACCAAAAACTCATCGTTTTCGTGTTTGATGGCCGTTTTCATGAGCAATTTCCCACAGTTGTTGGGTTCTAGGGCTTTTTACAATGACCATGTTTGGTGAGTAATGACAAAAACTCGTTGTTTTCGTGTTTTATGGCCGTTTTCATGAGCTATTGCCCACAGTTTTGGGGTTGCTGGGCAATTTACAACGACCGTAGGACCCGATACATGTTTGAGAGTTATGAACAAAAAACTTGTACTTTTCGTGTTATATGGACTTTTTCGTGAGCTATTGCCCACTGCTTTGGGGTTCCAATGAGATTTGCATGGCCCGTTAGACATAATACATGTTTGAGATATATGACCAAAAACTCGTCGTTTTCGCGATTTATGGCCGCTTTCATGAGCTATTGCTTACGGTTTTGGGGTCCCAGGCTATTTACAATGACCACATAGACCCTATACATGTTTTGCGCGATATGACCAAAAAGGGGTAGTTTTAGCGTTTTATGGCAGTTTTCATGAGCAATTTCCCACATTTTTTTGAGTTTCAGGGCTATTTACAACGACCGTAAGTCACGATACATATTTGAGAGTTCTGAAATAACTCGTCATTTTTGCGTTTTATAGCCGTTCAATGTGCTATTGACCAAAGTTTTAGGGTTCCAGGGCAATTTATAGCGACCGTAAGACCCGATAGATGTTTGAGAGATAAGACCAAAAACTCGCCATTTTCGTATTTTATGATTGTTTTCATAAGATATTGCCCATAGTTTTGGGGTTCTAGAGCTATTTACAATGACCCTAAGACCCGATACATGTCTTATGAGTTATGATTAAACACTCGTTATTTTCGTGTTTTATGGCCGTTTTCATGAGCAATTGCCGATATTTTTCGTTCCAAGGCGATTTTCGTGGCCCATAAGACCCAATATATGTTTGGGAGATATGACCAAAAACTCAATGTTTTCGTGATTTATGGCCGTTTTCATGAGCAATTGCCCACATTTTTGAGGTTCCAGGGATATTTATAACGACCATAAGACCCGAGACATATTTCGTGAGTTACGACCAATCACTCATGGTTTTCACGTTTTATGGCCGTTTTCATGAGCTATTGCCCATAGTTTTGGGGTTTTTGGGCTATGTACAATGACCCTAACACGCGATACATGTCTTGCGAGTTATGACCAAACACTCATCACTTTCGTGTTTTATGGCCATTCTCATGAGCAATTGCCCACATTTTCTCGTTCCAAGGCAATTTTCATGGCCTATAAGACCCAATATATGTTTGGGAGATATGACCAAAAATTCATCGTTTCGTGATTTATGGCGGTTTCATGAGCAATTGCCCACATTTTTGGGGTTCCAAGGAGATTTATGTGGCCCGTAAGACCAAATACATGTTTATAATATGAGCAAAAAGTGGCCATTTTTGCGTTTTGTGGCCGCTTTCATGATCTATTAACCACAGTTTTGGGGTTCTCGGGCTATTTACGACGACCGTAACTCCTGATAAATATTTGAGAGTTATGACAAAAACTTGTCTTTCTCGCGTTTTATGGTAGTTTTCATGAGCTATTGCTCACAGTTTTGGGATTCTAGGGATATTTACAATGACCGTAAGACCTGATACATGTTTTGCTAGTTATGAGAAAACACTCGTTGTTTTCGAATTTTATGACATTTTTCATGAGCTATTTCCCATAGTTTTGGCATTACAGGGCGATTTACGCGGCCCATAAGACCCGATATATGTTTGAGAGGTATGACAAAAACTCGTTGTTTCCGTGTTTTAAGTCCATTTTTATGAGCTATTGTCCATAGTTTTGGAGTCCAGGGAAATTTAAAAGGACCGTAGGAGCCGATACATGTTTGAGAGTTATGACAATAAACTTGTCATTTTTAAGTTTTATGGCCATTTTTATGAGATATTGCCCACAGTTTTATGGTTCCAAGGAGATTTTTGTGGCCCGTATGACCAGATACATGTTTGAGAGATATGACCAAAAAGTGGTCTTTTTGTGTTTTATGGCCGTTTTCATGAGCTATTGCCCATAATGTTTGGGTTCTAGGGCTATTTAATACGATCGTAACTCCCTATACATGTTTTAGAGTTATTACAAAAACTCATCATTTTCACGTTTATGGCTATTTTCATATGCTATTGCCCACAGTTTGGGGGTTCCAGGTCGATCTGGGTGGACCGTAAGACCCGATATACGTTTAAGAGATATGACAAAAAACTAATCATTTTTGTATTTGATGGCTATTTTCATGAGCTATTGCCCACAGTTTTTGGTTTCTAGGGCTATTTACAATGACCATGTTTTGCGAGTTATGAGAAAAACTCGTCGTTTTTGTGTTTTATGGCCGTTTTCATGAGCTATTGCCGCAATTTTGGGGTTGCAGGGCAATTTACAACGACCATAGGATCCGACACATGTTTGAGAGTTATGACCTAAAAAATCATAATTTTCGTGTAATATGGCCGTTTTCGTGAGCTATTGCCCACTATTTTGGGGTTCCAAGGAGAGTTATATGTCCCGTCAGACATAATACATGTTTGAGATATATGAACAAAAACTCGTCGTTTTCGCGATTTATGACCATTTTCATGAGCTATTGCTCACGGTTTTGGGTTCCCCGGGATATTTACAATGACCTCACAGACCCTATACATGTTTTTCAGGATATAACCAAAAAGTGGTCATTTAGCTTTTTATGGCAGTTTGCATGAGCAATTGCCCACATTTTTTGAGTTCCAGACTATTTACAACGACCGTAAGTCACGATACATGTTTGAGAGTTCTGAAATAACTCGTCATTTTTGCGTTTAATGGCCGTTCAATGTGCTATTGACCAAAGTTTTAGGGTTCCAGGTCAATTTAGAGCGACCGTAAGACCCGATAGATGTTTGAGAGATATGACCAAAAACTCTCCATTTTCATATTTTATTGTTTTTTCATGAGCTATTGCCCAATTACTGGGGTTCTAGGGCATGACCATAAGACTCAATACATGTTTTGCGAGTTATGACAAAACACTCATTGTTTTCGTATTTTATGACCGTTTTCATGAGCTATTGCCCATAGTTATGGTGTTACAGGGCGATTTGCCAGGCCCATAAGACCCGATATATGTTTGAGAGGTATGACAAAAAATTGGTCATTTTCGTGTTTTAAGGCCATTTTCATTAGCTATTGCCCACATTTTTGGAGTTCTAGGGCAATTTAAAAAGACTGTAGGAGCCGATACATGTTTGAGGGTTATGACGAAAAACTTGTCGTTTTCATGTTTTATGGCCGTTTTTATGAGCTATTGCCCACAGATTTGTGGTTCCAAGGAGATTTTTGTGGCCCGTAAGACCAGATACATGTTTGAGAGATATGACCAAAAAGTGGTCGTTTTTGTGTTTTATGGCCGTTTTCATGAGCTATTGCCCATAATTTTTGTGTTCGAGGGCTATTTACAACGACCGTAACTCCCTATACATGTGCTATTGCCCATGATTTGGGGTTCCAGGGCGATGTGGGTGGACCGTAAGACCCGATATATGTTTAAGACATATGACCAAAAACTCATTGTTTTCGTGTTCGATGGCCGTTTTCATGAGCTATTGCCCACTGTTTTTGGGTTCCAGGGCTATTTAGAATTACCTTGTTTTGCGAGTAATGACAAAAACTCGTCGTTTTCGTTTTTTATGGCCGTTTTCATGAGCTATTGCCCATATTTTTTGCGTTCCAAGGCAATTTTTGTGGCCCGTAAGACCCAATATATGTTTGGGAGATATGACCAAAAAAATTCATTGTTTTTGTTATTTATGGTCGTTTTCATGAGCATTTGCCCACATTTTTGGGGTTCCAAGGCAATTTTTGTGGCCAGTAAGACGAAATAAATGTTTGAGAGTATGAGCAAAAAGTGGTCATTTTTGCGTTTTATGGCCGCTTTCATGAGCTATTGCCCACAGTTTTGGGATTTTCGGGCTACTTACAACGACCATTACTCCTGATAAATGTTTGAGAGTTATTACAAAAACTTGTCGTTCTCGCGTTTTATGGCAGTTTTCATGAGCTATTGCTCACAGTTTTGGGGTTCTAGGGCTATTTACAATGACTGTAAGACTCGATTCATGTTTTTCGAGTTATGACAAAACACACGTTGTTTTCGCATTTTATGACCGTTTGAATGAGCTATTGCCCATAGTTTTGTTGTTACAGGGTTATTTGCACGGCCCATAAGACCCGATATATGTTTGACATGTATGATAAAAAACTCGTTGTTTTCGTGTTTTAAGGACATTTTCATGAGCTATTGCCCACAATTTTGGAGTTCTAGGGCAATTTAAAAAGACCGTTGGAGACGATACATGTTTGAGAGTTATGACGAAAAACTTGTCGTTTTCATGTTTTATGGCCGTTTTTATGAGCTATTGGCCACAATTTTGTGGTTCCAAGGAGGATTTTGTGGCCCGTAAGACCAGATACATGTTTAAGAGATATGACAACAAAGTGGTCGGTTTCGTGTTTTATGGTCGTTTTCATGAGATATTGCCCACAATTTTTGGGTTCCAGGGCCATTTACAACGACCGTAACTCCCGATACATGTTTTAGAGTTATTATAAAAACTCGTCGTTTTCGCGTTTTTGGCCATTTTCATGTGCTATTGCCCACGATTTGGGGGTTCCAGGGCGATCTCGGTGGACCGTAAGACCCGATATATGTTTAAGAGATATGACCAAAAACTCATCGTTTTCGTGTTTAATGGCCGTTTTCATGAGCTATTTCCCATAGTTTTTGCGTTCTAGGGCTTTTTACAATGACCATGTTTTGTGAGTAATGACAAAAACTCGTCGTTTTCGTGTTTTATGGCCATTTTCATGAGCTATTGCCCACAGTTTTGGGGTTGCTGGGTAATTTACAATGACCGTACGACACGACACATGTTTGAGAGTTATGACCAAAAAACTCGTTGTTTTGGTGTTACAGGGCGATTTGCACATCCCATAAGACCCAATATATGTTTGAGAGTTATGCCAAAAAACTGGTTGTTTTCGTGTTTTAAGGCCATTTTCTTTAGCTATTGCCGATAGTTTTGGAGTTCCAGAGCAATTTAAAAAGACCGTAGGAGCCGATACATGTTTGAGAGTTATGACGAAAAACTTGTTATTTTCATGTTTTATGGCCGTTTTTATGAGCTATTGCCCACATATTTGTGGTTCCACGGAGATTTTTGTGGCCCGTAAGACTAGATACATGTTTGAGAGATATGACCAAAACGTGGTCGTTTTTGTGTTTTGTGGCCATTTTCATGAGCTATTGCACATAATTTTTTGGGTTCCAGGGCTATTTACAACGACCATAACTCCCTATACATGTTTTAGAGTTATTAGAAAAATTCATCATTTTCACGTTTTATGGCCATTTTCATATGCTATTGCCCACGATTTGGGGGTTCCAGGGCGATCTGGGTGGACCGTAAGACCCGATATATGTTTAAGCGATATGACCAAAAACTCATCGTTTTCGTGTTCGATAGTCGTTTTCATGAGCTATTGGCCATTGTTTTCGGGTTCCAGGGGTATTTAGAATTACCATGTTTTGCAAGTAATGACAAAAACTCGTCGTTTTCGTGTTGTATGGCCGTTTTCATGAGCTATTGCCCACATTTTTGCGTTCCAAGGCAATTTTCGTGGCCCGTAAGACCCAATATATGTTTGGGAGATATGACCAAAAACTCATTGTTTTCGTTATTTATGGCCGTTTTCATGAGCCTTTGCCCACATTTTTGGGGTTCCAAGGCGATTTTTGTGGCCAGTAAGACCAAATACATGTTTGAGAGTATGAGCAAAAAGTGGTCATTTTTGCGTTTTATGGCCGCTTTCATGAGCTATTGCCCACAGTTTTGGGGTTCTCGGGCTATTTACAACGACCGTTACTCCTGATAAATGTTTGAGAGTTATGACAAAAACTTGTCGGTCTCGCGTTTTATGGCAGTTTTCATGAGCTATTGCCCACAGTTTTGGGGTTCTAGGGCTATTTACAATGACTGTAAGACTCAATTCATGTTTTTCGAGTTATGACAAAATGCTGGTTGTTTTCGCATTATATGACCGTTTTCATGAGCTATTGCCCATAGTTTTGGTGTTATAGGGTGATTGGCACGACCCATAAGACCCGATATATGTTTGACAGGTATGATAAAAAAAATCGTTGTTTTCGTGTTTTAAGGCCATTTTCATGAGCTATTGCCCACAATTTTGGAGTTCTAGGGCAATTTAAAAAGACCGTTGGAGACGATACATGTTTGAGGGTTATGAGGAAAAACTTGTCGTTTTCATGTTTTATGGCCGTTTTTATGAGCTATTGCCCACAATTTTGTGGTTCCAAGGAGGATTTTGTGGCCCGTAAGACGAGATACATGTTTGAGAGATATGACAAAAAAGTGGTCGGTTTCGTGTTTTATGGCCGTTTTCATGACAAAAACTCCCGATACATGGACCGTGAGAGATATTGCCCACAATTTTTGGGTTCCAGGGCTATTTATAACGACCGTAACTCCCGATACATGTTTTAGAGTTATTATAAAAACTCGTCATTTTCACGTTTTATGGCCATTTTCATGTGCTATTGCCCACGATTTGGGGGTTCCAGGGCGATCTGGGTGGACTGTAAGACCCGATATATGTTTAAGCGATATGACCAAAAACTCATCGTTTTCGTGTTCGATGCCCGTTTTCATGCGCTATTGCCCACATTTTTTGGGTTCCAGGGCTATTTAGAATTACCATGTTTTGCGAGTAATGACAAAAACTCGTCGTTTTTGTGTTTTATGGCCGTTTTCATGAGCTATTGCCCATATTTTTGTGTTCCAAGGCAATTTTTATGGCCCGTAAGACCCAATATATGTTTCGGAGATATGACAAAAACTCATCGTTTTCGTGATTCAAAGCCGTTTTCATGAGCATTTGCCCACATTTTTGGGGTTCCAAGGCGATTTTTGTGGCCAGTAAGACCAAATACATGTTTGAGAGTATGAGCAAAAATGGTCATTTTTGCGTTTTATGGCCGCTTTCTTGAGCTATTGCCCACAATATTAGGGTCCTCGGGCTATTTACAACGACCATAACTCCTGATAAATGTTTGAGATTTATAACAAAAACTTGCCGTTCTCGCGTTGTATGGCAGGTTTCATGAGCTATTGCTCACAGTTTTGGGGTTCTAGGGATATTTACACTGACCGTAAGACTCTATTCATGTTTTTCGAGTTGTGACAAAACACTTGTTGTTTTCGCATTTTATGACCGTTTTCATGAGATATTGCCCATAGTTATGGTGTTACAGGGCGATTTGCACGACCCATAAGACCCGGTATATGTTTGACATGTATGATAAAAAACTCGTTGTTTTCGTGTTTTAAGGCCATTTTCATGAGCTATTGCCCATAGTTTTAGAGTTCTAGGGCAATTTAAAAAGCCGTTGGAGACGATACATGTTTGAGAGTTACGACGAAAAACTTGTCGTTTTCATGTTTTATGGCTGTTTTTATGAGCTATTGCCCACAATTTTGTGGTTCCAAGGAGGATTTTGTGGCCCGTAAGACCAGGTACATGTCTGAGAGATATGACCAAAAAATGGTCGGTTTCGTGTTTTATGACCGTTTTCGTGAGATATTATCCATAATTTTTGGGTTCCAGGGCTATTTACAATGACCGTAACTCCCGATACATGTTTTAGACTTATTACAAAAACTCATCGTTTTCGCTTTTTATGGCCATTTTCATGTGGGGGTTTCAGGGTGATCTCGGTGGACCGTCAGACCCGATATATGTTTAAGAGATATGACCAAAAACTCATCGTTTTCGTGTTTGATGGCCGTTTTCATGAGCAATTTCCCACAGTTGTTGGGTTCTAGGGCTTTTTACAATGACCATGTTTGGTGAGTAATGACAAAAACTCGTCGTTTTCGTGTTTTATGGCCGTTTTCATGAGCTATTGCCCACAGTTTTGGGGTTGCTGGGCAATTTACAACGACCGTAGGACCCGATACATGTTTGAGAGTTATGAACAAAAAACTTGTAGTTTTCGTGTTATATGGACTTTTTCGTGAGCTATTGCCCACTGCTTTGGGGTTCCAATGAGATTTGCATGGCCCGTCAGACATAATACATGTTTGAGATATATGACCAAAAACTCGTCGTTTTCGCGATTTATGGCCGCTTTCATGAGCTATTGCTTACGGTTTTGGGGTCCCAGGCTATTTACAATGACCACATAGACCCTATACATGTTTTGCGCGATATGACCAAAAAGGGGTAGTTTTAGCGTTTTATGGCAGTTTTCATGAGCAATTTCCCACATTTTTTTGAGTTTCAGGGCTATTTACAACGACCGTAAGTCACGATACATATTTGAGAGTTCTGAAATAACTCGTCATTTTTGCGTTTTATAGCCGTTTAATGTGCTATTGACCAAAGTTTTAGGGTTCCAGGGCAATTTATAGCGACCGTAAGACCCGATAGATGTTTGAGAGATAAGACCAAAAACTCGCCATTTTCGTATTTTATGATCGTTTTCATAAAATATTGCCCATAGTTTTGGGGTTCTAGAGCTATTTACAATGACCCTAAGACCTGATACATGTCTTATGAGTTATGACCAAACCCTCGTTATTTTCGTGTTTTATGGCCGTTTTCATGAGCAATTGCCGACATTTTTCGTTCCAAGGCGATTTTCGTGGCCCATAAGACCCAATATATGTTTGGGAGATATGACCAAAAACTCAATGTTTTCGTGATTTATGGCCGTTTTCATGAGCAATTGCCCACATTTTTGAGGTTCCACGGATATTTATAACGACCGTAAGACCCGAGACATATTTCGTGAGTTACGACCAATCACTCATGGTTTTCACGTTTTATGGCCATTTTCATGAGCTATTGCCCATAGTTTTGGGGTTTTTGGGCTATGTACAATGACCCTAACACGCGATACATGTCTTGCGAGTTATGACCAAACACTCATCACTTTCGTGTTTTATGGCCGTTCTCATGAGCAATTGCCCACATTTTCTCGTTCCAAGGCAATTTTCATGGCCTATAAGACCCAATATATGTTTGGGAGATATGACCAAAAATTCATCGTTTCGTGATTTATGGCGGTTTCATGAGCAATTGCCCACATTTTTGGGGTTCCAAGGAGATTTATGTGGCCCGTAAGACCAAATGCATGTTTAGAATATGAGAAAAAAGTGGTCATTTTTGCGTTTTGTGGCCGCTTTCATGATCTATTAACCATAGTTTTGGGGTTCTCGGGCTATTTATGACGACCGTAACTCCTGATAAATATTTGAGAGTTATGACAAAAACTTGTCTTTCTCGCGTTTTATGGTAGTTTGCATGAGCTATTGCTCATAGTTTTGGGATTCTAGGGATATTTACAATGACCGTAAGACTCGATACATGTTTTGCTAGTTATGAGAAAACACTCGTTGTTTTCACATTTTATGACATTTTTCATATGCTATTTCCCATAGCTTTGGCGTTACAGGGCGATTTACGCGGCCCATAAGACCCGATATATGTTTGAGAGGTATGACAAAAACTCGTTGTTTCCGTGTTTTAAGTCCATTTTCATGAGCTATTGTCTATAGTTTTGGAGTCCAGGGAAATTCAAAAGGACCGTAGGAGCCGATACATGTTTGAGAGTTATGACAATAAACTTGTCATTTTCAAGTTTTATGGCCATTTTTATGAGATATTGCCCACAGTTTTATGGTTCCAAGGAGATTTTTGTGGCCCGTATGACCAGATACATGTTTGAGAGATATGACCAAAAAGTGGTCTTTTTGTGTTTTATGGCCGTTTTCATGAACTATTGCCCATAATGTTTGGGTTCCAGGGCTATTTAATACGATCGTAACTCCCTATACATGGTTTAGAGTTATTACAAAAACTCATCGTTTTCACGTTTATGGCTATTTTCATATGCTATTGCCCACAGTTTGGGGGTTCCAGGTCGATCTGGGTGGACCGTAAGACCCGATATACGTTTAAGAGATATGACCAAAAACTAATCGTTTTTGTATTTGATGGCTATTTTCATGAGCTATTGCCCACAATTTTTGGTTTCTAGGGCTATTTACAATGACCATGTTTTGCGAGTTATGAGAAAAACTCGTCGTTTTTGTGTTTTATGGCCGTTTTCATGAGCTATTGCCGCAATTTTGGGGTTGCAGGGCAATTTACAACGACCATAGGATCCGACACATGTTTGAGAGTTATGACCAAAAAAATCATAATTTTCGTGTAATATGGCCGTTTTCGTGAGCTATTGCCCACTATTTTGGGGTTCCAAGGAGAGTTACATGTCCCGTCAGACATAATACATGTTTGAGATATATGAGCAAAAACTCGTCGTTTTCGCGATTTATGGCCATTTTCATGATCTCTTGCTCACGGTTTTGGGTTCTCCGGGATATTTACAATGACCTCACAGACCCTATACATGTTTTTCAGGATATGACCAAAAAGTGGTCATTTAGCTTTTTATGGCAGTTTGCATGAGCAATTGCCCACATTTTTTGAGTTCCAGACTATTTACAACGACCGTAAGTCATGATACATGTTTGAGAGTTCTGAAATAACTCGTCATTTTTGCGTTTAATGGCCGTTCAATGTGCTATTGACCAAAGTTTTAGGGTTCCAGGTCGATTTAGAGCGACCGTAAGATGTTTGAGAGATATGACCAAAAACTCTCCATTTTCATATTTTATTGTTTTTTTCATGAGCTATTGCCCAATTACTAGGGTTCTAGGGCATGACCATAAGACTCAATACATGTTTTGCGAGTTATGAAAAAACACTCATTGTTTTCGCATTTTATGACCATTTTCGTGAGCTATTGTCCATAGTTATGGTGTTACAGGGCGATTTGGCACGCCCATAAGACCCGATATATGTTTGAGAGGTATGACAAAAAATTGGTTGTTTTCGTGTTTTAAGGCCATTTTCATTAGCTATTGCCCACATTTTTGGAGTTCTAGGGCAATTTAAAAAGACTGTAGGAGCCGATACATGTTTGAGAGTTATGACGATAAACTTGTCGTTTTCATGTTTTATGGCCGTTTTTATGAGCTATTGCCCACATATTTGTGGTTCCAAGGAGATTTTTGTGGCCCGTAAGACCAGATACATGTTTGAGAGATATGACCAAAAAGTGGTCGTTTTTGTGTTTTATGGCCGTTTTCATGAGCTATTGCCCATTATTTTTGGGTTCGAGGGCTATTTACAATGACCGTAACTCCCTATACATGTGATATTGCCCATGATTTGGGGTTCCAGGGCGATGTGGGTGTACCGTAAGACCCGATATATGTTTAAGAGATATGACCAAAAACTCATCGTTTTCGTGTTCGATGGCCGTTTTCATGAGCTATTGCCCACAGTTTTTGGGTTCCAGGGCTATTTAGAATTACCTTGTTTTGCGAGTAATGACAAAAACTCGTCGTTTTCGTTTTTTATGGCTGTTTTCATGAGCTATTGCCCATATTTTTTGCGTTCCAAGGCAATTTTTGTGGCCCGTAAGACCCCATATATGTTTGGGAGATATGACCAAAAAAATTCATTGTTTTTGTTATTTATGGTCGTTTTCATGAGCATTTGCCCACATTTTTGGGGTTCCAAGGCAATTTTTGTGGCCAGTAAGACGAAATGAATGTTTGAGAGTATGAGCAAAAAGTGGTCATTTTTGTGTTTTATGGCCGCTTTCAAGAGCTATTGCCCACAGTTTTGGGATTCTCGGGCTACTTACAACGACCATTACTCCTGATAAATGTTTAAGAGTTATTACAAAAACTTGTCGTTCTCGCGTTTTATGGCAGTTTTCATGAGCTATTGCTCACAGTTTTGGGGTTCTAGGGCTATTTACAATGACTGACTCGATTCATGTTTTTCGAGTTATGACAAAACACTCGTTGTTTTCGCATTTTATGACCGTTTTCATGAGCTATTGCCCATAGTTTTGGTGTTACATGGTTATTTGCACGGCCCATAAGACCCGATATATGTTTGACATGTATGATAAAAAAACTCGTTGTTTTCGTGTTTTAAGGACATTTTCATGAGCTATTGCCCACAATTTTTGAGTTCTAGGGCAATTTAAAAAGACTGTTGGAGACGATACATGTTTGAGAGTTATGACGAAAAACTTGTCGTTTTCATGTTTTATGGCCGTTTTTATGAGCTATTGCCCACAATTTTGTGGTTCCAAGGAGGATTTTGTGGCCCGTAAGATCAGATACATGTTTAAGAGATATGACAACAAAGTGGTCGGTTTCGTGTTTTATGGTTGTTTTCATGAGATATTGCCCACAATTTTTGGGTTCCAGGGCCATTTACAACGACCGTAACTCCCGATACATGTTTTAGAGTTATTATAAAAACTCGTCGTTTTCGCGTTTTTGGCCATTTTCATGTGCTATTGCCCACGATTTGGGGGTTCCAGGGCGATCTCGGTGGACCGTAAGACCCGATATATGTTTAAGAGATATGACCAAAAACTCATCGTTTTCATGTTTGATGGCCGTTTTCATGAGCTATTTCCCACAATTTTTGGGTTCTAGGGTTTTTTACAATGACCATGTTTTGTGAGTAATGAAAAAAACTCGTCGTTTTCGTGTTTTATGGCCATTTTCATGAGCTATTGCCCACAGTTTTGGGGTTGCTGTGCAATTTACAACGACCGTAGGACATGATACATGTTTGAGAGTTATGACGAAAACTTGTCGTTTTCATGTTTTATGGCTGTTTTTATGAGCTATTGCCCACAATTTTGTGGTTCCAAGGAGGATTTTGTGGCCCGTAAGACGAGATACATGATTGAGAGATATGACAAAAAAGTGGTCGGTTTCGTGTTTTATGGCCGTTTTCATGAGATATTGCCCACAATTTTTGGGTTCCAAGGCTATTTACAACGACCGTAACTCCCGATACATGTTTTCGAGTTATTATAAAAACTCGTCGATTTCGCGTTTTATGGCCATTTTCATGTGCTATTTCCCACGATTTGGGGGTTCCAGGGCGATCTCGGTGGACCATAAGACCCGATATATGTTTAAGATATATAAACAAAAACTCATCGTTTTCGTGTTTGATGGCCGTTTTCATGAGCTATTTTCCACAGTTTTTGGGTTCTAGGGCTTTTTACAATGACCATGTTTTGTGAGTAATGAAAAAAACTAGTCGTTTTCGTGTTTTATGGCCGTTTTCATGAGCTATTGCCCACAGTTTTCGGGTTGCTCGGCAATTTACAACGACCGTAGTACACGATACATGTTTGAGAGTTATGACGAAAAACTTGTCGTTTTCATGTTTTATGGCGTTTTTATGAGCTATTGCGCACAATTTTGTGGTTCCAAGGATGATTTTATGGCCCGTAAGACGAGATACATGTTTGAGACATATGCCAAAAAAGTGGTCGGTTTCGTGTTTTATGGCCGTTTTCATGAGATATTGCCCACAATTTTTGGGTTCCAGGGCTATTTACAACGACCGTAACTCCGGATACATGTTTTGGAGTTATTATAAAAACTTGTCGTTTTCGTGTTTTATGGCCATTTTCAGGTGCTATTGCCCATGATTTGGGGGTTCCAGGGCGATCTCGGTGGACCGTAAGACCCGATATATGTTTAAGAGATATGATAAAAAACTCATGGTTTTCGTGTTTGATGGCCGTTTTCATGAGCTATTTCCCACAGTTTTTGGGTTCTAGGGCTTTTTACAATGACCATGTTTTGTGAGTAATGACAAAAACTCGTCGTTTTCGTGTTTTATGGACGTTTTCATGAGCTATTGCCCATAGTTTTGGGGTTGCTGGGCAATTTACAACGACCGTAGGACATGACACATGTTTGAGGGTTATGACCAAAAAACTCATTGTTTGGTGTTACATGGCCATTTTCGTGAGCTGCCCACTGTTTTGGGGTTCCAATGAGATTTGCATGGCCCGTCAGACTTAATAGATGTTTGCGATATTTGACAAAAAACTCGTCGTTTTCGCGATTTATGGCCATTTTCATGAGCTATTGCCCACATTTTTGGGTTCCAGGGCTATTTACAACGACCGTAACTCCCGATACATGTTTTCGAGTTATTATATAAACTCGTCGTTTTCGCGTTTTATGGCCATTTTCATGTGCTATTGCCCACGATTTGGGGGTTCTAGGGCGATCTCGGTGGACCATAAGACCCGATATATGTTTAAGAGATATGACAAAAAATTCATTGTTTTCGTGTTTGATGGCCGTTTTCATGAGCTATTTCCCACAGATTTTGGGTTCTACGGCTTTTTACAATGACCATGTTTTGTGAGTAATGACAAAAACTCGTCGTTTCCATGTTTTATGGCCGTTTTCATGAGCTATTGCCCACAGTTTTGGGGTTGCTCGGCAATTTACAACGACCGTAGTACACGATACATGTTTTAGAGTTATGACGAAAAACTTGTTGTTTTCATGTTTTATGGCCGTTTTTATGAGCTATTGCGCACAATTTTGTGGTTCCAAGGAGGATTTTGTTGCCCGTAAGACGAGATACATGTTTGAGAGATATGCCAAAAAAGTGGCCGGTTTCGTGTTTTATGGCCAATTTCATGAGATATTGCCCATGATTTTTGGGTTCTAGGGCTATTTACAACGACCGTCACTCCCGATACATGTTTTAGAGTTATTATAAAAACTTGTCGTTTTCGCGTTTTATGGCCATTTTCATGTACTATTGCCCACGATTTGGGGGTTCCAGAGCGATCTCGGTGGACCGTCAGTCCCGATCTCGGTGGACCGTTTGTCCCTATTGTACACATTTTTGGGGTTGCTGGGCAATTTACAACGACCGTAGGACACGACACATATTTGAGAGTTATGACCAAAAAACTCATTGTTTTGGTGTTATATGTAACACCACGGTTTTGAAAAGACCGTAGATTCTATGTGACATGACAATCCCTGGATCCGTTCATTGGCCCACAATAGAATAAGATGAATAACATAGCAAAATATTCGTGTATCACAAATAACGAAGATCCAGAGTACCATTATTACAATAAAAGCTTAGCTCAAGGCTAGCTCAAGTTATTCAGGTAGCAACATAAATAAAGTAAATCCTCCATTCTTCAAATTGCCCACAAGTGAACAAGTGCCGAGTGGAGTACCGTGGCCTAAATCGATTACTAAGAATCGGAATATCCTGCAACATGAAACGTAGCAGTCCCGAAGGGTCAATACATGGAATGTATGGCAAGTAGAGCTATTCAAGGAGACAATAGTGCTATCATCTACATGCATATTTGGCAAGTGGAGCTGTGGCTAGCTTGTATTTATAAATACCTTTGTCCTACTTTCATAACCAGTTTTTGATTTTTTTTGAAAAGATCCCATTTAAGTTAACCCAACAACAATAAAGCAATTATGAAATTGGAATGAGCGAGAAACATGTCATGGAATCAATATCAAGCAACTCAGACGTCCATAACCGGGGACACAGCTAATCGATTAGGTTATACACCCTGCAGGGGTTAGTACACTTTACCCATGTGACTTGGCCAGCCCAGCTCGTACCATCACTCTCATGTTGGGTGATGATAGGGAGAAGTCCAAGAAGAGACCGTTCGGGAAGTAGCTCCCCAATCCCGACGCGCACCGGTCCAACCTACCAAAATTCTACATCTCTGGATACGCGGGTTCGAGTTACCACAACCTACTGAGTCCAACCAACCGCCCATTTCATTATTGGCACATGGTTGTACACGTAAGCTACAAAATGAAGAAGCCAATCATTTTCTCTTGATTCCTGGGTCCCTTTCCGCAATGATACCACCAAAAATTATCAATTCCATCACACCCAGGAGTTTCATTGATTAAGTTGTTTTAGTTTTCACAAACCAACACATTTAGAAACAACTTATAGTGATGTAACCCCGCCCTCGTTCATCATAGCATGGCTAAGCACATCTACCAACGGTGGTTCATCTACAAGGAAGATCCTACCACATAATAGGACATAGCATAGCGATAGTATTATCCTACACATGCGTCTACAAAATACACGACAATGCATTGAAAATAGTAGGATAACATCATGAACAAGGTAGCATCTACTTGCCTTGGTTGTAGTGGTCGGAAGAACAATCCACACACGAGCAAGTGTTGCACTCGTCACAATCTACACGATACAATTGCAATCATAAACAATCCATCCACAATCATATGCAAACAAAGATGATGCAAGATGCGTGCATGACAAGTGGATTGATGCTACAGCAGCATCACGTAATCCTATTCAGTATAGCTACTGTATGCATGCATGGAAATTATTTTTAGTGCAAGAAAACAAGTATGCAATTTATAATGCTCAATAATAGAGCTAGAAACTAAATAACTCACCACTACTAACCTACTGTTTGTAAAATCTTGGAAAAATTCTACTGTGTAGGCAACACTAAATAGGAACAATACCAATTGGAATTTCTCAAAAAGGATATATATACCTTCCTGAGTAATTAAAATACTGCAGTAAGCCTTTAAATAGATTCTGCAAAAATTATTACTGTAAGCCTGACTTTTTAATTCACTTTGAGATTCCCCTAGTTCTAATGATCCCAGGGACATATCATTTGCAATTTTTGGAGTTACAGAACTTATTCTATGATTTAATTACTCTAAAAGGGCCATTAACTCATTTAATTATTCTTGACAAAACCTTGCTGCAAAAGTGTAAACCAATGGTACAACAATATTCTACACGAGCCACTGATTCTACACATATTTTATTTGCAATTTTTGGCCCAGTGGATTAATTTCTATGATGTTTACAAGGTTCAACTATTTTGTGCAAATTCTATTTCATTTTTAATTCAAAAGGGAATATTCCGGAATATGCCACGTTGACTGGCGCTGACGCAGCCTCCACGCAGGCGCCACGCGGCGTGCTGGGGTTGGCCGGTACCGGTTCGGTGCAGAGACAGAATAGGGCCGTCAGATCTTATGAAGATCGGACGGTCGAGGTTGACCGTGGCGAGACTCACCGGCGCGATGACGTGGCGGCGGCGGGCTTGTCGGGCGGCGGTTGTGGCGGTCTCCGGCGTCGACAAGGCGGTCGACGAGGTGCAGAGGAGGACGGCGTGCCGATTGGTGGCGTCGGGGTGCTACGCGGCTTCCTCTGGCGTAGACGACGAGCGGTTGGAGGTGGGCGGCGTCGGCGGTGCTCCGGCGAGCAATCGGCAGCCCTGCACTGCGGAAGGCAAGGGGAAACAAGTACGGGGTGAAACGGTGAAGCAGCGTGATCGTCAAGGGGTAGAGAGGGCAAGGGGGGGGTTCGGAGCGTCGGCGGCGGAGCTCACCATGAACGGCGGCGGCGGAGAAGTTCGAGCTTGAAACCGAGCTCGAGCTGGGGTTTCTAGGCGAGTTTGAGGGGGAAAAAGTGGCGGCGGGGTGAGGGTTAAGAGGTGCCCGAAGATTGGGGGATGGGGCGAGGTAGTTAGAGGCCGAATCGGCCGATATTGATGGCGGCGTGAGTCCGGTCGAACGGTGGCGGGATAATGAGCGGGCCCTTTGTCGGTAATTCTTGCCAGCGTCTTGACTAATGGCGGGAGGGTAGGTTAGTTTTTTTGTTCCTTTTATTCAATTTGCTTTTCTTATTTCTTTCATAACTTTTTTTTAGCTAAACCAATTGAATTGATTTCTGTTTTCAAAATTTTCTAAAAAAACAAAGGATCAACATAGTATCATTTTTAGCTACAAATTGACTATTTCAAAATAGTGACTTCATAGGTCCAACTATTCCTTTTTGTAGGAGCACTTGAGTAACTCCGTCTAGGGTTTGAATGTAGTGTTTTGAATTTGAAAATTTTCATGAATGCATAATGACATTGCAAGTGAATGATGATCAGGATGCAGTGCAGTACCAAATCTAGAATTTGGAAAAGTTGGGATGTGACAAGACTAACCCCCTTAAGATGAATCTCGTCCCCGAGATTCGGCGTGGCTAGCAAATAGGTGCGGGTGGTCTTCTCGGATGTCATCGTCATGCTCCCAAGTGGCTTCCTCTTCGGTGTGGTGGCTCCATTGCACCTTGAAAAACCTGATCGTATTGGTACGAGTAATCCTCTCCGCTGTCTCCAGAATCTTGACCGGCTTCTCCTCATAGGTCAAGTCATTCTCAAGCTGAACCTCCTCTAGTGGCACATTGTCTCTCAATGGTGTTCCACCATCTCCGGATGGCACTTCTTCAGCTGGGACACGTGGAACACATTTTGGACAGCGGACAAAGCCTCTGGCAACTCCAACTGATAAGCAACTTCTCCTTTGCGTGCTAAGACCCGATATGGTCCAATAAACCGAGGTGCCAGCTTACCCTTGATTCCACGAAGTGGCGACACTCTGAGGTATGCTCTATCACCTATCTCATACACCACTTCCTTGCGCTTGGCGTCAGCGTAGCTCTCTGCCTTGATTGTGCTACCTTCAGTCTGTCCCTAATCAAGGCGACCTTCTCCTCAGCGTCCTTGATCAAATCAGGTCCAAACAGCTGACGTTCTCCTACTCCATCCCATAACAATGGTGTCCGGCACCGTTTCCCATACATCACATCGAACGGTGACGTCTTGATGCTGGTTTGATAGCTGTTGTTGTAGGAGAACTCATCATACGGCAAATTCATCCCAACTAGAACTATGAGCCAAAGCGCAAGCTCTCAGCATATCCTCCAAAATCTGATTCACCCTCTCGGTCATCCATCGATGCTGTGGGTGGAAGGTATCTTGAACTCAATCTAGTCCCCAATGACTCGTGCAGCTGGCGCCAAAAGTGTGAGGTAAATTGGGTGCCTCTATCAGATACAATGCTCTTAGGAACTCCATGTAGGCACACAATCCTGTCCATATAAATCTTGGCTAACTTTGCACTCGTATAGGTCGTCTTCACCGGTATAAAGTGGGATACCTTGGTCAAATGGTCGACCACTACCCAAATGGAGTCATATCCTGACCTGGTCCTGGGCAATCCTGTGATAAAATCCATTCCCACTCTATTCCACTTCCAATCCGGCACTGGCAATGGCTGTAGCAGTCCCATCTTCGGTGTTCGCCTTCACTGCTTACATACATCACATAAGGCAATATGCTCAGCGATGTCTCCCTTCATGTTGTTCCACCAGAATCTGTCCTTTAGGTACATATACATCTTCGTATTGCCCGGATGTATGGAATACGGCGAGTCATGAGCTTCCTGCAGAATCAACTTCCTTATCTCCGGATCGTTGGGAACGCATAAACGATCTCAATACCACAAGGTTCCTTGCTCATCCTCGCGGAATTCTTTTGCTCGATCCTCCTTCATCTTTTCCTTTATCGCATCCATCTCCTCATCTCCTACTTGAGCCTTCCTGATCCTGTCCTGTAGCGTTGGTTGGACTTCCATTGCTGCCAAATAACCTTCAGACACTACCTCTAGTCTCATGTCCTTGAATTGCTTGCACAAATCCTCGGGCAATTCCCCAACTGTCAATCCATTGGCATAGACCTTCTGGCTCAGAGCATCTGCTACTACATTGGCTTTTCCTGGGTGGTATTGCAGATTCATATCATAATCCTTGATAAGTTCCAACCATCTCCTTTGCCTCATGTTCAGTTCCTTCTGTGTGAATATGTACTTCAGGCTCTTGTGGTTGGTGTACACATCGCAGTGTTTTCCCATTAGGTAATGCCTCCATACTTTGAGCGCATGCACAACCGATGCTAATTCCAAGTCATGTGTGGGATAATTCCTCTCATGGTGTTTAAGTTGCCGCGAGGCATATGACACCACTCTCCCATCTTGCATCAGGACACTCCCAAGTCCCTGCCGAGAAGCATCACAGTACACTTGGAAATCCTTTTGAAGATCTGGTAAACACAGAACATGTGCGGTCATTAGTCGACGCTTCAGTTCCTGAAAGCTAGCTTCACACACATCTATCCACTCAAACTTCCTCTCCTTCTTCAGAAGTTCTGTCATTGGTTTAGCAATCTTGGAGAAGTTTTCAATGAACCTCCTGTAGTATCCAGCAAGTCCCAAAAAGCTACGAATATCACCCACATTCTTGGGCGCTTCCCACTCAGTTACTGCAGTCACTTTGCTTGGATCAACAGCGACTCCTTCTCCTGACACTACGTGTCCAAGAAATCCAACAGTGTTAAGCCAGAATTCACACTTGCTGAATTTGGCATACAGCTTGTGTTCCCTTAGCTTCTCCATAATCAGTCGCAGATGTTTCTCATGCTCAGCATCATCCTTGGAATATATCAGTATGTCATTAATAAACACCACCACGAACTTGTCCAAGTACTCCATGAATACCTTGTTCATCATGGTCGTGAAATATGCCGGGGCATTCGTTAGTCCAAAAGACATAACTGTATACTCATATAAACCATACCTAGTAGTGAAAGCGGTTTTTGGTACGTCCTCCTCCCGGATCTTCAATTGGAAGTAGCCCGATCGCAGATCAATTTTGCTAAACACCTTTGCCCCTTCCAGTTGATCAAACAAATCATTTATGTTCGGCAGAGGGTATTTGTTCTTGATGGTCACTTCATTCAGCGAGCGATATTCCACCACTAATCTCTTGCTACTGTCCTTCTTCTCCACAAACAGGAATTGCACCCATGACGATTTAACTAGGCTGAATGAACCTCTTGTCCAACTGCTCCTTTAGCTGTTTGTTTAGTTCCTTCAGTTCATCCACATCCATCTTGTATGGTCTCTTTGCTATAGGTCCTGTTCCCGGAATCAGATCGATGAGAAACTCCACTTCCCTGTCAGGTGGCATCCCTGGCAGCTCTTCCGGGAACACGTCGGGATACTCCTTAATCACAGGCACAGTATCCATGCTAACCCCCTTAAGAGAATTCAGCTTACACCTTCCCGGTCGCACAACCGACTTGAACCTAATTCTCTTACCATCCGGGGTTTTGAGTGAAACATCTCGCTGTGCATAATCTATGTGTCCCCCATGCATAGACATCCAATCCATGCCCAGTATTACATCTAGACCTTGTGATTCCAAAACTTCCAGATGTGCAATAAAATTGTGTGCTCCAATCCTCACAGTTAAGTCGCGGCATCCCGCGCTAGCTATCATATCCCCTCCAGGTGAACTCACTCTAATAGACTCTTTCATAGATTCCATAGGTAACTTATACTTATCCACAAATGCCCTTGATATGAATGAATGCGATGCACCAGTATCGAAAAGTATAAGTGCAGGGTGAGTGTTGATTGGAAACTTACCAATCACAAGATCAGGCTCATCTGGGATCTCCTCCACATTCATGTGGTTCACTGTGGCCTTCTGGTTGTTGGTTGGCTTCAGTACCTTCTTCTCCGGACAGTTGTTTGCATAATTTCTCTTCTGACCACACTTGAAGCATGTCACCTCACTCAGATCCTTCTTCACAAAGCTGCGATCACGGTTGCGGTCATGTCCACTGTGTCCTCCAGAGTGATGAGTGTGTCCTCCCTTGTGGTTGTGGCAGTTGCTCTTGTGGCTATCATGGCGATGTCCATCGCCTCCATGGTTGTGGCGGTCATGGCTCCCATGGTGCCCATGGTCACTCCCTCCATGCTTGGAGTATCCATCATAAGAAGTGCGAGACTTGTGGTGAGAACCAGAGTGGTGATTGCTGCTCTTCCTCTTGTGGTTTTCCACCTGCTTGTGCTTCCCTTCTAAGATTCTGGCCTTGTCCATAAGCTCCTAGAAAGTGGGACAATAAACCACCAGCAGCTGCACTAAAAGCTCATCACTGAGGCCATCTAGGAATCTCTCCCTCCTTTTTGCATCAGTGTCAACATCCTCAGGTGCATAACGAGACAGGTTGTTGAACTCCTCAATATACTCAGCCACGGTGCGATTGGTTTGGCGCAAGTTGCGAAATTCCTTCCTCTTCAGGCTCAGAACTCCTGAAGATACGTGGTTGGTCCTGAAACCTTCCTCAAACATTGCCCAAGTCACACTGTCCAGAGGATGGGTGATCTGAAAAGTGTCCCACCACGAGGCGGCTGGTCCCTCTAGTAGGTGAGCGGCAAACCTCACCTTCTCAGCATCAGTGCACCCAATAGTCACAAGATCCTTGTTGACTGAACGCAAACAGTCGAGAGCAACCATCGGCTCCGTTGCAGTAGAGAACTTAGCTGGACTTAGCCTCAGAAACCAAGTGAGAGCATCTCCCTGAGGCTGGTTGTTCCCGTTGTTGTTGTTGTTGTTCTGAGCTTCCATGAACTGGGTCATAACTTGGGTCAGCTATGCCTGAGCTGCCATGAGCTGCTCCAACTCAGTGGGTTGACGGCAGGGAGGCATCTGCGGTTCAGCACAGGTAAGCTTAGAAATAATCGATTACTAAAACAGGATTCTACCCATGCATTATGACCAAACAATAACAAAACAATCACAGACAATCTCAAGCAAGCAACACATCAACAAGCAAATGATCCAGAAACATCCCAGGGGTTATCCTAGCAGTATATATCTACTGAAATAGTTTTTACAAGAGTTGGCAATAGTTATCTACACAATAGATCAACAAAGCATTAAAAACAGCAATCTGCCAGAATAGTACAGCAGTGTTCACGAATTTTTCTACCTGACTTAAACTCGTCAGGAAATTTTGCTGATTTTTGTGCATACAGTAAAGAGAGTTTCGAACCATCCCTATTTGTTTCAGATTTTTCCCAGATACCAGTAAAATATGAAAAATCGTACAGTACTTCTGTGTCAGTAGAAAACTGCAACAGGAATAACTCAGATATTAACCAAACTTGCCATAACTCTTCCATAAAATTCATACAAATAATACTGGGATATTGGAGTACTCAAATAAGCAACTAAACACTCTTAAACTAACAGTAATTAAGTTTTACAGCGATCGAGACTAATCCTAACGATTTTTACCTAACGAAGACTAATTGGTGGACTTCTATCTACTTCCTGAAGAGGTTGCGGTAGGTCCTTGCACTCATGCGTTGGCGCTTCTGTCCATGATCCAACCATGGCGCCGGAGTATACACCTCTCCTGTGTCATCACTTGAAATCTCAAAATCCACCTCTTCTGGATCCTCCTCTTCTTCTTCATTCTCTGCAATTGCAATGCTTCATCTCCTCCACCATCATCGTCTCCATCATCATCATCCTCGTCCTCATCATCATCATCGTTCCCACTGTCATTATCATCATCATTGTTTCCATCATCTCCATTGTCATCATCAGAGGGTGGATTCAGCTGTGCTTGGAGAGCGGCAATCTGGGCTGCCATATCCTCAATAGTTTGATCCTTTTCTTGGACAGTCCCTTGCAGCTGTTGTATGGCCTGGTTGTTTTCCTGCACAGTTCCATTAAGCTGAGCTATGGCTGCATCCCTGCCTATCAGGGCATTATTCAGAACATCCACAGCTTCATGCAAGGTCTCTATCTCCTGTCCCTGGACCACCATACCATTGCTGGCGAAATCTGCAATCTCCTTTACCATCATCACTTTCTCAGCTAGAGCTCCATTCTCCCTTTCCATGTCCTCTATGTGCCTCCGACGAGGCGGCATGTTATTCCTGTCGCCCGGGATAACCACAATGTTCCCATCTTCATCACGCCTCCCATAGTCACGGTACGATGAGTCTGCTGGCAGTAGGTGTCGGACAAGATGGCACTGGCGAGACAAGGCTTCATGCATGGCCAAGTTTACTCCAAGTCCCCAATTGCAGTATGTCTTGGTGTAGATCAGATGCACAGGGTTTGGCAAGGCGGCATCCCTGAAGATGAAGGTGGTGATCTCCCATGCATCCTCACCATATCCATAGGTGTACAGCCTTCTTCCCTTGAACATGGGCAGTGGCAATCCCAATGACCGCGAGAGCTGTGCTAACTGCCTTGCAAAGGGCCTTGGTGACTCCATGGTTGCATACTCAGTCCTGACTTCTCCCATCTATCAATTAAAAAGGGGAAAGTGTGAGAATAGCATATGGTAAGAATTTACGAGAGTGAAAGACATAAGATGAAAGACAAAGTTAATATAAGCTTCAATAATTCTATGGCTTCCTAATCCAAACCTAGGTCACGATCCTACAGTCGACACACGGGCTCTGATACCATCTTGTAACACCACGGTTCTGAAAAGACCGTAGCTTCTATGTGACATGCCAATCCCTGGATCGGTTCATTGACCCACAATAGAATAAGATGAATAACATAGCAAAATATCCGTGTATCACAAATAACGAAGATCCAGAGTACCATTATTACAATAAAAGCTTAGCTAAAGGCTAGCTCAAATTATCTAGGTAGCAACATAAATAAAGTAAATCCTCCATTCTTCAAATTTCCCACAAGTGAACAAGTGCCGAGTGGAGTACTGTGGCCTAAATCGATTACTCAGAATCGGAATATCCTACAACATGAAACGTAGCAGCCCCGAAGGGTCAATACATGGAATGTATGGCAAGTAGAGCTATTAAAGGAGAAAATAGTGCTATCATCTACATGCATATTTGGCAAGTGGAGCTGTGGCTAGCTTGCATTTATAAATACCTTTGTCCTACTTTCATAACCAGTTTTGATTTTCTTTGAAAAGATCCCATTTAAGTTAACCCAACAACATTAAAGCAATTATGAAATTGGAATGAGCGAGAAACATGTCATGGAATCAATATCAAGCAACTCAGACGTCCATAACCGGGGACACGGCTAATCGATTAGGTTATACACCCTGCAGGGGTTAGTACAATTTACCCATGTGACTTGGCCAGCCCAGCTCGTACCATCACTCTCATGTTGGGTGATGATAGGGAGAAGTCCCAGAAGAGACCGTTCGGGAAGTAGCTCCCCAATCCCGATGCACACTGGTCCAACCTACCAAAATTCTACATCTCTGGATACGCGGGTTCGAATTACCACAACCTACTGAGTCCAACCAATCGCCCATTTCATTATTGGCACATGGTTGTACACGTAAGCTACAAAATAAAGAAGCCAATCATTTTCTCTTGATTCCTGGGTGCCTTTCCACAATGATACCACCAAAAATTATCAATTCCATCACACCCAGGAGTTTCATTGATTAAGTTGTTTTAGTTTTCACAAACCAACACATTTAGAAACAACTTATAGTGATGAACCCCGCCCTTGTTCATCATAGCATGGCTAAGCATATCTACCAACGGTGGTTCATCTACAAGGAAGATCCTACCAGATAATAGGACATAGCATAACGATAGTATTATCCTATACACGCGTCTACAAAATACACGACAATGCATTGAAAATAATAGGATAACATCATGAACAAGGTAGCATCTACTTGCCTTGGTTGTAGCGGTTGGAAGAACAATCCACACACGAGCAAGCGTTGCACTCGTCACAATCTACACGATACAATTACAATCATAAACAATCCATCCACAATCATATGCAAACAAAGATGATGCAAGATGCATGCATGACAAGTGGACTGATGCTACAGCAGCATCACGTAATCCTATTCAGTATAGCTACTGTATGCATGCATGGAAATTATTTTTAGTGCAAGAAAACAAGTATGCAATTTATAATGCTCAATAATAGAGCTAGAAACTAAATAATTCACCACTGCTAACCTACTGTTTGTAAAATCTTGGGAAAATTCTAATGTGTAGGCAACACTAAATAGGAACAGTACCAATTGGAATTTCTCAAAAAGGATATATATACCTTCCTGAGTAATTAAAATACTGCAGTAAGCCTTTAAATAGATTCTGCAAAAATTATTACTGTAAGCCTAACTTTTTAATTCACTTTGAGATTCCCCTAGTTCTACTTATCCCAGGGACATATCATTTGCAATTTTTGGAGTTACAGAACTTATTCTATGATTTAATTACTCTAAAACGGCCATTAACTCATTTAATTATTCTTGACAAAACCTTGCTGCAAAAGTGTAAACCAATGGTACACCAAGATTCTACACGAGCCACTGATTCGACACATATTTTATTTGCAATTTTTGGCCCAGTAGATTAATTTCTATGATGTTTACAAGGTTCAACTATTTTCTGCAAATTCTGTTTCATTTTTAATTCAAAAGGGAATATTCCCGGAGTATGCCACGTTGACTGGCGCTGACGCAGCCTCCACGCAGGCGCCACATGGCGTGCTGGGGTGGGCCATTACCGGTTCGGTGCCGAGACAGAATAGGGCCGTCGGATCTTATGAAGATCGGACGGTCGAGGTTGACCATGGCGAGACTCACCGGTGCGATGACGTGGCGGCGGCGGGCTCGTCGGGCGGCGGTTGTGGCGGTCTCCGATGTCGGCAAGGCAGTCGACGAGGTGCAGAGGAGGACGGCGTGCCGTTTGGTGGCGTCGGGGTGCTATGTGGCTTCCTCTGGCGTCGACGACGGGCGGCGTCGGCGGTGCTCCGGCGAGCAATCGGCGGCGCTGCACTGTGGAAGGCAAGGGGAAACAAGCACGGGGTGAAACGGTGAAGCAGCGCGATCGTCAAGGAGTAGAGAGGGCAAGGGGGGCGGTTCGGAGCGTCAGCGGCGGAGCTTACCGTGAATGGCGGCGGCGGCGGAGAAGTTCGAGCTTGAAACCGAGCTCGAGCTAGGGTTTCTAGGCGAGTTTGAGGGGGAAAAGTGGCGGCGGGGTGAGGGTTAAGAGGGGCCCAAAGATTGGGGGAGGGGGCGAGGTAGTTAGAGGCCGAATCGGCCAAGAAACGCGGCGGCGTCGGAGTCCCGGTCGGGCACGGTGGCGGGAATGACAGTGAGCGCCGCTGTCGGCCGCTGCAGCGTCTTCATTGGGCGCCAATGACTATCTTATTGTGAGGTAGGGGGTGTGAGCGGTGGCGCGATTTAGCTTGAGGTTAGGTGGCTGGGCGGGTGGCTCGCCGGGGTAGGTAGGTTAGTTTTTTTGTTCCTTTTATTCAATTTGCTTTTCTTAATTCTTTCATAACTTTTTATTAGCTAAACCAATTGAATTGATTTCTGTTTTCAAAATTTTCTAAAAAAACAAAGGATTAACATAGTATCATTTTTAGCAACAAATTGACTATTTCAAAATAGTGACTTCATAGGTCCAACTATTCCTTTTTTTAGGAGCACTTGAGTAACTCCGTCTAGGGTTTGAATGTAGTGTTTTGAATTTGAAAATTTTCATGAATGCAGAATGACATTGCAAGTGAATGATGATCAGGATGCAGTGCAGTACCAAATCTAGAATTTGGAAAAGCTGGTATGTGACATTATATGGCTGTTTTCGTGAGCTATTGCCCACTGTTTTGGGGTTCCAATGAGACTTGCATGGCCCGTTAGACTTAATAGATGTTTGAGATATATGACCAAAAACTCGTCGTTTTCGCGATTTATGGCCATTTTCATGAGCTGTTGCCCACATTTGTGGGTTCCAGGGCTATTTACAACGACCGTAAATCCTGATACATGTTTTAGAGTTATTATAAAACTCGTCGTTTTCGCGTTTTATGGCCATTTTCATGTGCTATTGCCCATGATTTTTGGGTTCTAGGTCTTTTTACAATGACCATGTTTTGTGAGTAATGACAAAAACTCATCGTTTTCGTGTTTTATGGCCGTTTTCATGAGCTATTGCCCACAGTTTTGGGGTTGCTCGGCAATTTACAACGACCATAGGACACGATACATGTTTGAGAGTTATGACGAAAAACTTGTCGTTTTCATGTTTTATGGCCGTTTTTATGAGCTATTGCGCACAATTTTGTGGTTCCAAGGAAGATTTTGTGGCCCGTAAGACGAGATACATGTTTGAGAGATATGACAAAAAAGTGGTCGGTTTCGTGTTTTATGGCCATTTTCATGAGATATTGCCCACAATTTTTGGGTTCCAGGCTATTTACAACGACCGTAACTCCCGATACATGTTTTTGAGTTATTATAAAAACTCGTCGTTTTCGCGTTTTATGGCAATTTTCATGTGCTATTGCCCACGATTTTGGGGTTCCAGGGCGATCTCGGTGGACCGTCAGACCCGATATATGTTTAAGAGATATGACCAAAAACTCATCGTTTTCGTGATTGATGGCCATTTTCATGAGCTATTTCCCACAGTTTTTGGGTCCTAGGGCTTTTTGCAATGAACATGTTTTTTGAGTAATGACAAAAACTCGTCGTTTTCGTGTTTTATGGCCATTTTCATGAGCTATTGCCCACAGTTTTGGGGTTGCTGGGCAATTTACAATGACCGTAGGACACGACACATGTTTGAGAGTTATCACCAAAAAACTCGTTGTTTTTCTGTTATATGGCCGTTTTCGTGAGCTATTGCCCACTGTTTTGGGGTTCCAATGAGATTTGCATGGCCCGTCAGACTTAATAGATGTTTGAGATGTATGACCAAAAACTCGTCGTTTTCGCGATTTATGGCCGTTTCCATGAGCTATTGCCCACATTTTTGGGGCTGCAAGGCGGATTTTGTGGCCCGCAAGACCAAATACATGTTTGAGAGTATGGGCAAAAATGGTCATTATTGCGTTTTATGGCCGCTTTCATGAGCTATGGCCCATATATTTGGCGTTCTTGGGCTATTTACAATGACCGTTACTCCTAATAAATGTATGAGAGTTATGAAAAAAAATTGTCGTTCTCACGTTTTACGACAGTTTTCATGAGCTATTGCTCACATTCGGGTTCTAGGGCTATTTACAATGACCATAAGACTCAATACATGTTTTGTGAGTTATGACAAAACACTCGTTGTTTTCGCATTTTATGACCGTTTTCATGAGCTATTGCCCATAGTTTTGGTGTTACAGGGCGATTTGCACGGCCCATAAGACCCGATATATGTTTGAGAGTTATGACAAAAAATTGGTTGTTTTTGTGTTTTAAGGCCATTTTCTTTAGCTATTGCCCACAGTTTTGGAGTTCCAGAGCAATTTAAAAAGACCGTAGGAGCCGATATATGTTTGAGAGTTATGACAAAAACTCGTCGTTTTCGTGTTTTATGGCCGTTTTCATGAGCTATTGCCCACAACTTTGGGGTTGCTGGGCAATTTACAACGACCGTAGGACACGATACATGTTTGAGAGTTATGACGAACAACTTGTCGTTTTCATGTTTTATGGCCGTTTTTATGAGCTATTGCCCACAATTTTGTGGCTCGTAAGACGAGATACATGTTTACGAGATATGACAAAAAAGTGGTCGGTTTCGTGTTTTATGGCCGTTTTCATGAGATATTGCCCACAATTTTTGGGTTTCAAGGCTATTTAGAACGACCGTAACTCCCGATACATGCTTTGGAGTTATTATAAAAACTCGTCGTTTTCTCGTTTTATGGCCATTTTCATGTGCTATTGCCCACGATTTGGTGGTTTCAGGGCGATCTCGGTGGACCATAAGACCCGATATATGTTTAAGAGATATGAACAAAAACTCATCGTTTTCGTGTTTGATGGCCGTTTTAATGAGCTATTTCCCATAGTTTTTGGGTTCTAGGGCTTTTTACAATGACCATGTTTTGAGAGTTATGACAAAAACTCGTCGTTTTCGTGTTTTATGGCCGTTTTCATGAGCTATTGCCCACAGTTTGGGGTTCCAATGAGATTTGCATGGCCCGTCAGACTTAATAGATGTTTGAGATATATGACCAAAAACTCGTCGTTTTCTCGATTTATGGCCGTTTCCATGAGCTATTGCCCACATTTTTGGGGCTGCAAGACGGATTTTGTGGCCCGCAAGACCAAATACATGTTTGAGAGTATGGGCAAAAATGGTCATTATTGCGTTTTATGGCCGCTTTCATGAGCTATGGCCCACATATTTGGCGTTCTTAGACTATTTACAATGACTGTTACTCCTGATAAATGTATGAGAGTTATGACAAAAAATTGTCGTTCTCGCGTTTTACGACAGTTTTCATGAGCTATTGCTCACATTGAGGTTCTAGGGCTATTTACAATGACCATAAGACTCAATACATGTTTTGTGAGTTATGACAAAACACTCGTTGTTTTCGCAATTTATGACCGTTTTCATGAGCTATTGCCCATAGTTTTGGTGTTACAGGGTGATTTGCATGGCCCATAAGACCCGATATATGTTTGAGAGTTATGACAAATAATTGGTTGTTTTCGTGTTTTAAGGCCATTTTCTTTAGCTATTGCCGACAGTTTTGGAGTTCCAGAGCAATTTAAAAAGACCGTAGGAGCCGATATATGTTTGAGAGTTATGACAAAAACTCGTCGTTTTCGTGTTTTATGGCCGTTTTCATGAGCTATTGCCCACAGTTTTGGGGTTGCTGGGCAATTTACAACGACCGTAGGACACAATATATGCTTGAGAGTTATGACGAACAACTTGTCGTTTTCATGTTTTATGGCCGTTTTTATGAGCTATTGCCCACAATTTTGTGGTTCCAAGGAGGATTTTGTGGCTCATAAGACGAGATACATGTTTACAAGATATGACAAAAAAGTGGTCGGTTTCGTGTTTTATGGCCGTTTTCATGAGATATTGCCCATAATTGGGTTTCAGGGCTAATTAGAACGACCACAACTCCCGATACATGCTTTGGAGTTATTATAAAAACTCGTCGTTTTCTCGTTTTATGGCCATTTTCATGTGCTATTGCCCTCGATTTGGGGGTTTCAGGGCGATCTCGGTGGACCGTAAGACCCGATATATGTTTAAGAGATATGAACAAAAACTCATCGTTTTCGTGTTTTATGGCCGTTTTAATGAGCTATTTCCCATAGTTTTTGGGTTCTAGGGCTTTTTACAATGACCATGTTTTGCGAGTTATGACAAAACACTCGTTGTTTGCGCATTTTATGACCGTTTGCATGAGCTATTGCCCATAGTTTTGGTGTTACAGGGCGATTTGCACGGCCCATAAGACCCGACATATGTTTGAGAGGTATGACAAAAAACTGGTTGTTTTCGTGTTTTAAGGCCATTTTCTTTAGCTATTGCCCACAATTTTGGAGTTACAAGACCAAATACATGTTTGAGAGTATGAGCAAAAATGGTCATTTTTTGCGTTTTATGGCCGCTTTCATGAGCTATGGCCCACAGTTTTAGGGTTCTTGGGCTATTTACAATGACCGTTACTCCTGATAAATGTTTGAGAGTTATGACAAAAACTTGTCATTCTCGCGTTTTACGACAGTTGTCATTTCCTATTGTTCACATTTTTGGGGTTCTAGGGCTATTTACAATGATCATAAGACTCAATACATGTTTTTCGAGTTATGACAAAATACTCATTGTTTTCGCATTTTATGACCGTTTTCATGAGATATTGCCCATAGTTTTGGTGTTACAGGGCGATTTGCACGGCCCATAAGACCCGACATATGTTTGAGAGGTATGACAAAAACTGGTTGTGTTCGTGTTTTAAGGCCATTTTCATTGGCTATTGCCCACAGTTTTGGAGTTCCAGAGCAATTTAAAAAGACAGTAGGAGCCGATATATGTTTGAGAGTTATGACGAAAAATTTGTCGTTTTCATGTTTTATGGCCATTTTTATGAGCTATTGCCCATCGATTTGTGGTTCCAAGGAGATTTTTGTGGCCCGTAAGACCAGATACATGTTTGAGAGATATGACCAAAAAGTGGTCATTTTTGTGTTTTATGGCCGTTTTGATGAGCTATTGCCCATAATTTTTGGGTTCGAGGGCTATTTACAACGACCGTAACTCCCTATACATGTGCTATTGCCCACGATTTGGGGTTCCAGGGCGATGTGGGTGGACCGTAAGACCCGATATATGTTTAAGACATATGACCAAAACCTCATTGTTTTCGTGTTCGATGGCCGTTTTCATGAGCTATTGCCCACAGTTTTTGGGTTCCAGGGCTATTTAGAATTACCTTGTTTTGCGAGTAATGACAAAAACTCACCGTTTTCGTTTTTTATGGCCGTTTTCATGAGCTATTGCCCATATTGCGTTCCAAGGCAATTTTTGTGGCCCGTAAGACCCAATATATGTTTGGGAGATATGACCAAAAAAATTCATTGTTTTTGTTATTTATGGTCGTTTTCATGAGCATTTGCCCACATTTTTGGGGTTCCAAGGCAATTTTTGTGGCCAGTAAGACGAAATAAATGTTTGAGAGTATGAGCAAAAAGTGGTCATTTTTGCGTTTTATGGCCGCTTTCATGAGCTATTGCCCACAGTTTTGGGATTTTCGGGCTACTTACAACGACCATTACTCCTGATAAATGTTTGAGAGTTATTACAAAAACTTGTCATTCTCGCGTTTTATGGCAGTTTTCATGAGCTATTGCTCACAGTTTTGGGGTTCTAGGGCTATTTACAATGACTGTAAGACTCGATACATGTTTTGCGAGTTATGACAAAACACTCGTTGTTTGTGCATTTTATGACCGTTTTCATGAGCTATTGCCCATAGTTTTGGTGTTACAGGGCGAGTTGCACGACCCATAAGACCCGATATATGTTTGAGAGGTATGATAAAAAACTGGTTGATTTCGTGTTTTAAGGCCATTTTCATGAGCTATTGCCCACAATTTTGGAGTTCCAAGACCAAATACATGTTTGAGAGTATGAGCAAAAATGTTCATTTTTTGCGTTTTATGGCCGCTTTCATGAGCTATGGCCCACAGTTTTAGGGTTCTTGGGCTATTTACAATGACCGTTACTCCTGATAAATGTTTGAGAGTTATGACAAAAACTTGTAGTTCTCGTGTTTTACGATAGTTGTCATTTGCTACTGCTCACAGTTTAGGGGTTCTAGGGCTATTTACAATGATCATAAGACTCAATACATGTTTTTCGAGTTATGACAAAATACTCATTGTTTTCGCATTTTATAACCGTTTTCATGAGCTATTGCCCATAGTTTTGGTGTTACAGGGCGATTTGCACGGCCCATAAGACCCAACATATGTTTGAGAGGTATGACAAAAAACTGGTTGTTTTCGTGTTTTAAGGCCATTTTCGTTGGCTATTGCCACAGTTTTGGAGTTCCAGAGCAATTTAAAAAGACCATAGGAGCCGATATATGTTTGAGAGTTATGACGAAAAATTTGTCGTTTTCATGTTTTATGGCCGTTTTTATGAGCTATTGCCCATAGATTTGTGGTTCCAAGGAGATTTTTGTGGCCCGTAAGACCAGATACATGTTTGAGAGATATGACCAAAAAGTGGTCATTTTTGTGTTTTATGGCCGTTTTGATGAGCTATTGCCCATAATTTTTGGGTTCGAGGGCTATTTACAACGACCGTAACTCCCTATACATGTGCTATTGCCCACGATTTGGGGTTCCAGGGCGATGTGGGTGGACCGTAAGACCCGATATATGTTTAAGACATATGACCAAAAACTCATTGTTTTCGTGTTCAATGGCCGTTTTCATGAGCTATTGCCCATAGTTTTTAGGTTCTAGGGCTATTTAGAATTACCTTGTTTTGCGAGTAATGACAAAAACTCGTCGTTTTCGTTTTTTATGGCCGTTTTCATGAGCTATTGCCCATATTTTTTGCGTTCCAAGGCAATTTTTGTGGCTCGTAAGACCGAATATATGTTTGGGAGATATGACCAAAAAATTCATTGTTTTTGTTATTTATGGTCTTTTTCATGAGCATTTGCCCACATTTTTGGGGTTCCAAGGCAATTTTTGTGGCCAGTAAGACGAAATAAATGTTTGAGAGTATGAGCAAAAAGTGGTCATTTTTGCGTTTTATGGCCGCTTTCATGAGCTATTGCCCACAGTTTTGGGATTCTCAGGCTACTTACAACGACCATTACTCCTGATAAATGTTTGAGAGTTATTACAAAAACTTGTCGTTCTCGCGTTTTATGACAGTTTTCATGAGCTATTGCTCATAGTTTTGGGGTTCTAGGGCTATTTACAATGACCATAAGACTCAATACATGTTTTTCGAGTTATGACAAAACACTCGTTGTTTGCGCATTTTATGACCGTTTTCATGAGCTATTGCCCATAGTTTTGGTGTTACAGGGCGAGTTGCACGACCCATAAGACCCGATATATGTTTGAGAGGTATGATAAAAAACTGGTTGATTTCGTGTTTTAAGGCCATTTTCTTTAGCTATTGCCCACATTTTTGGAGTTCCAAGACCAAATACATGTTTGAGAGTATGAGCAAAAATGGTCATTTTTGCGTTTTATGGCCGCTTTCATGAGCTATGGCCCACAGTTTTAGGGTTCTTGGGCTATTTACAATGACTGTTACTCCTGATAAATGTTTGAGAGTTATGACAAAAACTTGTCGTTCTCGCGTTTTACGACAGTTATCATGAGCTATTGCTCACAGTTTTGGGGTTCTAGGGCTATTTACAATGATCATAAGACTCAATACATGTTTTTCGAGTTATGACAAAATACTCATTGTTTTCGCATTTTATGACCGTTTTCATGAGCTATTGCCCATAGTTTTGGTGTTACAGGGCGATTTGCACGACCCATAAGGCCCGACATATGTTTGAGAGGTAGGACAAAAAACTGGTTGTTTTCGTGTTTTAAGGCCATTTTCATTGGCTATTGCCACAGTTTTGGAGTTCCAGAGCAATTTAAAAAGACCATAGGAGCCGATATATGTTTGAGAGTTATGACGAAAAATTTGTCGTTTTCATGTTTTATGGCCGTTTTTATGAGCTATTGCCCATAGATTTGTGGTTCCAAGGAGATTTTGTGGCCCGTAAGACCAGATACATGTTTGAGAGATATGACCAAAAAGTGGCCGTTTTTGTGTTTTATGGCCGTTTTGATGAGCTATTGCCCATAATTTTTGGGTTCGAGGGCTATTTACAACGACCGTAACTCCCTATACATGTGCTATTGCCCATGATTTGCTGTTCCAGGGCGATGTGGGTGGACCGTAAGACCCGATATATGTTTAAGACATATGACCAAAAACTCATTGTTTCGTGTTCGATGGCCGTTTTCATGAGCTATTGCCCACAGTTTTTGGGTTCCAGGGCTATTTAGAATTACCTTGTTTTGCGAGTAATGACAAAAACTCGTCGTTTTCGTTTTTTATGGCCGTTTTCATGAGCTATTGCCCATATTTTTTGCGTTCCAAGGCAATTTTTGTGGCCCGTAAGACCCAATATATGTTTGGGAGATATGACCAAAAAAATTCATTGTTTTTGTTATTTATGGTCGTTTTCATGAGCATTTGCCCACATTTTTGGGGTTCCAAGGCAATTTTTGTGGCCAGTAAGACGAAATAAATGTTTGAGAGTATGAGCAAAAAGTGGTCATTTTTGCGTTGTATGGCCGCTTTCATGAGCTATTGCCCACAGTTTTGGGATTCTTGGGCTACTTACAATGACCATTACTCCTGATAAATGTTTGAGAGTTATTACAAAAACTTGTCGTTCTCGCGTTTTATGGCAGTTTTCATGAGCTATTGCTCACAGTTTTGGGGTTCTAGGGCTATTTACAATGACCATAAGACTCAATACATGTTTTGCGAGTTATGACAAAACACTCGTTGTTTGTGCATTTTATGACCGTTTTCATGAGCTATTGCCCATAGTTTTGGTGTTACAGGGCGAGTTGCACGACCCATAAGACCCGATATATGTTTGAGAGGTATGATAAAAAACTGGTTGATTTCGTGTTTTAAGGCCATTTTCTTTAGCTATTGCCCACAATTTTGGAGTTCCAAGACCAAATACATGTTTGAGAGTATGAGCAAAAATGGTCATTTTTTGCGTTTTATGGCCGCTTTCATGAGCTATGGCCCACAGTTTTAGGGTTCTTGGGCTATTTACAATGACCGTTACTCCTGATAAATGTTTGAGAGTTATGACAAAAACTTGTAGTTCTCGCGTTTTACGACAGTTGTCATTTGCTATTGCTCACAGTTTTGGGTTTCCAGGGCTATTTACAATGATCATAAGACTCAATACATGTTTTTCGAGTTATGACAAAACACTCATTGTTTTCGCATTTTATGACCGTTTTCATGAGCTATTGCCCATAGTTTTGGTGTTACAGGGCGATTTGCACGACCCATAAGACCCGACATATGTTTGAGAGGTATGAGAAAAAACTGGTTGTTTTCGTGTTTTAAGGCCATTTTCATTGGCTATTGCCCACAGTTTTGGAGTTCCAAAGCAATTTAAAGAGACCGTAGGAGCCGATACATGTTTGAGAGTTATGACGAAAAACTTTTCGTTTTCATGTTTTATGGCCGTTTTTATGAGCTATTGCAAACAGATTTAGTGGTTCCAAGGAGATTTTTGTGGCCCGTAAGACCAGATACATGTTTGAGAGATATGACCAAAAAGTGGCCGTTTTTGTGTTTTATGGCCGTTTTGATGAGCTATTGCCCATAATTTTTGGGTTCCAGGGCTATTTACAACGACCGTAACTCCCTATACATGTTTCAGAGTTATTACAAAAATTCATAGTTTTCACGTTTTATGACCATTTTCATGTGCTATTGCCCACAATTTGGGGTTCCGGGGCGATCTGGGTGGACCGTAAGACCCGATATATGTTTAAGAGATATGACAAAAAACTCATCGTTTTCGTGTTCGATGGCCGTTTTCATGAGCTATTGCCCATAGTTTTTGGGTTCCAGGGCTATTTAGAATTACCATGTTTTGCGAGTAATGACAAAAACTCGTCGTTTTCGTGTTTTATGGCCGTTTTCATGAGCTATTGCCCACATTTTTGCGTTCCAAGGCAATTTTCGTGGCCCGTAAGACCCAATATATGTTTGGGAGATATGACCAAAAACTCATCGTTTTTGTTATTTATGGTCGTTTTCATGAGTATTTGCCCACATTTTTGGGGTTCCAAGGCAATTTTTGTGGCAAGTAAGACCAAATACATGTTTGAGAGTATGAGCAAAAAGTGGTCATTTTTGTGTTTTATGGCCGCATTTATGAGCTATTGCCCATAGTTTTGGGGTTCTCGGGCTATTTACAATGACCATTACTCCTGATAAATGTTCGAGAGTTATGACAAAAACTTGTCGTTCTCGCGTTTTATGGCAGTTTTCATGAGCTATTGCTCACAGTTTTGGGGTTCTAGGGCATTTACAATGACTGTAAGACTCGATTCATGTTTTTCGAGTTATGACAAAACACTCATTGTTTTCGCATTTTATGACCGTTTTCATGAGCTATTGCCCATAGTTTTGGTGTTACAGGGTGATTTGCATGGCCCATAAGACCCGATATATGTTTGACATGTATGATAAAAAACTCGTTGTTTTCGTGTTTTAAGGACATTTTCATGAGCTATTGCCCACTGTTTTGAAGTTCTAGGGCAATTTAAAAAGACATTTGGAGACGATACATGTTTGAGAGTTATGACGAAAAACTTGTCGTTTTCATGTTTTATGGCCGTTTTATGAGCTATTGCCCACAATTTTGTGGTTCCAAGGAGGATTTTGTGGCCCGTATGACCAGATACATGTTTGAGAGCTATGACAACAAAGTGGTCGGTTTCGTGTTTTATGGTCGTTTTCATGAGATATTGCCCACAATTTTTGGGTTCCAGGGCCATTTACAACAAGCGTAACTCCCGATACATGTTTTAGATTTATTATAAAAACTTGTGGTTTTCGCGTTTTATGGCCATTTTCATGTGCTATTGCCCACGATTTGGGGGTTCCAGGGCGATCTCGGTGGACCGTAAGACCCGATATATGTTTAAGAGATATGACCAAAAACTCATCGTTTTCGTGTTTGATGGCCGTTTCCATGAGCTATTTCCCACAGTTTTTGGGTTCTAGGGCTTTTTACAATGTCCATGTTTTGTGAGTAATGAAAAAAACTCGTCATTTTCGTGGTTTATGGCCGTTTTCATGAGCTATTGCCCACAGTTTTGGGGTTGCTGGGTAATTTACAACGACCGTAGGAATGACACATGTTTGAGAGTTATGACCAAAAAACTCGCTGTTTTTGTGTTATATGGCCGTTTTCGTCAGCTATTGCCCACTGTTTGGGGGTTCCAATGAAATTTGCTTGGCCCATCAGACTTAAGAGATGTTTTGAGATATATGACCAAAAACACGTCGTTTTCGCGATTTATGGCCGTTTTCATGAGGTATTGCCCACATTTTTGGGGTTGCAAGGCTGATTTTTGGCCCGCAAGGCCAAATACATGTTTGAGAGTATGAGCAAAAATGGTCATTTTTGCATTTTATGGCCGCTTTCATGAGCTATGGCCCACAGATTTGGGGTTCTTGGGCTATTTACAATGACCGTTACTCTTGATAAATGTTTGAGAGTTATGACAAAAACTTGTCGTTCTCGCGTTTTACGGCAGTTGTCATGAGCTATGCTCACATTTTTGGGGTTCTAGGGCTATTTACAATGACCATAAGACTCAATACATGTTTTGCGAGTTATGACAAAACACTCATTGTTTTCGCATTTTATGACCATTTTCATGAGCTATTACCCATAGTTTGGTGTTACAAGGCGATTTGCACGGCCCATAAGACCCGACATATGTTTGAGACGTATGAAAACTGGTTGTTTTCGTGTTTTAAGGCCATTTTCATTAGTTATTGCCCACTGTTTTGGAGTTCCAGAGCAATTTAAAAAGACCGTAGGAGCCGATACATGTTTGAGAGTTATGACGAAAAACTTGTCGTTTTCATGTTTTATGGCTGTTTTTATGAGCTATTGCCCATAGATTTTGTGGTTCCAAGGAGATATTTGTGGCCCGGACGACCAGATACATGTTTGAGATATATGACTAAAAATTGGTCGTTTTTGTGTTTTATCGCCGTTTTCATGAGCTATTTCCCACAATATTTGGGTTCCAGGGCTATTTACAACGACCGTAACTCCCTATACATGTTTTAGAGTTATTACAAAAATTCGCCGTTTTCACGTTTTATGACCATTTTTATGTGCTATTGCCCACTATTTGGGGGTTCTAGGGCGATCTGGGTGGATCGTAAGACCCGATATATGCTTAAGCGATATGACAAAAAACTCATCGTTTTCGTGCTCGATGGCCGTTTTCATGAGCTATTACCCACATTTTTGCGTTCCAAGGCAATTTTCGTGGCCCATAAGACCCAATATATGTTTGGGAGATATGACCAAAAACTCATCGTTTTCCTGATTAATGGCCGTTTTCATGAGCATTTGCCCACTTTTTTGGGGTTCCAAGGCGATTTTTGTGGCTAGTAACACCAAATACATGTTTGAGAGTATGAGCAAAAAGTGGTCATTTTTGCGTTTTATGGCCGCTTTCATGAGCTATTGCCCACAGTATTAGGGTCCTCGGGCTATTTACAACGACCATAACTCCTGATAAATGTTTGAGATTTATGACAAAAACTTGCCGTTCTCGCGTTGTATGGCAGGTTTCATGAGCTATTGCTCACAGTTTTGGGGTTCTAGGGATATTTACAGTGACCGTAATACTTGATTCATGTTTTTCGAGTTATGACAAAACACTTGTTGTTTTCTCATTTTATGACCGTTTTCATGAGCTATTGCCCATAGTTTTGGTGTTACAGGGCGATTTGCATGGCCCATAAGACCCGATATATGTTTGATAGGTATGTTAAAAAACCTCGTTGTTTTCGTGTTTGAAGGCCATTTTCATGAGCTATTTCCCATAGTTTTAGAGTTCTAGGGAAATTTAAAAAGACCGTTGGAGCCGATACATGTTTGAGAGTTACGACGAAAAACTTGTCGTTTTCATGTTTTATGGACGTTTTTATGAGCTATTGCCCACAATTTTGTGGTTCCAAGGAGGATTTTGTGGTCCGTAAGACCAGATACATGTTTGAGAGATATGACCAAAAAAATGGCCGGTTTCGTGTTTTATGGCCGTTTACATGAGATATTCCCCACAATATTTGTGTTCCAGGGCTATTTACAATGACCGTAACTCCCGATACATGTTGTAGAGTTATTACAAAAACTCGTCGTTTTCGCATTTTATGGCCATTTTCATGTGCTATTGCCCACGATTTGAGGGTTTCAGGGTGATCTCAGTGGACCGTCAGAGCCGATATATGTTTAAGAGATATGACCAAAAACTCATCGTTTTCGTGTTTGATGGCCGTTTTCATGAGCAATTTCCCACAGTTTTTGGGTTCTAGGGCTTTTTACAATGACCATGTTTTGCGAGTAATGACAAAAACTCGTCATTTTCGTGTTTTATGGCCGTTTTCATGAGCTATTGCCCACAATTTTGGGGTTGCTGGGCAATTTAGAACGATCGTAGGACACGACACATGTTTGAGAGTTATGACCAAAAAACTTGTAGTTTTCGTGTTATATGGCCTTTTCCGTGAGCTATTGCCCACTGTTTGGGGGTTCCAATGAGATTTGCATGGCCCATCAGACTTAATAGATGTTTTAGATACATGACCAAAAACTCGTAGTTTTAGCGTTTTATGGCAGTTTTCATGAGCAATTGCCCACATTTTTGAGTTCCATGGCTATTTACAACAACCGTAAGTCATGATACATGTTTGAGAGTTTTGAAATAACTCGTCATTTTTGCGTTTTATAGCCGTTCAATGTGCTATTGACTAAAGTTTTAGGGTTGCAGCGCGATTTAGAGCGACCGTAAGTCCCGATAGATGTTTGAGAGATATGACCAAAAACTCGCCATTTTCGTATTTTATGGCTGTTTTCATGACCTATTGCCCTTTATATCGAGGTTCTAGGACTATTAAAAATAACCCTAAGACCCAATATATGTCTTACGAGTTATGACCAAACACTCGTCATTTTCGTGTTTTATGACTGTTTTCATGAGCAATTGCCCACATTTTTGCGTTCCAAGGCGATTTTCGTGGGCCGTAAGACCCAATATATGTTTGGGAGATATGACCAAAAACTCATAGTTTTCGTGATTTATGACCGTTTTTATGAGAAATTGCCCACATTTTTTGGGTTCCAAGGCGATTTTTGTGGCCCGTAAGACCAAATACATGTTTGAGAGTATGATCAAAAAATGGTCATTTTTGCGTTTTATGACCGCTTTCATGAGCTATTGCCCATAGTTTTGGGGTTCTCGGGCTATTTACAACAACCGTTACTCCTAATAAATGTTTGAGAGTTATGACAAAAACTTGTCATTCTCGTGTTTTATGGCAGTTTTCATGAGCTATTGCTCACAGTTTTGGGGTTCTAGGGATATTTACAATGACTGTAAGACTCGATTCATGTTTTTCGAGTTATGAAAAAACACTCGTTGTTTTCGCATTTTATGACTATTTTCATGAGCTATTGCCCATAGTTTTGGTGTTACAGGGTGATTTGCACGGCCCAGAAGACCCGATATATGTTTGACAGGTATGATAAAAAATCGTTGTTTTCGTGCTTTAAGGCCATTTTCATGAGCTATTGCCACAGTTTTGGAGTTCTAGGGCAATTTAAAAAGACCGTTGGGGACGATACATGTTTGAGAGTTATGACGAGAAACTTGTGGTTTTCATGTTTTATGGCCGTTTTTATCAGCTATTGCCCACAATTTTATGGTTCCAAGGAGGATTTTGTGGCATGTAAAGATACATGTTTGAGAGATATGACAAAAAAGTGGTCTGTTTTGTGTTTTATGGCCGTTTTCATGAGATATTGCCCACAATTTTTGGGTTCCAGGGATATTTACAAGGACCGTAACTCCCGATACATGTTTTAGAGTTATTATAAAAACTCGTGGTTTTCGCGTTTTATGGCCATTTTCATGTGCTGTTACCCACGATTTGGGGGTTCTAGGGCGATCTCGGTGGACCATAAGACCCGATATATTCTTAAGAGATATGACCAAAAACTCATCGTTTTCGTGTTTGATGGCCGTTTTCATGAGCTATTTCCCACAGTTTTTGGGTTCTACGGGTTTTTACAATGACCATATTTTGTGAGTAATGACAAAAACTCGTCGTTTTCGTGTTTTATGGCCGTTTTCATGAGCTATTGCCCACAGTTTTGGGGTTGCTGGTCAATTTACAACGATCGTAGGACACGCCACATGTTTGAGAGTTATGACCAAAAAACTCGTTGTTTTTGTGTTGTATGGCCATTTTCGTGAGCTACTGCCCACTGTTTTGGGGTTCCAATGAGATTTGCATGGCACGTCAGAAATAATAGATGTTTGAGATATATGACCAAAAACTCGTCGTTTTCGCGATTTATGGCCGTTTTCATGAGCTATTGCCCACATTTTTGGGGTTGCAAGGCGGATTTTGTGGCCCGTAAGACGAAATACATGTTTGAGAGTATGAGCAAAAATAGTCATTTTTGCATTTTATGGCGGCTTTCATGAGCTATGGCCCACAGTTTTGGGGTTCTTGGGCTATTTACAATGACCGTTACTCCTGATAAATGTTTGAGAGTTACGACAAAAACATGTCGTTCTCGCGTTTACGGCAGTTTTCATGAGCTATTGCTCACATTTTGGGGGTTCTAGGGCTATTTACAATGACCATAAGACTCAATACATGTTTTATGAGTTATGACAAAACACTCATTGTTTCGCATTTTATGACCGTTTTCATGAGCTATTGCCCATAGTTTTGGTGTTATAGGGTGATTTGCACGACCCATAAGACCCGATATATGTTTGAGAGGTATGACAAAAAATTGGTTGTTTTCTTGTTTTAAGGCCATTTTCATTAGCTATTGGCCACAGTTTTGGAGTTCTAGAGCAATTTAAAAAGACCATAGGAGCCAATACATGTTTGAGAGTTATGACGAAAAACTTGTCGTTTTCATGTTTTATGGCCGTTTTTATGAGCTATTGCACACAGATTTTGTGGCCCGTAAGACCAGATACATGTTTGAGAGATATGACCAAAAAGTGGCCGGTTTCGTATTTTATGGCCGTTTTCATGAGCTATTGCCCACATTTTTTGGGTTCCAGGGCTATTTACAAGGACCGTAACTCCCTATACATGTTTTAGAGCTATTATAAAAATTCGTCATTTTCACGTTTTATGGCCATTTTCATGTGCTATTGCCCACGATTTGGGGGTTCCAGGCCGATCTGGGTGGACTGTAAGACCCGATATATGTTTAAGCGATATGACCAAAAACTCATCGTTTTCGTGTTCGATGCCCGTTTTCATGCGCTATTGCCCACATTTTTTGGGTTCCAGGGCTATTTAGAATTACCATGTTTTGCGAGTAATGAGAAAAACTCGTCGTTTTTGTGTTTTATGGCCGTTTTCATGAGCTATTGCCCACATTTTTGTGTTCCAAGGCAATTTTTGTGGCCCGTAAGACCCAATATATATTTGGGAGATATGACAAAAAACTCATCGTTTTCGTGATTAAAGGCCGTTTTCATGAGCATTTGCCCACATTTTTGGGGTTCCAAGGTGATTTTTGTGGCCAGTAAGACCAAATACATGTTTGAGAGTATGAGCAAAAAGTGGTCATTTTTGCTCATTATGGCCGCTTTCTTGAGCTATTGCCCACAGTATTAGGGTCCTCGGGCTATTTACAACAACCATAACTCCTGATAAATGTTTGAGATTTATAACAAAAACTTGCCGTTCTCGCGTTGTATGGCAGGTTTCATGAGATATTGCTCACAGTTTTGGGGTTCTAGGGATATTTACAATGACCGTAAGACTCTATTCATGTTTTTTGAGTTGTGACAAAACACTTGTTGTTTTCGCATTTTATGACCGTTTTCATGAGCTATTGCCCATAGTTATGGTGTTACAGGGCGATTTGCACGACCCATAAGACCCGGTATATGTTTGACATGTATGATAAAAAACTCGTTGTTTTCGTGTTTTAAGGCCATTTTCATGAGCTATTCCCCATAGTTTTAGAGTTCTAGGGCAATTTAAAAAGCCGTTGGAGACGATACATGTTTGAGAGTTACGACGAAAAACTTGTGGATAATATCTCATGAAAACCACAATTTTAGTGTTCCAAGGAGGATTTTGTGGCCCGTAAGACCAGGTACATGTTTGAGAGATATGACCAAAAAATGGTCAGTTTCGTGTTTTATGGCCGTTTTCATGAGATATTATCTACAATTTTTGGGTTCCAGGGCTATTTACAATGACCGTAACTCCCGATACATGTTTTAGAGTTATTACAAAAACTCATCGTTTTCGCCTTTTATGGCCATTTTCATGTGCTATTGCCCACGATTTGGGGGTTTCAGGGTGATCTCGGTGGACCGTCAGACCCGATATATGTTTAAAAGATATGACCAAAAACTCATCGTTTTCGTGTTTGATGGCCGTTTTTATGAGCAATTTTGCACAGTTTTTGGGTTCTAGGGCTTTTTACAATGACCATGTTTTGTGAGTAATGACCAAAACTCATCGTTTTCGTGTTTTATGGCCGTTTTCATGAGCTATTGCCCATAGTTTTGGGATTGCTGAGCAATTTACAACGACCGTAGGACCCGATACATGTTTGAGAGTTATGACAAAAAAACTTGTAGTTTTCATGTTATATGGACTTTTTCGTGAGCTATTGCCCACTGTTTTGGGGTTCCAATGAGATTTGCATGGCCCGTCAGACTTAATACATGTTTGAGATATATGAACAAACACTCGTTGTTTTCATGATTTATGGCCGTTTTCATGAGCTATTGCTTACGGTTTTGGGGTCCCAGGCTATTTACTATGACCACACGGACCCTATACTTGTTTGCGTGATATGACCAAAAGGGGTAGTTTTAGCGTTTTATGGCAGTTTTCATGAGCAATTTCCCACATTTTTTGAGTTTCAGTGCTATTTACAACGACCGTAAGTCACGATACATGTTTGAGAGTTCTGAAATAACTCGTCATTTTAGCGTTTCATAGCCGTTCAATGTGCTATTGACCAAAGTTTTAGGGTTCCAGGGCGATTTATAGCGACCATAAGACTCGATAGATGTTTGAGAGATAAGACCAAAAACTCAACATTTTCGTATTTTATGATCATTTTCATAAGCTATTGCCCATAGTTTTGGGGTTCTAGAGCTATTTACAATGACCCTAAGACCCGATACATGTCTTACGAGTTATGACCAAACACTCATCATTTTCGTGTTTTACGGCCGTTTTCATGAGCAATTGCCAACATTTTTCGTTCCAAGGCGATTTTTGTGGCCCATAAGAGCCAATATATGTTTGGGAGATATGACCAAAAATTCAATGTTTTCATGATTTATGGCCGTTTTCATGAGCAATTTCCCACATTTTTGGGGTTCCAGGTATATTTATAATGGCCATAAGACCCGAGACATATTTCATGAGTTATGACCAATCACTCATGGTTTTCACGTTTTATGGCCGTTTTCATGAGCTATTGCCCATAGTTTTGGGGTTCTTGGGCTATGTACAATGACCCTAACACGCGATACATGTCTTGCGAGTTATGACCAAACACTTATCACTTTCGTGTTTTATGGCCGTTTTCATGAGCAATTGCCCACATTTTTTCGTTCCAAGGCAGTTTTCACTTTTGAGAGTTATGACCAAAAAATTCGTTGTTTTTGTGTTATATGGCCGTTTTCGTGAGCTATTGCCCACTGTTTTGGGGTTCCAATGAGATTTGCATGGCCCGTCAGACTTAATAGATGTTTGAGATATATAACCAAAAACTCGTCGTTTTCGCGATTTATGGCCGTTTTCATTAGCTATTGCCCACATTTTTGGGGTTGCAAGGCGGATTTTGTGGCCCGCAAGACCAAATACATGTTTGAGAGTATGAGTAAAAATGGTCATTTTTGCGTTTTTTGGCCGCTTTCATGAGCTATGGCCCACAGATTTGGGGTTCTTGGACTATTTACAATGACCGTTACTCCTGAGAAATGTTTGAGAGTTATGACAAAAACTTGTCGTTCTCGCGTTTTACGACAGTTTTCATGAGCTATTGCTCACGGTTTTGGGGTTCTAGGGGTATTTACAATGACCATAAGACTCAATACATGTTTTGCGAGTTATGACAAAACACTCGTTGTTTTCGCATTTTATGACCGTTTTCATGAGCTATTGCCCATAGTTTTGGTGTTAAGGGCGAGTTGCACGACCCATAAGACCCGATATATGTTTGAGAGGTATGACAAAAAACTGGTTGTTTTCATGTTTTAAGGCCATTTACTTTAGCTATTGCCCACAGTTTTGGAGTTCCAAGTGCAATTTAAAAAGACCGTAGGAGCCGATACATGTTTGAGAGTTATGACGAAAAATTGTCGTTTTCATGTTTTATGGCCGTTTTTATGAGCTTTTGCCCATAGATTTGTGGTTCCAAGGAGATTTTTGTGTCCCGTAAGACCAGATACATGTTTGAGAGATATGACTAAAAAGTGGTCGTTTTTGTGTTTTATGGCCGTTTTGATGAGCTATTGCCCATAATTTTTGGGTTCGAGGGCTATTTACAACGACCGTAAGTCCCTATACATGTTTTAGAGTTATTACAAAAATTCATCGTGTTCACGTTTTATGGCCATTTTCATGTGCTATTGCCCACGATTTGGGGTTCCAGGGCGATCTGGGCGGACTGCAAGACCCGATATATGTTTAAGAAATATGACCAAAAACTCATCGTTTTCGTGTTTGATGGCTGTTTTCATGAGCTATTGACCACAGTTTTTGGGTTCCAGCGCTATTTAGAATTACCATGTTTTGCGAGTAATGACAAAAACTCGTCGTTTTCGTGTTTGATGGCCGTTTTCATGAGCTATTGCCCACATTTTTGTGTTCTAAGGCAAATTTCATGGCCCGTAAGACCTAATATATGTTTGGGAGATATGACCAAAAACTCATTGTTTTCGTTATTTATGGTCGTTTTCATGAGCATTTGCCCACATTTTTGGGGTTCCAAGGAAATTTTTGTGGCCAGTAAGACAAAATACATGTTTGAGAGTATGAGCAAAAAGTGGTCATTTTTGCGTTTTATGGCCGCTTTCATGAGCTATTGCCCACAGTTTTGGGGTTCTCGGGCTATTTACAATGACCATTACTCCTGATAAATGTTTAACATTTATGAAAAAATTGTCGTTCTCGCGTTTTATGACAATTTTCATTAGCTACTGCTCATAGTTTTGGGGTTCTAGGGCTATTTACAATGACTGTAAGACTCGATTCATGTTTTTCGAGTTATGACAAAACACTCGTTGTTTTCGCATTTTATGACCGTTTTCATGAGCTATTGCCCATAGTTTTGGTGTTACAAGGTGATTTGCACGGCCCATAAGACCCGATATACGTTTGACATGTATGATAAAAAACTCGTTGTTTTCATGTTTTAAGGACATTTTCATGAGCTATTGCCCACAATTTTGGAGTTCTAGGGAAATTTAAAAAGACCGTTGGAGACGATACATGTTTGAGAGTTATGACGAAAAACTTGTCGTTTTCATGTTTTATGGCCATTTTTATGATCTATTGCCCAGAGATTTGTGGTTCCAAGGAGATTTTTGTGGACCGTAAGACCAGATACATTTTTGAGAGATATGACAACAAAGTGGTCAGTTTCGTGTTTTATGGCCGTTTTCATGAGCTATTGTCCACAATGTTTGGGTTCTAGGGCCATTTACAACGACCTTAACTCCCGATACATGTTTTAGAGTTATTACAAAAACTCGTCGTTTTCGCGTTTTATGGCCATTTTCATGTGCTATTGCCCATGATTTGGGGGTTCCAGGGCGATCTCGGTGGACCATATGACCCGATATATTTTTAAGAGATATGACCAAAAAATCATCGTTTTCGTGTTTGATGGCCGTTTTCATGAGCTATTTCCCACAGTTTTTGTGTTCTAGGGCTTTTTACAATGACCATGTTTTGTGAGTAATGACAAAAACTCGTCGTTTTCGTGTTTTATGGCCGTTTTCATGAGCTATTGCCCACAGTTTTGGGGTTGCTGGGCAATTTACAACGACCGTAGGACACGACACATGTTTGAGAGTTATGACCAAAAAACTCGTTGTTTTTGTGTTATATGGCCGTTTCGTGAGCTATTGCCCACTATTTGGGGGTTCCAATGAGATTTGCATGGCCCATCAGACTTAATAGATGATTGAGATATTTGACCAAAAACTCGTCGTTTTCGCGATTTATGGCCGTTTTCATGAGCTATTGCCCACATTTTTGGGGTTGCAAGGCGGATATTTTGGCCTGTAAGACCAAATATATATTTGAGAGTATGAGCAAAACATGTCTTTTTTTGCATTTTATGGCCGCTTTCATGAGCTATGGCCCACAGTTTTGGGGTTCTTGGGCTATTTACAATGACCGTTACTCCTGATAAATGTTTGACAGTTATGACAAAAACTTGTCGTTCTCGCATTTTACGGCAGTTTTTATTAGCTATTGCTCACAGTTTTGGGGTTCTAGGGCTATTTACAATGACCATAAGACTCAATACATGTTTTGCGAGTTATGACAAAACACTCATTGTTTTCGCATTTTATGACCGTTTTCATGCGCTATTGCCCATAGTTTTGGTGTTACAAGGTGATTTGCACGGCCCATAAGACCCGATATATGTTTGACATGTATGATAAAAAACTCGTTGTTTTCATGTTTTAAGGACATTTTCATGAGCTATTGCCCACAGTTTTGGAGTTCTAGGGCAATTTAAAAAGACCGTTCGAGACGATACATGTTTGAGAGTTATGACGAAAAACTTGTCGTTTTCATGTTTTATGGCCGTTTTTATGAGCTATTGCCCACAATTTTGTGGTTCCAAGGAGGATTTTGTGGCCCGTAAGACCAGATACATGTTTGAGAGATATGACAACAAAGTGGTCAGTTTCGTGTTTTATGGTCGTTTTCATGAGATATTGTCCACAATGTTTGGGTTCTAGGGCCATTTACAACGACCTTAACTCCCGATACATGTTTTAGAGTTATTACAAAAACTCGTCGTTTTCGCGTTTTATGGCCATTTTCATGTGCTATTGCCCACGATTTGGGGTTTCCAGGGCGATCTCGGTGGACCATAAGACCCGATATATGTTTAAGAGATATGACGAAAAAATCATCGTTTTCGTGTTTGATGGCCGTTTTCATGAGCTATTTCCCACTGTTTTTGTGTTCTAGGGCTTTTTACAATGACCATGTTTTGTGAGTAATGACAAAAACTCGTCGTTTTCGTGTTTTATGGCCGTTTTCATGAGCTATTGCCCACAGTTTTGGGGTTGCTGGGCAATTTACAACGACCGTAGGACACGACACATGTTTGAGAGTTATGACCAAAAAACTCGTTGTTTTTGTGTTATATGGCCGTTTCGTGAGCTATTGCCCACTATTTGGGGGTTCCAATGAGATTTGCATGGCCCGTCAGACTTAATAGATGTTTGAGATATTTGAACAAAAACTCGTCGTTTTCGCGATTTATGGCCGTTTTCATGAGCTATTGCCCACATTTTTGGGGTTGCAAGGCGGATATTTTGGCCTGCAAGACCAAATACATATTTGAGAGTATGAGCAAAACATGTCTTTTTTTGCGTTTTATGGCCGCTTTCATGAGCTATGGCCCAAGTTTTGGGGTTCTTGGGCTATTTACAATGACCGTTACTCCTGATAAATGTTTGCCAGTGATGATAAAAACTTGTCGTTCTCGCATTTTACGGCAGTTTATATGAGCTATTGCTCACAATTTTGGGGTTCTAGGGCTATTTACAATGACCATAAGACCCAATACATGTTTTGCGAGTTATGAAAAAACACTCATTGTTTTCGCATTTTATGACCGTTTTCATGAGCTATTGCCCATAGTTTTGGTGTTACAAGGTGATTTGCACGGCCCATAAGACCCGATATATGTTTGACATGTATGATAAAAAACTCGTTGTTTTCATGTTTTAAGGACATTTTCTTGAGCTATTGCCCACAGTTTTGGAGTTCTAGGGCAATTTAAAAAGACCGTTGGATACGATACATGTTTGAGAGTTATGACGAAAAACTTGTCGTTTTCATGTTTTATGACCGTTTTTATGAGCTATTGACCACAATTTTGTTGTTCCAAGGAGGATTTTGTGGCCCGTAAGACCAGATACATGTTTGAGAGATATGACAACAAAGTGGTCAGTTTCGTGTTTTATGGTCGTTTTCATGAGATATTGTCCACAATGTTTGGGTTCTAGGGCCATTTACAACGACCGTAAGTCCCGATACATGTTTTAGAGTTATTATAAAAACTCGTCGTTTTCGCGTTTTATGGCCATTTTCATGTGCTATGCCCACGATTTGGGGGCTCCAGGACGATCTCGGCGGACCATAAGACCCGATATATGTTTAAGAGATATGACCAAAAAATCACGTTTTCGTGTTTGATGGCCGTTTTCATGTTTAAGAGATACTTACAATGACCGTAATACTCGATTCATGTTTTTCGAGTTATGATAAAACACTTGTTGTTTTCGCATTTTATGACCGTTTTCATGAGCTATTGCCCATAGTTTTGGTGTTACAAGGTCATTTGCACGGCCCATAAGACCCGATATATGTTTGACATGTATCATAAAAAACCTCATTGTTTTTGTGTTTTAAGGCCATTTTGATGAGCTATTGCCCATAGTTTTAGAGTTCTAGGGCAATTTAAAAAGACCGTTGGAGCCGATACATGTTCGAGAGTTACGACGAAAAACTTGTCGTTTTCATGTTTTATGCACGTTTTTATGAGCTATTGCCCACAATTTTGTGGTTCCAAGGAGGATTTTGTGGCCCATAAGACCAGATACATGTTTGAAAGATATGACCAAAAAATGGTCGGTTTCGTGTTTTATGGCCGTTTACATGAGATATTCCCCACAAAATTTGTTCTCCAGGGCTATTTACAATGACCGTACCTCCCGATACATGTTTTAGAGTTATTTCAAAAACTCGTCGTTTTCGCATTTTATGGCCATTTTCATGTGTTATGCCACGATTTGGGGGTTTCAGGGTGATCTCGGTGGACCGTCAGACCCGATATATGTTTAAGAGATATGACCAAAAACTCATCGTTTCGTGTTTGATGGCCTTTTTCATGAGCAATTTCCCGCAATTTTTGGGTTCTAGGGCTTTTTACAATGACCATGTTTTGTGAGTATTGACAAAAATTCGCCGTTTTCGTATTTTATGGCCGTTTTTATGAGCTATTCCCCATAGTTTTGGGGTTGCTGGGCAATTTACAACGATCGTAGGACACGACACATGTTTGAGAGTTATGACCAAAAAACTTGTAGTTTTCGTGTTATATGGCCTTTTTCGTGAGCTATTGCCCACTGTTTTGGGGTTCCAATGAGATTTGCATGGCCTGTCAGACTTAATAGATGTTTGAGATATATGACCAAAAACTCGTCATTTTCGCGATATATGGCCGTTTTCATGAGCTATTGCTCACGGTTTTGGGGTCCCAGGGCTATTTACAATGACCACATAGACCTTATACATGTTTTGTGGGATATGACCAGAAAGGGGTAGTTTTAGCGTTTTATGGCAGTTTTCATGAGCAATTGCCCACATTTTTTGAGTTCCAGGGCTATTTACAACGACCGTAAGTGATGATACATGTTTAGAGTTCTGGAATAACTCATTATTTTTGCGTTTTATAGCCGTTCAATGTGCTATTGACTAAAGTTTTAGGGTTCCAGCGCGTTTTAGAGCGACAGTAAGACCCGATAGATGTTTGAGAGATATGTCCAAAAACTCGCCATTTTCGTATTTTATGGTTGTTTTCATGAGCTATTGCCCTTTATTTGGGGGGTTCTAGGGCTATTTACAATGACCCTAAGACCCAATATATGTCTTACTAGTTATGACCAAACACTCGTCATTTTCGTGGCCGTTTTCATGAGCAATTGCCCACATTTTTGCGTTCCAAGGCAATTTTCGTGGCCCGTAAGACCCAATATATGTTTGGCAGATATGACCAAAAACTCATAGTTTTCGTGATTTTGACCGTTTCCATGAGCAATTGCCCACATTTTTTGGGTTCCAAGGCGATTTTTGTGGCCCGTAAGACAAAATACATGTTTGAGAGTATGAGCAAAAAATGGTCATTTTTGCGTTTTATGGCCTCTTTCATGAGCTATTGCCCACAATTTTGGGGTTCTCGAGCTATTTACAACGACCGTTACTCCTGATAAATATTTGAGAGTTATGACAAAAACTTGTCGTTCTCGCGTTTTATGGAAGTTTTCATGAGCTATTGCTCAAAGTTTTGGGGTTCTAGGGCTATTTACAATGACCATAAGACTCAATACATGTTTTGCGAGTTATGACAAAACACTCGTTGTTTTCTCATTTTATGACCATTTTCATGAGCTATTGCCCATAGTTTTGGTGTTACAGGGCGATTTGCCGGCCCATAAGACCCGATATATGTTTGAGAGGTATGACAAAAAACTGGTTATTTTCGTGTTTCAAGGCCATTTTCATGAGCTATTGCCCACAGTTTTGGAGTTCCAGAGCAATTTAAAAAGACCGTAGGAGCCGATACATGTTTGAGAGTTATGAAGAAAAACTTGTCGTTTTCATGTTTTTTGGCCATTTTTATGAGCTATTGCCCAGAGATTTGTGGTTCCAAGGAGATTTTTGTGGCCCGTAAGACCAGATACATGTTTGAGAGATATGACAAAAAAGTGGTCGTTTTTGTGTTTTATGGCCGTTTTCATGAGCTATTGCCCACAATTTTTGGGTTCCAGGGCTATTTACAAGGACCGTAACTCCCGATACATGTTTTAGAGGTATTACAAAAATTCGGCGTTTTCACGTTTTATGGCCATTTTCATGTGCTATTGCCCACAATTTGGGGGTTCTAGGGCGATCTGGGTGGACTGTAAGACCCGATATATGTTTAAGCGATATGACCAAAAACTCATCGTTTTCGTGTTTGATGGCCGTTTTCATGAGCTATTGCCCATAGTTTTTGGGTTCCAGGGCTATTTAGAATTACCATGTTTTGCGAGTAATGACAAAAACTCGTCGTGTTCGTGTTTTATGGCCGTTTTCATGAGCTATTGCCCACATTTTTGCGTTCCAAGGCAATTTTCGTGGTCCGTAAGACCCAATATATGTTTGGGAGATATGACCAAAAAGTCATCGTTTTCGTGATTAATGGCCGTTTTCATGAGCATTTGCCCACTTTTTTGGGGTTCCAAGGCGATTTTTGTGGCCAGTAAGACCAAATACATGTTTGAGAGTATCAGCAAAAAGTGGTCATTTTTGCATTTTATGGCCGCTTTCATGAGCTATGGCCCACAGTATTGGGGTCGTCGGGCTATTTACAACGACCGTAACTCCTGATAAATGTTTGAGATTTATGACAAAAACCTGTCGTTCTCTCGTTGTATGGCAGTTTTCATGAGCTATTGCTCACAGTTTTGGGGTCCTAGGGATATTTACAATGACCGTAAGACTCGATTCATGTTTTTCAAGTTATGACAAAAAAATTGTTGTTTTCGCATTTTATGACTGTTTTCATGAACTATTTCCGATAGTTTTTGTGTTACAGGGCGATTTGCACGACCCATAAGACCCGATATAAGTTTGAGAGGTATGATAAAAAATCATTGTTTTCGTGTTTTAAGGCCATTTTCATGAGCTATTGCCCATAGTTTTAGAGTTCTAGGGCAATTTAAAAAGACCGTTGGAGACGATACATGTTTGAGAGTTACGACGAAAAACTTGTCGTTTTCATGTTTTATGGCCGTTTTTATGAGCTATTGCCCACAATTTTGTGGTTCCAAGGAGGATTTTGTGGCCCGTAAAACCAGATACATGTTTGAGAGATATGACCAAAAAATGGTCGGTTTCGTGTTTTATGGCCGTTTTCATGAGATATTGCCCACAAGTTTTGGGTTCCAGTGCTATTTACAACGACCGTAACCCCCGGTACATGTTTTAGAGTTATTACAAAAAACTCATTGTTTTCGCATTTTATGGCCATTTGCATGTGCTATTGCCCACGATTTGGGGGTTTCAGGGTGATCTCGGTGGACCGTCAGACCCGATATATGTTTAAGAGAGATGACCAAAAACTCATCGTTTTCGTGTTTGATGGCCGTTTTCATGAGCAATTTCCCACAGTTGTTGGGTTCTAGGGCTTTTTACAATGACCATGTTTTGTGAGTAATGACAAAAACTCGTCGTTTTCGTGTTTTATGGCCGTTTTCATGAGCTATTGGCCACAGTTTTGGGGTTGCTAGGCAAGTTACAATGACCGTAGGACCCGATACATGTTTTAGAGTTATGGCCAAAAAACTTGTAGTTTTCGTGTTATATGGCCTTTTTCGTGAGCTATTGCGCACTGTTTTGGGGTCCCAGGGCTATTTACAATGACCACATAGACCTTGTACATGTTTTGTGGGATATGACCAAAAAGGGGTAGTTTTAGCGTTTTATGGCAGTTTTCATGAGCAATTGCCCACATTTTTTGAGTTCCAGGGCTATTTACAACGACCGTAAGTGATGATACATGTTTAGAGTTCTGAAATAACTCATCATTTTTGCGTTTTATAGCCGTTCAATGTGCTATTGACTAAAGTTTTAGGGTTCCAGCGTGTTTTAGAGCGACAGTAAGACCCGATAGATGTTTGAGAGATATGTCCAAAAACTCGCCATTTTCGTATTTTATGGTTGTTTTCATGAGCTATTGCCCTTTATTTGGGGGGTTCTAGGGCTATTTACAATGACCCTAAGACCCAATATATGTCTTACTAGTTATGACCAAACACTCGTCATTTTCGTGTCCGTTTTCATGAGCAATTGCCCACATTTTTGCGTTCCAAGGCAATTTTAAGTGGGTCTGTAAGACCCAATATATGTTTGGGAGATATGACCAAAAACTCATAGTTTTCGTGATTTTGACCGTTTCCATGAGCAATTGCCCACATTTTTTGGGTTCCAAGGCGATTTTTATGGCCCGTAAGACGAAATACATGTTTGAGAGTATGAGCAAAAAATGGTCATTTTTGCGTTTTATGGCCTCTTTCATGAGCTATTGCTCACAATTTTGGGGTTCTCGGGCTATTTACAACGACCGTTACTCCTGATAAATGTTTGAGAGTTATGAAAAAAACTTGTCGTTCTCGCATTTTATGGAAGTTTTCATGAGCTATTGCTCACAGTTTTGGGGTTCTAGGGCTATTTACAATGACCATAAGACTCAATACATGTTTTGCGAGTTATGACAAAACACTCGTTGTTTTCTCATTTTATGACCATTTTCATGAGCTATTGCCCATAGTTTTGGTGTTACAGGGCGATTTGCCGGCCCATAAGACCCGATATATGTTTGAGAGGTATGACAAAAAACTGGTTATTTTCGTGTTTCAAGGCTATTTTTATTAGGTATTGCCCACAGTTTTGGAGTTCCAGAGCAATTTAAAAAGACCGTAGGAGCCGATACATGTTTGAGAGTTATGAAGAAAAACTTATCGTTTTCATGTTTTTTGGCCATTTTTATGAGCTATTGCCCAGAGATTTGTGGTTCCAAGGAGATTTTTGTGGCCCGTAAGACCAGATACATGTTTGAGAGATATGACAAAAAAGTGGTCGTTTTTGTGTTTTATGGCCGTTTTCATGAGCTATTGCCCACAATTTTTGGGTTCCAGGGCTATTTACAAGGACCGTAACTCCCGATACATGTTTTAGAGGTATTACAAAAATTCGGCGTTTTCACGTTTTATGGCCATCTTCATGTGCTATTGCCCACGATTTGGGGGTTCTAGGGCGATCTGGGTGGACTGTAAGACCCGATATATGTTTAAGCGATATGACCAAAAACTCATCGTTTTCGTGTTTGATGGCCGTTTTCATGAGCTATTGCCCATAGTTTTTGGGTTCCAGGGCTATTTAGAATTATCATGTTTTGCGAGTAATGACAAAAACTCGTCGTGTTCGTGTTTTATGGCCGTTTTCATGAGCTATTGCCCACATTTTTGCGTTCCAAGGCAATTTTCATGGTCCGTAAGACCCAATATATGTTTGGGAGATATGACCAAAAAGTCATCGTTTTCGTGATTAATGGCCGTTTTCATGAGCATTTGCCCACTTTTTTGGGGTTCTAAGGCGATTTTTGTGTCCAGTAAGACCAAATACATGTTTGACAGTATCAGCAAAAAGTGGTCATTTTTGCATTTTATGGCCGCTTTCATGAGCTATGGCCCACAGTATTGGGGTCGTCGGGCTATTTACAACGACCGTAACTCCTGATAAATGTTTGAGATTTATGACAAAAACCTGTCGTTCTCTCGTTGTATGGCAGTTTTCATGAGCTATTGCTCACAGTTTTGGGGTCCTAGGGATATTTACAATGACCGTAAGACTCGATTCATGTTTTTCAAGTTATGACAAAAAAATTGTTGTTTTCGCATTTTATGACTGTTTTCATGAACTATTTCCGATAGTTTTGGTGTTACAGGGCGATTTGCACGACCCATAAGACCCGATATAAGTTTGAGAGGTATGATAAAAAAAATCATTGTTTTCGTGTTTTAAGGCCATTTTCATGAGCTATTGCCCATAGTTTTAGAGTTCTAGGGCAATTTAAAAAGACCGTTGGAGACGATACATGTTTGAGAGTTACGACGAAAAACTTGTCGTTTTCATGTTTTATGGCCGTTTTTATGAGCTATTGCCCACAATTTTGTGGTTCCAAGGAGGATTTTGTGGCCCGTAAAACCAGATACATGTTTGAGAGATATGACCAAAAAATGGTCGGTTTCGTGTTTTATGGCCGTTTTCATGAGATATTGCCCACAAGTTTTGGGTTCCAGTGCTATTTACAACGACCGTAACCCCCGGTACATGTTTTAGAGTTATTACAAAAAACTCATTGTTTTCGCATTTTATGGCCATTTGCATGTGCTATTGCCCACGATTTGGGGTTTGTGGTGATCTCGGTGGGACCGTCGTAACCCGATATATGTTTAAGAGAGATGACCAAAACTCATCGCTTTCGTGTTTGATGGCCGCTTTCATGAGCAATTTCCAGCTTGTTGGGTTCTAGGGCTTTTTACAATGACCATGTTTTGTGAGTAATGACAAAAACTCGTCGTTTTCGTGTTTTATGGCCGTTTTCATGAGCTATTGGCCACAGTTTTGGGGTTGCTAGGCAAGTTACAATGACCGTAGGACCCGATACATGTTTTAGAGTTATGGCCAAAAAACTTGTAGTTTTCGTGTTATATGGCCTTTTTCGTGAGCTATTGCGCACTGTTTTGGGGTCCCAGGGCTATTTACAATGACCACATAGACCTTATACATGTTTTGTGGGATATGACCAAAAAGGGGTAGTTTTAGCGTTTTATGCAAGTTTTCATGAGCAATTGCCCACATTTTTTAAGTTCCAGGGCTATTTACAACGACCGTAAGTGATGATACATGTTTAGAGTTCTGAAATAACCCATCATTTTTGCGTTTTATAGCCGTTCAATGTGCTATTGACTAAAGTTTTAGGGTTCCAGCGCGTTTTAGAGCGACAGTAAGACCCGATAGATGTTTGAGAGATATGTCCAAAAACTCGCCATTTTCGTATTTTATGGTTGTTTTCATGAGCTATTGCCCTTTATTTGGGGGGTTCTAGGGCTATTTACAATGACCCTAAGACCCAATATATGTCTTACTAGTTATGACCAAACACTCGTCATTTTCGTGGCCGTTTTCATGAGCAATTGCCCACATTTTTGTGTTCCAAGGCAATTTTCGTGGCCCGTAAGACCCAATATATGTTTGGGAGATATGACCAAAAACTCATAGTTTTCGTGATTTTGACCGTTTCCATGAGCAATTGCCCCCATTTTTTTGGGTTCCAAGGCGATTTTTGTGGCTCGTAAGACGAAATACATGTTTGAGAGTATGAGCAAAAAATGGTCATTTTTGCGTTTTATGGCTTCTTTCATGAGCTATCGCCACAATTTTGGGGTTCTGCCATTTACAACTAATCACATTCCTCGATAAATGTTTGAGAGTTATGACAAAACTTGTCGTTCTCGCGTTTTATGGAAGGTTTCATGAGCTATTGCTCACAGTTTTGGGGTTCTAGGGCTATTTACAATGACCATAAGACTCTATACATGTTTTGCCAGTTATGACAAAACACTCGTTGTTTTCTCATTTTATGACCATTTTCATGAGCTATTGCCCATAGTTTTGGTGTTACAGGGCGATTTGCCGGCCCATAAGAACCGATATATGTTTGAGAGGTATGACAAAAAACTGGTTATTTTCGTGTTTCAAGGCCATTTTCATTAGGTATTGCCCACAGTTTTGGAGTTCCAGAGCAATTTAAATAGACCGTAGGAGCCGATACATGTTTGAGAGTTATGAAGAAAAACTTGTCGTTTTCATGTTTTTTGGCCATTTTTATGAGCTATTGCCCAGAGATTTGTGGTTCCAAGGAGATTTTTGTGGCCCGTAAGACCAGATACATGTTTGAGAGATATGACCAAAAGTGGTCGTTTTGTGTTTTATGGCCGTTTTCATGAGCTATTGCCCACAAGTTTTGGGTTCCAGGGCTATTTACAAGGACCGTAACTCCCGATACATGTTTTAGAGGTATTACAAAAATTCGGCGTTTTCACGTTTTATGGCCATCTTCATGTGCTATTGCCACGATTTGGGGTTCTAGGGCGTCTGGACTGTAAGACCCGATATATGTTTAAGCGATATGACCAAAAACTCATCGTTTTCGTGTTTGATGGCCGTTTTCATGAGCTATTGCCCATAGTTTTTGGGTTCCAGGGCTATTTAGAATTATCATGTTTTGCGAGTAATGACAAAAACTCGTCGTGTTCGTGTTTTATGGCCGTTTTCATGAGCTATTGCCCACATTTTTGCGTTCCAAGGCAATTTTCATGGTCCGTAAGACCCAATATATGTTTGGGAGATATGACCAAAAAGTCATCGTTTCGTGATTAATGGCCGCTTTTCTTGAGCATTTGCCCACTTTTTTGGGGTTCCAAGATTTTTGTGGCCATGAAGACCAAATACATGTTTGATGACGCAAAAAGTGGTCATTTTTGCATTTTATGGCCGCTTTCATGAGCTATGGCCCACAGTATTGGGGTCGTCGGGCTATTTACAACGACCGTAACTCCTGATAAATGTTTGAGATTTATGACAAAAACCTGTCGTTCTCTCGTTGTATGGCAGTTTTCATGAGCTATTGCTCACAGTTTTGGGGTCCTAGGGATATTTACAATGACCGTAAGACTCGATTCATGTTTTTCAAGTTATGACAAAAAAATTGTTGTTTTCGCATTTTATGACTGTTTTCATGAACTATTTCCGATAGTTTTGGTGTTACAGGGCGATTTGCACGACCCATAAGACCCGATATAAGTTTGAGAGGTATGATAAAAAAAATCATTGTTTTCGTGTTTTAAGGCCATTTTCATGAGCTATTGCCCATAGTTTTAGAGTTCTAGGGCAATTTAAAAAGACCGTTGGAGACGATACATGTTTGAGAGTTACGACGAAAAACTTGTCGTTTTCATGTTTTATGGCCGTTTTTATGAGCTATTGCCCACAATTTTGTGGTTCCAAGGAGGATTTTGTGGCCCGTAAAACCAGATACATGTTTGAGAGATATGACCAAAAAATGGTCGGTTTCGTGTTTTATGGCCGTTTTCATGAGATATTGCCCACAAGTTTTGGGTTCCAGTGCTATTTACAACTAATCGTAACCCCCGGTACATGTTTTAGAGTTATTACAAAAAACTCATTGTTTTCGCATTTTATGGCCATTTGCATGTGCTATTGCCCACGATTTGGGGGTTTCAGGGTGATCTCGGTGGACCGTCAGACCCGATATATGTTTAAGAGAGATGACCAAAAACTCATCGTTTTCGTGTTTGATGGCCGTTTTCATGAGCAATTTCCCACAGTTGTTGGGTTCTAGGGCTTTTTACAATGACCATGTTTTGTGAGTAATGACAAAAACTCGTCGTTTTCGTGTTTTATGGCCGTTTTCATGAGCTATTGGCCACAGTTTTGGGGTTGCTAGGCAAGTTACAATGACCGTAGGACCCGATACATGTTTTAGAGTTATGGCCAAAAAACTTGTAGTTTTCGTGTTATATGGCCTTTTTCGTGAGCTATTGCGCACTGTTTTGGGGTCCCAGGGCTATTTACAATGACCACATAGACCTTATACATGTTTTGTGGGATATGACCAAAAAGGGGTAGTTTTAGCGTTTTATGCAAGTTTTCATGAGCAATTGCCCACATTTTTTAAGTTCCAGGGCTATTTACAACGACCGTAAGTGATGATACATGTTTAGAGTTCTGAAATAACCCATCATTTTTGCGTTTTATAGCCGTTCAATGTGCTATTGACTAAAGTTTTAGGGTTCCAGCGCGTTTTAGAGCGACAGTAAGACCCGATAGATGTTTGAGAGATATGTCCAAAAACTCGCCATTTTCGTATTTTATGGTTGTTTTCATGAGCTATTGCCCTTTATTTGGGGGGTTCTAGGGCTATTTACAATGACCCTAAGACCCAATATATGTCTTACTAGTTATGACCAAACACTCGTCATTTTCGTGGCCGTTTTCATGAGCAATTGCCCACATTTTTGTGTTCCAAGGCAATTTTCGTGGCCCGTAAGACCCAATATATGTTTGGGAGATATGACCAAAAACTCATAGTTTTCGTGATTTTGACCGTTTCCATGAGCAATTGCCCCCATTTTTTTGGGTTCCAAGGCGATTTTTGTGGCTCGTAAGACGAAATACATGTTTGAGAGTATGAGCAAAAAATGGTCATTTTTGCGTTTTATGGCTTCTTTCATGAGCTATTGCCCACAATTTTGGGGTTCTCGGGCTATTTACAACGACCGTTACTCCTGATAAATGTTTGAGAGTTATGACAAAAACTTGTCGTTCTCGCGTTTTATGGAAGGTTTCATGAGCTATTGCTCACAGTTTTGGGGTTCTAGGGCTATTTACAATGACCATAAGACTCTATACATGTTTTGCCAGTTATGACAAAACACTCGTTGTTTTCTCATTTTATGACCATTTTCATGAGCTATTGCCCATAGTTTTGGTGTTACAGGGCGATTTGCCGGCCCATAAGAACCGATATATGTTTGAGAGGTATGACAAAAAACTGGTTATTTTCGTGTTTCAAGGCCATTTTCATTAGGTATTGCCCACAGTTTTGGAGTTCCAGAGCAATTTAAATAGACCGTAGGAGCCGATACATGTTTGAGAGTTATGAAGAAAAACTTGTCGTTTTCATGTTTTTTGGCCATTTTTATGAGCTATTGCCCAGAGATTTGTGGTTCCAAGGAGATTTTTGTGGCCCGTAAGACCAGATACATGTTTGAGAGATATGACCAAAAAGTGGTCGTTTTTGTGTTTTATGGCCGTTTTCATGAGCTATTGCCCACAAGTTTTGGGTTCCAGGGCTATTTACAAGGACCGTAACTCCCGATACATGTTTTAGAGGTATTACAAAAATTCGGCGTTTTCACGTTTTATGGCCATCTTCATGTGCTATTGCCCACGATTTGGGGGTTCTAGGGCGATCTGGGTGGATCAGAAGACCCGATATATGTTTAAGCGATATGACCAAAAACTCATCGTTTTCGTGTTTGATGGCCGTTTTCATGAGCTATTGCCCATAGTTTTTGGGTTCCAGGGCTATTTAGAATTATCATGTTTTGCGAGTAATGACAAAAACTCGTCGTGTTCGTGTTTTATGGCCGTTTTCATGAGCTATTGCCCACATTTTTGCGTTCCAAGGCAATTTTCATGGTCCGTAAGACCCAATATATGTTTGGGAGATATGACCAAAAAGTCATCGTTTTCGTGATTAATGGCCGTTTTCATGAGCATTTGCCCACTTTTTTGGGGTTCCAAGGCGATTTTTGTGGCCAGTAAGACCAAATACATGTTTGACAGTATCAGCAAAAAGTGGTCATTTTTGCATTTTATGGCCGCTTTCATGAGCTATGGCCCACAGTATTGGGGTCGTCGGGCTATTTACAACGACCGTAACTCCTGATAAATGTTTGAGATTTATGACAAAAACCTGTCGTTCTCTCGTTGTATGGCAGTTTTCATGAGCTATTGCTCACAGTTTTGGGGTCCTAGGGATATTTACAATGACCGTAAGACTCGATTCATGTTTTTCAAGTTATGACAAAAAAATTGTTGTTTTCGCATTTTATGACTGTTTTCATGAACTATTTCCGATAGTTTTGGTGTTACAGGGCGATTTGCACGACCCATAAGACCCGATATAAGTTTGAGAGGTATGATAAAAAAAATCATTGTTTTCGTGTTTTAAGGCCATTTTCATGAGCTATTGCCCATAGTTTTAGAGTTCTAGGGCAATTTAAAAAGACCGTTGGAGACGATACATGTTTGAGAGTTACGACGAAAAACTTGTCGTTTTCATGTTTTATGGCCGTTTTTATGAGCTATTGCCCACAATTTTGTGGTTCCAAGGAGGATTTTGTGGCCCGTAAAACCAGATACATGTTTGAGAGATATGACCAAAAAATGGTCGGTTTCGTGTTTTATGGCCGTTTTCATGAGATATTGCCCACAAGTTTTGGGTTCCAGTGCTATTTACAACGACCGTAACCCCCGGTACATGTTTTAGAGTTATTACAAAAAACTCATTGTTTTCGCATTTTATGGCCATTTGCATGTGCTATTGCCCACGATTTGGGGGTTTCAGGGTGATCTCGGTGGACCGTCAGACCCGATATATGTTTAAGAGAGATGACCAAAAACTCATCGTTTTCGTGTTTGATGGCCGTTTTCATGAGCAATTTCCCACAGTTGTTGGGTTCTAGGGCTTTTTACAATGACCATGTTTTGTGAGTAATGACAAAAACTCGTCGTTTTCGTGTTTTATGGCCGTTTTCATGAGCTATTGGCCACAGTTTTGGGGTTGCTAGGCAAGTTACAATGACCGTAGGACCCGATACATGTTTTAGAGTTATGGCCAAAAAACTTGTAGTTTTCGTGTTATATGGCCTTTTTCGTGAGCTATTGCGCACTGTTTTGGGGTCCCAGGGCTATTTACAATGACCACATAGACCTTATACATGTTTTGTGGGATATGACCAAAAAGGGGTAGTTTTAGCGTTTTATGCAAGTTTTCATGAGCAATTGCCCACATTTTTTAAGTTCCAGGGCTATTTACAACGACCGTAAGTGATGATACATGTTTAGAGTTCTGAAATAACCCATCATTTTTATGCTTTTATAGCCGTTCAATGTGCTATTGACTAAAGTTTTAGCGTTTTAGAGCGACAGAAGACCGATAGATGTTTGAGAGATATGTCCAAAAACTCGCCATTTTCGTATTTTATGGTTGTTTTCATGAGCTATTGCCCTTTATTTGGGGGGTTCTAGGGCTATTTACAATGACCCTAAGACCCAATATATGTCTTACTAGTTATGACCAAACACTCGTCATTTTCGTGGCCGTTTTCATGAGCAATTGCCCACATTTTTGTGTTCCAAGGCAATTTTCGTGGCCCGTAAGACCCAATATATGTTTGGGAGATATGACCAAAAACTCATAGTTTTCGTGATTTTGACCGTTTCCATGAGCAATTGCCCCCATTTTTTTGGGTTCCAAGGCGATTTTTGTGGCTCGTAAGACGAAATACATGTTTGAGAGTATGAGCAAAAAATGGTCATTTTTGCGTTTTATGGCTTCTTTCATGAGCTATTGCCCACAATTTTGGGGTTCTCGGGCTATTTACAACGACCATTACTCCTGATAAATGTTTGAGAGTTATGACAAAAACTTGTCGTTCTCGCGTTTTATGGAAGGTTTCATGAGCTATTGCTCACAGTTTTGGGGTTCTAGGGCTATTTACAATGACCATAAGACTCTATACATGTTTTGCCAGTTATGACAAAACACTCGTTGTTTTCTCATTTTATGACCATTTTCATGAGCTATTGCCCATAGTTTTGGTGTTACAGGGCGATTTGCCGGCCCATAAGAACCGATATATGTTTGAGAGGTATGACAAAAAACTGGTTATTTTCGTGTTTCAAGGCCATTTTCATTAGGTATTGCCCACAGTTTTGGAGTTCCAGAGCAATTTAAATAGACCGTAGGAGCCGATACATGTTTGAGAGTTATGAAGAAAAACTTGTCGTTTTCATGTTTTTTGGCCATTTTTATGAGCTATTGCCCAGAGATTTGTGGTTCCAAGGAGATTTTTGTGGCCCGTAAGACCAGATACATGTTTGAGAGATATGACCAAAAAGTGGTCGTTTTTGTGTTTTATGGCCGTTTTCATGAGCTATTGCCCACAAGTTTTGGGTTCCAGGGCTATTTACAAGGACCGTGACTCCCGATACATGTTTTAGAGGTATTACAAAAATTCGGCGTTTTCACGTTTTATGGCCATCTTCATGTGCTATTGCCCACGATTTGGGGGTTCTAGGGCGATCTGGGTGGACTGTAAGACCCGATATATGTTTGTTGATATGACCAAAAACTCATCGTTTTCGTGTTTGATGGCCGTTTTCATGAGCTATTGCCCATAGTTTTTGGGTTCCAGGGCTATTTAGAATTACCATGTTTTGCGAGTAATGACAAAAACTCGTCGTGTTCGTGTTTTATGGCCGTTTTCATGAGCTATTGCCCACATTTTTGCGTTCCAAGGCAATTTTCGTGGTCCGTAAGACCCAATATATGTTTGGGAGATATGACCAAAAAGTCATCGTTTTCGTGATTAATAGCCGTTTTCATGAGCATTTGCCCACTTTTTTGGGGGTTCCAAGGCGATTTTTATGGCCAGTAAGACCAAATACATGTTTGAGAGTATCAGCAAAAAGTGGTCATTTTTGCATTTTATGGCCGCTTTCATGAGCTATGGCCCACAGTATTGGGGTCGTCGGGCTATTTACAACGACCGTAACTCCTGATAAATGTTTGAGATTTATGACAAAAACCTGTCGTTCTCTCGTTGTATGGCAGTTTTCATGAGCTATTGCTCACAGTTTTGGGGTCCTAGGGATATTTACAATGACCGTAAGACTCGATTCATGTTTTTCAAGTTATGACAAAAAAATTGTTGCTTTCGCATTTTATGACCGTTTTCATGAACTATTTCCGATAGTTTTGGTGTTACAGGGCGATTTGCACGACCCATAAGACCCGATATAAGTTTGAGAGGTATGATAAAAAAACTCATTGTTTTCGTGTTTTAAGGCCATTTTCATGAGCTATTGCCCATAGTTTTAGAGTTCTAGGGCAATTTAAAAAGACCGTTGGAGACGATACATGTTTGAGAGTTACGACGAAAAACTTGTCGTTTTCATGTTTTATGGCCGTTTTTATGAGCTATTGCCCACAATTTTGTGGTTCCAAGGAGGATTTTGTGGCCCGTAAAACCAGGTACATGTTTGAGAGATATGACCAAAAAATGGTCGGTTTCGTGTTTTATGGCCGTTTTCATGAGATATTGCCCACAAGTTTTGGGTTCCAGTGCTATTTACAATGACCGTAAACCCCGATACATGTTTTAGAGTTATTACAAAAAACTCATTGTTTTCGCATTTTATGGCCATTTGCATGTGCTATTGCCCACGATTTGGGGGTTTTAGGGTGATCTCGGTGGACCGTTAGACCCGATATATGTTTAAGAGAGATGAAAAAAAACTCATCGTTTTCGTGTTTGATGGCCGTTTTCATGAGCAATTTCCCACAGTTGTTGGGTTCTAGGGCTTTTTACAATGACCATGTTTTGTGAATAATGACAAAAACTCATCGTTTTCGTGTTTTATGGCCGTTTTCATGAGCTATTGGCCACAATTTTGGGGTTGCTAGGCAATTTACAACGATCGTACGACCCGATACATCTTTTAGAGTTATGGCCAAAAAACTTGTAGTTTTCGTGTTATATGGCCTTTTTCGTGAGCTATTAAGACTGCTTTTGGGGTCCTGTATTATTTACAATGACCACATAGACCTTATACATGTTTTGTGGGATATGACCAAAAAGGGGTAGTTTTAGCGTTTTATGCAAGTTTTCATGAGCAATTGCCCACATTTTTTAAGTTCCAGGGCTATTTACAACGACCGTAAGTGATGATACATGTTTAGAGTTCTGAAATAACCCATCATTTTTGCGTTTTATAGCCGTTCAATGTGCTATTGACTAAAGTTTTAGGGTTCCAGCGTGTTTTAGAGCATGAAGACCCGATAGATGTTTGAGAGATATGTCCAAAACTCGCCATTTTCGTATTTTATGGTTGTTTTCATGAGCTATTGCCCTTTATTTGGGGGGTTCTAGGGCTATTTACAATGACCCTAAGACCCAATATATGTCTTACTAGTTATGACCAAACACTCGTCATTTTCGTGCTTTTCATGAGCAATTGCCCACATTTTTGTGTTCCAAGGCAATTTTCGTGGCCCGTAAGACCCAATATATGTTTGGGAGATATGACCAAAAACTCATAGTTTTCGTGATTTTGACCGTCTCCATGAGCAATTGCCCCCATTTTTTTGGGTTCCAAGGCGATTTTTGTGGCTCGTAAGACGAAATACATGTTTGAGAGTATGAGCAAAAAATGGTCATTTTTATGCTTTTATGGCCTCTTTCATGAGCTATTGCCCACAATTTTGGGGTTCTCGCTATTTACAACCCATCACATTCTGATAAATGTTTGAGAGTTATGACAAAAACTTGTCGTTCTCGCGTTTTATGGAAGGTTTCATGAGCTATTGCTCACAGTTTTGGGGTTCTAGGGCTATTTACAATGACCATAAGACTCTATACATGTTTTGCCAGTTATGACAAAACACTCGTTGTTTTCTCATTTTATGACCATTTTCATGAGCTATTGCCCATAGTTTTGGTGTTACAGGGCGATTTGTCGGCTCATAAGAACCGATATATGTTTGAGAGGTATGACAAAAAACTGGTTATTTTCGTGTTTCAAGGCCATTTTCATTAGGTATTGCCCACAGTTTTGGAGTTCCAGAGCAATTTAAAAAGACCGTAGGAGCCGATACATGTTTGAGAGTTATGAAGAAAAACTTGTCGTTTTCATGTTTTTTGGCCATTTTTATGAGCTATTGCCCAGAGATTTGTGGTTCCAAGGAGATTTTTGTGGCCCGTAAGACCAGATACATGTTTGAGAGATATGACCAAAAAGTGGTCGTTTTTGTGTTTTATGGCCGTTTTCATGAGCTATTGCCCACAAGTTTTGGGTTCCAGGGCTATTTACAAGGACCGTAACTCCCGATACATGTTTTAGAGGTATTACAAAAATTCGGCGTTTTCACGTTTTATGGCCATTTTCATGTGCTATTGCCCACGATTTGGGGGTTCTAGGGCGATCTGGGTGGACTGTAAGACCCGATATATGTTTAAGCGATATGACCAAAAACTCATCGTTTTCGTTTTTGATGGCCGTTTTCATGAGCTATTGCCCATAGTTTTTGGGTTCCAGGGCTATTTAGAATTACCATGTTTTGCGAGTAATGACAAAACTCGTGTTCGTGTTTTATGGCCGTTTTCATGAGCTATTGCCCACATTTTTGCGTTCCAAGGCAATTTTCGTGGTCCGTAAGACCCAATATATGTTTGGGAGATATGACCAAAAAGTCATCGTTTTCGTGATTAATGGCCGTTTTCATGAGCATTTGCCCACTTTTTTGGGGTTCCAAGGCGATTTTTGTGGCCAGTAAGACCAAATACATGTTTGAGAGTATCAGCAAAAAGTGGTCATTTTTGCATTTTATGGCCGCTTTCATGAGCTATGGCCCACAGTATTGGGGTCGTCAGGCAATTTACAACGACCGTAACTCCTGATAAATGTTTGAGATTTATGACAAAAACTTGTCGTTCTCTCGTTGTATGGCAGTTTTCATGAGCTATTGCTCACAGTTTTGGGGTCCTAGGGATATTTACAATGACCGTAAGACTCGATTCATGTTTTTCAAGTTATGACAAAAAAAATGTTGTTTTCGCATTTTATGACCGTTTTCATGAACTATTTTCGATAGTTTTTGTGTTACAGGGCGATTTGCACGACCCATAAGACCCGATATAAGTTTGAGAGGTATGATAAAAAACTCATTGTTTTCGTGTTTTAAGGCCATTTTCATGAGCTATTGCCCATAGTTTTAGAGTTCTAGGGCAATTTAAAAAGACCGTTGGAGACGATACATGTTTGAGAGTTACGACGAAAAACTTGTCGTTTTCATGTTTTATGGCCGTTTTTATGAGCTATTGCCCACAATTTTGTGGTTCCAAGGAGGATTTTGTGGCCCGTAAAACCAGATACATGTTTGAGAGATATGACCAAAAAATGGTCGGTTTCGTGTTTTATGGCCGTTTTCATGACATATTGCCCACAAGTTTTGGGTTCCAGTGCTATTTACAACGACCGTAACCCCCGATACATGTTTTAGAGTTATTACAAAAAACTCATTGTTTTCGCATTTTATGGCCATTTGCATGTGCTATTGCCCACGATTTGGGGGTTTTAGGGTGATCTCGGTGGACCGTTAGACCCGATATATGTTTAAGAGAGATGACCAAAAACTCATCGTTTTCGTGTTTGATGGTCGTTTTCATGAGCAATTTCCCACAGTTGTTGGGTTCTAGGGCTTTTTACAATGACCATGTTTTGTGAGTAATGACAAAAACTCATCGTTTTCGTGTTTTATGGCCGTTTTCATGAGCTATTGGCCACAATTTTGGGGTTGCTAGGCAATTTACAACGATCGTACGACCCGATACATCTTTTAGAGTTATGGCCAAAAAACTTGTAGTTTTCGTGTTATATGGCCTTTTTCATGAGCTATTGCGCACGGTTTTGGGGTTCCAATGAGATTTGCATGGCCCGTCAGACTTAATACATGTTTGAGATATTTGACAAAAACTCGTCGTTTTCGCGATTTATGGCCGTTTTCATGAGCTATTGCTTACGGTTTTGGGGTCCCAGGCTATTTACAATGACCACACAGACCCTGTGCATGTTTGCGCGATATGACCAAAAGGGGGTAGTTTTCGCGTTTTATGGCAGTTTTCATGAGCAATTTCCCACATTTTTTGAGTTTCAGGGCTATTTACAACGACCGTAAGTCACGATACCTGTTTGAGAGTTCTGAAATAACTTGTCATTTTTGCGTTTTATAGCCGTTCAATGTGCTATTGACCAAAGTTTTAGGGTTCCAGGGTGATTTATAGCGACCGTAAGACCCGATAGATGTTTGAGAGATAAGACCAAAAACTCGCCATTTCCGTATTTTTTGATCGTTTTCATAAGCTATTGCCCATAGTTTTGGGGTTCTAGAGCTATTTAGAATGACCCTAAGACCCGATACATGTCTTACGAGTTATGACCAAACACTCGTCATTTTCGTGTTTTATGGCTGTTTTCATGAGCAATTGCCCACATTTTTTCGTTCCAAGGCGATTTTCGTGGCCCATAAGCCAATATATGTTTAGGAGATATGACCAAAAATTCAATGTTTTCGTGATTTATGTCCGTTTTCATGAGCAATTGCCCACATTTTTGGGGTTCGAGGAGATTTTTGTGGCCCGTAAGACCAAACACAAGTTTGAGAATATGAGCAAAAAGTGGTCATTTTTGCGTTTTATGGCCGCTTTCATGAGCTATTAACCATAGTTTTGGGGTTCTAGGGCTATTTACGACGTTCGTAACTCCTGATAAATATTGGAGAGTTATGACAAAAACTTGTCTTTCTCGCGTTTTATGGTAGTTTTCATGAGCTATTGCTCACATTTTTGGGGTTCTAGGGATATTTACAATGACCGTAAGACCCGATACATGTTTTGCGAGTTATGAGAAAACACTCGTTGTTTTCGCATTTTATGACATTTTTCATGAGCTATTTCCCATAGTTTTGGCGTTATAGGGCGATTTACACGACCCATAAGACCCAAGATATGTTTGAGAGGTATGACAAAAAACTCGTTGTTTTCATGTTTTAAGTCCATTTTCATGAGCTATTGTCCACAGTTTTGGAGTTCTAGGGAAATTTAAAAAGACCGTGGGAGCCGATACATGTTTGAGAGTTATGACAATAAACTTGTCATTGTCAAGTTTTATGGCCATTTTTATGAGCTATTGCCCACAGTTTTGTGGTTCCATGGAGATTTTTCTGGCCCATATGACCAGATACATGTTTGAGAAATATGACCAAAAAGTGGTCGTTTTTGTGTTTTATGGCCGTTTTCATGAGCTATTGCCCATAATTTTTGGGCTCCAGGGCTATTTAATACGATCTTAACTCCCTACACATGTTTTAGAGTTATTATAAAAACTCATCGTTTTCGCGTTTTATGGCAATTTTCATGTGCTATTGCCCGCAGTTTGGGGGTTCCAGGGAGATCTGGGTGGACAGTAAGACCCGATATATGTTTAAGAGATATGACCAAAAACTCATCGTTTTTGTGTTTGATGGCCATTTTCATGAGCTATTGCCCATAGTTTTTGGGTTCTAGGACTAACTACAATGACCATGTTTTGCGAGTTATGACAAAAACTCGTCGTTTTCGTGTTTTATGTCGTTTTCATGGGCTATTGCCCGCAATTCTGGGGTTGCAGGCCAATTTAAAACGACCGTAGGATCCGATACATGTTTGAGAGTTATGAACAAAAAACTTGTAGTTTTCGTGTTATATGGAATTTTTGTGAGCTATTGCCCACTGCTTTGGGGTTCCAATGAGATTTGCATGGCCCGTCAGACATAATACATGTTTGAGATATATGACCAAAAACTCGTCGTTTTCGCGATTTATGGCCGCTTTCATGAGCTATTGCTTACGGTTTTGGGGTCCCAGGCTATTTACAATGACCACACAGACCCTATACATGTTTTGCGCGATATGACCAAAAAGGGGTAGTTTTAGCATTTTATGGCAGTTTTCATGAGCAATTTCCGATACATGTTTGAGAGTTATGACAATAAACTTGTCGTTTTCATGTTTTATGGCCATGTTTATGAGCTATTGCCTAGAGTTTTGTGGTTCAAAGGAGATTTTTGTGGCCCGTAAGACTAGATACATGTTTGAGAGATGTGACTAAAAAGTGGTCGTTTTCGTGTTTTATGGCCGTTTTCATGAGCTATTGCCCATAATTTTTGGGTTCTAGGGCTATTTAATACGATCGTAACTCCCCATACATGTTTTAGAGTTATTACAAAAACTCGTCATTTTCGCGTTTTATGGCCATTTGCATGTGCTATTGCCCACGGTTTGGGGGTTCCTGGGCGATCTGGGTGGACCGTAACAATGACCACACACACCCTGTACATGTTTTGCGGGATATGGCCAAAAAGTGGTCGTTTTAGCGTTTATGATAGTTTTCATGAGCAATTGCCCACATTTTTGAGAGTTCCAGGCTATTTACAAAGACCATAAGTCACGATACATGTTTGAGAGTTCTGAAATAACTCGTCATTTTTGTGTTTTATGGCCGTTCAATGTGCTATTGACCAAAGTTTTAGGGTTTCCAGGGCGATTTAGAGCGACCGTAAGACTCGATAGATGTTTGAGAGATATGACCAAAAACTCTCCATTTTCATATTTTATGGTTTCTTTCATGAGCTATTGCCCAATTACTAGGGTTCTAGGGCTATTTACAATGACCATAAGACCCGATACATTTTTAGCAGTTATGAAAATAACTTGTCGTTTTCGTGTTTTATGGTCATTTTCATGAGCTATTGCGCACAATTTTGGGGTTCCAGGGATATTTATAACGACCGTTAGACCCGATACATATTTTGTGAGTTATGACCAAACACGTGGTTTTCGCGTTTTATGACCGTTTTCATGAGCTATTGCCCATAGTTTTGGGGTTCCAGGGCTATTTACAATGACCCTAAGACCCGATACATGTCTTGCGAGTTATGACCAAACACTCATCACTTTCGTGTTTCATTGCCGTTTTCATGAGCAATTGCCCACATTTTTTTCTTCCAAGGCGATTTCCATGGCCCGTAAGACCCAATATGTGTTTGGGAGATATGACCAAAAACTCATCGTTTTTGTGATTTATGGCGGTTTCATGAGCAATTGCCCACAGTTTTGGGGTTCCAAATGCGATTTTTGTGGCCCGTAAGGCCAAATACATGTTAGAGAGTATGAGCAAAAAGTGGTCATTTTTGCGTTTTATGGCCGCTTTCATGAGCTATTGCCCACAGTTTTGGGGTTCTCGGGCTATTTACAATGTTCGTAACTCCTGATAAATATTTGAGAGTTATGACAAAAACTTGTCGTTCTAGCATTTTATGGCAGTTTTCATGAGCTATTGCCCACAGTTTTGGGGTTCCATGGATATTTATAACGATCGTAAGACCCGATACATGTTTTGCAAGTTATGACAAAGCACTCGTTGTTTTCGCATTTTATGACAGTTTTCATGAGCTATTGCCCATAGTTTTGGCGTTACAGGGCGATTTGCACGACCCATAAGACCCAATATAGGTTTGAGAGGTATGACAAAAACTCGTAGTTTTCGTGTTTTAAGGCCATTTTCATGAGCTATTGCCCATAGTTTTGGAGTTCCAGGGAAATTTAATAAGACCGAAGGAGCCGATACATGTTTGATAGTTATGATGAAAAACTTGTCGTTTTCATATTTTATGGCCATTTTTATGAGCTATTGCCGACAGTTTTGTGGTTCCAAGGAGATTTTGTGGCCCGTAATACCAGATACATGTTTAAGATATCTAACCAAAAATTGGTTGTTTTCGTGTTTTATGGTCGTTTTCATGAGCTATTGCCCATAATTTTTGGGTTCCAGGGCTATTAATAACGACCATAACTCCAGATACATGTTTAACAGTTATTACAAAAACTCGTCGTTTTCGTGTTTTATGGTCATTTTCATGTGCTATTGCCCACGGTTTGGGGGTTGCAGGGCGATCTGGGTGGACCGTAAGAACCGATATATGTTTAAGAGATATGACCAAAAACTCATCGTTTTCATGTTTTATGGCCGATTTCATGAGCTATTGCCCATAGTTTTGGGATTGCAGGGAAACATACAACGACCGTAGGATTCAACACATGTTTTAGAGTTATGACCAAAAAACTCGTAGATTTCTTGTAATATGGCCGTTTTCGTGAGCTATTGCTCACGGTTTTGGGGTCCGAGGGCTATTTACAGTGACCACATAGACCCTATACATGTTTTGCGGGATATGACCAAAAAGTGGTCGTTTTAGTGTTTAATGGCAGTTTTCATGAGCAATTGCCCACATTTTTTGAGTTCCAGGCTATTTACAACTACTGTAAGTCACGATACATGTTTGAGTTTTCTGAAATAACTCGTCATTCTTGCGTTTTATGGCCGTTCAATGTGCTATTGACCAAAGTTTTCTGGTTCTAGGGCAATTTAGAGCGACCGTAAGACCCGATGGATGTTTAAGAGATATGACCAAAAACTCTCCATTTAAGTATTTTATGGTTTTTTCATGAGCTATTGCCCAATTTCTCGGGATCTAGGGCTATTTACAATGACCATAAGACCTGATACATTTTTAGGAGTTATGAAAAGAACTTGTCGTTTTCGCGTTTATGTTCATTTTCATGAGCTATTGCCCACAATTTTGGGGTTCCAGGGATATTTATAACGACCGTAAGACCCGAAACATATTTCGTCAGTTATGACCAAGCACTCGTGGTTTTCGCGTTTTATGGCCGGTTTCATGAGCTATTGCCCATAGTTTTGGGGTTCTAGGGATAATTACAATGACCGTAAGACCCGATACATGTCTTGCGAGTTATGAGTAAACACTCATCATTTTCGTGTTGTATAGCCGTTTTCATGAGCAATTGCCCACATTTTTTTTGTTCCAAGGCGATTTTCATGGCCCGTAAGACCCAATATATGTTTGGGAGATATGACCAAAAACTCATCGTTTTCATGATTTCTGGCGGTTTCATGAGCAATTGCCCACATTTTTGGGGTCCCAAGGCAATTTTTGTGTCCCGTAAGACCAAATACATGTTTGAGAGTATGAGCAAAAAGTGGTCATTTTTATGCTTTATGGCGCTTTCATGAGCTATTGCCCATGGTTTTGGGGTTCTAGGGCTATTTACGATGTTCAGAACTCCGATAAATATTTGAGAGTTATGACAAAAACTTGTCGTTCTAGCATTTTATGGAAGTTTTCATGAGCTATTGCCCACAGTTTTGGGGTTCCATGGATATTTATAACAACCGTAGGACCCGATACATGTTTTGCAAGTTATGACAAAGCACTCGTTGTTTTCGCATTTTATGACAGTTTTCATGATCTATTGCCCATAGTTTTGGGGTTCTAGGGATAATTACAATGACCCTAAGACCCGATACATGTCTTGCGAGTTATGAGTAAACACTCATCATTTTCGTGTTGTATAGCCGTTTTCATGAGCAATTGCCCACATTTTTTTGTTCCAAGGCGATTTTCATGCCCCGTAAGACCCAATATAGGTTTGGGAGATATGACCCAAAACTCATCGTTTTCATGATTTATGGCGGTTTCATGAGCAATTGCCCACATTTTTGGGGTCCCAAGGCAATTTTTGTGGCCCGTAAGACCAAATACATGTTTGAGAGTATGAGCAAAAAGTGGTCATTTTTGCGTTTTATGGCCGCTTTCATGAGCTATTGCCCACAGTTTTGGGGTTCTAGGGCTATTGACGATGTTCGTAACTCCTGATAAATATTTGAGAGTTATGACAAAAACTTGTCGTTCTAGCATTTTATGGAAGTTTTCATGAGCTATTGCCCACAGTTTTGGGGTTCCATGGATATTTATAACAACCGTAGGACCCGATACATGTTTTGCAAGTTATGACAAAGCACTCGTTGTTTTCGCATTTTATGACAGTTTTCATGATCTATTGCCCATAGTTTTGGGGTTCTAGGGATAATTACAATGACCCTAAGACCCGATACATGTCTTGCGAGTTATGAGTAAACACTCATCATTTTCGTGTTGTATAGCCGTTTTCATGAGCAATTGCCCACATTTTTTTGTTCCAAGGCGATTTTCATGCCCCGTAAGACCCAATATAGGTTTGGGAGATATGACCCAAAACTCATCGTTTTCATGATTTATGGCGGTTTCATGAGCAATTGCCCACATTTTTGGGGTCCCAAGGCAATTTTTGTGGCCCGTAAGACCAAATACATGTTTGAGAGTATGAGCAAAAAGTGGTCATTTTTGCATTTTATGGCCGCTTTCATGAGCTATTGCCCACAGTTTTGGGGTTCTAGGGCTATTGACGATGTTCGTAACTCCTGATAAATATTTGAGAGTTATGACAAAAACTTGTCGTTCTCGCGTTTTATGGCAGTTTTCATGAGCTATTGCTCGCACTTTTGGGGTTCTGGGATATTTACAATGACCATAACAACCAATACATGTTTTGCGAGTTATGACAAACACTCGTTGTTTTCGCATTTTATGACAGTTTTCATGAGCTTTTACCCATACTTTTGGCTTTATAGGCGATATTCACGGCCCATAAGTCCCGATATATGTTTGAGAGGTATGACAAAAAAATCATTGTTTTCGTGTTTTAAGGCCATTTTCATGAGCTATTGCCCATAGTTTTGGAGTTCCAGGGAAATTTAAAAAGACCGTAGGAGCCGATACATGTTTAAGAGTTATGATGAAAAACTTGTCGTTTTCATGTTTTATGGCCATTTTTATGAGCTATTGCCCACAGTTTTGTGGTTCCAAGGAGATTTTTGTAGCCCATAAGACCAGATACATGTTTGAGAGATGTGACCAAAAAGTGGTCGTTTTCGTGTTTTATGGCCGTTTTCATGAGCTATTGCCCATAATTTTTGGGTTCCAGGTCTATTTACAACGACCGTATCTCCCGATACATGTTTTAGAGTCATTACAAAAACTAGTCGTTTTCGCGTTTTATGGTCATTTTCATGTGCTATTGCCCACGGTTTGGAGGTTCAAGGGCAATCTGGGTGGACCATAATATCGATATATGTTTAAGATATATGACCAATAACTCATCGTTTTCATGTTTTATGGCCGTTTTCATGAGCTATTGCCAACACTTTTGGTGTTGCAGGGCTATTTACAATGACCATGTTTTGTGAGTTATGACAAAAAATCGCCGTTTTCGTGTTTTATGGCCGTTTTCATGAGCTATTGCCCTCATTTTTGGGGTTGCGCAATTTACAACAATCGTAGGATCCGACACATGTTTGAGAGTTATGACCAAAAAATCGTAGTTTTCATGTAATATGGCCGTTTTCGTGAGCTATTGCCCACTGTTTTGGGGTTCCAAGGAGAGTTGCATGGCCCGTCTGACATAATACATGTTTGAGATATATGAGCAAAAATTCGTCTTTTTCGCGATTTATGGCCATTTTCATGATCTATTGCTCACGGTTTTGGGGTCCCAGGCTATTTACAATGACCACACAGACCCTATACATGTTTTCGTGTTATATGGCCTTTTTCGTGAGCTATTGCGCACTGTTTTGGGGTCCCACGGCTATTTACAATGACCACATAGACCTTATACATGTTTTGTGGGATATGACCAAAAAGGGGTAGTTTTAGCGTTTTATGCAAGTTTTCATGAGCAATTGCCCACATTTTTTGAGTTCCAGGGCTATTTACAACAACCGTAAGTGATGATACATGTTTAGAGTTCTGAAATAACTCATCATTTTTGCGTTTTATAGCCGTTCAATGTGCTATTGACTAAAGTTTTAGGGTTCCAGCGCGTTTTAGAGCGACAGTAAGACCCGATAGATGTTTGAGAGATATGTCCAAAAACTCGCCATTTTCGTATTTTATGGTTGTTTTCATGAGCTATTGCCCTTTATTTGGGGGGTTCTAGGGCTATTTACAATGACCCTAAGACCCAATATATGTCTTACTAGTTATGACCAAACACTCGTCATTTTCGTGGCCGTTTTCATGAGCAATTGCCCACATTTTTGTGTTCCAAGGCAATTTTCGTGGCCCGTAAGACCCAATATATGTTTGGGAGATATGACCAAAAACTCATAGTTTTCGTGATTTTGACCGTTTCCATGAGCAATTGCCCCCCATTTTTTGGGTTCCAAGGCGATTTTTGTGGCCCGTAAGACGAAATACATGTTTGAGAGTATGAGCAAAAAATGGTCATTTTTGCGTTTTATGGCCTCTTTCATGAGCTATTGCCCACAATTTTGGGGTTCTCGAGCTATTTACAACGACCGTTACTCCTGATAAATGATTGAGAGTTATGACAAAAACTTGTCGTTCTCGCGTTTTATGGAAGTTTTCATGAGCTATTGCTCACAGTTTTGGGGTTCTAGGGCTATTTACAATGACCATAAGACTCTATACATGTTTTGCGAGTTATGACAAAACACTCGTTGTTTTCTCATTTTATGACCATTTTCATGAGCTATTGCCCATAGTTTTGGTGTTACAGGGTGATTTGCCGGCCCATAAGACCCGATATATGTTTGAGAGGTATGACAAAAAACAGGTTATTTTCGTGTTTCAAGGCCATTTTCATTAGGTATTGCCCCCAGTTTTGGAGTTCCAGAGCAATTTAAAAAGACCGTAGGAGCCGATACATGTTTGAGAGTTATGAAGAAAAACTTGTCGTTTCATGTTTTTTGGCCATTTTTATGAGCTATTGCCCAGAGATTTGTGGTTCCAAGGAGATTTTTGTGGCCCGTAAGACCAGATACATGTTTGAGAGATATGACCAAAAAGTGGTCGTTTTTGTGTTTTATGGCCGTTTTCATGAGCTATTGCCCACAATTTTTGGGTTCCAGGGCTATTTACAAGGACCGTAACTCCCGATACATGTTTTAGAGGTATTACAAAAATTCGGCGTTTTCACGTTTTATGGCCATTTTCATGTGCTATTGCCCACGATTTGGGGGTTCTAGGGCGATCTGGGTGGACTGTAAGACCCGATATATGTTTAAGCGATATGACCAAAAACTCATCGTTTTCGTGTTTGATGGCCGTTTTCATGAGCTATTGCCCATAGTTTTTGGGTTCCAGGGCTATTTAGAATTACCATGTTTTGCGAGTAATGACAAAAACTCATCGTGTTCGTGTTTTATGGCCGTTTTCATGAGCTATTGCCCACATTTTTGCGTTCCAAGGCAATTTTCGTGGTCCGTAAGACCCAATATATGTTTGGGAGATATGACCAAAAAGTCATCGTTTTCGTGATTAATGGCCGTTTTCATGAGCATTTGCCCACTTTTTTGGGGTTCTAAGGCGATTTTTGTGGCCAGTAAGACCAAATACATGTTTGAGAGTATCAGCAAAAAGTGGTCATTTTTGCATTTTATGGCCGCTTTCATGAGCTATGGCCCACAGTATTGGGGTCGTCGGGCTATTTACAACGACCGTAACTCCTGATAAATGTTTGAGATTTATGACAAAAACTTGTCGTTCGCTCGTTGTATGGCAGTTTTCATGAGCTATTGCTCACAGTTTTGGGGTCCTAGGGATATTTACAATGACCGTAAGAATCGATTCATGTTTTTCAAGTTATGACAAAAAAATTGTTGTTTTCGCATTTTATGATCGTTTTCATGAACTATTTCCGATAGTTTTGGTGTTACAGGGCGATTTGCACGACCCATAAGACCCGATATATGTTTGAGAGGTATGATAAAAAACTCATTGTTTTCGTGTTTTAAGGCCATTTTCATGAGCTATTGCCCATAGTTTTAGAGTTCTAGGGCAATTTAAAAAGACCGTTGGAGACGATACATGTTTGAGAGTTACGACGAAAAACTTGTCGTTTTCATGTTTTATGACCGTTTTTATGAGCTATTGCCCACAATTTTGTGGTTCCAAGGAGGATTTTGTGGCCCGTAAAACCAGATACATGTTTGAGAGATATGACCAAAAAATGGTCGGTTTCGTGTTTTATGGCCGTTTTCATGAGATATTGCCCACAAGTTTTGGGTTCCAGGGCTATTTACAATGACCGTAACCCCCGATACATGTTTTAGAGTTATTACAAAAACTCATTGTTTTCGCATTTTAGGGCCATTTGCATGTGCTATTGCCCACGATTTGGGGGTTTTAGGGTGATCTCGGTGGACCGTCAGACCCGATATATGTTTAAGAGAGATGACCAAAAACTCATCGTTTTCGTGTTTGATGGCCGTTTTCATGAGCAATTTCCCACAGTTGTTGGGTTCTAGGGCTTTTTACAATGACCATGTTTTGTGAGTAATGACAAAAACTCGTCGTTTTCGTGTTTTATGGCCGTTTTCATCACCTATTGGCCACAATTTTGGGGTTGCTAGGCATTTACAACGACCGTACGACCCGATACATCTTTTAGAGTTATGGCCAAAAAACTTGTAGTTTTCGTGTTATATGGCCTTTTTCGTGAGCTATTGCGCACGGTTTTGGGTTTCCAATGATATTTGCATGGCCCGTCAGACTTAATACATGTTTGAGATATTTGACAAAAACTCGTCGTTTTCGCGATTTATGGCTGTTTTCATGAGCTATTGCTTACGGTTTTGGGGTCCCAGGCTATTTACAATGACCACACAGACCCTATGCATGTTTGCACGATATGACCAAAAAGGGGTAGTTTTCGCGTTTTATGGCAGTTTTCATGAGCAATTTCCCACATTTTTTGAGTTTCAGGGCTATTTACAACGACCGTAAGTCACGATACATGTTTGAGAGTTCTGAAATAACTTGTCATTTTTGCGTTTTATAGCCGTTCAATGTGCTATTGACCAAAGTTTTAGGGTTCCAGGGCGATTTATAGCGACCGTAAGACCCGATAGATGTTTGAGAGATAAGACCAAAATCTCGCCATTTCCGTATTTTTTGATCGTTTTCATAAGCTATTGCCCATAGTTTTGGGGTTCTAGAGCTATTTACAATGACCCTAAGACCCGATACATGTCTTACGAGTTATGACCAAACACTCGTCATTTTCGTGTTTTATGGCCGTTTTCATGAGCAATTGCCCACATTTTTTCGTTCCAAGGAAATTTTCATGGCCTGTAAGACCCAATATATGTTTGGGAGATATGACCAAAAACTCATCGTTTCATGATTTATGGCGGTTTCATGAGCAATTGCCCACATTTTTGGGGTTCCAAGGAGATTTTTGTGGCCCGTAAGACCAAACACAAGTTTGAGAATATGAGCAAAAAGTGGTCATTTTTGCGTTTTATGGCCGCTTTCATGAGCTATTAACCACAGTTTTGGGGTTCTAGGGCTATTTACGACGTTCGTAACTCCTGATAAATATTGGAGAGTTATGACAAAAACTTGTCTTTCTCGCGTTTTATGGTAGTTTTCATGAGCTATTGCTCACATTTTTGGGGTTCTAGGGATATTTACAATGACCGTAAGACCCGATACATGTTTTGCGAGTTATGAGAAAACACTCGTTGTTTTCGCATTTTATGACATTTTTCATGAGCTATTTCCCATAGTTTTGGCGTTATAGGGCGATTTACACGACCCATAAGACCCAAGATATGTTTGAGAGGTATGACAAAAAACTCGTTGTTTTCATGTTTTAAGTCCATTTTCATGAGCTATTGTCCACAGTTTTGGAGTTCTAGGGAAATTTAAAAAGACCGTGGGAGCCGATACATGTTTGAGAGTTATGACAATAAACTTGTCATTGTCAAGTTTTATGGCCATTTTTATGAGCTATTGCCCACAGTTTTGTGGTTCCATGGAGATTTTTCTGGCCCATATGACCAGATACATGTTTGAGAGATATGACCAAAAAGTGGTCGTTTTTGTGTTTTATGGCCGTTTTCATGAGCTATTGCCCATAATTTTTGGGCTCCAGGGCTATTTAATACGATCTTAACTCCCTACACATGTTTTAGAGTTATTATAAAAACTCATCGTTTTCGCGTTTTATGGCAATTTTCATGTGCTATTGCCCACAGTTTGGGGGTTCTAGGGAGATCTGGGTGGACCGTAAGACCCGATATATGTTTAAGAGATATGACCAAAAACTCATCGTTTTTGTGTTTGATGGCCATTTTCATGAGCTATTGCCCATAGTTTTTGGGTTCTAGGACTAACTACAATGACCATGTTTTGCGAGTTATGACAAAAACTCGTCGTTTTCGTGTTTTATGTCGTTTTCATGGGCTATTGCCCGCAATTCTGGGGTTGCAGGGCAATTTACAACGACCGTAGGATCCGATACATGTTTGAGAGTTATGAACAAAAAACTTGTAGTTTTCGTGTTATATGGACTTTTTGTGAGCTATTGCCCACTGCTTTGGGGTTCCAATGAGATTTGCATGGCCCGTCAGACATAATACATGTTTGAGATATATGACCAAAAACTCGTCGTTTTCGCGATTTATGGCCGCTTTCATGAGCTATTGCTTACGGTTTTGGGGTCCCAGGCTATTTACAATGACCACACAGACCCTATACATGTTTTGCGCGATATGACCAAAAAGGGGTAGTTTTAGCGTTTTATGGCAGTTTTCATGAGCAATTTCCGATACATGTTTGAGAGTGATGACAATAAACTTGTCGTTTTCATGTTTTATGGCCATGTTTATGAGCTATTGCCCAGAGTTTTGTGGTTCAAAGGAGATTTTTGTGGCCCGTAAGACTAGATACATGTTTGAGAGATGTGACTAAAAAGTGGTCGTTTTCGTGTTTTATGGCTGTTTTCATGAGCTATTGCCCATAATTTTTGGGTTCTAGGGCTATTTAATACGATCGTAACTCCCCATACATGTTTTAGAGTTATTACAAAAACTCGTCATTTTCGCGTTTTATGGCCATTTGCATGTGCTATTGCCCACGGTTTGGGGGTTCCTGGGCGATCTGGGTGGACCGTAACAATGACCACACACACCCTGTACATGTTTTGCGGGATATGGACAAAAAGTGGTCGTTTTAGCGTTTATGATAGTTTTCATGAGCAATTGCCCACATTTTTGAGAGTTCCAGGCTATTTACAACGACCATAAGTCACGATACATGTTTGAGAGTTCTGAAATAACTCGTCATTTTTGTGTTTTATGGCCGTTCAATGTGCTATTGACCAAAGTTTTAGGGTTTCCAGGGCGATTTAGAGCGACCGTAAGACTCGATAGATGTTTGAGAGATATGACCAAAAACTCTCCATTTTCATATTTTATGGTTTCTTTCATGAGCTATTGCCCAATTACTAGGGTTCTAGGGCTATTTACAATGACCATAAGACCCGATACATTTTTAGCAGTTATGAAAATAACTTGTCGTTTTCGTGTTTTATGGTCATTTTCATGAGCTATTGCGCACAATTTTGGGGTTCCAGGGATATTTATAACGACCGTTAGACCCGATACATATTTTGTGAGTTATGACCAAACACTCGTGGTTTTCGCGTTTTATGGCCGTTTTCATGAGCTATTGCCCATAGTTTTGGGGTTCCAAGGCTATTTACAATGACCCTAAGACCCGATACATGTCTTGCGAGTTATGACCAAACACTCATCACTTTCGTTTTTCATTGCCGTTTTCATGAGCAATTGCCCACATTTTTTTGTTCCAAGGTGATTTCCATGGCCCGTAAGACCCAATATGTGTTTGGGAGATATGACCAAAAACTCATCGTTTTTGTGATTTATGGCGGTTTCATGAGCAATTGCCCACAGTTTTGGGGTTCCAAATGCGATTTTTGTGGCCCGTAAGGCCAAATACATGTTAGAGAGTATGAGCAAAAAGTGGTCATTTTTGCGTTTTATGGCCGCTTTCATGAGCTATTGCCCACATTTTTGGCGTTCTCGGGCTATTTACAACGTTCGTAACTCCTAATAAATATTTGAGAGTTATGACAAAAACTTGTCGTTCTAGCATTTTATGGCAGTTTTCATGAGCTATTGCCCACAGTTTTGGGGTTCCATGGATATTTATAACGATCGTAAGACCCGATACATGTTTTGCAAGTTATGACAAAGCACTCGTTGTTTTCGCATTTTATGACAGTTTTCATGAGCTATTGCCCATAGTTTTGGCGTTACAGGGCGATTTGCACGACCCATAAGACCCAATATAGGTTTGAGAGGTATGACAAAAAACTCGTAGTTTTCGTGTTTTAAGGCCATTTTCATGAGCTATTGCCCATAGTTTTGGAGTTCCAGGGAAATTTAATAAGACCGAAGGAGCCGATACATGTTTGATAGTTATGATGAAAAACTTGTCGTTTTCATATTTTGTGGCCCGTAATACCAGATACATGTTTAAGATATCTAACCAAAAATTGGTTGTTTTCGTGTTTTATGGTCGTTTTCATGAGCTATTGCCCATAATTTTTGGGTTCCAGGGCTATTAATAACGACCATAACTCCCGATACATGTTTAAGAGTTATTACAAAAACTCGTCGTTTTCGTGTTTTATGGTCATTTTCATGTGCTATTGCCCACGGTTTGGGGGTTACAGGGCGATCTGGGTGGACCGTAAGAACCGATATATGTTTAAGAGATATGACCAAAAACTCATCGTTTTCATGTTTTATGGCCGATTTCATGAGCTATTGCCCATAGTTTTGGGATTGTAGGGAAACATACAACGACCGTAGGATTCAACACATGTTTTAGAGTTATGACCAAAAACCTCGTAGATTTCTTGTAATATGGCCGTTTTCGTGAGCTATTGCTCACGGTTTTGGGGTCCGAGGGCTATTTACAGTGACCACATAGACCCTATACATGTTTTGCGGGATATGACCAAAAAGTGGTCGTTTTAGTGTTTAATGGCAGTTTTCATGAGCAATTGCCCACATTTTTTGAGTTCCAGGCTATTTACAACTACTGTAAGTCACGATACATGTTTGAGTTTTCTGAAATAACTCGTCATTCTTGCGTTTTATGGCCGTTCAATGTGCTATTGACCAAAGTTTTTTGGTTCCAGGGCAATTTAGAGCGACCGTAAGACCCGATAGATGTTTAAGAGATATGACCAAAAACTCTCCATTTAAGTATTTTATGGTTTTTTCATGAGCTATTGCCCAATTTCTCGGGATCTAGGGCTATTTACAATGACCATAAGACCTGATACATTTTTAGGAGTTATGAAAAGAACTTGTAATTTTCGCGTTTATGTTCATTTTCATGAGCTATTGCCCACAATTTTGGGGTTCCAGGGATATTTATAACGACCGTAAGACCCGAAACATATTTCGTCAGTTATGACCAAGCACTCGTGGTTTTCGCGTTTTATGGCCGGTTTCATGAGCTATTGCCCATAGTTTTGGGGTTCTAGGGATAATTACAATGACCGTAAGACCCGATACATGTCTTGCGAGTTATGAGTAAACACTCATCATTTTCGTGTTGTATAGCCGTTTTCATGAGCAATTGCCCACATTTTTTTGTTCCAAGGCGATTTTCATGGCCCGTAAGACCCAATATATGTTTGGGAGATATGACCAAAAACTCATTGTTTTCATGATTTCTGGCGGTTTCATGAGCAATTGCCCACATTATTGGGGTCCCAAGGCAATTTTTGTGGCCCGTAAGACCAAATACATGTTTGAGAGTATGAGCAAAAAGTGGTCATTTTTGCGTTTTATGGCCGCTTTCATGAGCTATTGCCCATGGTTTTGGGGTTCTAGGGCTATTTACGATGTTCGTAACTCCTGATAAATATTTGAGAGTTATGACAAAAACTTGTCGTTCTAGCATTTTATGGAAGTTTTCATGAGCTATTGCCCACAGTTTTGGGGTTCCATGGATATTTATAACAACCGTAGGACCCGATACATGTTTTGCAAGTTATGACAAAGCACTCGTTGTTTTCGCATTTTATGACAGTTTTCATGAGCTATTGCCCATAGTTTTGGGGTTCTAGGGATAATTATAATGACCCTAAGACCCGATACATGTCTTGCGAGTTATGAGTAAACACTCATCATTTTCGTGTTGTATAGCCGTTTTCATGAGCAATTGCCCACATTTTTTTGTTCCAAGGCGATTTTCATGCCCCGTAAGACCCAATATAGGTTTGGGAGATATGACCCAAAACTCATCGTTTTCATGATTTATGGCGGTTTCATGAGCAATTGCCCCCATTTTTGGGGTCCCAAGGGAATTTTTGTGGCCCGTAAGACCAAATACATGTTTGAGAGTATGAGCAAAAAGTGGTCATTTTTGCGTTTTATGGCCGCTTTCATGAGCTATTGCCCACAGTTTTGGGGTTCTAGGGCTATTGACGATGTTCGTAACTCCTGATAAATATTTGAGAGTTATGACAAAAACTTGTCGTTCTCGCGTTTTATGGCAGTTTTCATGAGCTATTGCTCGCACTTTTGGGGTTCTGGGATATTTACAATGACCATAACAACCAGTACATGTTTTGCGAGTTATGACAAACACTCGTTGTTTTCGCATTTTATGACAGTTTTCATGAGCTTTTGCCCATACTTTTGGCTTTATAGGCGATATTCACGGCCCATAAGTCCCGATATATGTTTGAGAGGTATGACAAAAAAATCATTGTTTTCGTGTTTTAAGGCCATTTTCATGAGCTATTGCCCATAGTTTTGGAGTTCCAGGGAAATTTAAAAAGACCGTAGGAGCCGATACATGTTTAAGAGTTATGATGAAAAACTTGTCGTTTTCATGTTTTATGGCCATTTTTATGAGCTATTGCCCACAGTTTTGTGGTTCCAAGGAGATTTTTGTAGCCCAAAAGACCAGATACATGTTTGAGAGATGTGACCAAAAAGTGGTCGTTTTCGTGTTTTATGGCCGTTTTCATGAGCTATTGCCCATAATTTTTGGGTTCCAGGTCTATTTACAACGACCGTATCTCCCGATACATGTTTTAGAGTTATTACAAAAACTAGTCGTTTTCACGTTTTATGGTCATTTTCATGTGCTATTGCCCACGGTTTGGAGGTTCAAGGGCAATCTGGGTGGACCATAATATCGATATATGTTTAAGAGATATGACCAATAACTCATCGTTTTCATGTTTTATGGCCGTTTTCATGAGCTATTGCCAACACTTTTGGTGTTGCAGGGCTATTTACAATGACCATGTTTTGTGAGTTATGACAAAAAATCGCCGTTTTCGTGTTTTATGGCCGTTTTCATGAGCTATTGCCCTCATTTTTGGGGTTGCAGGGCAATTTACAACAATCGTAGGATCCGACACATGTTTGAGAGTTATGACCAAAAAATCGTAGTTTTCATGTAATATGGCCGTTTTCGTGAGCTATTGCCCACTGTTTTGGGGTTCCAAGGAGAGTTGCATGGCCCGTCTGACATAATACATGTTTGAGATATATGAGCAAAAATTCGTCTTTTTCGCGATTTATGGCCATTTTCATGATCTATTGCTCACGGTTTTGGGGTCCCAGGCTATTTACAATGACCACACAGACCCTATACATGTTTTCGTGTTATATGGCCTTTTTCGTGAGCTATTGCGCACTGTTTTGGGGTCCCATGGCTATTTACAATGACCACATAGACCTTATACATGTTTTGTGGGATATGACCAAAAAGGGGTAGTTTTAGCGTTTTATGCAAGTTTTCATGAGCAATTGCCCACATTTTTTGAGTTCCAGGGCTATTTACAACGACCGTAAGTGATGATACATGTTTAGAGTTCTGAAATAACTCATCATTTTTGCGTTTTATAGCCGTTCAATGTGCTATTGACTAAAGTTTTAGGGTTCCAGCGCGTTTTAGAGCGACAGTAAGACCCGATAGATGTTTGAGAGATATGTCCAAAAACTCGCCATTTTCGTATTTTATGGTTGTTTTCATGAGCTATTGCCCTTTATTTGGGGGGTTCTAGGGCTATTTACAATGACCCTAAGACCCAATATATGTCTTACTAGTTATGACCAAACACTCGTCATTTTCGTGGCCGTTTTCATGAGCAATTGCCCACATTTTTGTGTTCCAAGGCAATTTTCGTGGCCCGTAAGACCCAATATATGTTTGGGAGATATGACCAAAAACTCATAGTTTTCGTGATTTTGACCGTTTCCATGAGCAATTGCCCCCATTTTTTTGGGTTCCAAGGCGATTTTTGTGGCTCGTAAGACGAAATACATGTTTGAGAGTATGAGCAAAAAATGGTCATTTTTGCGTTTTATGGCCTCTTTCATGAGCTATTGCCCACAATTTTGGGGTTCTCGAGCTATTTACAACGACCGTTACTCCTGATAAATGATTGAGAGTTATGACAAAAACTTGTCGTTCTCGCGTTTTATGGAAGTTTTCATGAGCTATTGCTCACAGTTTTGGGGTTCTAGGGCTATTTACAATGACCATAAGACTCTATACATGTTTTGCGAGTTATGACAAAACACTCGTTGTTTTCTCATTTTATGACCATTTTCATGAGCTATTGCCCATAGTTTTGGTGTTACAGGGTGATTTGCCGGCCCATAAGACCCGATATATGTTTGAGAGGTATGACAAAAAACAGGTTATTTTCGTGTTTCAAGGCCATTTTCATTAGGTATTGCCCCAGTTTGGAGTTCGAGCAATTTAAAAGACCGTAGGAGCCGATACATGTTTGAGAGTTATGAAGAAAAACTTGTCGTTTCATGTTTTTTGGCCATTTTTATGAGCTATTGCCCAGAGATTTGTGGTTCCAAGGAGATTTTTGTGGCCCGTAAGACCAGATACATGTTTGAGAGATATGACCAAAAAGTGGTCGTTTTTGTGTTTTATGGCCGTTTTCATGAGCTATTGCCCACAATTTTTGGGTTCCAGGGCTATTTACAAGGACCGTAACTCCCGATACATGTTTTAGAGGTATTACAAAAATTCGGCGTTTTCACGTTTTATGGCCATTTTCATGTGCTATTGCCCACGATTTGGGGGTTCTAGGGCGATCTGGGTGGACTGTAAGACCCGATATATGTTTAAGCGATATGACCAAAAACTCATCGTTTTCGTGTTTGATGGCCGTTTTCATGAGCTATTGCCCATAGTTTTTGGGTTCCAGGGCTATTTAGAATTACCATGTTTTGCGAGTAATGACAAAAACTCATCGTGTTCGTGTTTTATGGCCGTTTTCATGAGCTATTGCCCACATTTTTGCGTTCCAAGGCAATTTTCGTGGTCCGTAAGACCCAATATATGTTTGGGAGATATGACCAAAAAGTCATCGTTTTCGTGATTAATGGCCGTTTTCATGAGCATTTGCCCACTTTTTTGGGGTTCCAAGGCGATTTTTGTGGCCAGTAAGACCAAATACATGTTTGAGAGTATTAGCAAAAAGTGGTCATTTTTGCATTTTATGGCCGCTTTCATGAGCTATGGCCTGATATTGGGGTCGTCGGGCTATTTACAACGACCGTAACTCCTGATAAATGTTTGAGATTTATGACAAAAACTTGTCGTTCGCTCGTTGTATGGCAGTTTTCATGAGCTATTGCTCACAGTTTTGGGGTCCTAGGGATATTTAGAATGACCGTAAGAATCGATTCATGTTTTTCAAGTTATGACAAAAAAATTGTTGTTTTCGCATTTTATGATCGTTTTCATGAACTATTTCCGATAGTTTTGGTGTTACAGGGCGATTTGCACGACCCATAAGACCCGATATATGTTTGAGAGGTATGATAAAAAACTCATTGTTTTCGTGTTTTAAGGCCATTTTCATGAGCTATTGCCCATAGTTTTAGAGTTACGACGAAAAACTTGTCGTTTTCATGTTTTATGACCGTTTTTATGAGCTATTGCCCACAATTTTGTGGTTCCAAGGAGGATTTTGTGGCCCGTAAAACCAGATACATGTTTGAGAGATATGACCAAAAAATGGTCGGTTTCGTGTTTTATGGCCGTTTTCATGAGATATTGCCCACAAGTTTTGGGTTCCAGGGCTATTTACAATGACCGTAACCCCCGATACATGTTTTAGAGTTATTACAAAAACTCATTGTTTTCGCATTTTAGGGCCATTTGCATGTGCTATTGCCCATGATTTGGGGGTTTTAGGGTGATCTCGGTGGACCGTCAGACCCGATATATGTTTAAGAGAGATGACCAAAAACTCATCGTTTTCGTGTTTGATGGCCGTTTTCATGAGCAATTTCCCACAGTTGTTGGGTTCTAGGGCTTTTTACAATGACCATGTTTTGTGAGTAATGACAAAAACTCGTCGTTTTCGTGTTTTATGGCCGTTTTCATCACCTATTGGCCACAATTTTGGGGTTGCTAGGCATTTACAACGACCGTACGACCCGATACATCTTTTAGAGTTATGGCCAAAAAACTTGTAGTTTTCGTGTTATATGGCCTTTTTCGTGAGCTATTGCGCACGGTTTTGGGTTTCCAATGATATTTGCATGGCCCGTCAGACTTAATACATGTTTGAGATATTTGACAAAAACTCGTCGTTTTCGCGATTTATGGCCGTTTTCATGAGCTATTGCTTACGGTTTTGGGGTCCCAGGCTATTTACAATGACCACACAGACCCTATGCATGTTTGCACGATATGACCAAAAAGTAGTTTTCGCGTTTTATGGCGCTTTCATGAGCAATTTCCCACATTTTTTGAGTTTCGGCTATTTACACCAATGAAGTCACGATACATGTTTGAGAGTTCTGAAATAACTTGTCATTTTTGCGTTTTATAGCCGTTCAATGTGCTATTGACCAAAGTTTTAGGGTTCCAGGGCGATTTATAGCGACCGTAAGACCCGATAGATGTTTGAGAGATAAGACCAAAATCTCGCCATTTCCGTATTTTTTGATCGTTTTCATAAGCTATTGCCCATAGTTTTGGGGTTCTAGAGCTATTTACAATGACCCTAAGACCCGATACATGTCTTACGAGTTATGACCAAACACTCGTCATTTTCGTGTTTTATGGCCGTTTTCATGAGCAATTGCCCACATTTTTTCGTTCCAAGGAAATTTTCATGGCCTGTAAGACCCAATATATGTTTGGGAGATATGACCAAAAACTCATCGTTTCATGATTTATGGCGGTTTCATGAGCAATTGCCCACATTTTTGGGGTTCCAAGGAGATTTTTGTGGCCCGTAAGACCAAACACAAGTTTGAGAATATGAGCAAAAAGTGGTCATTTTTGCGTTTTATGGCCGCTTTCATGAGCTATTAACCACAGTTTTGGGGTTCTAGGGCTATTTACGACGTTCGTAACTCCTGATAAATATTGGAGAGTTATGACAAAAACTTGTCTTTCTCGTGTTTTATGGTAGTTTTCATGAGCTATTGCTCACATTTTTGGGGTTCTAGGGATATTTACAATGACCGTAAGACCCGATACATGTTTTGCGAGTTATGAGAAAACACTCGTTGTTTTCGCATTTTATGACATTTTTCATGAGCTATTTCCCATAGTTTTGGCGTTATAGGGCGATTTACACGACCCATAAGACCCAAGATATGTTTGAGAGGTATGACAAAAAACTCGTTGTTTTCATGTTTTAAGTCCATTTTCATGAGCTATTGTCCACAGTTTTGGAGTTCTAGGGAAATTTAAAAAGACCGTGGGAGCCGATACATGTTTGAGAGTTATGACAATAAACTTGTTATTGTCAAGTTTTATGGCCATTTTTATGAGCTATTGCCCACAGTTTTGTGGTTCCATGGAGATTTTTCTGGCCCATATGACCAGATACATGTTTGAGAGATATGACCAAAAAGTGGTCGTTTTTGTGTTTTATGGCCGTTTTCATGAGCTATTGCCCATAATTTTTGGGCTCCAGGGCTATTTAATACGATCTTAACTCCCTACACATGTTTTAGAGTTATTATAAAAACTCATCGTTTTCGCGTTTTATGGCAATTTTCATGTGCTATTGCCCACAGTTTGGGGGTTCTAGGGAGATCTGGGTGGACCGTAAGACCCGATATATGTTTAAGAGATATGACCAAAAACTCATCGTTTTTGTGTTTGATGGCCATTTTCATGAGCTATTGCCCATAGTTTTTGGGTTCTAGGACTAACTACAATGACCATGTTTTGCGAGTTATGACAAAACTTCGTCGTTTTCGTGTTTTATGTCGTTTTCATGGGCTATTGCCCGCAATTCTGGGGTTGCAGGGCAATTTACAATGACCGTAGGATCCGATACATGTTTGAGAGTTATGAACAAAAAACTTGTAGTTTTCGTGTTATATGGACTTTTTGTGAGCTATTGCCCACTGCTTTGGGGTTCCAATGAGATTTGCATGGCCCGTCAGACATAATACATGTTTGAGATATATGACCAAAAACTCGTCGTTTTCGCGATTTATGGCCGCTTTCATGAGCTATTGCTTACGGTTTTGGGGTCCCAGGCTATTTACAATGACCACACAGACCCTATACATGTTTTGCGCGATATGACCAAAAAGGGGTAGTTTTAGCGTTTTATGGCAGTTTTCATGAGCAATTTCCGATACATGTTTGAGAGTGATGACAATAAACTTGTCGTTTTCATGTTTTATGGCCATGTTTATGAGCTATTGCCCAGAGTTTTGTGGTTCAAAGGAGATTTTTGTGGCCCGTAAGACTAGATACATGTTTGAGAGATGTGACTAAAAAGTGGTCGTTTTCGTGTTTTATGGCTGTTTTCATGAGCTATTGCCCATAATTTTTGGGTTCTAGGGCTATTTAATACGATCGTAACTCCCCATACATGTTTTAGAGTTATTACAAAAACTCGTCATTTTCGCGTTTTATGGCCATTTGCATGTGCTATTGCCCACGGTTTGGGGGTTCCTGGGCGATCTGGGTGGACCGTAACAATGACCACACACACCCTGTACATGTTTTGCGGGATATGGACAAAAAGTGGTCGTTTTAGCGTTTATGATAGTTTTCATGAGCAATTGCCCACATTTTTGAGAGTTCAGTTATTTACAACCATAAGTCACGATACATGTTTGAGAGTTCTGAAATAACTCGTCATTTTTGTGTTTTATGGCCGTTCAATGTGCTATTGACCAAAGTTTTAGGGTTTCCAGGGCGATTTAGAGCGACCGTAAGACTCGATAGATGTTTGAGAGATATGACCAAAAACTCTCCATTTTCATATTTTATGGTTTCTTTCATGAGCTATTGCCCAATTACTAGGGTTCTAGGGCTATTTACAATGACCATAAGACCCGATACATTTTTAGCAGTTATGAAAATAACTTGTCGTTTTCGTGTTTTATGGTCATTTTCATGAGCTATTGCGCACAATTTTGGGGTTCCAGGGATATTTATAACGACCGTTAGACCCGATACATATTTTGTGAGTTATGACCAAACACTCGTGGTTTTCGCGTTTTATGGCCGTTTTCATGAGCTATTGCCCATAGTTTTGGGGTTCCAAGGCTATTTACAATGACCCTAAGACCCGATACATGTCTTATGAAGTTATGACCAAACACTCATCACTTTCGTTTTTCATTGCCGTTTTCATGAGCAATTGCCCACATTTTTTTGTTCCAAGGTGATTTCCATGGCCCGTAAGACCCAATATGTGTTTGGGAGATATGACCAAAAACTCATCGTTTTTGTGATTTATGGCGGTTTCATGAGCAATTGCCCACAGTTTTGGGGTTCCAAATGCGATTTTTGTGGCCCGTAAGGCCAAATACATGTTAGAGAGTATGAGCAAAAAGTGGTCATTTTTGCGTTTTATGGCCGCTTTCATGAGCTATTGCCCACAGTTTTGGGGTTCTCGGGCTATTTACAACGTTCGTAACTCCTAATAAATATTTGAGAGTTATGACAAAAACTTGTCGTTCTAGCATTTTATGGCAGTTTTCATGAGCTATTGCCCACAGTTTTGGGGTTCCATGGATATTTATAACGATCGTAAGACCCGATACATGTTTTGCAAGTTATGACAAAGCACTCGTTGTTTTCGCATTTTATGACAGTTTTCATGAGCTATTGCCCATAGTTTTGGCGTTACAGGGCGATTTGCACGACCCATAAGACCCAATATAGGTTTGAGAGGTATGACAAAAAACTCGTAGTTTTCGTGTTTTATGGCCATTTTTATGAGCTATTGCCGACAGTTTTGTGGTTCCAAGGAGATTTTGTGGCCCGTAATACCAGATACATGTTTAAGATATCTAACCAAAAATTGGTTGTTTTCGTGTTTAATGGTCGTTTTCATGAGCTATTGCCCATAATTTTTGGGTTCCAGGGCTATTAATAACGACCATAACTCCCGATACATGTTTAAGAGTTATTACAAAAACTCGTCGTTTTCGTGTTTTATGGTCATTTTCATGTGCTATTGCCCACGGTTTGGGGGTTACAGGGCGATCTGGGTGGACCGTAAGAACCGATATATGTTTAAGAGATATGACCAAAAACTCATCGTTTTCATGTTTTATGGCCGATTTCATGAGCTATTGCCCATAGTTTTGGGATTGTAGGGAAACATACAACGCATAGAGATTCAACACATGTTTTAGAGTTATGACCAAAAACCTCGTAGATTTCTTGTAATATGGCCGTTTTCGTGAGCTATTGCTCACGGTTTTGGGGTCCGAGGGCTATTTACAGTGACCACATAGACCCTATACATGTTTTGCGGGATATGACCAAAAAGTGGTCGTTTTAGTGTTTAATGGCAGTTTTCATGAGCAATTGCCCACATTTTTTGAGTTCCAGGCTATTTACAACTACTGTAAGTCACGATACATGTTTGAGTTTTCTGAAATAACTCGTCATTCTTGCGTTTTATGGCCGTTCAATGTGCTATTGACCAAAGTTTTTTGGTTCCAGGGCAATTTAGAGCGACCGTAAGACCCGATAGATGTTTAAGAGATATGACCAAAAACTCTCCATTTAAGTATTTTATGGTTTTTTCATGAGCTATTGCCCAATTTCTCGGGATCTAGGGCTATTTACAATGACCATAAGACCTGATACATTTTTAGGAGTTATGAAAAGAACTTGTAATTTTCGCGTTTATGTTCATTTTCATGAGCTATTGCCCACAATTTTGGGGTTCCAGGGATATTTATAACGACCGTAAGACCCGAAACATATTTCGTCAGTTATGACCAAGCACTCGTGGTTTTCGCGTTTTATGGCCGGTTTCATGAGCTATTGCCCATAGTTTTGGGGTTCTAGGGATAATTACAATGACCGTAAGACCCGATACATGTCTTGCGAGTTATGAGTAAACACTCATCATTTTCGTGTTGTATAGCCGTTTTCATGAGCAATTGCCCACATTTTTTTGTTCCAAGGCGATTTTCATGGCCCGTAAGACCCAATATATGTTTGGGAGATATGACCAAAAACTCATCGTTTTCATGATTTCTGGCGGTTTCATGAGCAATTGCCCACATTATTGGGGTCCCAAGGCAATTTTTGTGGCCCGTAAGACCAAATACATGTTTGAGAGTATGAGCAAAAAGTGGTCATTTTTGCGTTTTATGGCCGCTTTCATGAGCTATTGCCCATGGTTTTGGGGTTCTCGGGCTATTTACGATGTTCGTAACTCCTGATAAATATTTGAGAGTTATGACAAAAACTTGTTGTTCTAGCATTTTATGGATGTTTTCATGAGCTATTGCCCACAGTTTTGGGGTTCCATGGATATTTATAACAACCGTAAGACCCGATACATGTTTTGCAAGTTATGACAAAGCACTCGTTGTTTTCGCATTTTATGACAGTTTTCATGAGCTATTGCCCATAGTTTTGGGGTTCTAGGGATAATTATAATGACCCTAAGACCCGATACATGTCTTGCGAGTTATGAGTAAACACTCATCATTTTCGTGTTGTATAGCCGTTTTCATGAGCAATTGCCCACATTTTTTTGTTCCAAGGCGATTTTCATGCCCCGTAAGACCCAATATAGGTTTGGGAGATATGACCCAAAACTCATCGTTTTCATGATTTATGGCGGTTTCATGAGCAATTGCCCACATTTTTGGGGTCCCAAGGCAATTTTTGTGGCCCGTAAGACCAAATACATGTTTGAGAGTATGAGCAAAAAGTGGTCATTTTTGCGTTTTATGGCCGCTTTCATGAGCTATTTCCCACAGTTTTGGGGTTCTAGGGCTATTTACGATGTTTGTAACTCCTGATAAATATTTGAGAGTTATGACAAAAACTTGTCGTTCTCGCGTTTTATGGCAGTTTTCATGAGCTATTGCTCGCACTTTTGGGGTTCTGGGATATTTACAATGACCATAACAACCAATACATGTTTTGCGAGTTATGACAAACACTCGTTGTTTTCGCATTTTATGACAGTTTTCATGAGCTTTTGCCCATACTTTTGGCTTTACAGGCGATATTCACGGCCCATAAGTCCCGATATATGTTTGAGAGGTATGACAAAAAAATCATTGTTTTCGTGTTTTAAGGCCATTTTCATGAGCTATTGCCCATAGTTTTGGAGTTCCAGGGAAATTTAAAAAGACCGTAGGAGCCGATACATGTTTAAGAGTTATGATGAAAAACTTGTCGTTTTCATGTTTTATGGCCATTTTTATGAGCTATTGCCCACAGTTTTGTGGTTCCAAGGAGATTTTTGTAGCCCATAAGACCAGATACATGTTTGAGAGATGTGACCAAAAAGTGGTCGTTTTCGTGTTTTATGGACGTTTTCATGAGCTATTGCCCATAATTTTTGGGTTCCAAGTCTATTTACAACGACCGTATCTCCCGATACATGTTTTAGAGTTATTACAAAAACTAGTCGTTTTCGCGTTTTATGGCCATTTTCATGTGCTATTGCCCACGGTTTGGGGGTTCCAGGGCAATCTGGGTGGACCATAATATCGATATATGTTTAAGAGATATGACCAATAACTCATCGTTTTCATGTTTTATGGCCGTTTTCATGAGCTATTGCCAACACTTTTGGTGTTGCAGGGTTATTTACAATGACCATGTTTTGTGAGTTATGACAAAAAATCGCCGTTTTCGTGTTTTATGGCCGTTTTCATGAGCTATTGCCCTCATTTTTGGGGTTGCAGGGCAATTTACAACAATCGTAGGATCCGACACATGTTTGAGAGTTATGACCAAAAAATCGTAGTTTTCATGTAATATGGCCGTTTTCGTGAGCTATTGCCCACTGTTTTGGGGTTCCAAGGAGAGTTGCATGGCCCGTCTGACATAATACATGTTTGAGATATATGAGCAAAAATTCGTCTTTTTCGCGATTTATGGCCATTTTCATGATCTATTGCTCACGGTTTTGGGGTCCCAGGCTATTTACAATGACCACACAGACCCTATACATGTTTTGCAGGATATGACCAAAAAGTTGTCGTTTTACCGTTTATGGTAGTTTGCATGAGCAATTGCCCACATTTTTTTTAGTTCTAGGCTATTTACAATGACCGTAAGTCACGATACATGTTTGAGAGTTCAGATATAACTCGTCATTTTTGCGTTTTATGGCCGTTCAATGTGCTATTGACCAAAGTTTTAGGGTTCCAGGGCGATTTAGAGCGACCGTAAGACTCGATAGATGTTTGAGAGATATGACCAAAAACTCTCCATCTTCATATTTTATGGTTTCTTTCATGAGCTATTGCCCAATTACTGGGGTTCTAGGTGATGGGGATATGCCCGGCAGGACGTTCCCGACTGGCTCAAGCCCTTTGCGAGTGTGCCTGCAGGACGACGACTGGATCGCGACTTAAGGAGAGACCAGGCGATTGAAAGATGTTGGCCCAGAAGCATAGATAATCCCAGTCGGATTAGGTCAACTCCTCCGAGTCCTTAACTGATTCGGTTGTATAGATGTAAACCCTAGCGCGGTACCCCCTATATAAACCTCCGTAGGGTGCGAGTTTGCACTCACGTTCCATCATACACCCCACCGACTCGCTGCCTAGCCACCGAGCTCGCCACCCTTCTACTCAAACAGTAATACAATCTAGCAGGAGTAGGTATTTACCCTCCGGGGGTCTGAACCTGGGTAAATCCCGGTGTCTTTTCCCTTATCTCACACCGCACATGGCTGGCAGCCCTTGCCCTTCTTCCTACTACTCTCTACCCATCGTAGCATCTGCCGTGGCCATTCCCGTGATAGTGGCGCCCACCATGGGGCCTGGATGGTCGTGCCTGAGTTCTGCGGCGAGACCCTACTCACCAATCAATCGGTTGATGGCCACTGGCAGCATGATCGCGTGTGGCGAGATCCTTCAAATCTTGTCGAGCAGCTACGTCCCAGCGTCGCGCCCGATCATGCACATCGCCATAATGCAGGTCGACACAATCAACCTGTTCGTCGGCTTCATGGATGCCATCGTCCCCGTAGAGACGGTGATCATCAGTGAGTCGCGGCCATGCTCTTAGAAGGCCAGAGCCGCACCATCCATCGCCTCGCATCCAAGTATGACTCGTCCAACAACGACATGACCGAAACTGACGCGGCCGCAGACGACGAGGCGCTCCACGATGATGCCGACTCGACGACCCCTGCCTCGATCGCCAAATACATCACCGCCGCGTCACCTGAAGGCTCCATCACGCGAGTCTCCAACGTTGGGGATTATGAGGATTCTTCCATCCTCGAGATCTTCGACTCCGACTCTGGGTCAGAGACCTCCGGCAATCTCCATGCCAGATCTTGTCGCTTCATCATGACCTACGTGGCAGGTAGCACGAGGGCCCCGCCGGACCCCTTCTCCATGCCAATCCTGCCAACCGCAATGGGGATAGAGGTTGAGGAAGCGCTCCTGCGACAGGAGGAGGCGGCACACAAGGAGTAGGTTAAGTGCGAGAAATTATGCCTCGAGCGGGAAACGGCTTAGGAACTTTCGCTCTACCAACAGCGCCGCATCAGGACGTGCCTGATCCCTAGCGTTCAGGGCAGCGCCTTGAACTTTGACGATGACAACGACCCCGCCCGTGTTGCCGATCACACGATCTACAAGAACACCCCACCCCGCTGCAGGACTTGTCCACCACCAGGAGAACCAGCGAGTGGGGCTCCCCCGCCACTCCCTGTCCACGGCCTACCCCCTGACCAGCCGGGGGTCTTCATCTCTCCACAAGCCCGCGATGCGAATGAGCTCCCGCTGTACTACAACCCTATGGACAAAGCCATCGCGGGGCAAGCCGCGGTTGCCAACCTCAACATCACAGGAGAAGGCGCCCTGCAGGTCAAGTAGGCTCAGGCCCTACTCGCCAGGGCCGTCGAGCATTAAGCCACAGGAGCTGACTCGCTAGGACGGATGTATTCCCGCTCATCCAGAAGCAGGGCGGCCTTGAGCGGCCGCCTAAAAGTCGCCAACCTCTCAACTGCCCACCACCCTAGGCCTTGCAGCCTCAACCACGGGCCGAGCGCCCAGCTCTCTCCAGCAACAAGCTGTGACCGGCGAACAACACGGTCGCCGCCAACAGACAGCAGGTCAACGTGCGGACACACATCATCAACAACCAATCCTGGCGAGCACGCCAGCCCAAGGACCTGAGGCACACCCTCACAAACCGTGGTGACTGTGATCCAAGGGGCTCCCTCAGCCGAGTCGTCCCCCAATGCTTCAAACCCATGATCCGAGGCGAGAAACATCGCATCAATTTCAAGGCGCCGAAAGAGATCGAGAAGTATGACCCCATGTACGATCCAACAGTGTGGCTGGACACGTACCTCATGGTGATGGAATCGCCGGCCACACCGACTTGCTCGTTTCTCTCTACCTCCCCCGATGATGGAGGGAGCGACACAGAAATGGATCAACACCCTCCTCGCGGACATCATCGACTCATGGGAGGACATGCAGGAGGAATTTGTCAGGCATTTCGAGGGATCCCACACCCGCGCCACCACCATCAAAGACCTGGAACGATGCTTCTAGGGACCGCGCGAGTTGACCCGCCACTAGGTCCAACGGTGGCAGGATCTGTGGATCAACTCTTCCGGCCTCCACCCGAACACGGCGATCCACGGCTTCAAGAAAACGTGCCGGTATGAACCCCTGGTTGCCAAGATCAAGAGGGTCTACCGGACGCTCGACAAAATCCTCGACCTCCTCGAAATCGCCAAGCGCTACGCGGAGGAGGACTCTAACCAAGAAACAAACGATGAGTCGGGTGGAAACTGCCGCATGAGCGGCCACGACAACGAGTGGTAGCGCGAGATCCACTACAGCAACACTCGCCTCACCGGCAAGGGCCGGGGTGATTGTCGAGTCGACTTTGCCGCCAACACGGGCTATGCACCACGTGACCCGAAGAACCTCCGCCACGACGGAGGAAATTACCACGATAGCGGAAACTACCGCGCGAGGCCGAAATTTGACCCTGCAGCTCTGCTTAACCAGCCCTGTGTTAAACACAGCAGGGAGGGGAAACCCGCCACCCGCAGAACCGCCGACTGCCACTCTTTAAAGGAGATCAATAAGGCAAGACAAGCAAGGTAAGACCCCAACAGCAACCTGTCGAGGGACCACGACAATGCCGGTGGATTCGGAAACGATGTTGGCTCGTTGCACACCTTCACCGGGCTCGGCACCAAGCGCGAGAAGAAGGTTCTTGCTCGCGTAGTCCCTATAACATGGTTTCCCATGTCGATGATCCCTGCTTCCTCAACTGGTCGTGAGGACCACTCGCCGTATATCGAGCCTCGGACGAGTCACCCTGGTGGTTAAGCCCAAAGTGGTTGATTACTGGCTCCCCAAGACACTGATGGACGGCGGGAGCTCCATCAACATCCTCTACCTGGATACGTTCAGGAGGTTTCAGCTCCCACAGTCGATGGTCGAATCGACACTCACCACCTTCCATGGCATCGTCCCCGGTCGGAAGGCGTACCTGATCGGCAAGGTTACACTGCTAGTCACCTTTGGCACACCCTCCAACTTCTGCACCGAGCGGATCGTCTTCGAGCTGGTGAACTTCTGCAGCCCCTACCCCTGCGTCAAATTTATGGCGGCACCGTAATACGCGTACAACATGATGAATCTCGAAGGACCATGCGGAATCATCACCGTCCACGGTGACCCTGATATGGCCGTGGAGTGCGAGGAAAAATATGCCGAGCTTGCTACTCGCCATAGGATTCATCCGGCCAATCAATTACTCCAAATGGCTGGAAAAAGCAATCATCGAAGAAGTACAATGCCTACTCGCCATAGGATTCATCCGGCCAATCAATTACTCCAAATGGCTAGAAAACCCAGTCCTGGTTTGGAAGAAGAACTTGACTTGGAGAAAGTGCATCGACTACACCAACCTCAACAGCGCCTTCCCAAAGGAGCAGTTCGTGCTCCCGCTTATCGACTCAACCGCGGGGTCGCTGTCACTGTGCTTCCTCGATGCGTACTCTGGTTACAACCATATCAATATGGCAATCGAGGACGAGGAGAAGACGATGTTCATCATGCCATTCGGTGCCTACTGCTACACCGCCATGACGTTCGGCCTAAAAAATGCCGGCACGACTTACCAGCGGTGCATGCAGGAGTGCCTTGCGAGCCAAATTGGCCGCAACATTCACGTCTACATCGACGAAGTGGTGGTGAAGTCCACTCACTAGAGGGAACTACTCATCGACTTGGTCGAAACCTTCGCAAATCTGTGGAGGTACAAGATCAAGCTCAACCCAGGGAAGTGCACATTCGGCGTGCCTACCGGACAGCTTCTAGGGTACATGGTGTCCAAGTGAGAAATCTAGGCGAACCCGACCAAGATCGACACCATCGCATGACTCGGGAAACCCGAGTGCCTCCACAACATCCAAAAGCTGGTCGGTTGAGTCGCGGCTCTCAATCGCTTCATCCCTCAGCTAGGCGAGAAGGCAATGCCTCTCTACCGCATGATGCGGAAGAACCCCATGTTCCAATGGGACAAGGAGGGGGACGACGTGCTAAAAGCGCTCAAAGAAGTTCTACTCGCAACACCCCTACTCGCCGCCGCCGTCGAGAAGGAGCCGATGGTCATCTACGTCGCGGCCTCCACACGATTCGTCAGCGCCGTGATGGTCGTCGAGCGACCAGAGGAGGCAAAGGAGCGCCCCGTATAGCGCCCGGTCTATTACATCAGCAAGGTCCTCACGGACTCACGGCTGCGCTACCCGCAATACAAGAAACTGGTATACGTGGTCTTCCGAGCCCAGCGATGGCTCCCGCACTACTTCCAGGAGCACCTCATCACAGTCGTCTCCTCCGCACCACTGCAGGACATCATCCGCAACCACGAGGCGACCGGGCGGGTCGCTATGTGGGCCGTCAAAATCGGCGTCCGCAACATCAAGTATGAGCCACGCAAAGCGACTAAATCACAAGCACTGGTAGACTTCCTCGCCGACTGGGAAGAGGCACATCAGCCAGAGAAGCTGCATACCTCCACTACTGGTCGCTCCACTTGGATGGGTACAAGAACACGGGCGGCGCATGGTCTAGGGTCATACTCACCTCCCCCAAAGGCGATAATCTCCGCTACGTGCAACAACTCGACTTCACGCCCTACACCAACAACATGGACGAGTACGAGGCCCTCCCCATGGCATGTGGGCCGCCAAGGAAATGAACGCTAATCGATCGCTTACTGATAGCCTACGCCGCCACAAGCAAGTCATCGGTACCTGCGACATTGTCTCCCCCACCATGGCGTCATATTACCAAGTGGTGGGCCAGCTGGGGGGCCACTTAGCTGTCTATTTTGTCAAGTGGATCGACAGACGCAAGAACAAGGAACCCGCCGCCCTCTCCCGCATCGGATTGGCTCGGAAAACGCCAGTTGCGGGCATCTTCCTCGACACCATCCACAAGCCCTCGGTCTCCCCGCCAAAGGAGATCCACCTCCGCATTCTGTTGTAGCCCGAGCCTTCCCTGGTCGCCATGGTCTTAGAACCCAGCGCCTGGACCACACCATACCTCACCTACCTAAAGAGTGGCACCCTGCTGGCGCACGAGACGGAAGCACGCATGATAGTGCGATGCTGCAAGTCCTTCGTCATCATCAACGGCGAACTTCACAAGCGCAACGTGACTGGCGTGTTTCAACGCTGTGTGCAACCAGGGGAAGGACGAAAGATCTTCCAAGGTATCCACGCCAGTGACTACGGCCACCACGCCGACGCCTGATATCTAGTTGCCAAAGCCATGAGACATGGCTTCTACTGGCTCACCGCGCATGCCGACGCCGTCGACATCGTCCAACGCTGCGTCGGGTGCCAGAAATATGCCAACCAAATGCACATCCCTGGTTCGGCGCTCAAGACGATCCCCATCACTTGGCCATTCGCGGTGAGGGGCATGGACATGGTGGGCCCCTTCAAAAAGGCTCCTTCTGGTTACAACCACCTCCTAGTCGCAGTAAACAAATTCACCAAGTGGGTCGAGGCCAAGACGGTTAGGAAGTGTGACGGGAAGACTGCCACCAAATTCCTCTGCGAGCTCATCGACCGGTACGAATTCCCGCACAACAACATCAGGGAGAACGGCACCAACTTTGCAAAGTGTGCCATGGTAGAGTTCTTCGAGGAGCACAACATACGACTCATCCTCGCCTCAGTGGCCCACCCGGATTCAAACGACCACGCAGAGCGTGCCAACCAAAGCATCCTCCATGGCCTCAATCCGCGAGTGTAACTCCCCTCGAGCGAACTCCGGGATGCTGGGTCAAAGAGCTCCCCCTCTGTTGTCTGGGTCATCCGCACCTCCGTCAACCGGTAAACAGGGTTTACGCCCTTCTTCATGGTGTACGGCACTTGGAACATGACTCACCCCGGGTCATGAACTATGCGGAGGCCGACAACGAGCTCGTACGCCAAGACAGGTCGATCAGCTCGATGAAGAACGCCACCTAGCTCGCTCCCGCACTGCCATCTACTAGCAAGGGCTGAGTTGCTACCATAACCGGTGTGTCTGGACTCGCACCTTCCAGGAGGGTGACCTAGTCCTGCGACTCATTGATGACAAGAAGGGCATTCACAAGCTCTCTCCTCCATGGGAGGGACCATTCGCCATAGGGTGAGTCCTCGGCAACGACGCCTACTACCTCATCGACGTACGAGGTGACGGCAAACTCGACGTCAAGTGGCCATGTAATGTAAACCTCCTCCAGAAGTTCTATATGTAGAACTCCAACTTGTACTCCTCCTCTATGCAATGCAATAAACCCGACTCGCACAAATTGTGCCTACTCACCAGACTCTTGTGCCAATTGCACTCGTAATCCTAGCAATATGCTACCCACAGAAGTCAACCCTTGGTCGAGCGAACGACATGTCTAACTAGTGCGTCACAAGGGCACCGAAAGTACTCAAGACTTTTGCCATCCACGAAAATGCCACCCTAGAGCCACCATCGGAGTCGCCCCGCTCAGCTGGTCTAGTGGGCCGAGACAACCGCACACGCTTCGTACATCGACCGGTCCTCCACATCCTCGCACACAACGACTCGAACGGTTAATTACTATGCACGGGGAATTGCCCCATGAGGCCCGGGAACACACAAAGTATGAGAGTGTGCCTTGGACTCGCCACGCGACTGGCTTTCCGAGCAAGGTGGAGAGACACGTTAGAAACAACATACCATGTCCTCACCTACGTTGGGCATGTGACTAGAACGGATAACTACCACGCTCGTGGACTCGCCTAACAGACCCGGCTCGCGTCCATAAAAATAGCCAAGTACAGAGCACCCCTTGGGTCGCCAAGTGACTAGCTCTACGAGCCATGGCGAGTCGACTCGGACTAAAATAATAGTGTAACACAAACAAACTTCCATACATGTAAGGTAAACCCCATTAAAGGGCGAACACACTCGAGCACTCGCACAAGAAAAAAATCACAAATCACCACAAAGTGATTAACATTTTTCATTTTCTCAGCAAAAAAATACAAGGTTCGTTGTCAAGGACTCATACAAAAGGCCCTAGTTGCTACCGCTAAATTAACGCCCCAGGGAAATTGTATACTTCGCAGGCCTCGCCATCACCCCTAAGCAGGACGCAGGGTTCGTTGGGTACGTCGTCAAGCTCTTCGACATCGCTGACCGGAATGGCTGCTCCGACTTCAGATCTCGATAATGTGGTTCGGGGTTATTCGGAGCCACCACCGTCTCCTCGTATGGCAGCAAGTCACACATCGCCAACACCTGTTCTGCTAAGGGAGTGGCCTTCGCGGTGAGCTTCAGCACCTCCATGATCTCCACCGAGCTAGTCACCGAGGGGTACTCGCTGGTGACATCTTCGAGGTCGAAGTTGTCAGGGAAGTGCGTGAGTCCAAGACTCACCGCAGTTGTAGCCCCACGACAAAAGGCTGACCGCGCCATCCACTCAACAACGGCAAGCGCTTGCTCAAGGTAGCGCCACACCTCCGTCAATCCGCTGGGGATCACCTCGGTGGGAGAGATCCCTTGGACAATGGCACGGACGCACGTCGTTGAGAGGGTGGCCGCATCTACCACCGCGGTCACGCACTCCTTGGCGTTGTATGTCTGCACCTCCGGATCTCCCTGACAAATTGTGCCTACAACACAAGAAAACAAAGTCAGCAAGGAAGTGCACCTCGGGGACTCGCTTGCTCGGGGACTCGCCGCTACGGGACTCGTCCGCCACAAACAAAGAAAAGCAGGGTGAAAGAGTACTCACCAAGAAGCGGACGACAGCGCTCCGTGATGAATTTCTCCAGGGCTGACAACTGGTCTTGCAAACCAGAAACCAGCGTGTCGGAGACCTTCCACTCACCCTCCACCATGACAATCGCGGCCTTGGCCCTCTCCTCAGGTGACGCTGTCTTCACGGCTTCCAGCTCGAAGGCTGGCACGTAGCCCTCGCGGGACTTGGCAATCATGTCGGAGCGGTCCTCTAGAAGAATGCATAATACAGTAAAAAATTGCCCAAACAAGAAGACCACGAGTAAACGGTGGAACCAACCTGCAGCCGCCTGCAACTGCCAATTGGCATCCTGTGTCGCCCACAGGTCACGCTCTAGGCATTTCTTCGCGGCCTACCGATCGGCCGATTCCCGCTGAAGAACCTGCAAACAGAAGACCATATTTAAGCGAACATCAAAAGTTCTAAATGCCCAGCCACTAAAATTCACCGACTAGGCACTCGGGGACTGGACAACAGAAGTTCTAAGTGCCCAGTCGGTAAAATTGAACGTATAGGCAATCGGGGACTGGACAACAAAATTTCTAAATGCCGAGCCGCTGAAATTCAGCAACTAGGCACTTGGGGACTAGACAACAAAAGATCTAAGAATCTAGCCGCTGAAATTCAGCGACTAGATCCTCGGGGACTGGGCATACCTGGATGGAAGCGCCCAGCATGCTGTGGAGTTCGACCGCGTCAGCCGATGGCACCACGAATAACGTACGCCGGCGCTGCAGGCCGACATCGCCGTCAACAACCTCAGGAACCTGAGGGAACTGCGTTCCAGCAGCCATGCCAGACGCTATCGCCACGAAGCGAGGGAAGGTCGCGGTCGTCGCCACTGGAGCATTCACCACGGGCACCGACACCCCTGTCGGTGCAGTTGACTCTCCTAGATGAGAGCTCGCGACTGCCTCACCTTCTAAGGTAACGTCACCCTCGACTGGCGTCTCCTCCGGCGCGTCGACTGGCCCTTCCGCCATTGCAGCGGAGTCGCCTTTCTTCTTCTTCTTCGCGCCTTCGAATTGCGCCTCGACCGCATCACCCTTCCTCTTCTTGGAAGGGTTGGCCTCCCCTCCGGTGGCGACTAGCGGAACCATGGCCACCGAATGGTGACCAATCTTATTGGCACCCATCCTACAAAAAGACACGATCAGTACTTCGACAAACGACCCTAGTAATCACTAAGGCCCACTCAGCGCAAACTTACTTAGCGACGGGGATGAATCGCAGGTCGTTGATGATGTGAGTTGGCTTCTCCAACTCCGGGCCCAACTTGCGAGTGAGGCACCTCTCGATCACGCTCGAGGGCCATGACACCGCGGGCTTCTTCGACGACGAGGCTACGGCCGCGGGCACTCCTGGCTTAGGCGATACAGGCACTCCCCTAGGCGGCGAGGGCCTCGACTCCATGGCCATGGTAGACCTAGCCCTAGGACCACAGAGAACGATGGCCGGATCACCGCAAGTGGGATCTCGCCCTCCGGCAAGACCTCGACACTTGACCCCTTGACTGAAACAAGATCCTACAGAATCTTCGACGAGGCCTCGGTATCCACATCTTTGTCGAGCATGCCTTCATGTCATCATCTTTGTCGTTGTACTTGTACATCTAGTGGTCCCGACTGGCCAGTGGCACCATTCGCCGCCCAAGCCAGCAGTTATACAAGTTAATGGACTCTAGACCATCCTTGTTCAACGTCTGGATCTGTGTCAGCATTTCATCTACAGCCATCCTCTCGTCGTTAGGGATCTTGGTTGTCAGCAATCCACGCGGCTCGCTCCTCTCGGTGGTATATGTTGGGAGTGGCACCTCACCATATGGTGTCGACTCGCTTACGTAGAACCAACTCCGCTTCCACTTGCTGGCGGCTTTCTTCGACAGCATAAGGTCCAAGAAGGAGACCTTGTTCTTCAATTGGAAGGTGACGCCACCCGCCGCCAAGATTATGCTGCCTGCCCCTTCACGACTAACACGGCCGTGGAACAGATCTAGCCACAAGGGCAAGTAGGGGCGACACCCTAGGTAGCACTCGCAGAACTCCACGAAAATGGCGAGCTGCACGATGCTGTGCGGCCCCAGATCCGATGGCTTGATCGCGTATTACACGCAGAATCGTTGGAAGAAGACCGAAGTGTGGAAGCCGCTCCCCCTCTGCAGGTGGCTCAAGAAGCTGATGAACTCTCCAGGGAGGGCCTTGGGCTCCATCTCCCTGGCCACGACGATTCGCTATTTCCCCTTGCAGAGAATCCCTACCTCATGGAAGGATTTCAACGAGGCCAAAGTGCACTTGGACTTGCCCCACAGATCCTTCGGAGGCGCCATCAATAAGACCAAGACTCGCTCAAGCCAGAAATTCTAGATCGAGAGAGAGTGGAAGGCTGAGGGCACGCAGGGTCAGAGAAATGTGAGGAGGATTCGCATCTCTCCCCCATCACTCTCCTTATATAGGGGTTCTTCCCGCATATCTCAGCAGAGCCGTTACCCCGCGGTAATTACACCAATATTATCGTTGGATTACCCAACAGGTAGTTTGACCAAGCCAACAGTCCAACTTCTCTCACTCGACTCGCCGACCCATTCGCCAATACTATGATTCGACTGCTCGCGAATGCTCCGATTGGAAACAAACACATGAGATTTCATCCTTCATTAAGGGAGTCCACCACCGACTCGACTAGGCGTCCAAATTGGACCCGCATACTCTGACTGCCAAAGAACACCTGCGCTGAACCAATGATGGCCTCGGGGACTAATGATGGGGATATGCCGAATGGGGTATGCCCGGCAGGACGTTCCCGACTGGCTCAAACCCTTTGTGAGTGGGCCTGCAGGACAGGGACTGGATCACGACTAAAGGAGGGACCTGGCGATTGAAAGCTAGAGGCCTAGAAGCGTAGATAAGCCTAGTCGAATTAGATCAACTCCTCCGAGTCCTTTACTGATTCAGTTGTATAGATATAAACCCTTATATAAACCTACCTAGGGCGTTCTTTGCACTCATGTTCCATCATACACCCCATCGACTCGCTGCGTAGCCGCCGAGCTCGCCACCCTTGTAATCAAGCATTAATACAATCTAGTAGGAGTAGGTATTTACCCTCTCGAGGGCCGAACCTAGGTAAATCCCTATGTCTTTGCCCTCATCTCGCACCATAGATGGCTGGATGCCCTTTCCCTTCTTCCTACTACTCTCTACCCATCGTAGCATCTCCTGTGGACATTCCCACGACAATAGGGCTATTTACAATGACCATAGGACCAGATACTTTTTAAGAGTTATGAAAAAACCTTTCCATTTTTGTGTTCTATGGTCATTTTCATGAGCTATTGCCCACAAATTTGGGGTTTCAGGGATATTTATAACGACCGTAAGACCCGATACATATTTCGCGAGTTATGACCAAACGCTCGTGGTTTTCGCGTTTTATGGCCGTTTTCATGAGCTATTGCACATAGTTTTGGGGTTCTAGGGCTATTTACAATGACCCTAAGACCCGATACATGTCTTGAGAGTTATGACCAAATACTCGTCATTTTCATGTTTTATGGCCGTTTTCATGAGCAATTGCCCATGTTTTGCGTTCCAAGGCGATTTTCGTGGCCCGTAAGACCCAATATATGTTTGGGAGATATAACCAAAAACTCATTGTTTTCATGATTTATGGGCTTTTTCATGAGCAATTGCCCACATTTTTGGGGTTCCAAGGCGATTTTTATGGCCCGTAAGACCAAATACATGTTTGAGTGTATGAGCAAAAAGTGGTCATTTTTCTGTTTTATGTCCGTTTTCATGAGCTATTACCCATAGTTTTGGGGTTCTCGGGCTATTTACAACCACCGAAATTCTAGATAAATGTTTGAGAGTTCTGACAAAAGCTTGTCGTTCTTGCGTTTATGGCAGTTTTCATGAGCTACTGCTCACGGTTTTGGGGTTCTAGGGCTATTTACAATGATCGTAAGACGCGGTACATGTTTTGCGAGTTATGACAAAACCCTCGTTGTTTCCGCATTTCATGACCATTCTCAGGAGCTATTTGCCCATAGTTTTGGTGTTATAGGGTGTAACATCCTAGCATTAGAGGTCAAAAATAAGCTAAACCCAGATGTGTGTATTGTGTTCATGCATAGAAAATCTGAATAATTTTCGCACTTTTGAACAAAACTTGTCAAAGTAATTGAAGCTTCTCTTAACTTGATGGAATTGAAGTAGATCATCAAGTTGACTGTGATAAGTTTCAATATGACCTTTGCTAAAACCTTATTTTGGGTAAACATGATTTGATCTAGGGGTAGATCTAATATAATAAAATTAAACCACAATACATTGTTTAATCGTTAATATCAGATCTTTAAGAGATGATATCATAGTATTCATCGCAACAATCTATAAATACCAAGTTATGAATATAACTCAAGTAACAAGAATTTAATAATTGTATCTTGACTTATCTTATTCTTATATGTTTCTACCATGAGGACCATGGTAATTCTTAACCTTAACTCTTAAGGGAGGTTGAGTAGGAAAGAAACCAAGACAAGATCATTCACCATATATATATATCTCTTCCCATAACAACCTTATCATCTCTATTTGAACCACAATCTTGTATCTGATGATTAATCAATGTTTAAGGATCATTATCAATCCTTGATCTATTAACTACTGTCCTTATCATAGCATTCACCTTAAAGTCCTTAGAGTTAGAAGTAAGAAGAGGTAAGTGGTAATGCTAGTTTTAGATATCATCTATATGATAGGAGAGTTTGAAGAGAATTGAACCAATATGATAATTGATGGAGTTAACTCACGTCTGAATAGATAGAAGAGTTATTTGAAATAAATGTATAAGTGGTAACAAAAGGGTTATAAAGATGAATATTGAAGACAATTACAAGGAGTAATCCTATTAAATTAAGAAGGTATAGTCAATGAATAAAATCTTCTACTCAGTAAGAGATACTGAGAAGATAATTATAATACAACTATAATGTTGTATTGATGAAGGCCTTGATTAGCCAACTAGAAACCTAAGCCATAAGTGATCAAATGATTATAATGATCAAGTTTAAGTCACTAAGAGTGATTGATAATATCATGTATAAGTAACATTGGTGGAGAAAATATGATTAAACCCTAGTATAGCCATATTATCCTAGGTAAGTAATGACAAGTCAAAAAGATATAATGTGAAGTTGGAATATAAGTTACTATAGATAAGTAGATATAAGATAGTAGGATTAAGTTGATGCTAGAGTATCAAGGAGTTAGAGAAGTAAAATATTCCTCTTAGGAAATACTAAACACTTGAGGTAAAGTAGGATTTGATATATACATTTATTGGAGTAATATTAGTGATGGATGACAAAAGATATGTGAATCGAGTTAACAATAACCATTTGTTTGATTGAAGGTTACCATTAGTAAATTGATATAACCAAGTAGGAATAGAGAAGATTATGAAAATCTTCAGTGACAAGCTTCTAAGATTCATAAGTAAGATTACAAAGTAATTGTGAAGTAAGAGAGTAAACTCAAGTGGACTTGGATTCATAATAAATATCCTAGGGATGAGAATTATCTCTATGAGGAGATCATATAGAGCTTTAGTGTCAAGCTCTTTGGATTTACAAATGGATTTAGAAGGAGGAAGTACTGATAAGAATATTTTTGTGAAGTAAAGCTCATCATGTTACCACATGATGATGGATATGAAGAAGTGGTATATCTAGGAAAGGAATTCCTTAATTAGAAGTCAATACATATGAAGTATGGAAGATAAGAATTATTGGCAAACACTCCACCTTAAAACTAGAATCAAACTTAATATCTATGTCGTAGGTTTAGTTCATCATCTTTTCTCCCAATGGCCTCTAGGAATATTTTCCTATAGCAATTCACTCAAGCATATCTTTGCCACTTCAAAACATTAAAATCTTATGTACCTAGAAACAATAGTTAGCAACCCTATCTCCTAAGTTATTCTAGAGAATAACTTTATGTTAAAAGGGTGATATCATTTATGACCATAAATATAAGGGAAATATGTCTTCAACCATAATGTTCATTCACATTTATGAAACAATAATATAAACCCTGAAATGAACCATTCCTACCAAGAGTATGCCTTGATAAATAATCATAGAAATATATGATAACCATGAAGAATCCATATAAGTGTCTTAATTGTTTTCTCCAGAATAATGGTTAATTGTTTTCTATTACAAAAATGACCATTATTATGTGCTTGATTCCAAAATAAATTCAAATCCTAAACGGAAATGTTAAAACAGATTTAATACTCCATTCAAGGTATATTATGAAAATAAAGATTCCTAACAAAACTACCTATGTAAAGAAAATAAAGAAATAATAACATTATATTAAAAACTCATAAAAGGACCCTAAATACACTTTATTATTGCTGCAACCATCCAGCAATTAAATTCTATAAAGAAAATTCAATTCAGTTGTGCAAATTCAAATCTGAAAACAAGATGGAAAAATAGAAAAGAATAAAGGAAGAAGCAGGATCCAAGTCTGGATCGCGTCCCATTTCTTCTCGTAGTTATCCGCCACTCGCAAGCCGCAACCAGTTCCTTCCGCTCATTTCGTCGAAGCCCAACAACGGCCCAGGCCCACATACCCCTTTGTCCATTCTATCTTCATCGTCTACCTCGCGCAGTTGTCGAAGCAGCTCGCTGGCGCCAGCGTTGCCGCTCGCCGGCATGGAGATTCGTGCCGCCGACCGCCAGAGGGGATAAGGAGGCCACGATGACGCAGCTCTGCCTCATCCTCATTCACTCCTTCTCCCTCTGAAGCTCTCTCTCTCTCGAATCCTCCTATGCCTCGAAACCCTAAATGACCTTGAAGACAAATCGCCGCCATTGAGCACCTCCCCTCTCGTTCCCAAGTAGCCCCGGAGAAGCACCGTGCGCCGTAGGTCCTCTGGGTGGAGTTCAGCATCAAGAAGAGCACTGGGGAGGCTGAATTTTACCGTTCCGTTCCGTTGTAGTTCGTTAGAATCCTCGTCGGAGAGCTTGCCTCCGACCACGTCCGTCCTCACCGACCCCAGCGCTGCAACCAGGGTGAGTCACTGATGCTCAAGCATCTTCCCTCTACCCATATCGCACTCTCTAGCCTGCTCGCACCGTAGCGCCGCCGTACGCCACAGTTAGTCATCGTCGTTACAGTATCTTCAATGACCATTCGGGGACGGTGCAACCACTATTAGAATCCCCGTGTCCTACTCATTCGAACATGTATTCTCATTTGGCCGCTTGCACAGCGCCATGCAATGACGACGACCATCCGGGATGGCCGACAAAGTGAAAGGCTTACGACGTCATCTTGACACCATGCTCGCGTCACCCTTGACCCAGTCCACGAATTGACCAGTCCACGCCTAGGTGGCATACTGACGTGGCCCTGACCCCACTGTTCAGTGGCCTAGGGTTGCTCTGGAGGTGGTGTAAAAACATATTCCCTGTTTAAGAAATAGATAAAATGTTATAAGTCAAAATTGAAATATTCCAGAAATTTAATAAAATCATTAAATCTTGTTAAATCAATAACTTTTGTTTTATAATTCAGAAAAATGTGTTTAATATATAAATTTTTTCATAAAAATAAAATTTATAACTTAAAACTGTTATCAAACATTATTATGTTAATTATTTAAATAAATATTATTTAATAATGATTTTATAAGTAATAAAACATTGATAATTCATATTTTAATAATGGTAAATGATACAAATATATCAAAATTCTTAGACAAATAAGAACTATAACTTAATGCCATAATCATATATTATTGTTTCACTTAATTAAATATTTATTATTTACTAAGTATTTGTAAAGTAATAAATCTTGTAAAAATCATATAGTATTATTTAAAAATCACAAAAATAAATGTAATATACCAAAATAATCACAAAAATAATATTTACATGTGAAAATATAATATTACACCTTTAATGTAAAAAAATTAATACCCTAATAACTTGAATTTAAATCTAATTTCCTTACTTAATAATTCATATAAGGGTAAATAAAATTTGCTAATATTTCTAAAATTAGTCAATTGAGGTCTAATAAATAATATTAGTCTTAAATATTGATATTATGAAGTCAAAATGGTTCAATACTTTTTAAATATAATCTTCTTGAATTATCATTCAATTATAAGTGTAAAATATCTGTAAATAAATCTTATTCTAAGATTAAACCATCAAAGAATAATTGTGGCCAAATAAAATTTATTGCTTTACTTCTACCACAAGATTATAAACATACCAAAACACTATCATGACTTCACAAGTAGTCACTAATAGTGTTTACTTATCCACAAACCATAACCACACCTTTATAAGGATATAAATGATTCCATTACATTAAAATAATAAGAAATCACTACTCAAATAGAAGTACTAACACTCTCAATTAGAATAAAAAACATTATGAGGAGAACAAAGTACAAATATCATAAGCATTACACCTAAAGCCATCTATAAGACTTTAAATATAATGCTAAAGACTTTATTATATATATTTTATAGTTAACTTTGATCTATTTTAATTAAGTCGTAAAGCATCTCAAATCCAAACGATTCAAGCAAAGTATAGACAACATCAATCACGTTCTATCAATCACATTCTAAAAGCCATCAAGGTTGCTTAAACCTTAGCAAAGCAATCTTTTCTTCAAATGTTATTCTTTTTGCCACTTCAAACAACAAATCTTAAGATACTATCTCAAACACTTAATAACGAAACACAAGGACTTTTATCATAGTCAATAAATGCCAATTAATCATAATCACATTGTTTTAAACTTTACTTGTATACTTTAGATTGTTAACACCTAAGTTCCTTATAAATGTCATTATTCTAAACTAAAGTTTAAAAATAGAACAACGCTTATATAAGTAGCCTTGCATAGCAATGTTCAGTTGTATATCTTATTGGTTGTATGATATTTAGTTACACGCTGTTGCACACAACCTGAATAGCCTTAATAAGAAGCACAAGTGTTGTACTTATCTAAAAGTATAACACATTCTAAGGATACAAACCCTAGATTAACGCTTATTCTAAGGATACAAACTTATCAAATTGCATTACATTACTTATGCATAATAGCATTCTGCTTCTTTAAACGTTAGTCCTTATCGGACCAATGATCCAGATTTCAGATATTGGATCTTATATTGTCTTGAAGACTGTGAGTGCATAATCTTGCGATCACAAAAGGCAAGTTCACACTTGCTCATGTCCTTTGATTATTTTCTATAAAGTATTTTGCAAATCCAGTGTTGTCATCACCTGCATTTCAAAAAGGTCATAAAACACTATTTTCATAATAATATGATTATATGTTAATTACCATGAGGTAATAACCTAATATGAAAGTTCCAATGGTAAAGGAACATATTATCTAGGACTTAACAACCAATGTCGCTAGTGATTCTTGCGTCGTATGTTACGCCTTAACCATGAGATTTGGAATGGGATGGAGAAGTCAGTTGTATCCTTGTCCTTTCGTATGGAGGCAAGACGACCTTAACGTGGCGTTGTGATTCCTTGTGCAGATCCAACATATGGGTCGGCACCCTTAGGCCCCATACTTTTGGTGTCTATATTATCTATGAGGGGCTGCCGGAGGTTTAGCTGGACCTATAAGGTACTTGCTAGGGGCATCACCAGCTCAAAGAGTCTTCGGGAACTCATCAGGGTTATAGCCTGCCCGAAAGGGGGCTTAACAGAGGTGAGCCAGCCCTGAAGGATTATGCGGACATATGGGGTCGCGGAGAGGGCAGTGATTGGCTTGGATCATCTACTAGGCCCCACAACATGGAATTGTTGAAGGGTAAGCTGCCCGGTTGTGCAACAAGGGGATGATCTCTCATGGGAAAAGTAATGCACCTCTGCAGAGTGTAAGAATTGTAACTTGTTACTCCCTGTTCCGGGAAGGAGCTACGAACGCGGCGGGAAAGGAACTCCATGAAATTTTTGGTAAACCCGAGAAGGCTATCAAACATAGCTTTTTTCAGAATAAAAGCAACCTTTGAATAAATGATTACAAAAACCTGCATTGCCTACGACCTACGGTCTGTGGCTATAGATATAGTGCATCAAACACTCCTTTTCTAGTGAACTTGCTGAGTACGCTCGTACTCAACGTATCTTCTTAACCCTTGCTAGATTCTGAAGCCATTAAGAAGACATCTACACCAAGTTATGCTCCAGGAATCATCATCAAAATCTCAAGATCTTCAATAAAGTGAAGGAAGTGAACGTATACATCAACTCAAGTGAGGACGAAGTTGCTGATTAGATAGAAATATAATCTCTAGAAATATAACCTACTTATGTAGAGTATTGCAATAGCAGCAATACACGCCAAATAGTTAGATGCTAATCTAATTAGCATAATAGTTATGATTTGATTATTTCTGGTTCTTCTTTGTAAGAAGTTTCTTCCTCTCTCTTCAACCTAGAGTATTCTCTGGATCTTATGTAAAGAGTCGAGTTGTAACTTTTAGCCATGTCTTGGACTTGTTGTGTTTCTGTTGTACCAATCTGAGGGATGTAATACTAGTGAACGGTGTTTCATTGGTGTTATGTCAACAACTATAGTATACTACATCATCCAGTGGTATGCTGGGTCACCACACAGGGCAATTTAAAACGACCGTAGGAGCCGATACATGTTTGAGAGTTATAACGAAACACTTGTCGTTTTCGCATTTTATGGCCGTTTTTATGAGATATTGCCCGCAGTTTTGTGTTTCCAAGGAGATTTGTGTGGCCCGTAAGACCTGGTTGTTTTCTTGTTTTATGTCCGTTTTCATGAGCTATTGCCCATAATTTTAGCGTTCCAGGGCTATTTACAACGAACGTATCTACCGATACGTGTTTTAGAGTTATTACAAAAACTCGTCGTTTTCGCTATTTATGGCCATTTTCATGTGCTATTGCCCATGGTTTGGGGATTCTCGGGCGATCTGGGTGGACAGTAAGACCCGATATATGTTTAAGAGATATGACCAAAAACTCATAGTTTTCATGTTTGATGGCCGTTTTCGTGAGCTATTGCCCACATTTTTTGGGTTCCAGGGATATTTACAATGACCATGTTTTGCGAGTGATGACAAAAACTCATCGGTTTCGTATTTTATGGTCGTTTTCATGAGCTATTGCCTAATTTTTGGGGTTCTAGGGCTATTTACAACAACCATAAGACCCGATACGTTTTTAATAGTTATGAAAAAAATTGTCTTCGCGTTTTCTGGTCATTTTCATAAGCTATAGCCCACAATTTAGGGTTCTAGGAATATTTATAACGACCTCAAGACCCGATACATATTTCACGAGTTATGACCAAACGCTCATGGTTTTCGCGTTTTATGGCCGTTTTCATGAGCTATTGCCCATAGTTTTGGGTTACTAGGGCTATTTACAATGATCCTAAGACCTGATACATGTCTTGCGAGTTATGACTAAACACTCGTCTTTTTCGTGTTTTATGGCCGTTTTCATGAGCAATTGCCCACATTTTTGTGTTCCAAGGAGATTTTCGTGGCCCTTAAAACCCAATATATGTTTGGGAGGCATGACCAAAAACTCATCGTTTTCGTGATTTATGGCTGTTTTCATGAGCAATTGCCCACATTTTTGGGTTCCAAGGCGATTTTTGTGGCCCGTAAGACCAAATACATGTTTGAGATTATGAGCAAAAAGTGGTCATTTTTGCGTTTTATGGCCGCTTTCATGAGCTATTACCTAGAGTTTTGGGGTTCTCGGGATATTTACAACGACCGTAACTCCTGATAAATGATTGAGAGTTATGACAAAACCCTCGTTGTTTTCGTGTTTTATGACCGTTTTCACAAGCTATTGCCCATACTTTCGGTGTTACAAGGCAATTTGTATGGCCCATAAGACCCGATATATGTTTTAGAGGTATGACAAAAAACTCGTTGTTTTCGTGTTTTAAGTCCATTTTCATGAGCTATTTCCCATAGTTTTGGGGTTCTAGGGAAATTTAAAAAGACCGTAGGAGCTGATACATGTTTTGGGGTTCTAGGGATATTTGAAACTACCATAAGACCCGATACATATTTCATGAATTATGACCAAACCCTCGTGGTTTTTGCGTTTTATGGCCGTTTTCATGAGCTATTTCCCATAGTTTTGGGGTTCTAGGGCTATTTACAATGACCCTAAGACCCGATACATGTCTTACGAGTTATGACTAAACACTCGTCACTTTCGTGTTTTATGGATGTTTTCATGAGCAATTGCCCACATTTTTGCATTCCAAGGAGATTTTCGTGGTCCATAAGACCCAATATATCTTTGGGAGGTCTGACCAAAAATTCATCGTTTTCATGATTTATGGCCTTTTTCACGAGCAATTGCCCACATTTTTGGGGTTCCAAGGCGATTTTTGTGGCCCGTAAGACCAAATACATGTTTGAGAGTATGAGCAAAAAGTGGTCATTTTTGCGTTTTATGGCCGCTTTCATGAGCGATTACCCAGAGTTTTGGGGTTCTCGGGCTATTTACAAAGACCAAAAATCCTGATAAATGTTTTTGAGAGTTATGACAAAATCTTGTTGTTCTCGCGTTTTATGGCAGTTTTCATGAGCTATTGCTCACAGTTTTGGCGTTCTAGGGCTATTTACAATGACCGTAAGACGCGATACATGTTTTGCGAGTTATGATAAAACCCACGTTGTTTTCGCATTTTATGACCGTTTTCATGAGCTATTGCCCATAGTTTTGGTGTTACAGGGCGATTTGCACGGCCCATAAGACCCGATACATGTTTCAGAGGTATGACAAAAAACTCATTGTTTTCGTGTTTTAAGGTCATTTTCATGAGCTATTGCCCACTGTTTTGGAGTTCTAGGGAAATTTAAAAAGACCGTAGGAGCCGATACATGTTTGAGAGTTATGATGAAAAACTCGTCGTTTTCATGTTTTATGGCCGTTTTTATGAGCTATTGCCCATAGTTTTGTGGTTCCAAGGAGATTTTTTTTGGCCTGTAAGACCTGATACATGTTTAAGAGAGATGACCAAAAAGTGATCGTTTTCTTGTTTTGTGGCTGTTTTCATGAGGTATTGCCAAAATTTTTGGGTTTCAGGGCTATTTACAACGACCGTAACTACCAATACGTGTTTTAGAGTTATTATAGAAATTCATCATTTTCGCGATTTATGGTCATTTTTTATGTGCTATTGCCCATGGTTTGGGTGTTCTCGGGCTATTTACAATAACCGTAACTCCAAATAAATGTTTTAGAGTTCTGATAAAAGCTTATCATTCTCGCATTTTATGGCAGTTTTCATGAGTTATTGCTCACAGTTTTGGGGTTCTAGGGCTATTTACAATGACCGTAAGACGCGATACATGTTTTGCGAGTTATGACAAAACCCTCGTTTTTTCGCATTTTATGACCGTTTTCATGAGCTATTGCCCATAGTTTTGGTGTTACAGGGCGACTTGCACGACCCATAAGACCCGACATATGTTTCAGAGGTATAACAAAAATCTCATTGTTTTCGTGTTTTAAGGCCATTTTCATGTGCTATTGTCCATAGTTTTGGGTTTCTAGGGCAATTTAAAAAGACCGTAGGAGCCGATACATGTTTGAGAGTTATGACGAAAAACTTGTCGTTTTCGCGTTTTATGGCGTCTTTCATGAGCTATTGCCCATAGTTTTGGGGTTCTCGGGTTATTTACAATGACCGTTACTCCTGAAAAATGTTTGAGAGTTCTGACAAAAGCTTGTCGTTCTCGCGTTTTATGGCAGTTTTCATGATCTATTGCTCACATTTTTAGGGTTCTAGGGCTATTTACAATGACTGTATGACCCTATACATGTTTTGGGAGTTATGACCAAAAAGTGGTCATTTTATGGCAGTTTTCATGAGAAATAGCCCACATTTTTGAGTTCCAAGGCTATTTACAACGACCATAAGTCACGATACATGTTCGAGAGTTCTGAATAACTCGTCATTTTTGCGTCTTATGGCCGTCAATGTGCTATTGACCAAATTTTTTGGGTTTCAGGGCGATTTAGAGCGACCGTAAGACCCGGTAGATGTTTGAGAGATATGACCAAAAAATTGCCATTTTCATATTTTATGGATGTTTTAATGAGCTATACCCAATTTTTGGGGTTCTAGGACTATTTACAATGACCATAAGACCCTATACCTTTTTTAGAGTTATGAAAAAATTGTCATTTTTGTGTTCTATGGTCATTTTCATGAGCTATTGACCATTTTTACGACCCGATAGGTTTTTAAGACTCGTCATTTTTGTGTTTAATGGCCGTTTAATGTGCTATTGACCAAAGTTTTAGGGTTCCAAGGCGATTTCGAGAGAGCGTAAGACCCGATAGATGTTTGAGAGATATGACCAAAAACTCGCAATTTTCGTATTTATTGTCGTTTTATGAGCTATTGCCCAAGTTTTGGGGTTCTAGGGCTATTTTTAATGACCATAAGACCCGATACATGTTTAAGAGTTATGAAAAAACTTGTGGTTTTCGCGTTTTATGCCGTTTTCATGAGCTATTGCCCACAGTTTTGGGGTTCCAGGGCTATTTATAATGACCATAAGACACGACACATGTCTTGCGATTTATGAATAAACACTCATCGTTCTCGTGTTTTATGACCGTTTTCATGAGCAATTTCCCACATTTTTGTGTTCTAAGGCGATTTTCGTGGCTCGTAAGACCCAATATAACTTTGGGAGATATGACCAAAAACTCAACATTTTCGTGTTTTATGGCTGTTTTCATGAGCTATTGCCCAATATTTTGGTGTTCGAGACATTTACAATAACTGTAAGACCTGATACATGTTTGAAAGTTATGACCAAAAACTCATCGTTTTCATGTTTTCTGGCCATTTTTATGAGCAATTGCCCATTGTTTTGGGGTACCAGGGAGATTTTCGTGGCCCGTAAGACCAGATACATGTTTGAGAGATATGACCAAAAAGTGGTCATTTTCACATTTTATGGCCTCTTTTATGAGCTATTAACCAAAGTTTTGGGGTTCAAGGACAATTTACAACGACCGTAAGACCCAATACATGTTTGAGAGATATGACCAAAAAGTGGTCGTTTCCGCGTTTGATGGATGTTTTCATGAGCTATTGCCCACACTTTTGGGTTTCGTGGACAATTTACAATGACCGTAAAGACGAGAAACATGTTTGAGAGTATGAGAAAAAGTGGTCATTTTTTGCGCTTTATGGCCGTTTTCATGAGCTATTGCCCATAATTATTTGGTGTCATCGGGCTATTTACAACAATTGTAACTCTTGATAGATGTTTGAGAGGTATGACAAAAACTTGTTGTTCTCTTGTTTTATGGTTGTGTTCATGAGCTATTGCTAATAGTTTTGGGGTTCTAGGGTTATTTACAATGATTGTAAAACCCGAAACATGTTTTGTGAGTTATGACAAAACACTCGTTATATTCGCATTTTGTGACCGTTTTCATGAGCTATTTGGTGTTCCAGGGCGATTTGCACGGCCCATAAGACTCGGTATATATTTGACAAATAGACAAAAAAACTTATTGTTTTCATGTTATAAGGCCGTTTTCATGAGCTATTGCCCACAACTTTTGAGTTCCAGGTCAATTTACAATGACCATAGGAGCCGATACATGTTTGAGTGTTATGACAAAAACTTGTCATTTTCATGTTTTATGGCCATTTTCATCACATATTGCCCACAGTTTTGTGGTTCCAAGGAGATTTTTGTGGCCCGTAAGAATATATACATGTGTGAGAGATATGACAAAAAATTGGCCGTTTTCACGAGATATTGCCCACAGTTTTAAGATTCCAGAGCAATTTACAATGACTGTAACTCCCGATAGATATTTTAGAGTTATTACAAAAACTTGTTGTTTTTCGCGTTTTATTTCCATTTTCATGTGCTATTGCCCATGGTTTGGGGGTTCCAGGGCGATCTGGGTGGATTGTAAGACCCGATATATGTTTGAGAGATATGACCAAAAACTCATCGTTTTCGTGTTTGATGGTTGTTTTCATGAGCTATTGACCACATTTTTTGGGTTCTAGGGCTATTTAAAATGACCATGTTTTGCGAGTTATGACTAAAACTACTTGTTTTCATGTTTTAAGGTCATTTACATGAGGTATTTCCCAGAGTTTAGGCTTGCAAGGGAATTTACAACGACCATAAGACCGATACATGTTTGAGAGTTATGACCAAAAAAACTTGTCGTTTTCGTGTTTTATCGCCGTTTTTATGAGCTTTTGCCCGTATTTTTGGGGTTCCAAGGCGATTTTCATGGCCCGTCAGACTTAATACATGTGTTGAGATATACGACCAAAAACGTGTCTTACGTGTTTGAGATATGACCAAAAAGTGGACATTTTCACATTTTATGGCCGTTTTCATGAGCTATTGCCCACAGTTTTGGGGTTCAAGGACAATTTACAATGACCCTAAGACCCAATACATGTTTGAGAGATATGACAAAAAGTGGTCATTTTCGCGTTTGATGGATGTTTTCATGAGCCATTGCCCACAGTTTGGGTTTCAAAGACAATTTAAAATGACCGTAAGAACATATCCATGTTTGAGAGATTTGACCAAAAAGTTGCCATTTTTTGCGTTTTATGCCGATTTTCATGAGCTATTTCCCACAGTTTTGGGATTCGAGGAAAATTTACAATGACTATAAGACCCGTTACATGTTTGAGAGTTATGAACAAAAAACTCGTAGTTTTCGTGTTATATGGCCGTTTTCGTGAGCTATTGCCCATTGTTTTGGGGTTCCAAGGATATTTCCATGGCCCGTCAGACTTAATACATGTTTGAGATATATGACAGAAAACTCGTCGTTTTCGCGATATATGGATGTTTTCATGAGCTATTGCTCACGCTTTTGGGGGTTACAGGGCTATTTACAATGACCATAAGACCATATACATGTTTTGCTGGATATGACCAAAAAGTGGTCGTTTTCGCATTTATGGTAGTTTTGATGAGCAGGGTTATGGACACCGCTTGGTTATTCTTCAGGCCTCTTAGTCCCATTTGGATCTTGTCCGTACTCGGATACTATCTTACTTTCTTCTTGAGTTGTATCTTCGTATTATACCTTTTGTATTCTTGACTCGTTGAGTCGTTGTTGTATATATAAGTTCATGTGGACTCTATTGTAAACTACTGTGATGTAACTACTTGTCTTCAAATCCCACCAACACTAAAGTTTCTGGTGGGCGTCTTTGAATCGCTTCTATGCGTATTTTAGCGGAAATGCTGAGATCTGCATAGACCCGATTCGGGGGCATTACAAACTGCCCACATTTGTTTGAGTTCCAGAGCTATTTACAACGACCGTAAGTCACGATACATATTTGAGAGTTTTGAAAAAATTCGTCGTGTTCGCGTTTTATGGCCGTTTAATATGCTATTGACCAAAGTTTTAGGGTTCTATGGCGATTTAGAGCGATCGTAAGACCCGATAGATGTTTGAGAGATATGACCAAAAGTTGCCATTTTCGTATTTTATGGTCGTTGTCATGAGCTATTGCCCAATTTTTGGGGTTCTAGGGCTATTTATAATGCCCATAAGACACGATACATTTTTAAGAGTTATGAAAAAAACTTGTCATTTTTGTGTTTTATGATCATTTTCATAGCTATTGACTAGGTTCCACGGATATTTATAACGACCATAAGACCCGATACAGTACTTGCGAGTTATGACCAACACTCGTGGTATTGCCGTTTTATGCCATTGTCATGAGCTATTGCCCACAGTTTTGGGTTTCTAGGGCTATTTACAATGACCGTAAGACCCGACACATCTCTTGCGATTTATGACCAAACACTCGTCGTTCTCGGGTTTTATGGTCGTTTTCATGAGCAATTTCCCACATTTTTACGTTCCAAGGCGATTTTCATGGCCCGTAATACCCAATATATGTTTGGGAGATATGACCAAAAAATCATCGTTTTTTGTATTTTATGGCCGTTTTCATGAGCTATTGCCCATAGTTTTGGGGTTCGAGACAATTTATAACGATCTTAAGACCTGATACATGTTTGAGAGTTATGACCAAAAACTCATTGTTTTCATGTTTTATGGCCATTTTTATGAGAAATTGCCCACAGTTTTGAGATCCAAGGCGATTTTCATGACCCGTAAGACCAGATACATGTTTGAGAGATATGACCAAAAAGTGGCCATTTTCACATTTTATGGCCGTTTTCATGAGCTATGGCCCACCATTTTGGGGTTCAAGGACAATTTACAACGATAGTAAGACCCAATACATGTTTGAGAGATATGACCAAAAAAGTGGTCATTTTCGCGTTTGATGGCTGTTTTCATGAGCCATTGCCCATAGTTTTGGGTTTCGAGGACAATTTACAGTGATCGTAAGACCAGATCCATGTTTGAGAGATATGACCAAAAATTTGCTATTTTTTCCGTTTTATGCCTGTTTTCATGAGCTATTTCCCACAGTTTTGGGATTCGAGGAAAATTTACAATGACTATAAGACATGTTTGAGAGTTATGACCAAAAACTAGTCGTTTTCGTGTTTTATCACCGTTTTTATGAACTTTTGCCCGTATTTTTTCAAGGCGGTTTTCGTGGCCCGTAAGACCAGAAACATGTTTGACAGTATGAGCAAAAAGTGGTCATTTTTGCGTTTTATGGCCGTTTTCATGAGTTATTGCCCACAGTTTTAGTGTTCTCGGGCTAATTACAATGACCATAACTCCTGATGGATGTTTGAGAGTTATGACAAAAACTTGTCGTTCTCGTGTTTTATGGCCATTTTCATGAGATATTGCTCACCGTTTTGGCGTCCTAGGGATATTTACAATGATTGCAAGACCCGATACATGTTTTGCGAGTTGTGACAAAACACTCTTTATTTCGCATTTTATGACAGTTTTCATGAGCTATTTCCCATAGTTTTGGTGTTCCGTGGCGATTTGCACGACCCACTAGACCCGGTATATATTTGAGAGATATGACAACAAACTCGTTGTTTTCGCTTTATAAGGACGTTTTCATGAGCTATAGCTCATGGTTTTTGAGTTCTAGGGCAATTTACAATGACTGTAGGAGACGATATATGTTTGAGATTTATGACAAAAAAATTGTCATTTTCATGTTTTATGGATGTTTTTATGAGATATTGCCCACATTTTTGTGGTTCCGAGGAGATTTTTGTGGCCCATAAGACCAGATACATGTTTGAGAGGTATGACCAAAAAGTGGTCGTTTTCACATTTTATGGCCATTTTGATTAGCTATTGCCCACAGTTTTGGGGTTCTAGGGCTATTTACAACGACCATAACTCCCGATACATGTTTAGAGTTATTAGAAAACACCTCGTTTCCCGTTTTATGTCCATTTTCATGTGCTATTGCCCACGGTTTGGGGGTTCCAGGGCGATCTGGGTGGACCGTAAGACCCGATGTATATTTGTGAGATATGACCAAAAACTCATCGTTTTCGTGTTGGATGGTTGTTTTCATGAGCTATTGCCCACATTTTTTTGTGTTCTAGTGCTATTTACAATGACCATGTTTTGCGAGTTATGATAAAAACTCGTCGTTTTCGTGTTCTATAGCCGTTTTCATGAGCTATTCCCACAGTTTTGGGGTTGCAGGCAATTTACAACGACCGTAGGACCCGATACATGTTTGAGAGTTATGCTCAAAACACTCGTAGTTTTCGTGTTATATGGCCGTTTTCGTGAGCTATTGCCCACTGTTTTGGGTTTCCAAGGATATTTTCTTGGCCCGTTGGACTTAATACATGATTGAGATATTTGACCCAAAACTCGTCGTTTTTGCGATATATGGTTGTTTTCATGAGCTATTGCTCACACTTTGGGGGGTTGCAGGGCTATTTACAATAACCATAAGACCATATACATGTTTTGCTAGATATGACCAAAAAGTGGTCGTTTTCGCGTTTTATGACAGTTTTGATGAGCAATTGCCCACATTTTTTAGAGTTCCAGAGCTATTTCCAACGACCGTAAGTCATGAAACATGTTTGAGAGCTCTGAAAAAACTCGTCGTGTTTGCGTTTTATGGCCATTTAATGTGCTATTGACAAAAGTTTTAGGGTTCTAGGGTGATTTCGAGCGGCCATAAGACCCGATAGATGTTTGAGAGATATGACCAAACGTCACCATTTTCATAATTTATGGTCGTTGTCATGAGCTATTTCAAAATTTTGGGGGTTCTAGGGCTATTTACAATGCCCATAAGACCGATACATTTTTCAAAGTTATGAAAAAAACTTGTCGTTTTTTGTTTTATGATCATTTTCATTAGCTATTGACTAGGTTCCACAGATATTTATAACGACCATAAGACACGATACAGTGCTTGCGAGTTATGACCAACACTCATGGTATTCGCATTTTTTGCCATTCTCATGAGCTATTGCCCACAGTTTTGGGTTTCTAGGGCTATTTACAATGACCGTAAGACCCGACACATCTCTTGCGATTTATGACCATTTTCATGAACAATTGCCCACATTTCTGCGTTCCAAGGCGATTTTCGTGGCCCGTAAGACCCAATATATGTTTGGGAGATATGACCAAAACTCATCGTTTTCGTGTTTTAAGGTCGTTTTCATGAGCTATTGCCCAGAGTTTTTGGGTTCGAGACAATTTACAACGATCTTAAGACCTGATACATGTTTGAGAGTTATGACCAAAAACTCATCGATTTCATGTTTTATGGCCATTTTTATGAGAAATTGCCCACAGTTTTGAGGTTCCAAGGCGATTTTCGTGGCCCGTAAAAACAGATACATGTTTGAGTGATATGACCAAAAAGTGGTCATTTTCACATTTTATGGCCGTTTTCATGAGCTATTGCCCACAGTTTAGGGTTCAAGGACAATTTACAACGACCGTAAGACCCAATACATGTTTAAGAGATATGACCAAAAAGTGGCCATTTTTTGCATTTTATGCTTGTTTTCATGAGCTACTTCCCACAGTTTTGGGATTCGAGGAAAATTCACAACGACTATAAGACCCGATTCATGTTTGAGAGTTATGACCAAAAACTCGTCGTTTTCGTGTTTTATCGCCGTTTTATGAGCTTTTGCCCACATTTTTGGGGTTCCAAGGCGATTTTCGTGGCCCATAAGACCAGAAACATGTTTGAGAGTATGAGCAAAAAGTGGTCATTTTTGCGTTTTATGGCCAATTACATGAGCTATTGCCCACAGTTTTGTTGTTCTCGGGCTATGTACAACGACCATAACTCCTGATAGATGTTTGAGAGTAATGACAAAAACGTGTCGTTCTCGTGTTTTTTGGATGTTTTCATGAGATATTGCTCATAGTTTTTGGGTTTTAGGGATATTTACAATGATTGTAAGACCCGATACATGTTTTGCGATTTATGACAAAACACTCGTTATTTTTGCATTTTATGACCGTTTTCATGAGCTATTGCCCATTGTTTTGGTGTTCTTGGGCGATTTGTACGACCCACAAGACCCGGTATATATTTGAGAGATATGACAACAAACTCGTTATTTTCGTGTTATAGGGCCGTTTCCATGAGCTATTGCCCATGGTTTTTGAGTTCTAGGGCAATTTACAATGACTGTAGGAGACGATATATGTTTGAGAGTTATGACAAAAAAACATGTCATTTTCATGTTTTATGGATGTTTTTATGAGATATTGCCCACAGTTTTGTGGTTCCAAGGAGATTTTTGTGGCCCGTAAGACCAGATACATGTTTGAGAGATATGACCAAAATGTGGTCGTTTTCGCATTCTATGGCCGTTTTGATGAGCTATTGCCCATAGTTTTGGGGTTCAAGGGCTATTTACAACGACCATAACTCCCGATACATGTTTAGATTTATTACAAACACTCATTGGTTTCCTATTTTATGTCCATTTTCATGTGCTATTGCCCACGGTTTGGGGGTTCCAGGGCGATCTAGGTGGACCGTAAGACCCGATATATGTTTGAGAGATATAACCAAAAACTCATCATTTTCGTGTCTGATGGTTGTTTTCATGAGCTATTGCCCACATTTTTGTGTGCTAGTGCTATTTACAATGACCATGTTTTGCGAGTTATGACAAAAATCTTGTCGTTTTAGTGTTTTATGGTCGTTTCATGAGCTATTCCCACAGTTTTGGGGTTGTAGGGAAATTTACAACGGCCGTAGGATCCAATACATGTTTGAGAGATATGACCAAAAAACTCGTCGTTTTCATGTTATATGGGCATTTTTGTGAGCTATTGCCCATTGTTTTGGGGTTCCAAGGATATTTGCATGGCCCGTCAGACTTAATCCATGTTTGAGATATACGACAAAAAACTCGTCGTTTTCGCGATATATGGTTGTTTTCATGAGCTATTGCTCACGCTTTTTGGGGTTATAGGGCTATTTACAATGACCATAAGACCATATACATGTTTTACTGGATATGACCAAAAATTGGTCGTTTTCGCGTTTTATGGAAGTTTTGATGAGCAATTTCCCACATTTTTTTGAGTTCCACAGCTATTTAGAACGATCGTAAGTCATGATACATGTTTGAGAGTTCTCAAAAACTTGTCATGTTTGCGATTTATGGCTGTTTGATGTGCTATTGACCAAAGTTATAAGGTTCTAGGGTGATTTAGAGCGTCCATAGCACCGGATAGATGTTTGAGAGATATGACTGAACATCGCCATTTTCGTATTTTATGGTTGTTTTCATGAGCTATTGCCCAATTTTTTGGGTTCTAGGGCTATTAACAATGCCCATAAGACCCGATACATTTTTAAGAGTTATGAAAAAAACTTGTCGTTTTTGCGTTTGATGATCATTTTCATTAGGTATTGACTAGGTTCCACGGATATTTATAACGACCATAAGACACGATATAGTACTTGCGAGTTATGACAAACACTCGTGGTATTCGCGTTTTATGCCGTTCTCATGAGCTATTGCCCACAGTTTTGAGTTTCTAGGGCTATTACAATGACCATAAGACCCGACACATGTCTTGCGATTTATGAACAAACACTTGTCGTTCTCGGGTTTTATGGCCGTTTTCATGAGCAATTGCCCACATTTTCATGTTCCAAGGAATTTTCGTGGCCCGTAAGACCCAATATATATTTGGGAGATACGACAAAAAAATCATCGTTTCGTGTTTTACGGCTATTTTCATGAGCTATTGCCCATAGTTTTGGGGTTCGAGAATATTTACAACGATCTTAAGACCTGATACATGTTTGAGAGTTAAGACCAAAACTCATCGTTTTCATGTTTTATGGCCATTTTTATGAGAAATTTCCCACAGTTTTGAGGTCCAAGGCGATTTTCGTGGCCCATAAGACCAGATACATGTTTGAGAGATATGACCAAAAAGTGGTCATTTTCACATTTTATGGCCGTTTTCAAGAGCTGTTGCCCACAGTTTTGGCGTTCAAGAACAATTTACAACGACCGTAAGACGCAATACATGTTTGAGAGATATGACCAAAAAAGTGGTCATTTTCGCGTTTGATGGCTGTTTTCATGAGCCATTGCCCACAGTTTTGGGTTTCGAGGACAATTTACAATGACCGTAAGACCAGATCCTTGTTTGAGAGATATGACCAAAAAGTGGCCATTTTTGCATTTTATGCCTGTTTTCATGAGCTATTTCCCACTGTTTTGGGATTCCAGGAAAATTTTCAACGACTATAAGACCCGATTCATGTTTGAGACTTATGACCAAAAACTCGTCGTTTTCGTTTTTATTGCCGTTTTTATGAGCTTTTGCCCGTGTTTTTTGGGGTTCCAAGGCGATTTTCGTGAACCGTAAGACCAGAAACATGTTTGAGAGTATCAGAAAAAGAGGTCATTTTTGCGTTTTATGGTCGTTTTCATGAGTTATTGCCCACAGTTTTGGTCTTCTCGGGCTATTTACAACGACCATAACTCCTGATAGATGTTTGAGAGTTATGATAAAACATGTCGTTCTCGTGTTTTATGGCTATTTTCATGAGATATTGCTCACAGTATTGGGGTTCTAGGGATATTTACAATGATTGCAAGACCCGGTACATGTTTTGCAAGTTATGACAGAACACTCATTATTTTCGCATTTTATGACCGTTTTCATGAGCTATTACCAATATTTTTGGTGTTCCAGGGCGATTTGCACGGCCCAGAAGACTCGGTATATATTTGAGAGATATGACAACAAACTCGTTGTTTTCGTGTTATAAGGCCGTTTTCATGAGCTATTGCCCACGGTTTTTGAGTTCCAGGGCAATTTACAATGACTGTAGGAGACGATATATGTTTGAGAGTTATGACAAAAAAACATGTCATTTTCATGTTTTATGGACATTTTTATGAGATATTACCCACAGTTTTGTGGTTCCAAGGAGATTTTTGTGGCCCGTAAGACCAGATACATGTTTGAGAGATATGACCAAAAAGTGGTCGTTTTCGCATTTTATGGCCATTTTGATTAGCATAGCCCATAGTTTTGAGGTTCCAGGGCTATTTACAACGACCGTAACTCCCGATACATGTTTAGAGTTATTACAAAAACTCATCGTTTTCCCGCTTTATGTCCATTTTCATGTGCTATTGCCCACGGTTTGGTGGTTCCAGGGCGATGTGGGTAGACCGTAAGACCCGATATATGTTTGAGAGATATGACCCAAAACTCATCGTTTTCGTGTCTGATGGTTGTTTTCATGAGCTATTGCCCACATTTTTTGTGTTCTAGGTCTATTTACAATGACCATGTTTTGCGAGTTATGACAAAAACTCGTCGTTTTTGTGTTTTATAGCCGTTTTTATGAGCTTTTGCCCACATTTTTGGGGTTCCAAGGCAATTTTCGTGGCCCGTAAGACCAGAAACATGTTTGAGAGTTATGACCAAAAAACTCGTAGTTTTCATGTTATATGGGCATTTTTGTGAGCTATTGCCCATTGTTTTGGGGTTCCAAGGATATTTGCATGTCCCTTTAGACTTAATACATGTTTGAGATATATGACCCAAAACTCGTCGTTTTCGTGATATATGGTTGTTTTCATGAGCTATTGCTCACGCTTTTGGGGGTTATAGGGCTATTTACAATGACCATAAGACCCTATACATGTTTTGCTGGATATGACCAAAAAGTGGTCGTTTTCGCGTTTTATGGCAGTTTTGATGAGTAATTTTCCACATTTTTTTGAGTTCCAGAGCTATTTAGAACGACCGTAAGTCATGATATATGTTTGAGAGTTCTGAAAAACTCGTCGTGTTTGCGTTTTATGGCCGTTTGATGTGCTATTGACCAAAGTTATAAGGTTCTAGGGCGATTTAGAGCGTCCATAAGACCCGATAGATGTTTGAGACATATGACTAAACATCGCCATTTTCGTATTTTATGGTCGTTGTCATGAGCTATTGCCCAATTTTTGGGGTTCTAGGGCTATTAACAATGCCCATAAGACCCGATACATTTTTAAGAGTTATGAAAAAAACTTGTCGTTTTTGCGTTTGATGATCATTTTCATTAGGTATTGACTAGGTTCCACGGATATTTATAACGACCATAAGACCCGATATAGTACTTGCGAGTTATGACCAACACTCGCGGTATTCGCGTTTTATGTCGTTCTCATGAGCTATTGCCCATGGTTTTGGGTTTCTAGGGCTATTTACAATGACCGTAAGACCCGATACATGTCTTGCGATTTATGACCAAACACTTGTCATTCTTGGGTTTTATGGCCGTTTTCACGAGCAATTGCCCACATTTTCATGTTCCAAGGAAATTTTCGGGGCCCGTAAGACCCAATATATGTTTGGGAGATATGACAAAAAAAATCATCGTTTTCGTGTTTTACGGTTGTTTTCATGAGCTATTGCCCATAGTTTTGGGGTTCGAGACTATTTAGAACGATCTTAAGACATGATACATGTTTGAGAGTTAAGACCACAAACTCATCGTTTTCATGTTTTGAGGTCCAAGCCGATTTTCGTGGCCCGTAAGACCAGATACATGTTTGAGAGATATGACCAAAAAGTGGTCATTTTCACATTTTATGGCCGTTTTCATGAGCTATTGCCCACAGTTTTAGGGTTCAAGAACAATTTATAATGACCGTAAGACCCAATACATGTTTGAGAGATATGACCAAAAAAGTGGTCATTTTCGCGTTTTTTGGGGTTCCAAGGCGATTTTGGTGACCCATACGACCAGAAACATGTTTGAGAGTATAAGAAAAAAGTGGTCATTTTTGCGTTTTATGGTCGTTTTCATGAGCTATTGCCCACAGTTTTGGTCTTCTCGGGCTATTTACAACGACCATAACTCTTGATAGATGTTTGAGAGTTATGAACAAAAACTTGTCGTTCTCGTGTTTTATGGCCGTTTTCATTGGATATTGCTCACAGTTTTGGGGTTCTAGGGATATTTACAATGATTGCAAGACCTGATACATGTTTTGCAAGTTATGACAGAACACTCGTTATTTTCGCATTTTATGATCGTTTTCATGAGCTATTGCCCATAGTTTTCGTGTTCCAGGGCGATTTGCACGTCCCACAAGGCTCGGTATATATTTCAGAGATATGACAACAAGCTCTTTGTTTTCGTGTTATAAGGCCGTTTTTATGAGCTATTGCCCACGGGTTTTGAGTTCTAGGGCAATTTACAATGACTGTAGGAGACGATATATGTTTGAGAGTTATGATAGAAAAACTTGTCATTTTCATGTTTTATGGACGTTTTTATGAGATATTGCCCAGAGTTTTGTGGTTCCAAGGAGATTTTTGTGGCCCGTAAGACCAGGTACATGTTTGAGAGATATGACCAAAAAGTGGTCGTTTTCTCATTTTATGGCCATTTTGATTAGCTATTACCCATAGTTTTGAGGTTCCAGGGCTATTACAACGACCGTAACTCTCGATACATGTTTAGAGTTATTACAAAAACTCGTCGTTTTCCCATTTTATGTCCATTTTCATGTGCTATTGCCCACGGTTTGGGGGTTCCAGGGCGATGTGGTTGGACCGTAAGACCCGATATATGTTTGAGAGATATGACCAAAAACTCATCGTTTTCGTGTCTGATGGTTGTTTTCATGAGCTATTGCACACATTTTTTGTGATCTAGGGCTATTTACAACGACCATGTTTTGCGAGTTATGACAAAAACTCGTAGTTTTCGTGTTTTATGGCCCTTTTTGTGAGCTTTTGCCCACATTTTTGGGGTTCCAAGGCGATTTCCGTGGCCCGTAAGACTAGAAACATGTTTGAGAGTTATGACCAAAAAACTCGTAGTTTTCGTGTTATATGGGAATTTTTGTGAGCTATTGCCCACTGTTTTGGGGTTCCAAGGATATTTGCATGGCCCGTCAGACTTAATACATGTTTGAGATACTTGACCAAAAACTCGTCGTTTTCGTGATATATGGTTGTTTTCATGAGCTATTGCTCACCCTTTTTGGGGTTGCAGGGCTATTTACAATCACCATAAGACCCTATACATGTTTTGCTGGATATGACCAAAAAGTGGTCATTTTCGCATTTTATGGCGGTTTTGATGAGCAACTACCCACATTTTTTTGAGTTCCAAAGCTATTTACAACGACCGTAAGTCATGATACATGTTTGAGAGTTCTAAAAAAACTTGTCGTGTTTGCGTTTTATGGCCGTTTAATGTGCTATTGACCAAAGTTTTGGGGTTCTAGGGAGATTTAGAGCGACCGTAAGACCCGATAGATGTTTGAGAGATATGACCAAAAGTTGCCATTTTCGTATTTTATGGTCGTTGTCATGAGCTATTGCCCAATTTTTTGGGTTCTAGGGATATTAACAATTCCTATAAGACCCGATACAATTTTAAGCGTTTTATGATCATTTTCATTAGCTATTGACTAGGTTCCATGGATATTTATAACGACCATAAGACCCGGTACATTACTTGCGAGTTATGACCAACACTCATGGTATTCGCGTTTTATGCCGTTCTCATGAGCTATTGCCCACAGTTTTGGGTTTCTAGGGCTATTTACAATGACCGTAAGACCCGACACATCTCTTGTGATTTATGACCAAACACTTGTCGTTCGCGGGTTTTATGACCGTTTTCATGAGCAATTGCCCACATTTTTTACGTTCCAAGGAGATTTTCGTGTCCCGTAAGACCTAATATATGTTTGGGAGATATGACAAAAAAAATCATCATTTTCGTGTTTTACGACCGTTTTCATGAGCTATTGCCCATAGTTTTGGGGTTCGAGACTATTTACAACGATCTTAAGACCTGATACATGTTTGAGAGTTATGACCAAAAACTCGTCGTTTTTATGTTTTATGGCCATTTTTATGAGAAATTGCCCATAGTTTTAAGGTCCAAGGAGATTCTCGTGACCCGTAAGACCAGATACATGTTTGAGAGATATCACCAAAAAGTGGTCATTTTCACATTTTATGGCCGTTTTCATGAGCTATTGCCCACAGTTTTGGGGTTCAAGAACAATTTACAACGACCGTAAGACCTAATACATGTTTGAGAGATATGACCAAAAAAGTGGTCATTTTCGTGTTTGATGGTTGTTTCCATGAGCCATTGACCATAGTTTTGGGTTTCGAGGACAATTAACAATGACCGTAAGACCAGATCCATGTTTGAGAGATATGACCAAAAAGTGACCATTTTTGCGTTTTATGCCTGTTTTCATGAGCTATTTCCCACAGTTTTGGGATTCGAGGAAAATTTAAAACGACTATAAGTCCCGATTCATGTTTGAGAGATATGACCAAAAACTCGTCGTTTTCGTGTTTTATCGCCGTTTTTATGAGCTTTTGCCCGTGTTTTTGGGGTTCCAAGGCGATTTTCGTGGCCCGTAAGACCAGAAACATGTTTGCGAGTTATGAAAAAAACTCGTTGTTTTCGTTTTTTATGGCCTTTTTATGAGCTTTTGCCCACAGTTTTGGTCTTCTCGGGCAATTTACAACGACCATAACTCCTGATAGATGTTTGAGAGTTATGACAAAAACTTGTCATTCTCGTGTTTTATGGCCGTTTTCATGAGATATTGCTCACAGTTTTGGGGTTTTAGGAATATTTACAATGATTGCAAGACCCGATACATGTTTTGCAAGTTATGACAAAACACTCGTTATTTTCGCATTTTATGACCGTTTTCATGAGTTATTGCCAATAGTTTTGGTGTTCCAGGGCGATTTTCACGGCCCACAAGACTCTGTATATATTTGAGAGATATGACAACAAACTCGTTGTTTTCGTGTTATAAGGACGTTTTCATTAGCTATTTCCCGCGGTTTTTGAGTTCTAGGGCAATTTACAATGACTGTAGGAGACGATATATGTTTGAGAGTTATGACAAACAAACTAGTCATTTTCATGTTTTATGGACGTTTTTATGAGATATTGCCCACAGTTTTGTGGTTCCAAGGAGATTTTTGTGGCCCGTAAGACCAGATACATGTTTGAGAGATATGACCAAAAAGTGGTCGTCTTTGCATTTTATGGCCATTTTGATTAGCTATTGCCCATAGTTTTGAGATTTCAGGGCTATTTACAACGACCATAACTCACGATACATGTTTAGAGTTATTACAAAAACTCGTCGTTTACCCATTTTATGTCCATTTTAATGTGCTATTGCCCACGGTTTGGGGGTTCCAGGACGATCTGGGTGGACCGTAAGACCCGATATATGTTTGAGAGATATGACCAAAAACTCATTGTTTTCGTGTTTGGTGGTTGTTTTCATGAGCTATTGCCCATATTTTTGTGTTCTAGAGCTATTTACAATGACCATGTTTTGCGAGTTATGACAAAAACTCGTTGTTTTCGTGTTTTATGGCCGTTTTTATGAGCTTTTGCCCATAGTTTTGGGATTCGAGTAAAATTTACAACGAGCATAACTCCTGATAGATGTTTGAGAGTTATGACAAAAACTTGTCGTTCTCGTATTTTATGGCCGTTTTTATGAGATATTGCTCACAATTTTGGGATTCTAGGAATATTTACAATGATTGCAAGACCCGATACATCTTTTGCAAGTTATGACAAAACACTCGTTATTTTCGCATTTTATGACCGTTTTCATGAGCTATTGCCCATAGTTTTGGTGTTCCAGGGCGATTTGCATGGCTCACAAGACTCGGTTTATATTTGAGAGATATGACAACAAACTCGTTGTTTTTGTGTTATAAGGCCGTTTTCATGAGCTATTGCCCACGGTTTTTGAGTTCTAGGGCAATTTACAATGACTATAGGAGACGATAGATGTTTGAGAGTTATGCCAAAAAAAACTTTCATTTTCATGTTTTATGGACGTTTTATGAGATATTGCCCGCAGTTTTGTGGTTCCAAGGAGATTTTTGTGGCCCGTAAGACTAGATACATGTTTGAGAGATATGACCAAAAAGTGGTCGTTTTTGCATTTTATGGCCGTTTTGATTAGCTATTGCCCATAGTTTAGAGTTATGAAACAAACTTGTCATTTTTTTGTTTTATGATCATTTTCAATAGCTATTGACTAGGTTCCACGGATATTTATAACGACCATAAGACCCGATACAGTACTTGCGAGTTATGACGAACACTCGTGGTTTTCGCGTTTTATGCCATTTTGATTAGCTATTGCCCACAATTTTTGGTTTCTAGGGCTATTTAACATGAGCGTAAGACCCGACACATCTCTTGCGATTTATGACCAAACACTCGTCGTTCTCGGGTTTTATGGCCATTTTCGTGAGCAATTGCCCACATTTTTCCGTTCCAAGGCGATTTTCGTGGCCCGTAAGACCCAATATATGTTTGGGAGATATTACCAAAAACTCATCTTTTTCGTGTTTTACAGCCGTTTTCATGAGCTGTTGCCCACAGTTTTGGGGTTCAAGACAATTTACAACGATCTTAAGACCTGATACATGTTTGAGAGTTATGACCAAAAACTCATCGTTTTCATGTTTTATGGCCATTTTTATGAGAAATTGCCCACAGTTTTGAGGTTCCGAGGCGATTTTCGTGGCCCGTAAGACCAAATACATGTTTGAGAGATATGACCAAAAAGTGGTCATTTTCACATTTTATGGCCGTTTTCATGAGCTATTGCCCAAAGTTTTGGGGTTCAAGGACAATTTACAATGACCGTAAGACCCGATTCTTGTTTGAGAGTTATGACCAAAAACTCGTCGTTTTCGTGTTTTATCGCCGTTTTTATGAGATTTTTCCCTCATTTTGGGGGTTCCAAGGCGATTTTCGTGGCCCGTAAGACCAGAAACATGTTTGAGAGTATGAGAAAAAGTGGTCAGTTTTGCGTTTTATGGCCGTTTTCATGAGCTATTTCCCACAGCTTTGGTGTTCTCGGGCTATTTACAACGACCATAACTCCTGATAGATGTTTGAGAGTTATCACAAAAACTTGTCGTTCTCGTGTTTTTTGGCCGTTTTCATGAGATATTGCTCACAGTTTTGGGGTTCTAGGGATATTTACAATGATTGCAAGACCTGATACATATTTTGCGAGTTATGACAAAACACTCGTTATTTTCGCATTTTATGACTGTTTTCATGAGCTATGCCCATAGTTTTGGTGTTCCACAGGATTTGCATGGCCCATAAGACCTGGTATATGTTTGAGAGATATGAACAAAAGTTGGTGTTTTCCTATTATAAGGCCGTTTTCATGAGCTATTGCCCACGGTTTTTCAGTTCCAGGGTAATTTACAATGACCGTAGGAGCTGATATATGTTTGGGAGTTATGACAAAAACTTGTCGTTCATATTTTATGGTCGTTTTTATGAGATATTGCCCACAATTTTGTGGTCCAAAGGAGATTTTTCTGGCCCGTAAGACCAAATACATGTTTCATAGATATGACCAAAAAGTGGTCATTTTCGTGTTTTATGGCCGTTTTCATTAGCAATTGCCCACATTTTTTCCTTCCCAGGCGATTTTCATGGCCCGTAAGACCCAATATACGTTTGGGAGATATGACAAAAAAACTCATCGTTTTCGTGATTTATGGTCGTTTCATGAGAAAAATACGCACATTTTTGGGGTTCCAAGGCGACTTTTGTGGCCCGTAAGATCAAATACATATTCGAGAGTATGTGCAAAAAGTGGTCATTTTTGCGTTTTATGGCCGTTTTCATGAGGTATTACCCATAGTTTTGGGGTTCTCGGGCAATTTACAACGACCGTAACTCCTGATAAATGCTTGAGAGTTATGAAAAAAACTTGTCATTCTCGTGTTTTATGGCCGTTTTCATGAGCTATTCCTCACAATTGTGGGGTTCTAGGGCTATTTACAATGACCGTAAGACCCATTACATGTTTTGCGAGTTATGACAAAACACTCGTTGTTTTCGCATTTTATGATCGTTTTCATGAGCTATTGCCCATAGTTTCGGTGTTACAGCGCGATTTGCACGGCCCATAATACCCGATATATGTTTGAGAGGTATGACAAAAAACTCGTTTTTTTCTTGTTTTAAGGACATTTTCATGAGCTATTGGCCAGAGTTTTGGAGTTCTAGGGCAATTTAAAAAGACCGTAGGAGCCGATATATGTTTGAGAGTTATAACGAAAAACTTGTCGTTTTCATATTTTATGGTCGTTTTTATGAGCTATTTCCCACAGTTTTGTGGTTCCAAGGAGATTTTTGTGGCCCATAAGACTAGATATATAATCGACAGATATGACCAAAAAGTGGTCGTTTTTGCATTGTATGGCCGTTTTCATGAGCTATTGCCCACAGTTTTTAGGTTCCAGGGCTATTTACAACAACCATAACTCCAGATACATGTTTTAGAATTATTACACAAACTCGTTGTTTTCGTGTTTATGGCCATTTTCATGTGCTATTGCCCACGGTTTGGGGGTTCCAGGGCGATCTGGGTGGACAGTAAGACCCGATATATGTTTGAGAGATATGACAAAAAACTCATCGTTTTCGTGTTTGATGGTCGTTTTCATGAGGTATTGCCCATAGTTTTGGGGTTCCAGTGCTATTTACAATGACCATGTTTTGCGAGTTATGACAAAAACTTGCTGTTTTCGTGTTTTATGGCCGTTTACATTAGCTATTGCCCACAGTTTTGGGGCTGAAGGGGAATTTACATTGACCATAGGACCGATACATGTTTGAGAGTTATGACCAAAAAAACTCGTAGTTTTCGTGTTATATGGCCGTTATCGGGAGCTATTGCCCACTGTTTTTGGTTCTAGGGATATTTGCATGGTTGGTGGCGCCTAAGTTGATGTAGGAGCGCTTCATTGGAAACCCTAAGAGCAAGGTGTGAAGCAGCACAACAGCAAGCCTTCCCTCAGTAGAGACCGAGGTTATCGAACCAGAAGGAGGAAGGAAACATCTCAAAGGTGTTGCAAGCAACGTGGAAACCTGCACAACACAAACTCAAGACTTTGCCCCAACGAATCAGTGAGGTTGTCAAGCTCACCGGTTTGCTGTAACAAAGGATTAAATCGTATGGTGTGGAAGGTAATGGTTTGCAGCAAGTAAACAAGTAACAGTGGAGGATGTATTGATGGTAAAGATTGGATCGGGGTCCATAGTTCACTAGAGGTGCTCTCCTTAGATAAACAACATAGCATGAAGGGTAAACAAATTACAGCAGGGCAATTGACATGAACTGAGCAAGGCATAACAATGCAATTACTAGTCAGAAAGATCCTATGAGATTCGATTGGCCAATACAACAAGATACATAGACCGCCATCCAACTGCATCTATGACTAGAAGTCCACCTTCAAGTTATCATTCGAACCCCCTCCGGTATTAAGTTGCAAGCAACAGACAACTGCTTTAAGAAAAGTGTGTAAGGTAAACAGTCCACATGTTCCATGAACAAGAGACCGTTGTTTTCTACCTAGTAGCAACAGCACATCTACAACCAAACAGATTATTGTCACTTCCCTTGGAAACTAGAGGCATGAACCCACTATCGAGCATAAATACCCCCTCTTGGAGTCACAAGCAACTACTTGTCCAAGATAGATACTAACAACGGAGAGCATGCAAGATCACAAACAACACAGACATGATAGAATCATAAAGACAAAACCATTAATCAAACCAACATGATAATCTCAATATCCATCAGATTCCCGCAAACACAACATGCATGATTACAAATAGATTAGATCTTGATCATGAACGGAGCTCACAAGATCTATACATGAAAGCACAAAGGAGAAGATACAACCATCTAGCTACTATATGGACCCATAGTCCAAGGTGGAACTACTCACGCATCATACCGGAGAGAAGGCCTCCGAGATGATCTCCCCTCCGGCAGGGTGCCAGGAAGAACTTCAGATTCCCTCGATCTAGGGACGATGGTGGCGGCGGCTACAGACGGTTTCGTAGATATTTGATCGGGTACTCAGGGTTTCTGCATCGAGGGCTTATTATAGGAGAAGGGGGAGTCCGAGGCGGCGGCCAGGGTGGCCAAACCCTAGCTAGGCGTGGGCCCACCTATGGCCGTGCCAGGGGTGGGTCTGGCCCCCCTGGCTGGCCCCTCTGGATCCCCTCTGGACTTCTTGTTCCCCACAGAAAGTAATTGACTTTGATGTTTGTCCCGTCCAATTCCGAGAATATTTCTTTACTAACTTTTCTGAAACCAAAAACAGCAGAAAACAGGCATCCGCATCATGCAACTTGTTAGTAGGTTAGTACCAGAAAACATGTAAAAAGCACCTCAAAGTGTAGACAAGTAAATCAAAGTAGATACTAAACAAGCATGGATCATCAAAAATTATAGATACGTTTCGGACGTATCAATGGCCCGTCAGACTTAATACATGTTTGAGATATATGACCAAAAACTCATCATTTTCGAGATTTATGGCCGTTTTCATGAGCTATTGCTCACAATTTGGGGGTTCCAGGGATATTTACAAGGACCATAAGAACCGATACATGTTTTGCGGGATATGACCAAAAAGTGGCCTTTTCGCGTTTTATGGCAGTTTTGATGAGCAATTTCTCTCATTTTTTTGAGTTTTAGGGCTATTTGCAATGACCGTATGTCACGATACATCTTTGAGAGTTCTGAAAATACTCCTTGTTTTTGTGTTTTATGGCTGTTTAATGTGCTACTGACCAAAGTTTTAGGGTTCCTCGGTGATATAGAACGACCGTAAGACCCGATAGATATTTGAGAGATATGATCAAAAACTCATCGTTTTCATTTTTATGGCCGTTTTCATGAGCTATTGCCTACAGTTTTTTGGTTCTAGGTCTATTTACAATGACCATGTTTTTGCGAGTTATGATAAAACACGTGGTTTTCGTGTTTTATGGTCATTTTCATGAGCTATTGCCCACAGTTTTGGGGTTGCAGGGAAATTTCGAACGACCATACGACCCGATACATGTTTGAGAGTTATGACCAAAAAACTCATAGTTTTCGTGTTATATGGCCATTTTTGTGAGCTATGCCCCACTGTTTTGGGGTTCCAAGGATATTTGCATGGCCTGTCAGACTTAATACATGTTTGAGATATATGACAAAAAATCGTCGTTTTCGTGATTTATGGCGTTTTCAAGAGCTATTGCTCACGATTTTGGGCTTTGAGGGCTATTTATAATGACCATAAGACCCTATACATGTTTTGCGGGATATGACCAAAAAGTGGTCGTTTTAGCGTTTTATGCCTGTTTTCATGAGCAATTTCCCACATTTTTTGAGCTCCAGGGCAATTTTAAACGACCGCAAGTCATGATACATGTTTGAGAGTTCTGAAAAAACTCGTCGTTTTTGTGTTTTATGGCCGTTTAATGTGCTATTGACCAAAAAAATTAGGGTTCCTGGGTGATTTAGAGCCACCGTAGGACCCGATAGATGTTTGAGAGATATGACCAAAAAGTTGTCATTTTAGTATTTTATGGTTGTTTTCATGAGCTATTGCCTAAGTTTTGGGGTTCTAGTGCTATTTACAGTGACCATAAGACCCGATACATGTTTAAGAGTTATGAAAAAAACTTGTCATTTTCGTGTTTTTTGGTCATTTTCATGAGCTATTGCCTAGGTTCCGCGGATATTTATAACGACCGTAAGACCCGATACAGTACTTGCGAGTCATGACCAACACTCGTGGTTTTCGCTTTTTATGTCGTTTTCATGAGCCCACAGTTTTGTGGTTCTAGGGCTATTTACAATAACCGTAAGACCCGACACATGTCTTTCAATTTATGACAAAACACTCGTCGTTTTTGTGTTTTATGGCAGTTTTCATGAGCAATTGCCCAAATTTTTGCCTTCCTAGGCGATTTTCATGGCTCGTAGGTAAAGGGAGTGTGAGTAACGACTGATCTGCAGGATAGGAACCCCAGTGACAGAAAGGGTAGTACAGCTATATGTGAGGAACTTACTTGGGATTAATAGTGAAAGCACTATGCATATCATTACTTCTCTTTCTTCAATGGATGAGACAGGTAGGTTATTGCCATAAGCGGTTGCGGAGGTGATAAAATTTATGGATGCACTGCCCATATATAATTATCTTGCTCTAACAATTACATGACTACTTTATTATAATATATTATTCCCATCAGATGTTTTGTATAGCTACTGGTGAAAAACGAAGACCCTAGGCCCTCTCTCTCTATCGTCAACAACAACAACAACAACAACAACAAGATCGCAAACTCTGGGTCCAGTGAAAATGCAATAGGAATTCTAAAACTCTCGAAGGTCCGTTTAAGTAATCTCACTTTGCTTTCTGCTTCCCGAGGATTCGATAAACCTAGGTCTACTAGGGAAAAAGAGCTATACTACATTCGTAATCCGGATCCAAGGTATCACTATTGCCCATAGTTTTGGTGGTTCTAGGACGATTTGCATGGCCTGTAAGACCCGATATATGTATGATATATATAAACAAAAAACTCATCGTTTTCGTGTTTTATGGCTGGTTTCATGAGCTATTTCCCAGTTAGGGGTTGCAGGGCAATTTACAACGAGCATAGGACCCGATACTTGTTTGAGAGTTATAACCAGACACTCATCATTTTCGCGGAGTGTGGCCATTTTCATGAGCTATTTTCCATATTTTTGGGGTACCAGGGATATTTACAATGACCGTAAGATCCGATAGATGTATTGCGAGTTATGACGAAACACTCGCTATTTTCGAGTTTTATTGCCATGTTGATGACTATTTGCCCACAGTTTTGGGGTTTCAAGGCAATTTTTGTGGCCTGTAAGACCCAACATATATTTGAGAGATATGACCAAAAACTCATAGTTTTCATGTTTTACCATTTTCATGAGCTGTTGGCCACAGTCTTGTGGTTCGAGGATAATTTACAACGACCGTAAGACCAGATACATGTTTGAGAGTTATGACCAAAAACTCGTTGTTTTCATGTTTTATGGCTGTTTTTATGAGCAATTTTCCACAGTTTCGGGGTTCTAGTAGATTTTCGTGGCCCGTAAGACCAGATACATGTTTAAGAGTATGAACAAAAAATGGTCATTTTTGCGTTTTATGGTCGTTTTCATGGGCTATTTCCCATAGTTTTGGGATTCTAGGAGTATTTACAACGACCATAACTCCTGATACATGTTCGAGAGTTATGACAAAACTTGTCGTTTTCGCATTTTATGGTAGTTTTCATGTGCTATTTCTCATAGTTTTGGGGGTTTTAGGGCTATTTACAACGATCGTAGGACCCGGAAATGTTTTGCGAGTTATGACCAAACACTCGTTGTTTTCGCATTTTATGAACGTTTTCATGTGCTATTGTCCATAGTTTTGGTGTTCCAGGACGATTTTCACGGCCTGTAAGACCTGATATTTGTTTGGGGGATATGACAAAAAAATCATCGTGTTCATGTTTTATGGCCATTTTCATGAGCTACTGCCCACAGATTTGGGGTTGTAGAGCAATTTACAACGAGCGTAGGACCCGATACTTGTTTTAGAGTTATAACAGACACTCATCGTTTTCGCGTTTTATGGTCGTTTTCATGAGATATTTCACACATTTTTTAGGGTTCGAGGGCTATTTACAACGACCGTAAGTCACGATACATGTTTGAGAGTTATGAAAAAACTCGTCGTTTTTTCGTTTTATGGCCGTTTTAGTGTGCTATTGACCACCGTTTTAGGGCTCTAGGGCGATTTGGAGTGACCGTAAGACCATATAAATGTTTGAGATTTATGACCAAAAACTCGCCGTTTTCGTATTTTATGGTTGTTTTCATGAGCTATTGCCCAAGTTTGGGGTTCCAGGACGATTTATAATGACCATAAGACCTGATACATGTTTGAGAGTTGTAACCAAAAACTCGTCGTTTTCGTGTTTATAGCCATTTTCACGAGCTATTACCCACAATTTTTGGGTTCTAAGGGAATTTGCATGTCCCGTAAGACCCAATACATGTTTGACGGATATGACCAAAAAGTGGCCGTTTTCGCGTGCTATGGCCATTTTCATGAGCTATTGTCCACAATTTCGGGGGTTCCAAAGATATTTACAACAACCGTAACTCTCAATAGATGTTTGAGATTTATGACTTGTCTTTTTTGCGCTTTATGGCTATTTTCATGCGCTATTGCCAATAGTTTTGGGTTTTAGGGCTATTTACAACGACCGTGAGACCTGATACATGTTTTGCGAGTTATGACCAAACACTCGTGGTTTTCGCGTTTTATGGCCGTTTTCATGAGCTATTGCCCATAGTTTTGGGGTTTCAGGGCTATTTACAATGACCGTAAGACCCGATACATGTCTTGCGAGTTATGACCAGACACTCGTCGTTTTCGTGTTTTATGTCCGTTTTTATGAGATGTTGCCCACATTTTTGGGGTTCCATGGAGATTTTTGTGGATCGTAAGACCCAATATATGTTTGAGAGATATGACCAAAAACTCATCGTTTTCGTGTTTCATGGCCGTTCTCATGAGCTATTGCCCACAGTTTTGGGGTTCGAAGATAATTTACAATGACCGTAAAACCCGATACATGTTTGAGAGTTATGAGCAAAAACTAGTCGTTTTCGTGTTTTATGGCCATTTTTATGAGCAATTTCCAACATTTTTGGGGTTCCATGGAGATTTTCGTGGCCCGTAAGACCAGATACATGTTTGAGAGATGTGACCAAAAAATGGTCATTTTGCGTTTTATGGCCGTTTTTATAAGCTATTCCCCATAGTTTTGGGGTTCGAGGATAATTTACAACGAGCATAAGACCAGATACATGTTTGAGAGTTATGACCAAAAACTCATCGTTTTCGTGTTTTATGGCCGTTTTTTATGCGCAATTTCCCATAGTTTTGGGGTTCCAGGAGATTTTCGTGGCCCGTAAGACTAGATACATGTTTGAGAGTATGAGCAAAAGGTTGTCATTTTTGCGTTTTATGGTTGTTTTCGTGAGCTACATGCATTGGCGGCAGAGGATAGGTAAACGACGTAGGGAGAGCCCCGTCCATGACCCCTCCCCCCCCCTCCCCCTAGCCTATTCTTCTTGTCATCTTCTTTCCAATGAATCCTCCCATTGCAGCAGCCTACAAAGCTATTTTAGGCTCAAATTTGTTTGATTTGTTTGTAATTGCATATTCCATTGAAAATAAGTAGCAATCGAGGCCATCTGAGGTATAAAGCACCACTTTTTCATATCGGTGTAGCTTATCGTTTGGTGGGAAAGTGCACGACCCTACAAAACCACCACTTTTTTCATGATATATCAATTGGGCTCCCGATATCATGTCTTATATGATTATATATGTAAATCATCCATTGCGGGTTGCATTATAATATTATACTTTCTTAGTTTAATTTTTTCATAGTTTTCGTTTATATCTGCTTCCTCCACGGCTCATCCCATGCTAGAAAGTTAACTCAGGTAAATTTCGCTTGCTAACCTAATGGTAATCAAATATATTAATTTCATCAGTTATTTATATGTGAAAAACGCACCCGCCGTACATCAACTTGCCAAGAACGGGCACATTGGTCATGAACTCGCGTTTTGCCCATTTCAAGTCACGAACTTGCCACCCGTGTGCATTTGAGTCATTCTGTGACGGCGAGGCAAAAATCTAACGGAATTTGCTGGCCATCTATTTTTTTTAGAAAACACCTCGTCAGATTATCCCTGCTCCTCCCGTTGGACATACAATGTAACACACCTCGTTGAACAGGCGCAAGACTCGACTGTCATGACGGCGGCGGCGTACGCCGGACCAAATCGATGGCTTCCCCGCCGCCGATTTCCCCGCCGCCCTCATCTCCGCCGCCCTCACCTCCTCCGCCCTCACCTCCGCCGCCTACAGCTCCCCCTCCTAGAGCTCCACTGCCCTCACCTCCAAACGAAGAGAAGGTCCGACCACGCCGCAGAGAGCCGGGCGCCTGCGCTCCAGACTACGGTGAGTCCAAATCTCCCACTTCGAAATCCATTTATCTAGTGTAGTGTTGCAATTGCACAGATTGCCAGGGCATGGGAAAGTGAACTTGATTTAGGGTTTCTGAATTGGGATTTTTTTGTGCACTGTGATATGTAGGTATTCAGCCAGGGAAGTTTTCCGTAGAGCTGCATCATGGAGGATTTTTCTATGGCCTTGGTTTTAATCGTTCATATCTAGAAGGGAAAGTAGATTGGTTTGATGATTGCTTAGCAGATACATGGTGTCAAGGTGATATAGATGAACTGCTTAAGCACTGCAGCTGTCCTGCAACGAAACTAGAGAACGTGTATTGGCTGCTGCCTGGGAAGTCACTAGCAGATGGTTTAAAGCACATAATATTGGAAATACATGCCCGGGAGATGGCTGATGCATCTCAGTTGATCAAAAACTTTGTGTTGTACGTGGATCATGTTGGTTTGTTGAAGAAATAGGAAATGCATGATGATGTTGCAGTACAAGGCAGTCCGGTGAAAGCGAGGAAAAAGAGAAACACGGGAATTAAAGATGATGCAGGTGGTGGACAACAAAGTGGGTCAGATACAGATTTATATGACAGTGATTATGACTACAAAGATGAAGATTGTTCAGACAACGATGATTTTGTGAAAGCAGTAGATGATGATGTTGAGGATGTCCTTATTAAGAAGCAAGCAAAGGATGTGGTATGGGCAGATGCACCTGAAGAAGACGATGATCTGCAGCTACCTACGTGTGAAGGTGAGTTCAAAATTAAGTTCAACACTAAAGACTTTAATCCAGAAACTGATATGCAACATCCTCAGTTCAAGCTCAACATGGTGTTCAGTAGCATGGTAGAGTTGAGGAAAGCACTAGCTGAATATTCTGTGAAAGAGAGAGTGTTGGTCAGGAAGAAGCGGAATAATGCAAAAAGGTTGGAAGCACATTGTATAGGAAAGAGTCCAGGAGGAAAATGTCCATGGAAACTTGTGGTGTCCATGGACAACAGGACAGAGAAGTTCTTGGTTAAGGAATTTCAGGGAGAGCATGATTGTGAGAGGGTCTGGGATGTTAAGGAATTTACATATGGGTACTTGGCCAAAAAGTTTATTGAGGAATTCAGAGACAATGAAAATGTCTCACTCAAATCATTTGCCAAAACTGTCCAGAAGGAGCTGAACATGACACCAAATAGGTACAAGTTAGCTAGAGCAAAGTATAAAGCTCTGCAAGTTATCCATGGAGATGAGAAGCAGCAATACAATCTTCTGTGGGACTATGGAGAAGAAATAAGGTACACAAATCCTGGCAGCACAGTTTATTTGAGGACAATAGGCAATCCAGGTGTGTTCAGTACACTGTACATGGCATTGGACAGTTGCAAAAGGGGTTTTCTAAAGGGATGCAGACCATTGATTTGTCTTGATGGTACACATATCAAGACAAAATATAGGGGGCAACTGTTAACAACGGTCAGCATAGATGGAAATGATTGCATATTCCCAATTGCATGGGCATATGTTGAAGTTGAGTGCTATTCTAGTTGGAAATGGTTCTTGACAACTCTAAAGGATGACCTAAATATTTGTAATACTTCTCCGTTCACCATAATGAGTGATAAGCAGAAGGTGAATGGAAATGTTAATCATATTGATGTTTAAAATTTCTCCGTTAATCATATTGTCCATTGCAGGGATTGATCAAGGCAGTAATGGAGATGTTTCCTGACAGTGAGCATAGATTTTGTGTTAGACACTTGTGGCAGAACATGAGGCAACATTGGAAAGGAGAAACAATCAAAAACCTTTTGTGGGCATGTGCAAGATCAACTACAATTGCTAGGTGGGAAGCAAACATGGAGAAGTTAAAGGCAGAATGCCCTGGTGCACACGAATGGTTAGAGAAGATGCCACCAAATACATGGTGCAGGGCCTTTTTTAGTGATTTCCCTAACTGAGATCTTCTCTTGAACAATGTATGTGAAGTGTTCAACAAGTAAGCCTTCTCATCCTGTTATGATTTTTAATTTCCCAAACAAATAAACTGCATATCTCATGCTATGATGCTTTTTAATTGCCAAACAAATAAACTACATATCTCACTCTATTATGTACTTATTTGGTAGGATGATTCTAGAAGCTAGAGAAGTATGTGTTATTTCAATGTTTGAGAGAGTTAAAAGTGTAGTTCAGAATAGGATGTACACTAAAAAGAAAGAAGCAATCGAGAAGTGGAAAGGGAGATTGTGCCCAAAAATCATGCAGAAAGTTAGGAAATTAACAGATCTGTCCAATCTATGTGTTGCAACTCCAACTGACAAGGGAGTTTTCTCAGTTATGTCAAACCAAATACAGTATGTGGTTGAGTTGAACACGATAAGTTGCACATGTAGGAGATGGCAATTGGCAGGCATTCCTTGTCATCATGTGATCAGCTGTTTGAGGCATGATAGGGTTCCACCAGAATCTGCGGTCTCTAATTGCTACTCTTTAGAAGTGTACTTGCAGGCATATGAAAAGGCTATCATGCCTTGCAGAGATAGGACAGAATGGACTAGAACTAATGGCCCTGATGTGATGCCTCCCTATTATGAGAAAAAGGTTGGCCGACCAAAGAGATGTAGGAGAAATGATCCGGAAGAAAATGAAGCTGGCACAAAAACTAGCAAGCATGGTGTGAAGATGCACTGTAGCTATTGTAGATCTGGAGATCACACAAAGAGAAATTGTGCACAGTACAAGGCTGATTTGGAACATGGGATTGCATTTCCTCCTGAACAGAGGGCGGCCGAGGAAGTAGCAGCAGATGATGAGCCAGCCGAGGAAGTAGCAGCGGAGGAAATAGCAGCAGAGGAACTAGCAATAGATGATGAGCCAGACGAACAAGTTCCAACAAATGAACAAGCAGCAAGAGCTGAGGAAGTTCTGGGAAAAAGAAAGAGAAAACCAAGCCTGAAGAAGATGGAGCAGCAAGAAGCTGAAGCTGAATATGAGTCAAAGAGGAAAAGGGCAAAAACAGTTGATGAAAATGGTGACATTGATTGTCCAGAAATATTGCAAGTAAGTTTGGCAATTGATTCTCACCTTTCTGATATTTTCTTGTGCCATTTTCTGATTAACCATGACATTCTTTATACTTTCAGAATATTAGACCTAAACATTTGGTTCCTAGCCATGATCCAACATACCTGAGTAACACCATGGTGTACAAGTTGTCACATGAGGTAAATTCTCAAAAAAATTTGATATTTTCTTGTGCTATTCAAGTTGTTTTCTTTTCATATGACATTTCATCGTCAATCAATGAATCATTTTTCACTTGCACATAGGTTCGTATGCGGGCAACTCGAGTTGTTGAACCATTGCCTGAAGAGTCTTCGTTTGTGAGTGAGCGCAGAGCTGCAATTCCAGCTAATGGCAGGGCAAGCACTGCACTTAGTGCTTGGACAGTTGCAAGAGGCATAGCAAGAGGATCTAGGGCTCGAGGAAGAACAGGAAGAGGGACAAGAAATGTTGTTGATCATATACCACTAAGAGGAAGAGGAGCAAAGAGGAGCAGAGGGCATGCAAAACAAAAAAGGGGAGCACGGTGGCTGCTATTTGGAGATGAAGGATCTACATCACAGCCACAAGAGGAGTACCAAAACGTTGAAATTAACAGCACACGAGGATCACCTGGAGAGTACTCTGACGTTTGAAACTTGTGAATGCTGTTAAAATTTGTTATATGTGGTACAACTGAATTTGGTATTTTGTTGGGAAGTCTACTTTTGTTAGCTATATTCTGGATGTTATCTATCAATATCAAGTAAATTTCAGAATGTTAACCGAATGTTGACGTACCTTATTGTCAATGTTGTCATATGTTTGACTGAATATTGCCTATTTTATTGATCATATGTTTACCGAATATTCTTTTTGTTGACTGAATCTTGAAAGTTGCCATTCATATCTACATGATGCAGTTTTGTAACCAGTCAGACAAAACAAAACAAGTTGTAGGTGGTTTTTACAAAATTAACAGCCCTAGAAGCCCCTCACGTGATTACTTAATGGCTCCGTTAGCCTTGTCGTCACGGAGTGACTCAAATGCACACGGTTGCAAGTTCGTGACTTGAAATGGGCAAAACACGAGTTCATGACCAATGTGCCCGTTCTTGGCAAGTTGATGTACTGCGGGTGTGTTTTTCACTATTTATATTTTCTTGCCCGCACGATTCAATGTGGGCATTTGTGTGCTTAGCTTATTTTCATGCTAGAAAGGTCTCATAGGTATACACTTGGCTTGGTTCCATTGTTCCAACTAATGTCTATCGCGTGCTTTGTAATTCATGAGCTAATGACTTTGACCTGGCATACTTTTTGCTTTGTAAAGCAATGAAAACAAAGCCGATGTATTGCAAATACATAAATCTTATGATCTGTGCAATACAATATTTCCATTGAACTTAAAATACTTCCTTAATTTGACGTTTTTGATTTATACTTATATGCTTTGTTAAGATAGGGTTGTAGAATCATAGGAGAGAGAGTCACACACTTGTTAAGATAGGGTTGCAGAATCATACAAGAGAGAGTCCCACATGACTGCGCGGGTGGATACCACAAAAGAAATACAAGCGGGACTGCTACCAGACGAATAGTACAAACATATATTTAGGGGCAGAGAGGTAGGCCGTAGGTAGCTGTCATCTAGTGGTTGGCTTAAGTCACCTCGGAACATATGCTGGTTTTTTTAGTGTGCATGTCTTTATCGTTGATGATCTATTGCTTTAGGGTTCATGTTTCCCTCGAGTTTAATTAAGTTTCATCATTTCTAGTCAAATTGAATTGCAATGATACAAACTAAAACATTGCACTTGATATAACGTGCATGGTAGAATGTACTTCATGCTTCTAAAACAAGTTCCCTGTGGCATGTATATCTCACGAGACAAAACGAGATGCTCTGCTTTGCTCCCTCCCCTATAAATACCAAGCCTTCTTCCCTGTCATCCGTCTCACTTTTTTTTGAGACAAGTCATCCGTCTCAATTGTACTTCTCACTTGTACTGCACTTATAGTGGCACTGCCTTCATATTGACTAGGTATTTCCTCGTTCGTTCTTGGCAGCCATGTATTTTTTTTCCTTCTTTATTTCTTCAACAAGGCTGGTTAACATTTAATTTATTCAGTATGTTTGGAGATAACTAGCCTCCACCCTCCCAGTCAATATAGGCATTGATAATTCCTTAATACTAAGATAGACAAAATTGAGTCCATTAATATAAATCGAAGAGAGCACAACACTTTCATTTTCCCTCCTTATGCATTTGACAAGCAACAAGTCGTAATTCAGCGCCCTGTGATGAAGACCATGGCAAGCGGTGGTACCCATGCCACCGTGCTGGAGATCCGCCGTTTGCAGCGCGCGGACGGGCCTGCGGCGGTGCTCGCCATCGGCACGGCAAACCCGCCCCACTGCGTGTCCCAGGAGGAGTTCCCGGACTACTACTTCCGGCTGACCAAGAGCGAACACCTCACCGACCTCAAACACGAGCTCAGGACACTGTGTACGTAAGCCGATAATCGACACCATATGCATTCAAATCGATCTCATACGCTCATCTGCGTCTGATTGAATCATGCAGGTCAGAAGTCGGGCACGGAGAAGCGTTTCTTCCACCACACGCCGGAGATGCTGGACGCGCACCCTCATTTCCTCGACGCCGGGCGTCCGTCCCTCGACGACCGTCTGGAGATCGCGGCCGCCGCCGCTCCGGAGCTCGCCGCGGCAGCCGCCGCCAAGGCCATAGCCAGGTGGGGCCGTCCAGCCACCGACATCACCCACCTCGTCCTCAGCACCAACTCGTGCGCGCGCGCCCCGGGCGCCGACACTCGCCTGGCATCCCTCCTCGGCCTCCGCCCCACCGTTGCCCGCACGACTCTCCACCTCAACGGGTGCGCCGCCGGCGCCGGCTCGCTGCGCCTCGCCAAGGACCTGGCCGAGAACAACCGTGGCGCGCGAGTCCTGGTGGTGTGCGTGGAGCTCACCCTCGTCGCCTTCCGAGGGCCCGAGCATAACTACCCGCAGTCCCTCATCAGCCAGGCGACGTTCGGTGACGGCGCGGGCGCGGTCATCGTCGGCGCCGACGACACAGTGGAGCAGTACGCCACGGAGCGGCCGCTCTTCGAGATGGTGTCCGCCTCGCAGACCCTGGCTCCGGGGACGGCGCATGCGATCGCCATGCGGCTCACGGAAGCCGGCCTCGACGGCCACATCTCGATCCGGGACCTCGTGCCGATAGCGGCACGGAACGTCGAACGGTGCCTGTTGGCTGAATTCGAGCAGCTCGGACTTGGAGGCGTCGAATGGAACGACCTCTTCTGGGCAGTGCACCCCGGCAGCCGTGCAATCGTGGACAACATCGACGCGGCTCTACGGTTGGACCCAGGGAAGTTGGCAGCAAGTCGGACCGTGATGAGAGAATACGGGAACATGCTTGGCGCCACGGTCATTTTCGTGCTCGATGAGCAGCGCCGGCGGATGGAGGAGGATGACGGAGAGGAGGGTGTTTGGGGTGTGATGATGGGATTTGGAACCGGGTTCACCATTGAGGCCATGGTGCTGCATGCTACCACCAACCTCAACAAAAAGTTACCACTTGTTTAAGACACCAACAAAAAGCTATCTCTTTCATGTACACCGTCATAATAAAGTAATAATGAGATTGCTAATTCTCATCTACTAAGGAGAGACTCACTGACGGCTAGGGTTTTCTCGCCTCCAGTCGCTGCCGCCATCGATCTGCCTCGCCTCTTGTGGCCTTAGGGCCATGAAGGTGCGGTAGATGCCGATCCTTGTTGATAGAAGAGCTCTATTTTTTGATATTTTCACGAATCCGTTTAGGGTTTCTGTTCTACTCAAGAAGGCGTGGCGGATACGACTCCCTAAAGATGGAGTAAATCCTTCCACGTCTAGCCCCTGTTCCTAGCGTGCGTCAAGCATCGCCGGAGGGCATGTGGAGGTGTGTCTCTGGCAGATCTCATCGGATTTGGTCGGCATTTCTTATGATCTATGCTTCTCTTCATCAGCTTGACGACTTTTCGTCTGTCTTCTACAACAAGCTCTGCTACGACAAGCTTTGCTAGCCTCCATCGAGGGAGAGCGAGGGCGGTGGCACGTGGTTGGCTCGTTCGAGTGCTTGTAGTCTTCGCTAGGTTGTCCAAAAACCGTTTTGTAATTTCTATTACTTTTAGGACTCCTTGCATTGTTGTTGATGAGTATGAATAGATCAATGGAAATCGTAAGCGGAATCGTTATCTAAGCATTAAACCCGGTCAGAGCTATCCAAGTTGCTCCCGCGTCGTTCCCCCTGGGCGGCACCGGGGCGAAACCATAGCCGCTACATAGGCTCCCATGGGCACATCATGCCTCGAAATGATGGATTGAAAGGAATTAGGTTGTGCACATCCATGTTTTTTTTCTGGCTGTTTGATTTCGGAGGGATCCTTTGGATGAGTTCATAAAGCACATGTCTTGAGGTATGCCGAAGCACAAGCAGTTAGTGAAGAAAGTTGGGAGAGATTCATACCGAATGTGAGAAACAAAGTTCTTCAATCTGGGTAACATTCAATCCACGCTTAGAGACAGACTTTGTATGGAAATGCTTCGTTAAACATCCCACATCAGACACCTACATTGTTCAAGTCAACTTTCCAGATGATCCTTTTCTATCGTTGCGAAGCTCTACTATATGTTACCATAATGTGTCATGTCTTTGACGATCCATGGTGATGTCATATGCAGAGAATATCATGAAAGTAGGAACATGTGGGCTAGCGATGGTGATTTGAGTCTCTCTCGTGATGAGGAACTGGCTTGGTGATCTGTGACTCGCAGCAGCGATTGTTTGTGGGGGCGACAACACATGAGGAGTTCACACTCTTACCTTACAGGGTGAAATCTATTGTCTGACCTTAATTGGTTGTACCTGGTAATGGTCTTATTGAAGGTGTTGTTTTGTGAGCGAGGACTTTCTTCATGGTGAAAACATATGATCTTTGATCGGGCGACGATGACGCTTGCGCACTGTATTCTTCTTGACGGTGTTGCTATTGGAGAGGTTGGACTTCTAGTTTTGTTTTGGTGCTATTAGTGTCGTTGCAATAAAGAATTGATCGATGTAGAGGGCCTTTTTTTTGTAATTATTCTTCCTTTTTTCTAGGATGTGTGCATCCGTAATGCCGAGGGCATTGCGTTGTTGCAGAGGCTGGGTTTAATTGGTATCTTCGTGATATAATATATGTTTTTTGTAAAAAAAAAAGAATAGATGAGTGGATTTTTTCCAAAAACTTAGAGCTCACTAAGTTATGTGCTAGTCTAGTCAAAAAATTGCATGTGGGTTGTAACTGGGTTTTTCTCCAGATGTACTAGATATTGATGTTCTTCGCGTCATCAAGGATCCTTCTTAATGCCACCCCTAGAAGCCCCATTTTTCATGGTCGTGGCCTTTGATAGGGGACCGCCTCTTGCCCCTTTTCTTTGACATCTCCATTGACCTAATTCAATGGCATCCCTAGAAGCCCCACTTGTCATTGGAAGATTTGGAACGAGAATAATACTTGAGTCTTTCGGCACACCTCGCAAATGCTCTCGCGCATCATTTTCAATATCAAGGAGACAAAGTTTAGGATCATTGCAAACGCCAAGTGTTTGGTGAATTTTATTCCGGGAGAGTATTCTTTCTTGTTGCTGTCTTAGCCCTCATGTCTTATTGAGTTGGCTAGTTTGTTGTAGTTTTTTCTGGCCTAGGCCTTGTACTAAAGCTATGTTTTTCTTTCTTTCTTAAATCAATGACAATGAAAGAGAAAAACCTTTTTGCCACGTTTCAAACAGAAAAACAGAGAGCACAAACATTCCAATTTTTGATAAAATATCTTCCTCGAGTCACCGTAGGGCACTGTACGAAAGGAAAATGTTCAAGTGTTCAAATGAAGGAGTATAACTATATAATCTGCTTCATATTTACAATTGTCTTAATGCTCAGGCTGAAAATAAATGGCCACAAAGTTCGCTCTTTAACATAACACAAGCGCTAATTGTCCGACTCTCAACATAAACAATGGATCACCAAATGTCCCAGGATATTATTTTTTCTGCTATACCTAGCCTATACTGGAAACATATTTTACATCTCTACAGAATGATACGAACAATTTAGTGTAAGACATCTGATACCCACTTCTACTAGTTCTAGAATGATGGTTTCAGTTCATTAGAGCTTGCTGGTTACAGGAGCACTTTTGGGTCTCGGAAGTTCAGTGAATGACGGTTGCCTCTGCAGAACAACTGCGGCTGCACGGGTCAAAATGTGTGCAGTTAGGCCCCAGATGACATATTTTTTGCCCTCTGCCTTGTAGTCAAAAAACTGGAGTTGAATAGTCATGCCCATCACAATCCTTTCTTGTGTTGTCCGATTATCATCCTGGAGATTTCGAAAAAAAGTGGGAATTCACCAATCCACATGTCCTTATTGACATGAATTAAGCTGATTGAAGAATCACAATGATAGGTAAGTCTAGAAATCCCAGCAGTACCTTTAGGAACATCTCTAGAGGGGCATCAAAGATGTCTTCCACTTCATCTTTATTCAAGACAGGATTGAATAAAGCTCTATCGGAAAGAATACCAATTACAGGAGCAACGTTAAGGCCATTCTACAAAACAAAGTCTAAAGCATGAGCCATGGCCACAGTTCTATTGGAAGAGTGCAAATTAAAGCATGTCCTATTGTGCAATGCATTTTGGTTTCGAAATTTCCCTCGTTCAGAGATTCTAAAAGGTGAAGTTAAGCATTAGACCAACTGCTATACATACTTAAAAGTTTCCCAAGGGAAGTCATGGTTATGAAATTATGATAACAGGCAACTTCTCTACCTAGAACGTACTAACGAGTTGTTGAAGGCCTGGCCCCCGACCCTTCCTCCTTGTAACCCCCGCGCCGCCTCCCCGCGCGAGGCGGCCGGGTGGCCATCTCTGCCGCCCTCTCCCAGCACCCCTCCCCTCCTTCCCCTCCCTCCCGCCGCCGTCGGCAGGGCCGCGGGCGTTTCCCGCGCGGGGCCAGCGGCGGCGGTCGGATCTCTACCCGCGCGCGAGGGCTTCAGCCCGGGAGAAAATTCTGGCGGCGGTGAACCTCGGTTGGCGTCGAGTCCGGCACACTCTGGGTGGCAAGGCTGCGGCGGCGCTTCCCTTTGGCGGCGGGGCAGAGCTGGTACGGGGCAGAGCGGCAGGAGCACCCTCCCGGCCAAGATCTAAGCCCTCGGGCTCCATACTGGCCAGGGCGGGCCAGCCCCTGCCGTGCTCAGCGATGTTCCTGCGGGATGGAGGGCGGGACTGCGTGGACTAGGGATGGCTACGGCGGTGCACCTGCTGCAGCGCAACGGTGGCGGCTTTGCGGGCCTGCTCTAGGCCTGGCCGGGCCTATTTGGGCCTGGTGTGCTGCTGCTATTGCGTCCGGTCGGCTACCGCCTCGGAGGCGGTGGAGGTCGGTCCCTCCCGTGGCTGTTGTGCTACCTTTTGTCCTCTATGGTCCTTTCTTCTTCCCGCCTTAGTAGCGTTGGCACAGTGAGATGACGATGATGACGGTGAGACCGTGGTGGCGCGTGCTGGTGGATGGCAAGTTGGGTGGAGTGCTACGGATCAAGTGGGGTCGTGGTTGTTCGGGGTCGGGAGAAATCCATGTCGGCTCGTCCGACATCAACACGGTGACACCTGCGGGTGCCGTCATCCTTCTTGAAGGGCGTCGGATGCAACCCTTTTCCACTCCCCTCCGTGTATCGGGGGAAACCCTAGGACAAGTCCGGGCAACAGCGTCGTCGACGTCGCATTCCTTCTTGAAGGTGTTGCTTGAAACACGGTGCTTCGAAGTGCTCGGAGTGAGGTGGGACAACTCCGGAGGGCGCAACGGTCACGTGTCTTTTTCATTCGTCGATCTGCTCGATGTCGGCATTTGTTTCTTTTATTTTTCTCTTTATTTTCTTTTGGGTTGGATTGTGCTGTTGCTTTTCTTTTGGGCTGGATTGTGATGTTGCTCCAACATTGTCATTGTATCTTGTGATTGCTATATTAATATAGCGGCGCGCAAGCCTATTTCGAGAACGTACTAACTAATAATTTGTTTCAAAAAAAAAGGCATGCAAACTAATTGGTTTAACTGAAGTGAACAAGCAGTAGTATTGCGCATGTTATGTCATGTCATAAGTCATACCAATCTTGGGCAACTATAAGTTGTTTAGGTGGAGTCACACCCTTGAATTATCAACTTGAGTATGCTTTTTAACACATGATGCTGGAATGTTAAATTGTTAATACCAGAAGCACAAAACTATGCTACAAATTTGAGATGGTCAACAGCTAAAACAAGTGACTCCAAGAATAACATCCCACATGCATTTTAAATGAGTAAAAGGGTGACTAGTTATTTACCTTGGACAAGACGGGCTCAAGAACCGTTACAACAGATACGAGAGCTGGGTCCAGCCCAATCTCCTCCCGTGCCTCCCGTAGAGCCGTGGCCTTCACATCCGCGTCCCCCTCCTCCACCTTCCCGCCGGGCAACGACACGTCCCCTAGAATTTTTGTTAAAATCACTCCAGTGAGCGACATGTATGATCTCAAGAAATGGGTTGTCTACTCTACTCTACCTGAGTGGGAGTTGAGGGAGGAGGCGCGCTTGGTGAGGAGGACGCGGAGGTCGCCGCAACGATCCTCGAAGATGCAGACCAGCACGGCGGCGGCGGCGGCGGCGGCGGCGGCGGCGGCGCCCAGCGAGGCGGAGAGCTCGCCGGAAGAGGAGGAGGGGGCGAGGAGGTGGGCAAGGCGTCGAGACGGCGTTTGAGAGGGGCCGGCCATGGCAACGTGCGTACGTAATCCGGGCGGGGTTAAAATCGTGGCGCCGGCGACGGTACCGTGGCCGTGTGGGGTATGGTTGGAGTGGTCGCCGTCGATGGTGCCCGGAGGTTTATAGTACCGGAAACGAACTACTCCAGCGAGCTGTCTCGATCATCATCGGCATCTCGTATGAAGGATAATGACGGGCTCTCTGAGGGAGGTTGGGTGTGCTGTCGACATCGCGGGAAGGATATTATGCATGGCTAAGTGCTGTCGACAGCTAAACTTCACCTTATAAGTACTAGCATTTAGTTTGACTCAAATAATTTTATGCAGATGAACCCAACACTTAATTATACTGGCTTCGCCCCTTGAGCCGTTGAGGAGGGAGGTGCCATTAGATGCAAGTGGACGTCCGTCAGACTATCCACACGTGTCCGCCATCTAATTCCCCTTCTAATCAAGCATACACATTAATACTCAGCAATTTGTTTCCTAAGCTTTGCATGGCATCTAGCGGACTGTCCGCCCCGTCCGCTGGACAGTCCACTTGCATGCCTACATTAGAGCTCGTCAGGAATAATCTACTCACGTACGGTTGAAGGAGACAAGGCGCGAAACGGTCCTGGACGAAGCGTTACGCTGTTGTGGACTCGAACTTTGGGCCTCCATATTTTGTTTTACGGAAACATTATGCAGCAAAGCGGGTCTCCTTCTTCCTCAACTCTTTTGGTAGTTTACGGTTACACACTTGTACCACCAAACTCTTTTGACCTTTTTTGCTCTGCATGATATGCTCGGAATTGCACGTCATATGGGCTCTTAGCCGAGTACGTAGATTATTCCATGAGAAGAAAAGTTCCATCAAATAGTGTCTCTTCCATCACATAAGACAACCCCTTTGCATCTTACTATTCCACAGCATGATAATTAACTTGGTCAAGCTGCTGCTGCTCCGAATTTATGGTCATTGTGGCCAAGTGCGAACCATCTCTGAAGTGCCAGAACGAAGTCGTCTTGCAATTGCCATGGCTGTTGGAAGTGCAGCAGGAAAATAGTTCCAATAGTTCTCTGTCAGTTGCATCACATACAAGGTACCTTGGTCCCTTTCTACGATCTGCCCACCTCGTCCCATTCAAACCATAGACAATGCAATGCAACCTTAGAGCCATGGACGGATCCAGCATGGCCATGGGTGTACAGATGTACACCCAAAGTTTTGAGCAAAAAACTCTTACATAGTTGTATAGTGTGGGTATACACACACTAGTAGCATGTTAGTATATGTACTTACTAAATATCAAAATAGATGTTGGAAGTTTGTCTAAATTTGGATGAATCTAGATACTAAATAGTGTCTAGATACATCCAAAATTTTAAAAAATTACGACATCTATTTTAAGACAGGGGGAGTGGTATTTTCCCCCAGCCACCAACTCTATTTTTCTTCTTATTTTTTTCAATCCCTGTCACCTTTTAAGATATTTATTTTAAAAAACTCCTAATATATTGTCCAACAATACATAAATTATACTTTTGACCGTTATGTTTTCTGTTAGTTAAAATCTGTACACCCAAAACTGAAATCATGGATCTGTCCCTGCTTAGAGCGCGAATGAACATGGAGATGTCTTATATTCCTAGCCCACCAACAGCTTTGGGTGCAAACACTCACTGCCAGTTCACGAGACTTTTTCGGCCCAAAGAAATTTTTGGCAAAGGTTCTTGAGTTTCTTGACTGCCTACTTGTCGAGTGCAAAGCATGTGAGGAAATAAGCTGCAATGGAAGTAAGAACAAAATTTTGCAGGGAAAGGTTACCTGTGCGATTGAAAAGATATGCTCTGAATCCTGGCAGCCTCTCTGTCCAGGAGCGGCTAAATCTCAATATGTCGGGGGTTTTCTGGTGCTCAATGGCAGGCCCAAATATGAGGATGGCAGCATTCCAACTGAATCACCCAAATTTTCCAATATGTCATCATGTACAATGGGATCACATATGATTTTCAAGGCCGTGTGCATTTCTGGAGATTTGTTTTGACACCCGAGATTTGACAAAATCGCCTGTACATGCTCAATCTCTGCCTTTACTGGGTTCAGGAACAGGGCCGCCGCGTCATCTGCATATAAACTTGCATGGAGCTGGGTACATCTCTGCTTCATAGGGGAGAGAAGTGTGGAGCTGGGTACATCTCTGCTTCATAGGGGAGAGAAGTGTGGGGCTGGGTACATCTCTGCTGCATAGAACTGCACAGAACGTACTCGATCGGACTATGAGAAATGAGTTTTGGAATCTCGGGAGCAAGTGTGGTAGCAAGCATTTTGTACACAATCTTGGTCGGGGTGTTTGTGCATTGCACTGACATGCATGTCTGGAAGCTGATGGACTAGATGCGCCTCCCATCTTCGGCAAGAGCACGATATGTCCTGTGTTGAGCAGCTTCGTCCAGTGACGACTACAGAAAGGGTGCAGCCGATTGAACGCATTCAAGAGATCGTCATGAATTATCTCCCAGCACTTTTTGAAAAAAAAACCAATAAAGCCCTCCAGACCTGGGCCTTTTTCAGAATGAGAGCTGAGCATAGCCTCTTTCAGTTCATCGACCGAGAATGCATCCTACAGGTGTGAGATATTAACTGATGGCAACTGAAGAAAATCCCAGAGGTTCATACCCATTTCCTTGTGAGCCGTGCTGCCATCAAATAAGAGAAAGAGTGAATTCCACTTTTTACCCTCTATTTGTGCATTTGAGACACTAATTACCCTATTTAGTAGAATTTATACCCGAATGTCCTATTTAAGAAAATTCTAAGCATGATTTTGTTCCGTTTTAGCATTCAACACGTCTTTTTAGATAAGGCTGACATGTTAGGACGATGTGCCGCCACAAAATATGTCAAGATCAGAGGACGTCGTCGTCGATCATATATATCTACCCTTCTCTGCACCAAATGTTCTATTCTTTGTTGCCATCTCGATAATTTTGAAGTTCAATCGTTACCTTACACCTTGCCCAATAGATATGCATCAGAAAATAGGGTTTAAAGTTTCCAAACATGATAATTTAGATAAATTTTCACTACATAGGGTAATTAGTGTCACAAATGCACAAGTACAAGGTAAAAAGTGGAACTCACTCTAAGAGAAATGGTCTAGCAGAATTTTTTTTTAAACAGAAACAACACTTTATTGATCAAATAACATCAATACAAATTGTCCCCCGGATACAATCCGGAATAGAATAAAAAATCTCACTAAGGTTTAGAGAAGAACAAGATTTAGCTAACAGATGTGCCGCTTCATTCAACTCCCGCCTCACATGAATGAACGAGGCGGACATAAAATCTTTGGCCAAGAACTTGATATCATCAACCAGAATTCCCGCAGACGACCGGTCCCTGGTTATGGGGTCGAGGCGTTGGATCAGCGAGAGGCAGTCCGTCGCGAAAATAGCTTTGGATACCCCTTCATCACGAGCAAGCATGACAGCTTGACGAAGTCCCATAGCTTCTGCATACTCTGGTTCGGGTGTCCTTGCAAAAAACTGACGGCAAGCAACAGTGCAAGCCCCCAGATGATTACGAGTGACAACACCAACGCCCATATCTTTGGAGTCCTTGAAAATCGCCGCATCAGAGTTAACAAGAACAGGATCCGGCGGCGGTGGCGTCCACTTCAGATGCGAAGCTTCAGATACACGTCTTTGGTCCGACTCCTGTTTAAGCAGGTTTGCTTTGAGTACCCGTGAAAATGAGTCTACATTGTTACTTAATCCTATCATTTCATAAACAACATGGTCAGGTTGATGAATGCATTCAGAGAGTTTGAGGAGGAACTGAAACCATAACACAAATACTACCGTGTTTCGTACTCTAGGAAAGCGGTATGTTTCTATGAAGAGTGTGAAATTAAATCTTAGTATTAATAAGTGTCTCAAAAATCTATGTTTTTTTACATCCTGGCCAATGCACGCATGCAGTTCCAAAATCTGTGCAAGCATTACCAGCAGGAATCTAAATGGTTTCACAGCAGTTATGTACCAAGCTTTGAAGATCACCTAAAGTGCTCGGTCATCTCCGCGGGTACTCCGATGCTATGCGTCGCCTCACTTGTCGGTATGGGTGAAGAATCAACCAAGAAAGCATTTGATTGGGCCATCGGTTGCACCAGTGCTGTGAAGGGGTGCGGTGAGGTGACAAGTTTCATGGATGACTTGGCAGCATTTAAGGTATAATATCTACTACGAGTATATGTATATCTTCCTTTTACTCCAAATGTACTTTACCTGTCATTGTAATTAAATTGGGCTGTGTGCATGTTCACAGCACGGGAAAAATAAATTGGACGTGGCAAATTGCATCGAAAGCTATATCAACCAGCACGATGTTAAAAGTGAGGTAGCTATTGCCGTGATGGATAATCTTGTTGAAGATGCATGGAAAACTATCAATCAGGACCGGTTTGACCGTCGTGCGCTGCTCCCACTTGTAAACCGAGTGGTGAACCTCACTAAGAGCATGACCTTGTTGTTCCATGACAAAAACGACCACTACACGTTCAGCCACTACCTTGTTATTCCAGTTTTATTAAGCTTGGCTTGTACTACTTCTGAACTCCAAATAAGCACACGAGTGGTCGATGTGTTCTTTGTACAATTTTCATAATTCAACGTACTAAACTGTCACATTCTCCACAGTATTGTTGTATATTTGTGAGTAATTGGATACATATTCACACCGGAATTTGACAAGAGTTCAAGGCAGGTCTTGAGAGAGAAAGGTTTGGGAAAGTAGTTTACAACCGTAGATGATACAGCTGTTCATGGAACATGACCCACATAAGGCCTTGTTTGTTTGTTTGGGATTAAATCCACACGTGGAACAGTTCCAGGTTGGGATTGGGTTGATCCCGTCCAACCACCCAATCCAAACGAACCCCCACTCAACCATTTTTCATAATCACTTGTACACCTTTCAGCCGTTCTATTAATCCCGTCTCTGCTCCCTTCTCCGCGTGCTGTTACTCAGCGGCTCTGTGGCGATTTTTTTTTCCAGGTGATATCAGTGGAAGGTGGGCTGGATAGGCTGGGCTGAAAATCCCTGCTGGGACTAACCGAACGCTACAAATTTGCTGGGCTGGAAACAATACCGTACTTGGTTGAAAAACCATGATCGGGCCTCAATCCAGTGCAAACCATGTCTTCTAGGGATTAAACAAATGGGGCCTAAGGCGGTCAATATGAAACTAATCCTTTGCATTTTTGAGCAATTATCGGGACTCAAAATTAATTTCCACAAAAGCGATTTTTTTGCTTTGGCAAGGCTGTCGAACAAGCAAGAACCTATCAGGAGATTTTCGGGTGCGAAGCGGGATCCTTACCATTTAGGTACCTCGGGGTACCCTATACATCACAGGAAACTTCACAACTCCGAATGGACCCCGTTGCAAACTAGGTGTGAGAGCAAGTTAGGATGTTGGCAAGGGAAGTTATTATCTTGCGGAGATAGATTGGTTCTAATTAACTCTGTTCTATCAAGTATGCCTATGTTTATGCTATCTTTTCTCGAAATACCGAAGGATGTGCGAAAAAGACTAGACTTCTATCGTTCAAGATTTTTTTTTGCAAAGTGATGAACATAAGAAGAAATATAGACTTACTCGATGGAACATTATTTGTCGACCCAAAGACCAGGGTTGTTTAGGAATAGAGGTTCTAGATCTAAAAAATAGGTGTCTGCTGAGTAAATAGTTATATAAATTATTAATAGAGAAAGGGGCGTGGCAAGAGTTTCTATAGAGCAAGTATCTGGCTAATAAAACACTTGCTCAAGTACAAGCCAAACTAACCGACTCACCCTTTTGGAAAGGACTAACGGGAGTGAAGAATGAGTTTTTTACCCGAGGCTTTTTCAAACTTGGTGATGGGAAAGGTATCAGATTTTGGGAGGACACTTGGTTAGGAGAGCAGCCTCCCGCCCAGCAGTACCCATATCTTTATAATATTGTTCATAGAAAACACGTCCTTATGCATGATATCCTTTCTCACAACCCTTTAAACATTGGGTTCCGGTGAACCTTAACCAGAAACAAATGGGAGACATGGTTGCCCTTATGTGAGAGAATAATGATGATATCGTTGTCCTCTGATCAGGATAAATTCATATGGAAACTAACTGAGAATGGAGTTTTTTCAGTTAAATCTATGTATAAGGACCTTATGAATGAACATCCGCGCTTTCTCACCAGATACTTATGGAACATAAACATTCCAATAAAGATTAAAACCTTTATGTGGTTTCTATATAATAAAATCCCGTTAACCAAAGACAACCTGCCTAGAAGGAATTGGAAAGGATGTAAGAAATATTGTTTCTGTGACAAGGTCGAAACAGTTGAACATTTATTTCTTTCATGTCCTTTTGCAAAGATTTTATGGTGTATGGTTTTCTTCACGTATAACCTCTCTCCTTCAACTAATATTACCAATATATTTGGAAATTGGTTAAATGGGATAGATAAAGTGAATAAAGGGGTGATTCGTATTGGTATTTCGGCCATATGTTGATCCATTTGGAAATGTCGTAATAATTATATTTTTAACAAGACCGGAACTCCTTCTTTTTTGCAGGTTATTCTTATGGCGGCGCACTGGATTCAACTCCGAGCTTTCCTCCTCTCAGAGCACTTGCTACAAACCAATGGTTTCTGGTTGCACCCGTCTTATGACGGTTATTTCGGATTTCTTCAGCCTAGCTTCGTGGCGGCATTTTAGTAGATTGACTGTTGCTTAGCTATCTTTTCCACTCTCGTGTGAGGGCCTTTTGTTTTATCAGATGGTGGATCTGCGCATCTTTCTATCTGTTTTATGAGTTGTAATGCTATGATGATACTACTTTATACTTTTAATAAAGGGTTGTATCCCAGGATGTAGTGGCCGGGGTTTACCCTCCTTTACAAAAAAAAAGAGTAGATGATACACACTGAATGCCATGTTTCGCTCGCCAACACGTACGGTGATAGCGGTATCGATGCTGGGCTTCACTTGCCTGTGCTCGTGACTGGGTCGTCCTTGGGCTTTTCTTGTGACATGGCAGCCCAACGAGCTCTCGCTATTCTCCTTTTCTCCCTCTTGGCCTGCCTATGTGCTTCTATTCTATCTTCAGGAAGGTCACCCCATCCTAAAGTACCAACATGCCACCGTGCAACCTTCTAGAGTACAGTGTAGGGTCCAAATAACGTATTTTTTGTCAAATCTACCCAAATCTAAAAAATTCAACCGAATCTGACCCCCTCTCGAAACTAATTCGAAATCTGACCCCTGGGATCGACGCCGTTTAAAATGACGCCGAAGTTGTACATGTCGACGCGTATACATCAGAAAACCGAACCGAAGGAGGTCGGCTCCGTTTAAAATGACGCCGACGTCGGCTCCGTTTAAAACGGCGCCGACCTCCCTAGTTTGCCTCCCAGCTGCTTCATCTTGGCGCCGACCTGTATAACTTCGGCGCCATTTAAAATGGCGCCGACCCCAGAGGTCAGATTCCGAATTAGTTTTGAGGTAGGATCAGATTTGGTTGAACTTTACAGATTTGGGCAGATTTGGCAAAAAAAATATCCAAAGAACCGGAAGCATAACTTCTAGGACGAATGATGGGCAACAGACGTCTGTGTGTAAGGTTATAGCATGTTGGTAAATACCTTGACCTCTGTATAAAATAATGACCGAAGGCATGCCATGCAGCTTGTACACATTGTTTATCACAGCTTTTGCCACTGACGAGAGAGCCAAAAATGGAAGTATGGCACCCGTCGGGTTTGGGTCTGGGTTTAGCCCCTCTATATCCGCATCCGCTCCCTCCTCCCCACCCCCGCGACCCGTCATCATGTCCAAATCTTCTCAGCCACCCATCGGGTACTCGGGACCCGACGAATACCCGCAACTGGCGGCCAACCGGCGTTGCGGCAGCGTCCTTGCGCCTCCAATCCAATTCCCCGTGGCGGGATCTCCGCTCAAGCAGCGGGACGTCGCTAGAGTATCTCTCCCCTCGTCGACCTTGGGTGGCTCGGCCATGGCTTCGTGGCGGGCTATAGGCGAAGCAAGAGGAAGGAGAAGGGTGCAAATAGAAAAAACTCTGCAGCAAGTTAGATCTCTCAACCGTGTCGTGGTTCTCGTACGTGTAAAATACCCTGGCAGGCGAGAAGATCAACCTATCTCTCTGTCCAACTTGCCGGGATGACATGCATCTCGTACTGTTATAAAATATGACCAAAGACGCCATGAGTATTGGCAAAGAAGTTCTTATCTTCGTACGCGGCGCCTCTAGCATACGACTCAAGCTGTTTAAATTGGCTCCGAAATAATGATATGAGCTCATGGAAGATTGCTTCGATCGATCGGTTGATTCGGCACGTAAACATGCAGCCCTCCTAGTCACTCTTCAGAAGAACAGCTCGTGGAGCAACTATTAATAACTACTAGGACTGATACTCTGTCGCACGCATAACACATTGCGGCTCTCTTTCTCCGTCCAAATCTTCATACGAGCTGAGGAATAATGGGAGCGGATTTTTCTCCGCTGGATAAGGAGAACTCACATGATTATTTAGGACGCCGCGAGTACCTTTTTTTTAAAACAGATAAATCGGCGATGCGACATCGTACGCATCTCCATTTAGCATTCATGCATGTGAGCTCCGGCACAACTAGTTAAACCAATTTCCATTTAGTTAGTCGTCATCATATATATATAATACTCTGTCTAAACATATGTGAATCGGATTTTCTAGAATTGCATGCAAATCCGTATAAATCCGAGTCACTTATTTCAGAAGAGTGAGCATACATAGTAGTATCTCCCAAGTTGAAACTCCTTTTTCACGTTGTGTACATGTATACGGAGGGATAAGTATGAGAGACGAGATATTCATCATTGTACTCTACGTCTATGGTGGTAGAAGATGGACTTTGAACACGTGAAAGATACTGGTGTGTGACGCGCGTGGTGCATTATATTACGATCGACGTCCATGTGGTCCTAGGTCATAATATACAGAGTAGTATCCCCTCCACCTTATAGAAAGTCTCTGAACAGGTCTTTGACAACGGTGGTTCTAGAAGGAATTAATTTTTGGAATATACAGATACGTATATGCTCCTCATTGTAGAAACATGAGTAGGACTTTTCAGAGTAGGACCAACGACGGGCCGGCGGCACCAGCTCCACCGAGGGCCACTGCCGGGCTTGTTGTCTTGACCGTGTCTCCCTCTGCCACGAGCTAGCATTAGTCCATGACATGGATGGCCCTACAGTAGCGGCCCAGTGTCCCTTGCTTTCTAAAAAAAATTCTAATGAACTAGCAAACAGTGTTGCCTTGTTTTTTTTAATCAAGGAGTTTTATATATTACTCAGAGTTATTACAATCTCTCATAAGGATGTCTACAAGGAATGGTGACTTACAATTATTAATCCACAAACATCTCCTTCTAAAGCACTAGCTTTGGTACAACTCACATTTTCAATTGCAAAATAGGGTTCCAACTGACTTTTCTCGTTTACATGTGGGGTTATAACAGAGATTTTTAAGTTATAGAATATTCACACACAACCAAAAAAAGTACAGAGAGCTAGAGAGAAGCTCTCCAAGAGGCGGCGGCAAAACCCATCTAGGGTTCCTTCTCTCCACTGGCGACGCCACCGGTCTGACACGTCTCCGGCGACCCGGCCTTAGGGATTTGGAGGCGTGGCGGACCACGGTCCCTCGCTGGCGGGAGGTCTCAGTGTTTTGTCTAGACTATTTTCAATGTCTTCTTCAGGATGTTGAGGCGGCGGCTAGTCCTAAAGTCAAAATATGGTCGTTCCCGCTCTATCCTTACTCTGGTGGTGCGTCTAGCATCGACGCAGGGTGTATGGAGTCGTGTGTCTGATGGATCCCTTGAAATCCCGTCGTTTTTTATATTCGTTGGTATGTTTTGAGGTCGGCCTCTTCCGATCTATGTTGGTCATCTTCGAAGATGGTTGTTGCTCTGGTGCGCTGGCTCTTTGGTGCCTTAGCACGACGACTTCCCGTATGTCTACTACAACACGCTCTACTACGAAACAACACTTTGCCCGGCTCCGGTGATGGAGGGACGAGGACAGCGGTGCGCCTTCGGATCGTGCTAGTTTTTGTAGTCGTCGCTATGTGGTCAATTGACATATTTGTAATTTTTATTATTTTTAAGACTTTTTGTACAGCTGATGATGATTAATAATATATTGGTGAAATTTTGCAAAAAAATACTCTATAACTCTCTTGCTTCTACAAAAATCTACCAAATCTAATTCAGGACAGAGGTAAAGGGAGCAGTACTAATCTTCACTTGGTTAATCAAATTCTTTCAAGTCCGCAACGGATCCATGCGCGCATGTGGGCTCCAAATCACTAATCTCTATTTAGTTAATCAAGGTCAAACTCATTTTTCACGATGTGTGTAGATGGAACGATACGTATTAGATGAGATATTATTTATCCTTGGATTAACGTGTTAGCAGGTGGACTCGTTTATTTAGAAACACGGCGGACTTTTAACATGTGACGAGACTGGTGTGACGTGGTGCATTAGTGCATTATTACTACAATGTCCATGTGTAAATAGGTCATAATATACAGAATACTCCACGTGTATATCGACATGTCACCTCTGAAGAAATCTTAAAAAAAACGTTATAACGAAGGTTAGAAGTTAGATTTTTTTAAAACGCATTACAAACGCAGACGCTCACAATGCGTGCATACACTCACCCCTATAAACGCACACACACGCACACCTTACAACTATGAGCACCACCAAGAGACTGAGCCGGCAGGTCTTGAGATTGACGAAGTCACCGCATGCGTCTCGCTATCGACGAGAATGTCGTCTCCCACTGAAAGAATATTCCACCTTTATAAGACATCAACACGTCAAACCTGAGATTTGAATTCTGGTGGGCCGGGAGTACCACCGCCCTCCTAACCATCCAACCCTTCTAACCATCCAACCAAGAGTTGGTTCTCAGAATTCAGATTTTTAGTTGCAAATAAGGTTCCAAATGATCTTTTTAGTTGGAAGAAAAAGTAGGGTTGTAACTGAGATCTTAAAGTTATATACGAGTCTTGTTTCATATGTTTCTGAATATTTGTACAAGTTTGGCTACAGTTGGACTTGAAATTAATGGAAGGTTACATTTTTGAGTCAGACACGTGTAAATCTGGCCTAATATATAAAGGCACTGGGCGGTAGCCAAAATAGACTAGATACAAGTGTAGGTTAAACACAAGATTGAATTGGAGAACAGTTCGGCGCGAGTTGGCAGTGGCTACCAGACAGACGTGGCGTTATAGGTCTGGTATTTCTGCGGACCTTGACGGGCCTATCATCAACGGTCCTATGTTATAATACATGGGGGGAGTGCCACTTAAGCATGTCCCACAGATGTTAGCATTGATCCCAAATTGTCTTACAAAATCTCGCTATTTGTGCTGTGATTGGTTGTCCTCGTTACGATATATATGCACATCTAATGGTAACTAGTGGCATCAGAGCAAGGATTTAAGGAGGTCGCATATTTGATCGAGATGCGGTGGAGCCGGAGGATGTCGTGATAAAAATCGATCTGATCTGTGGTGTGTCAGTGGTCGATACCTCACTCAGAAGGTCGTCTTCGACAAAAAGCCAGGATGATTGATGAATTTTAGAAGCGGTCTGACAAGATTGGAAAAATAGATGATATCTGGGCCCAGGTGCTCGGATGCAAATCTTGGTGTACTCACATGGACGTTGGTCATGGTTTGTTGGCGGGAGATGCTGTGTTAAGCAGTCCGTCGGTGACCGATGTGTGAGGGGGGGAGATCTGTTGGGTTTAGTCCCATTGGAAATATTTCCTAGAGACATTCGTGTATGATATATTTTCTAATGTATTCATTAGTTAGGTAATGTTGGACGTATAACCTAGATTAATGCATAATTCGATTAATGACTCGGTTCCACTAATCATGGGTATGGTGATGCTAATCCGACTTATACTAGCTTGGCTAATATGTTTAGCGAGTTGGTATGATCCTGTTGGGGGGATGAACCCATGTAGGGTCAAGCTAAGGTAAAAGGGCAAGGCCCTCAAGGATCTGGACCGGGTCAAAGAATAACCCGGCCGAATTATAAAGAGGCCGGCCGAATAAGGCCTGGCCTATCCCGAGTCAGATAACAAAGACCTGACTCGGCCGACATATAGGTTAGGGCTTGGCCGAGTCATATAGAGCGAGGCCGAGTCATGGGGAAGCCCGAAGTCAACACTGCACCATGTCTCTCCCGTAGAAATCTATACAATGCCAAGCGCTATGGACAAGGGATAGAGGGATAGAGAAGCAGAAGAGGGTCACGGAGGTGACAGTCCCCAAGCTCGAGGCTCACATGTCGTGGGCTCTGGGCAATTGCCGCCGATAGAAGGGGGACACGGAAAGGCTCCCGCCGAGTTACTAATTTGGGACAAGCATATTCCACGAATATGTTGTTCACGTCAGCCCTAAGTGTAACATGGCCCCCCCTTTATAAGGTGAGCCAGGGCCTCCTGAGAGGGGGATCGATCCATTCTTACTTAGAACTAGCAGTGCTCTTCTTCTTCCTCTCGCTCATACATCTCGAGGAGCCATTGTAGCATCTGTTAAGCTGAGTAGAGATCGAGCTCTTGTTTTCTGTGTGTAGATATCACTACATCTTTCCTCCCTGGATCCCACTAGTGCATATTGGCCCCAACTTAAGCCTACCCATGGAATCTACCGTGCCACCACCATGACAGTTGGCGCCCACCGTGGGGCCAGCAGCGGTCTAGCTGGAGTCAAGATCCGGACGGGAAACTTCATCAACACCGGCGAACTCATCGTCTCCGGCTTAGTCCAGAGATTCGACCTCTGGGACTACGTCAACGACAACGCGGGGAGCTTCGGAGCGCGACCACCCCCGCGTAAAGACATCTTCATCAACCTAGGCGCCCACAAAATCTATGTCGGCGTCCACACATCGCGCGTCTACCCGCAGCGACTTATCCTCGTAGGAAAGCCTCCCCTCAGCGCTACTAGCGGTCCGCGTACCACTCGCCCTGCAGGCAGCGTCGAGGTGATGATGACCGCGCCCGCACTTGCAGCAGGCGCAGGAGCCGGGCCAAGCAAGAACCCGGTGACAGCAGACCTCGCGACAGCAAAGCCAGTAGCATCAAAGCAGACAACGGCAGATCCAGCAGCAACAGAAGCACCCGAGGTTGCCCGAGTCAGGTGGCCACCCTTAGAGAGGCCAAAGAATATCTTGCAGACAGCTATAGATAATCTAACTACCCATGTATCTCCCATTGTGAACCCAGCAAATGCACAAGCCGAGCTAGAGAAAACCCGGTTAAAAATGTTAGAGGAGGCTAAGAAGGTATCCGTACTGCATGAGTCATTTAACCAAACTTTGCGTGAATATGCAAGAGCAAACAAATTAGACACTAGCCCAACTCGGCTAGATGCAAGGGCAAACTTTGCGTGGATGCGCTCTTCAAACCTTCGGTGTGGAGGTCCTGTCTGGAGCACTCTGTCGGATTCCCCCACCAAGCGCTGCCAAGTGGTTTCGTCCCCGGCGTCGCTCTGGTGGCCGGCAAGAGGTGCTCGATGTCGACGGCGGTGGAGAAGCAGACCGAGGACCTGATCGCTTTTCTGCTTTTAGTTTTAGGGTCTCCTTTGCATATGTTGTGGTACTGCTTTTGCTTTCCCCTCTTTAGAGGGCTTATCTGTAATATATACCCACTGCCTTAATTAATTAATGAAGCAACTTATGGGGCCTTCGGGCCCTTTTCCGTTCAAAAAAAACCAGAGACGCAGTTGTAAAAAAACATTATTAAGGCCATGTTCTTTTAATCCACACCACGAATGGATTAGAGTAGATTGGGATGGATATGGGTGAATTTTGTCTTGTATATGGGATTTAAATCACGTCAAACCCGTCCAATCCAACTCAATCCCAAGTAAACCGAACATAGTCTAATAGATCGGCAAAATTTACACAAATAAAAAACTCTTTAGGAAGTTTGGTCTTTCAGATGTGTCGTGGTTCTTCTCTAAAATACCCTCTGATGCGAGAAGATCATTCTATCTCTCTGATGCGAAGTGGCACACAGGACAGGATGATATCTCGTACTTTTATAAAATGTGAGCAAAGACACCATGCATGAGTATCTGGCAAGAAGTTGTTATCTTTGCGCGCCGTGCCTTAATTATCTCTAGCATACGATTCGAGCTGATTGGCTCCGAAATAATGATATGACCTAGCTCATAGTAGAAGATTGCGTTATTTGTTTCGATCGATCGGTTGATTGGCACGTTAACATCTCTCCTGGACACTATTCAGAAAAAACAACTCGTGAAGTAACTACTCCAAATCACATTGCACGCACATCACATTATGAAACAGAGTAGGTGTGATACTAGCTAGCTAGCTCGCACGCACATCACATTGCGGCTCTTCCTCCGTTCAAATTGTCTACTCCAAATCTTCACACGAGGGATGGAATGGATTCCACACTGGATTAACTAACATGTTCTAGGACACGGCGCATTAAGTGGGTATAAATCGGCAATGCAACACACGTCTCCATTTAGTTAAGGAAAATGCTTGGAATCAGCCGGAGGTTCGCTTCATCCGGATCCTGGAAGCGACGCGTGTCCCCGCGTGGGCCTAGTGGACCATATGTCCATCTCCACGATGCGCGCATCCATCCCTCTCCTCGGCCTTCTTCTATACCGCAAAAATATCTCCATACCACCCGCTGTGGCCGGAGCGCCTCCCCACGCCGCGGCCAGAGCCCTCCCCCCGTGCCGCCGCCGCCGCCGGAGCGCCTCCTCCCCACCGCCGGCCGTACCTCCCTACCACCCAACCTGCTGCCTTCCTCGTACGTTCGCATGCCCATGGACATCGGCGAGCCAGGCCTCCCGTGATGTACGTGCCTCCGCACGCGTCGACGCCGGCCTCCGCCACCACACACGTATCCACCGGCCTCGGCCGTGGACTCCACGTCGAGCTTTTGCCGCCGCTCGACCTCCAGCCATGGCGGAACAGCTTCGCGGTCATCGTCGGACCTCGGAGGGTGCTACTCGCCTTCATCGTCGGTGGCCGCGTTTCTATGAGCACGGGGCTCTGTTGCGAGCAGTGGCCGGAGGTTATACCACCTGCAGGTGTCGACGCTCCAGGTGCGGCCAACGAGGTGACCATGGGTAGGCTGCTGCTACCCACCAAGAGTTAGGTGGTCCTGGGCGACGATTGCTGCTATACCAGCAGTCGGTGGTGCTACCAGCGGGTGTCGATGATGCTACAAAGAGGCAATTGGTGGTGCTACCAGCAGTTGCCGGTGGTGCCCCAAGGGTATAAGGGCGGAACTCCGGCGAGCGGCGGTTGCTGCCAATCCTGCGCGGTGTTGCTACAATCGGCAACAGGTGGTGCTACCAATAGTAGTCGGTGGTACTGCAACCAGAAGAAGGCAGGCGGAGGTCCGACGAGGGCGGTGCTGCGAGGTGGCAATTTTTTGTATAATATTTTTTTGCTATATACCTTATGTGATTTTGCAACAATAGTACACAAATTTTGCTTCTAGGTCTCCGGCGATGTCTCCGGCAAAGTCAGATTTTTGCTATAACAACATATTAATTGCTACAATCATTCTGTGGTTTTGCTACAAATAATTTGAAATTTTTGCTACAACGTCTCCGGCGAGGTCGATTTTGCTACAATAGCCTATAATTTTGGCTACAATATCCCATACCTTATGCTTCAATCACCGTTACGTTATGAAGCAAAAGTGGGTTTATGTGGGAACCCTTTTTTACTGCAAACAATGCAAACGAAACATTTTTTTTGCTTCATTTCTGTTTTATGAAAGCAAAAGCGGGATTTATGTGGGAACCAGATTTTGCTTCAAACAATGCAAACGAAACGTTTTGTTTTTGCTTCATTGTACTTTATGGAAGCAAAAGCGGGATTGAAGATTGCTAACTGGACATGTGTCGTGCTCTGGACCCGGGGGATCCGGGGGTTTGATCCCCCGGGGGACGCTCAACGCTTTCCTCAACTTCTGCCAAGTCCGCATCGGCTCCGGCATGCATGTGAGCTCCGACCCAACTAATTAAACAAATTTCCATTTAGTTTAGTCATCACATATATTAAATATATACTTACTCTATCAAAAATAAGTTTCTACGGTGGGCGCAAAGCGCCAACCTGAACCACCTTTATTGCAAAAGCCCTATCTAAGCAAAGCATGCTACACATGCCAGTAGAAGGGAGAGATAAAAGGAAAAAAAGGAAGAAAGAACCAAAAGATTTAAATTACAAGTTTTCGGCTAAGAGTTAGCCTAACACCCCGATCCCCCATAACACTTTTGGGGATTGCTTTCTTGCATCTGTGGGTCCAGAGAGCCAAGTCTGAGGCAGCACGAGTGAGAAGTACGTGTAGGGGCTCATCTTCTTGATGGAAGACCATGGCGATGTGCCGCTACCACATGCTCCATAAGATTGCGATTAAGGCTGAGTTTCTTACTTTGTCCATGGCGTTGGCCGCCCAAATGTCTTGTAAATTATTGCATGTCGAGGGATCAACCATCAGAGCTGGAATTGCCTCCCATAAAGGAGAGATGGAGGCACAGGAAAGAAGCATACAGAAAGGACATGCGTCTGAAAAGCTTAGCCCTCATCGAAAGCGTATGTTATTCGTGAACAGGCGTTGCCAAAAGCCTAACCAGAGAAACAAACTACATTAGTTTGGGGCGTGATTCCTCTTCCAACAAACCCCCAGACTGATATTGGATAAGCTAAGGCGGAGGCTGGCGCAGCCAGCAGAGCACAGAGAGGCGACAAGAAGTTCTCCAGGGCGAATTGCTGCAGAGCATCCCTAGGCGAAGTGCCCGTGGCTGCGGGCAGTCGAGATCGCAGACGGCGAGGGGGTCGAAGCGACGAGGAAGCTGGATCCGGCAGGCACCTGGTAGTCAAGGCCAACGGGGAGGACAACCGCGAGCTCCGATGCCGATGAAGGAGCAGGAGTGCCGGGGCGCAGAGGGTGCCCTCTGATGAGGATCCGAGGCGCTACCCAACATGGCGACGAGCGAGAGCGGTGGACGACGATGCAACAGTGGGAGTGGGAGGCGCATAGAGGGTAGCAAACCTAGCCAACGGGCCGACCCGGCATGGCCCGCCAAGCAAAGGTGCCATGCCGGGCCGGCACGCATGCCCAGCTTCGAGGCCCGAGCCTGGCACCTGCGCTAAAAGGGCTGGCCCGTGCTGTTTTCCGTTGGTCCGTCCAAATAAACCTATAATACGCGTCAAATCTATAACATATCAGCTACTTGGCGGTGGTTCGGTGGCTGAGTGGAGTCTGGAAGGTCGCGAGGTTGGTAGTTCTACTCGCGCCGGGCACGGCCGCGACACTTCACAGGCTCAGGCACGCTGGCCTCTTTTTTTTATCTATATTTCCAAAAACTCGAAGGACACATGCTAAACGGGCTGTGTCGGGCCGACATGCGTGCGACGCTTCACAGGCTCAGGCACGCGGCACGGGCACGGCCCCGGCGCTTCACAGGCATAGCACCCTGCGAGTCAGACCGGGCCCATGCTGAATTTTTTTTGCGTGCCCACATGTCGGCCCGCCAGAAGGCGGCCCGTTGGCCTGGTTTGAAGGGAAGGCACCGAAGGGGTGAGCGGCGGTACGAGAGAGCTCCATGGGCGCCCGGGAGAGAGCTAGCATGCTTCCTATCATCTCCTTTTCAGTTTCATCGACCCATCGAATTAAAGTTAAGCGGATTTGTCTACACTCACACGTAAATTCGTACAAACTCGAGAAAAAAAATATTTCCAAACGGGGGAGCGTATATATTAATCTCCCAAGTTGAAACTCCTTTTTCACTACAGCAAAAAGAAGGAACTCCTTTTTCACGGTGTGTACACATGGATTCATGTGTATGAGACGATATACTTATCATTGGGACTACGGTGGTAGGTTGGTAGCAGATGGACTTTGAACACGCCAATACTTGACGTGGTACATTATATTAGGACGTCCACGTGGTCCTAGGTCGTAATATACCAAGTACTCCAGATACGTATATCGATCTGTCATAATGTTGGTTCTAGAATTTTTTAGCCAAAATCACATGAGTAGGAAATTTTAGAGTAGGACCAACGACTGGGCCGGCCGCACCACCACCCTCTACCTTGCCCCTTTCCGTCGCCGAGGGCCACTGCCGGGGTTTTTGGATTGACCACGTGGTCAATACAAAAAAACAGTGGCGGCCCAATGTCCCTTACTTTCTAAGTTTTTCCAATGAACTAAAAAACAGTGTTGCCTAGTGCATATAAACATGGTAACATAACTACAATACCCTGTTCATAGGACTGCAAGCGGGGCGGGCTCGCGGGCAGGTTTTTTGCCTGAGCTCACGTACACAAGATACAAGTTACGCCGCGTTTTGCGGGCTTACACGGCCCTACCTGTTCATACTAGCAAACCTATCGCAATATATAGACAGTACAAATTAAATGAGAATGTCGGCCGATTTAGAATTATTTGTACTAGTCTTATATGATTGATAATTAAGATAAAGCTATTAGTCAACTCCACGCCTGCATGACGATTTGTGCACAATATGAGTTGTAAGTAGGGTTGCAATTGACATTTTTTTTAGTTTTTGCAAAAACTCTACTGTTCCATTGATAATCATCAATGGTAGTACAAAAAATCCTAAAAGTAACTAAAATTATAAACAGGTGATTGTACCACCTAGCGACGACTACAGGCACTAGCATGAGCCGAAGGCGTGCCGCCATCCTTGCCCTTCCATGATCGGAGACGGGCAAAGCTTCTCGCAGTAGATCTTCTTGTAGTAATAGATGAGAATTTGTCGTGCTAAGGTCTCAAAGATTTGTGGACTAGCTATAGTGGGTAGAGTCTTGGTGGCGATGGGGAATTAGCTTGGTGATTCCTGAATTGTAGCCGCGATATCGAAAAATGGGTGTGACAACACAGGAGGAGTTTACAGTTTTACCTTGCAGGGTAAAAATCCAAGGTCTGGCCTTAATTTGTTGTGCCTGGCAATGATCTTGTTGAAGGCATTGTTTTATGAGCGGGGACTTTCTCTAGGATGAAAACATATGATCTTTAATCGGGCAACGACGGTTTTTGTGCTTTGTTTTCTTCTTGAAGGCGTTGCTATTGGAGATGTTGGACTTCTGATGTTATTCTGGTAGGGTTAATATCGCTACTACTAAGGATCTTATCACTGTTGCAGGACTTTTTTTTTTTGTAATTCTTATTTTTTTCGGTTGTGTGTATCCGTAATATCAATAGGGTAATGCGTTCTTGCACAGGCTGATGTAATTGGTACCATCACGATATTAATATATGCTCTTTAAAAAAAAGGTCTCAAAGAACAAACGCACCAGGATAGCAACCGTGAGCAATGATGATACCCATATATCATAAGAGACTGACCTGAAACTAGATCAACGAACACGAAAACCGACCGGATTCTATAAAATCCGTCGGACACATGACTCTGCACGCCCTCAGACGGAGCTAGAGTTACAACTTACATACTTTCAGTTGTACGTGGGTTACAACTCGGATTTTAGTTGTAAAACAAAGTTCTAACTGACTTTTTTTGGTTGCGAGTGGAGTTATAACTGAGATTTTTAAGTTACCGATGAGTCTTAACTAAGAAAATATATTCACAGATAGTTAAAAATAATCACACACAGTAAAAATAATCTAGATATCTGTGCATCTAGACAACCTACGAAATATAGGGAAGTGAGTAGTACTAATCTTCACTTGGTTAATCAAACAAATTCTCTTAAATCCGCATCGGATCCAGGCGCGCATGTGGGCTCCAAGTAACTAATCTCTATTTAGTTAATCAAGTCCAAACTCCTCCTTTCACGGTGTGTAGATGGAGGGATACGTATTAGATGAGATATTTATTCTTGGATTTACGTGTTAGCAGGTGTACTTTTTTTAGAAACACGGTGGACTTTTAACATGTGACGATACAGGTGTGACGTGGTGCATTACTACGTCCATGTGTAAATAGGTCATAATATACAGAATAATCCACGGGTATTCCAAATCTCACCTCTGAAAAAATCTTCGTAAAAACATTCGTTCATGAAAAGAATGTTAGAACTCAGATTGTTAGTTACAAATAAGGTTATAACTGGTTTTTTTCAGTTGCAAGAAAAAGTAGGGCCATAACTCAGATTTTAAAGTTATATATAGATGCGTCTTGTTGCATATGTCTCGAATATGTGTACGAGTTTGGCTACAGCTGGACTTGTAACTAATGGAAGATTAGGTGTTTGAGTCGAACGCGTGTAACATGGCCTAATATGTAAAGTCACCGGAAATAGATAAAATAGATTAGACGCAAGTTATAGGTTAGACTCAGATTAAATTTGAGAACAGTCCAATGCCCGTTGAAGGGTCTACTAGACCGGCGTGGCCTTATAGATTTGATGTGTTTGTGGACCTTGGCGGGCTTGTCATTGGTGGTAATATGTTATAATACAAGGGGAGGAGCGGCCCTTAAGCATGTCCCGCGATATAGGCGTTGGTCATGAACTGTCTTACCAAATCTCGGTGGCATGCTGTGATTGCTTGTCCTTGATGTGATCTACATGCACCATTAACGATAACAAATGGTATCCGAGCAAGGATTCGAGGAGGTCACAGATACGCGGTGGAGCCGGAGGATGTTGCGAGAAAAATCTATATAATCCTGCTGTGTCAGCGAGCGAGAGCTTACTCGGAAGGTCGTCTTCGATGGAAATCTAGGATGATTAGTGAATTTTGGAAGTGATCCCGTGACATCGGAAAAACAATTGATATCAGAGCCCAGGTGTCCATATAAAAATCTCGATGTACTCACACGGTCGTCGGTCATGGTTGGTGGGCGAAAACCGTTATGTTAAGCAAGCCGATGGTGACCAATGTGTAGAGGGGGGGTGGGGATTTGTTGGGTTTACTCCTATTGGAAATATGCCGTAGAGAAAATTATGTATGATATATTTTCTAATGTGTTCATAAGTTAAAGTGTCCATGTATGAACAATTATATGTATCATCGAATACGTGATTCGATTGTGGAACTACGTATCTACATTGTTCACACTAAAATGTACTTAATTGCAAGGTTATGCTAGACACATAACCTAGACTAATATACAAGTAGGCTGATGACTTGGTTTCACTAGTCATGAGCATGATAATGCTAATCCGACTAACACACTAACTGGGCTAAAGTGTTTAGCGAGTTAGACTGATCCACATTTGAGATGGAACGAACATGTTGCCATTTGTAGTCGTAAGCAATGGAGTCCTTTGATATAAGGTGATAGCACGATCCGAGTTATGGATCAGTTGGCTTAGTTTCTATCAAAAACTATTTTGTAAGAGGGCAGTTATAAAGATAGAGTCCGGGCCGTCTATGAATAAAGATGTGTGGCATGGATAACAAAGATGGAATTTGCCCCTTCTTAGTGGAGAGATATTCTCTAGGCGATATTGTGTGATATGATTTAGAAACATAACCGAGGAGCTGGACTAAGAGTTAGCCTAGGAATAACATATCACCGGAAAAGAAGAGAGTCGAGCTATTAAAGGGATGACAAGCACTCACCTATAGCTAGATAATTTATATCATGAGGCGAAAGGACTAGGACGGAAGTCATAATAAGAAGGTTTGTCTTATTGTTTTGCGACGCTTGGGAGTCAGCACGTTCTACTAGAAGCGCCTATCGACTAATCTAGTTAGGAGTAAGACTCTAGTTGTGTCCAAATGGTCGTGAACCTATAAAATCACACACTTAAGGGAAAAATACAATGTGGATTGCATCCATATCATTGTTGGGGTACAACATAGACGAGCCTCGAGCGTTGATACCACCAAAGAGTGTATGTAAGTGAAATGGAAAAGAGTTACCTGACTAGCAGTCACTTTCTACACTTCAATCAGGATCTAGCAGCCCTCCGCTTGGTCCTTCTCCGGCATGATGGATATCGGTAGAGGCGTTGTATATGTGACATGGAAAAAGGAGTTAGTGAGAGATTTGTTGTTGTTGTTTGAGAGATCGGAGATCGCACTGCACTGCCTCCACACGCTACATCAAGTTATCTATTTGTGTACTTAATGGTAAATCCGTGGTCTATCTTCTCAGATAGTTTCTGTGAGATCCGCGTAGATTTTTTTTATTTATCCATGCACGACCCAACTAGGTTCCACATAGTTTGTGGAAGGAAAGCGGGAGGGACTCATAAGGCTGAATCTGACCTCTAACATACTAGTCTATTTGGGGGACGCCCTAATGCATAATGCAAGTCTGTGTTGATCTTCTGTGTTAAGTCGGCCGAGGCGCTCGTGGAGCGGTGTCAAACCGATATAAGTCTTAGAAAACAATGTTCTTTAACATTATTCAATTGAGTATTAAACCAATTTTCGGTCAAGACTAATAATCGGCCAATAAAACATGGAACGCCTAGATCTCAGGCACCTGATTTTTAGTTATGTCTTAGTTGCTGACATCATCCTACTATTTTGTGCTAATTCTCAGTTGCAACTCATAAAATTTATACCAATTCTCAGTTGCAACCTAGTTGCAACCCATTAAATTCTCACTTACAACCTAGTTGAAACTCATGTGTAACTCTTGATGATCTCTCGCATGCGCCACTCTGGGGGGGGGGGGGGCACATGCGGAACCCTAAGCTGATCCCGATCCTTCCCGCTGCCATAGGAGGACGCCGGAGGGCTAAGGCCGGCCGACCGATGGTGGCGGCGGGGTTGCCTCCTCGCGTGGTGGCCTCTCCCCCGCAGGGAGCCCCTTGGGCGTGAGGTTTGGAAGCCGGGATGGTGGCCTCGGGCTTTGATGGCGGTTCTCCCTAGTCGTATGGTGGCGCTGGTCGCAACTGCTGGCAGGGGAGCGGTCCTAGGGTTTCTCTCACGCCAAAACGAAGATTTGCCTTTAGCCTGTTTCCGTAGATCTAGTGGCAGTGTCATGTTTCGGAAGGCTCCACCGGCGAACTCCCATGGGCGATTCATGCCCGAAGATTGCTGGAACGGATAGAATTCGGTCGCGCGCAACCGTTTTTCTAACTGTTTGGTTTCAGAGGGAGCGAGGCGAAGCTCTGGAGTCTGTTGCCATCATGGAATATGTCTTTAGTTCCATGGTAAAGTTAGTGTGCAGAGAATGTCATGGAAGCCAAGATTTGTGGACTAGCTATGGTAGATCGAGTCCTGGTGGGGATGAGAAATTGGCTTGGTGATTCGTGAATTGTAGCAGCGACATCAGAAAGTGGGGGCAGCAGCACAAGAGGAGTTCATAGTCTTACCTTGCAGGGTGAAAATCCAAGGTCTTGCCTTAATTGGTTGTGCCTGACAATGACCTTGTTGAAGGCATTGTTTTGTGAGCGAGGACTTTCTCCATGGTGAAAATCTATGATCTTTGATCGGACGATGATAGTGCGTATGCTCTATTTCCTTCTTGAAGGCGTCGTTATTGGAGATGTTGGACTTCTGGTGTTGTTCTGGTAGGGATAGTGTCGCTGATACTAAGAATCTAATCGCTGTAGTGAGACTTTTCTTTTTTCTTTTTTTAGCCCTGTGCATCCGTATTGCTAATAGGGTATGCGTTGTTGCAGAGACCGGATATAATTGGTATCCGTGTAATATTAATATATGTTTATTTCTAAAAAAAATATAACTCTCGACTTGTAGCAAAACCGATAAAAACATGTATTGTGACGGACTCGTACTAGTACAAAGTGTGAAAACCCATTAACCATCTGCTGTCCATTCTCCAGGTAGGCATACGGTTCACACTTTGAAAGGAAGCATCTCCCAACTCCCCACCCGGAGAAGATCCTACCGACGCGCTATAAATTACCTCCGTCCCCTGCTCTCTTCCTCACACACAGCTCTTCGAATCCAACTCCCGCCTGATCAATCTCACCAACTGACTAAACACATCCTGCACTCCCGCTGATCGATCTCACCAACTGACCAAACACATCCATCCTCCACGCATCCATCACAAGTTTCGATCAATGGCTCACATTCTCGCCGCCGCGGAGCCCCTCGCCCTCCTGATGAAGCGCCCGCTGCCGCAGACCGACGGCTACGGCTACGGCGACGACCACATAAGCACTGACGTCGTGAAGCCGACGAAGGCGTGCCACCGAGAGTCCGACCCGGCAGCGGCGCTGGCAGCGGCGCCCCACGTGTTCGGTGAGTATGGCGGCGTGAACATGTCCATCGAGGCGTCGGCCACGTTCACGGTGATGGAGCCGGACACCATGCGGCGGCTCTTCGCCGGGGAGATGGGCCCGGAAGGCGTCGACATGTACATCTACAGCCGCCACTTCAACCCGACGGTGCTGGCGCTGAGCCGGCAGATAGCGGTGCTGGAAGGCACCGAGGCCGCATACTGCACAGCGTCCGGCATGTCGGCCATCTCCTCCGTGCTGATGCAGCTTGTCGGCGCCGGCGGGCACGTGGTGGCGTCGCGGTGCCTGTACGGCGGCACGCACGCGTTGCTGTCCAGCTTCCTGCCGCGCACTTCAGGGGTGACGACAACGTTCGTGGACGCCGACGAGGAGGGCGAGGTGCGCGCGGCGGTGCGTCCGGGGGAGACGAAGGTGGTGTACGTGGAGACGATGTCGAACCCGACGCTGGCCGTGGCCGACATCCCGATGCTGGCACGGGTGGCGCACGAGGCGGGAGCCAAGCTGGTGGTGGACAACACCTTCACCCCCGTCGTGGTCTCGCCCGCGCGGCTCGGCGCCGACGTCGTCGTGCACAGCGTCTCCAAGTTCATCAGCGGAGGCGCCGACATCATCGCGGGTAAGGATTTGAGGTCGTCGTACATTACTACATATATGTTCCATTCATGCATGAAACGACGAAAAATAATATGGTTGGGTTCCAGGTGTGATCTGCGGGTCGGCGAGCCTGGTAAATTCGCTGATGGACCTGCAGGACGGTGCCCTGATGCTGCTGGGCCCGACGATGAACGCGAAGGTGGCCGCCGAGCTGTCGGGGCGTCTCCCCCACCTGCCGCTCCGGATGCAGGAGCACTCGCGCCGCGCGGCCGAGTTCGCAACCCGGATGCGCCGCCTGGGCCTCCGCGTCACCTATCCTGGCCTCCCAGAGCACCCGCACCAAGACCGGCTGCGCCGCCTGGGCAACCCAGGTTACGGCGCCGGCGGGATGCTATGCTTGGACATGGGCACCGAGGCGCGCGCCAACCGTCTCATGCACCACCTCCAGAACACCACCCAATTCGGCCTCATGGCGGTCAGCCTCGGCTACTGCGAGACGCTCATGTCCTGCTCCGGGAACAGCACCAGCAGCGAGATTGCGCCCGAGGACCGCGCACGCGCCGGCATCTCGCCCGGCCTCATCCGCGTCTCCGTCGGATACACCGGTACCCTCGAGCAGCGCTGGACGCAGTTTGAGCGCGCCCTCGCGCTCGTCCAGCAGGAGACCCCCGGCGCTGTCGCCTGCAAGGCCGTCTGATGGCACCGCTTATTCGTTAATAGTTACATCTTCGCCAAACATAATCTAGCGTACGACTTAAAAACTTGTTATTTAGGATGCTAGTCTCTCTTTGATGGACATGCTAAAAGTTGTCTTGAAATGTATACACGTAGATTATCTAGTTTGATTTTGTGCATGGTTTTTTTAAATAACTAGCTAGAATATCTATAGACGGGAACCAAGAGCGCACGCAAACATACAAAACAATCAGATCCAAATTAAATGACAAAGCATATTTAGACAATATTTTGCCTAAATTTGCATCAACTACTTTGGATTGGATGGAATATATTGTTGGAGATATGCTCTAGAGACAATAATAAAATTAGTTATTATTATATCTTTGTGTTTATAATAAATGTTTACATTCATGCTATAATAGTATTAACCAGAAACATTAATAATTGTGTGATTTGTAAACTAAATTAGAGTCCCTAGTAAAGCTTCTTTATAATACAAACTTGTTGGTTAATAGATGATCATGGTTTCCGGGTCATGAACATTGAGATGTTGTTAACAACAAGATCATATCATTAGGAGAATGGTGTGACGAACATACTCCTATAGATAAGCGTAGCATAAAGATCAAGTCATTTCAATAGTTCATTTGCTATAATCTTTCTAATACATAGTAACTTAATTTCTTCGACCATGAGATCATGCTAATCACCATCACCGGAAGGATGCTTTAATGACATCAAACACCACAACGTAACTGGGTGGCTATAAAAGTGGCATTGAGTGTTCGGAAAGTATGTGTTGAGGCACATGGATCAAGAGTGGGATTTGTCCATCCATATAACGGATATATATATTCTGGGCCCTCTCGGTGGAATGTCATCCAATTAGCTTGCAAGCATGTGACTGGCTCACAAGGGATCACATATCACGGAAACGAGAAAAGAGTACATATCGGTAACAAGGTTGAACTAGGTATGCAGAGATACCGACGATCACACCTCGGATAAGTAAACTATCACGAGACAAAGGAAAATTGGTATCGTATATAAGTGGTTCATTCGATTGCAAAGTAATGGTAGAAATATGTGGGAGCCATATGAATTTCCAGATTTTTCTATTGGTTATTGATCGGAGAAGAGTATCGGTCATGTCTGCATAATTCACGAACCGTAGGGAGACACACTTAAGGTTTCGATGTTGTTTAATAGATATGGAACATAAGTAGGGAGACCGAATGTTGTTCGGAGTATCGGATGGGATTCGGAATATCACGAGGAGATCCGGAATCGTCCGGAGAATAAGATTCATATAAGGAAAGTCTAATTCCGGAGTTCGGGAATAATTCCGGTGTTTTCACCGGAATGATCTAGAAGGTTCTAGAAGGTTCACCGGACCGGAAGGGAAAGGGTGCATGAATGTGTCATGACTAAGTGGAATGATTGAGCCATGTCCTAGGTCACTTGGTTAGGCGTTTGAAAGAAAGAAATTAAACTCCAAATTGAAAGTCAAAAGGCAAGTTTGAAAAGTCAAACTGGGGCAATGTATCCTGGTGGAGGAAGGAAAGAATCCTTCTCTCCCTCCACCACAAGACAAGTAGGAGAAGGAGTTGATGAAGGATTCAAACTCCCCTTTCCCAAGATGCCCTCTCTCTCATAAATAGAGGGGAGGGGGTGCCCTCCAAGACACACAACACCAGCCCGTCCCCACATCGCCGCCGCGTCGCCGCCGCATCACCAAGTCACCGCCGCCCTAGCCGCCGCCGACCACGTCCTCCTCTCCGGCTTCTAAACCCTATATTGCCGGGGAAACCCTAATACTCCACCATAACCCCCTCCGGCTTAGGCGAAGCCCTGCGAGATCTCCCCTCTACTTCCGACACCACGCCGTCATGCTACCGGAATCGCGAGGAGAGAACTACAATGTAACACCCCAGTTTTAGTTAATCTTTAATTAGGGTTTTGTTTGTGAATCATGAGCATCATATTTTAAATTGTGCACTCAAGAAAATAATGCAAACCCTAAACCCTAGTTTCCTCTCTCTCTCAAAGCAATTAAAAATGGTTTGAATTTTAAAAAGTATCAAAATATTTGGAGCCCAATCTGAGTAAAAGGGGCCCCATAGTATTTTAGATATTTTATAAACTCTCTGGTATTTTTGAAATACTCAAAACGGAAATGAATTTGAAAATACAAAATAGAATATACAAACAGAAAAGGGAAATGTTTTCTACTAAAAAAAGAGCATCAACAGTTATTCAGGCCGCAGCCCAGCCCACTCTCCTCTCTCTCTCCTTTTCCCAACGCAGCTTCCTGCGGCCCAGCACCCGGCCCAAGCCAGCCCAGTGCAGCCCATACCCCTTCGCTTCATTGTTCGTCATATTCGACAACGACGGCGAGCAGCTGCGTGCCCGCGCCGCCGCCGTCGATCCTCGCCGCTTTCTCCCGGACGTCCGTCGAGCTCTGGAGCGAAGATAAGAACGCCACGATGCCCCGACTCTACCCTATCTCCTTACCCTCTCCCAGGGACCTCTCTCTCATCTCTCTCGCGCGGACCCGAACCCTAGCCTGGCCAGACGCTGTTCGCCGCCGTCGATTGACGCCTCCCCGAGCCATGTCGTGACGCCCAGGAGCTCCGTCTCGTCGCCATGCCCTTCCTCGTCAACGGAATTGGCCTCACGCAACCGGAATCGACTGCAACAACCTCGTCTTCCCGAGCTCCGGCTGCCACCATCGTCGTCGATTGTCGCCGCTCTCGAGCTCCCCTGTCCTCGCCGAGCTTACTCATGCATCGAGGGTAAGTTTGCGGTCCTCCTGGACCACCCCGTTGGCCCCTCCCTCTCTGGTTCGCTCTCGCGTCGACCACCGCCGTCAGTCACCACCGTAGCCGCTTCTCCGGCGACCTAAAATCAGCGGCGCCCCCACTAGATGGCTGGCCCCGCTCCCCTTGTTTGAGTGCCCCCAGTCCCGAGTGCTAGCGTGTCCCTGATCGCCGGATCTGGCCACCGTCCACCGGTCAACGGCCAGATGACGTGGCGTCGACCAAGCTTTGCCAACGTGGCTGATGACGTGGCCCTTGGCCCACAAGTCAGTCATAGAGGCTGTCTCAGATCCTAGTGAGAAAAGTTTGAAGCCATGCGCTGATGTCAACATGACGCAATAAATCAATTAACTTGTTTAATAATTCCAGAAATTGAATAAAACTTGCAAAATTCATATCTAATTATTTGTTTATCAGAAAAATACAAATAATATATAAAAATGTTCAGAAAAATGAGAGCTATCTCTTTAAGATATAATCATGCAATGTTCAACAACTTAAATGACAAGTTTAATTAGAAGAACTTAGTAACCCCTCTCATATACATCCGGAGTTTCCCCGAGTTAGGGTTTTCATCCCTCGGAACCCCGATTAAGTTGTCGAGCATGCTATAGGGTTTCATTTTGATACAATTTAACTTGTCATATCATCATCCTTGCTTGAGCATTGCGTCGATGCCATGTGTTGATTGTTTCCCTCTCTTTCCGGTGTTTGGTTCTTCCCGGTAGAATACGATATCGAGATCGAGATCGAAGACAGAGATCAAGACCGTCGAAGATCGAAGATCGACGAACAATACTTGACCAATTATAACAAGTCAAGTAAAGGGCTCCCGAAGATCTGCTTATCTGTTATCAACAGGAAAAGGCAAGCATAGACCCACCATGATATAATCCTATGATTTCGAAAGCATTTCAATTCATGCCATGATGCATATGATTCTACTATAGTCTTTTATCGATTGATAGAGTATCCTATCTATTGCATACTCCCTTTGAGCTTATTGACATGGTTATACCCTACGGGTACGTAACTTCAGCATACCTAGTCCAGCCCAAGGAAGGCCCACGGCAGACATACGCTGGCCCATGAAGATTTTCGGGTGGCCAAGGCCCATGACGTCTTCGGATCCTTGGAGAGCAAGACTAGAGGAGATAGGAAATTCAAAGGGGTAAAACCCTAGAACTTGTAACCGACTAGGACTACGCCCGGGACCTGCCTAAGTCTATATAAAGGCCAGGAGGGCACGTCCTAGGAGAACTCGACTCATACTTTTGCACACGCATCCACGCCAGATCGAATCTGTGCACCCTGTAACCTTCGGTTCCGCCGTAATCAAAGAGCGCAAGCGAGTAGGGTTTTTCCCGGGCCTGAACCTGGGTAAATGTCGTGTCCCCTGGTTGCTTGTCTGTTAACCGTGCCACGATCTCCAGCATCCCCATCTTCTCCAAAACCCAAGTCCATAACAATGGGCATTGACGAGATTAAACCTCGTCAATTGGCGCCGTCTGTGGGAACTGGGGCTGCTGATTGTGCGGTCGTGACGGTTCCGACCCGATCGATCTACAACTCCGCGGTGACGGAGAATCACCTCCTCTTCGGCGCTTTCGACTTCACCGCCCACTCGCCGGATACCATGAAGGATTTCGAGCCCGTAGGCGACGGACTCGAAATCTTGTTCGGGAGCTTCGCCTGTGGGACAACCGGCACCTCCGCCTCGAAGCGGGTGCCCGTGCCGTCAATCAGGCCCGCTTCGTGGGATCCACACCCCGTTCTACGCACGTCACCATCAACAGATGAGTTCTACAGCAGCAGCAGCTGCAACTCCGATCTGTGCGATCCACCTTCGGATGAAGGGACCTACGGTTCCGGATCCGAAAGATGCGGCAGCAGCCAACCAATCTGCAGGCGCTATCTGTGCGCCGCAGTCATCCAAACCGACGAGGAAACGCCTAACCCGCCGCCCAACCCCAACCCGCAAGACAGAAACGGCGAAAACGGGGACAACAGGGGCCACCTCATCCAACTTAGCAAAGAAGGATGGGTCGAAGCACGCCGCACCGTCGCAGGCGAAATAGTCCTACCTCTGGAATCCCCACGTGATCTGCTGAGGGCATACCACTACCTCCTCATCGAGGAGCACAAGAAGCAAGTCAAGATGCAAGAGACACTCGACAAACGCAAGCAAGCAGCCTTTGAGTCCAGTGCGCGACGAGCTGCGCTCTCCGCCACAGGACCCGGCTCTAGCACAAACGGAAACCAGGGAAACAAGCACCGCTCTCGGGTGGAAAACATGGACCCGAAGGAGCGGCGTGATGTGACCCGAACTCTCCACACATTGTTCATGGATATGGACGCCGACGGCAACATCATCCCGAAGACGCCACAAGGTGCGATCATGGCAGCCACTGCGTATCTCGCGGCCCACCCACCTCCGGAGGGGGATCCGAAAAGGGCCATGCATAGGTCCGCACTCACCAGACTAGGACTAATCGGAGCTGCGCTCCACGAAGACGCTCCTACGGAGCCGAAGAAGAAAGCTCCGGCCAGGCGCGACCGGAGCCCCACTCCCTCATCCGAAGATGAAGAAGAACACGATCTTCCTCGAAGGAAGAAGAGCTCGCACCGCCATAAACACGACTACGACGCCAGAGACAAGCTTACACAGCGCAAGATCGACAAAGCACGCGCCAAACGCGCATGCTCGTCTGAATCTGAGATGGATGAAGACGGCGAGAACTCGCGGGCTCGATGCTTTAGCAGATCCGTCCGCGAACACAGATGCCACGCAACTTCAAGCTTCCTTCGATACTCAAGTTCAACGCACGCAAGATCCAAAGTCCCGCTCGGTGACCATCTCCATCCGTTAAGCTTCACGGAGGCAACAAAGAAACCGCCATGCAATGCCTTCACCGCAATTTGGGCGCTGGTCCGCTTAGCAGCCTATCATCGATCCATCCGAAGCTGGGAGGAGCTCGCTATAGCTTCATCCAAAATTTCAAAGGCACCAGCAAGAGGCCCGCCAATTGAAGAATTGCGAGCCTGCACTCGAGAACGGGTGAATCTATCCGCCAGACATACTATGCTGGTCTACAACCAAGAACTCCGCAAAGACACATCTCCGAAGAGCGGGCCATCGACGCCTTTCAGGACGGCGCCAAACGCCCAGACTTCAAGGAGAAACTTGGACGTAAAGCCCAAGACACTCGACCAGCTCATGGCAATCGCCAACAGCTTGGCAGACGCGAAGATTGCATCCAGGGCGCAATCGATGAAGAGGACGACTACGGCCAAGACACGAACGCCGCAGCAAGAGGAGATCGCGCGTCACGAGGACCGCGACGGACCCGACATGGTCGCACTGCCACGCCGACCGCTGTAACGACAACAACCGCAATAAATGAGGATACCGCAGCGAAACTTCCGCGACAACGACGACCAACGCAGCTGCGTGGCAACGCCGCATCATGACAATGGACCCTCAGCATTCGACAAACTTTCGGGTCCATGCACCATCCACTACTACATCGACAAACAAGATGGCAAAAAGAAAGCTAGCCACATGCTCAAGGACGACCGCGAGTTCCAGAAACTCCGCGAAGGCATGGTGCGAGATGAGGCAACAAGCTCCAATTCCTGCGTTCGAACGCACTGCCAGTGAAATAGCACACGGAGCTCCTCCACCGCCGCCTATTGGAGGCCCAAATCAACCAGTCGCACCAGCGCAAAACAACGCTGGGTCGATACCCCCACCAAAGGAGCACTAAATATGATCCAAGGACGCCCAACCAATGTGGTGCGTAAGAAAATCACCCGACAAATCAATTTGGCCGTGGCAACTCCGCTGCAATCCTGAGTACCTCAGGATCAGAGTCCTGCATCACATTCACTCGCGCGGATCACCCTTGCCAGATCCCTCGCCCAGGTCATGCTGCCCTGGTGCTGGAGGCGCAGATCGGAGGCTTCGAGATGAGTCGCGTCTTCATGGACGGCGGCAGCGGCATCAACCTAATGTTCACAAGCACTCTAGCAGCTATGCGGATCCCGCAATGCAGCCTGGAACAATCAGACACAACGTTCCACGACATTGTCCCAGGGAAGGGCATCTTCCCCCTGGGCAAAATAGGGCTCGACGTCATCTTCGGGAAGCCGGACAACTTTCGGCAGGAGCGCCTAGAATTGGCGGTGGATCGCCGTCGCAATACCACGCCATCCTGGGACGTGTAGCATTCGCAAGGTTCCTGGCCGTCCCACACTACGCATACCTACTACTCAAGATGCCAGGACCAAGGGGTGTCATCACAGTCCACGGGAGCTTCACCCGATCGGACCAATGCGACAGGGATTTCAACAAAATCTCCTAGTCTTTCGGCATGCAAGACGAGCTTGTAAGGCTCCGCGAGGTGACGGACAATGGGCTACCCCCAGTCACAAAGCAGAACGCACCTGACATGTCTTTCGACTCCACCATCAACACCAAGAAAGTGCAGGTCCATCCAACGGATGCCTCCAAGACGGCGCTGATCGCCAACGACCTCAAGATAGGAAGGCGCTCGTCAATTCCTCCGTGAGCGCTTAGAAATCTTCGCCGGTGTCCTGTGGACATGCCAGAGTTCCTGTGGAATTCGCCGAGCACGCACTCAATGCCTTCCTGCATACCAAGCCACCAAGCAGTCCATCCGAAGACTATCGGAACCACGAGCCGAAGCTATCGGCAAGGAGATCAATAGATTACTCGCAGCAGACTTCATCCGGGAAATCAAGGAAAGCGAGTGGCTGGCAAACACGGTGATGGTCCCGAAGAAGGACACGGACATCCTACGGATGTGCGTGGACTTCACGTCACTAAATAAACAACGCCTAAGGACCACTTCCCTCTTCCTCGGATCGACCAGATCATCGATTCGACCGCAGTTGTGAGAAACTCTCCTTCCTCGACGCCTACTCAGGCTATAACCAGATTCGACTCAAGGTCAAGATCAAGAGAAAACGGCGCTCATCACACCGCTCGAGTATATCGCTACAACACAATGCCCTTCGGCTAAAGAACGCGGGTGCCACGTACCAGCGATGCATGCAGGCCTGCCTCAAGGACCAGATCGGTCGCAACGTCCAAGTCTATGTCGACGACATAGTCATAAAAACCAAGGAGGCAAGAACACTTATCGACGATCTCCGCGAGACATTCGACAACCTTGATTGCTACAGGATCAAGCTCAATCCAGAAAAGTGCGCCTTCAAGGCCCCTCGGTCAACCGCCGGGTACTTCATCTCTCAACGAGGGATCGGCGAACCAAGAAAATCAAAGCTATCATGACAATGGAGAAGCGAAAACCTCAAGGCGTTCAGCAGCTCGCAGGCGAGTAGCGGCACTAAGGTGTTCATCACGCATGGGCGAGAAAGCCCTACCATTTTACCAAATTGCCGCAAGGCAGACAAGTTCGAGTGGACACCAGAAGCCAACGACGCATTCAAAAGCCTCAAGCGGCTCCTCTCCACCTCGCCAGTTTTGGTCACGCCAAAAGAACGCGAGCCCCTATTGCTGTACATAGCAGCCACACACCGTGGTCAAGATAAAGATCGTGGTCGAACGACCCGAAGAAGGCAAGACCCACGGGGTACAACGCCCAATTTACTACCTCAGCGAGGTTCTCACTCCAACAAAACAGTGGTACCCACACTACCAGAAGCTGGCCTACGGCGTGTTCATGACGGCTCGACGACTGAGCCACTACTTCCAGGAGCATCAGGTGATGATCGTCAACGAGGCACCCCTAAACAGCATCCTGAATAACCCAGAGGCCACAGGACGCGCGGGTCTCGTGGGGCATTGAACTATCACCCCTGGACATCATCTACGAGAAGCGACACGCAATCAAATCTCAAGTCCTTCCGGACTTCCTGGTGCACTGGATGGAGCTGCAGCTGCCTGACACCCTAGACATGTCGCAGTCCTGGACAATGCATTTTGACGGCTCCAAACGCGAAGCCGGAGCAGGGGCAGGAATCATACTGACCTCCCCGCAAGGTGACAAGATGAAGTACGTCCTTCAGATGAAATTCAGAGCCTCCAACAACGAGGCCGAATACGAAGCCCTCATCCATGGCATGAAGATGGCAAAAATATGCGGCGCAACGCGCCTGGTCATCTACGGTGACTCCAACCTTGTCGTACAGCAGACGATGAATGAGTGCGACGCACATGCCGAAAACATGATCACGTACCGCGCGCTATACAACGCACTCGAAGGAGAATTCGACGGCTGCGAACTTCGGCACGTTGGAAGAGAGAGCAACGAGGAGGCCGATAGACTCGCCAACATCGGCTCCACTTGTGCAAAGGTACCACCAGGTGTGTTCCTCGAACAGATCTGCGTGCCATCCATCAAGCGGAAATTCCCAAGGATCACCCGAAGAAGCGTAACACTCGGGGCTACGCTACCGAAGGTCATGAAGGACCAAAAGTTGGATACCGGTTGCCATGGTCAACCTGATGCAGGTCATGGCAGTCAAGAAACTTGACACGCCCATACCTCCGCCTGATAAACGGAGAACTGCCAGACAGCCCGACGGATGCCCGGCGCGTATCTCGTCGGTCAAAAGCCTTCACCATCATCAACGGCGAGCTGTACAAACGCAGCATTACGGGCATATTACAACGGTGCGTCACCATCAACGACGGCAAAGCCATACTCCAAGATATCCACGAGGGCATCTGCGGCCACCACGCAGGTAGCCGCTCCCTCGTCGCCAAAGCTCTACGAGCAGGATTCTACTGGCCAACGGCCATGAGCGATGCGAAAGACATCGTCCGAAGATGCAACGGGTGCCAACGGTTCGCCGAGAAACCGCACGCACCTGGGTCCAAACTTCGACCCATACCCATAGCCTGGCCATTTGCCCAATGGGGCCTCGACATGATCGGCAAACTGCCAAAATCCTCGAAGGGAGGACACATTTTCCTCCTGGTCGCAGTCGACAAATTCACCAAATGGATCGAAGCCATGCCAGTCACCAACCAGAAGGGCAAAACCGCCGTCAAGTTCTTCGAATCCATTGTCTACCGGTTTGGCGCACAAAGATCATCACCGACAACGGATCGAACTTCATCTCCGAAGAATTCCAAGACTTGCGAAGGCCTCGGATCAATATCACGTATGCTCAAAGGGCACACCCGCAAACAAACGGCAAGTGGAAAAGGCCAACGCCTAATCGGCGCTGGCATCAAGAAGCGCCTCATGAGCTCACTCGAGCACAAAGCTGGAACCGACGAAGAGCTACCGTTCGTCTCTGTGGAGCTTACGTACGCCAAATAGCTCCACCGGCTACACACCGTTCTTCATGGTGCACGGAGCGAGGCCGTGCTACCACCAAGTACACCACCAGCTCCACGAGTCGTCGCATAAATAAGCCGAATCCACGGCTACACTCGAAGACGCCGTCGACACACTCGATGAAGCGCGGGATATAGCAGCCGCTCGATCAGCGGTGTACCAGCAGAGTCTCCGCAACTATCACAGCCGCCGGCTGCGCCCAAGGTCCTTCGTCGAAGGAGACCTCATCTTGCGACTCAAGGAAAAGCAACCGAACAAACTCGATTCACCATGGGAAGGACCCTATGTCATCACCGAAGTCATCCCAGGTGGCGCCTATCGCCTCAAGCACGTGGAGTCTGGAGTCGCATACTCCAACCCGTGGAACGTCTCGCACCTGCGACGATTCTACCCGTAGCAACCTACCCCCCTTTTTACTTTCAATAAGGCTTTCAGCCAAGGCTACTCAGCCGAATCATGTACCTCCTCCATTACGATATAAAGAAAGCTAAGTACCTCGCCCCCAACCCTCGGTTGACTATTTTCTGCAACTTTACTACATGCTACATACGCACTCGGGGGCTCCCCCACCTCACGATTTCATCGACTGAGGACAAAACGTGTACACCTGAGTAGTCACCACGCCGTGCAAACGAAAAGGACACGTACTAAATCAAAGCACTGCGTGCTGGCAAACAAGCGAACCTTTACAACAAAGGGCACATACATGCCCAGCCGCAATATACAAATTTTACATCTATCTGTTTATTTTCAGGTCCTACCTATTCTGAAGAATAACCTGAGCACACTGCTCAAACAAATCTACAATCTGTTCGGCATACTGCCTTACAGCCGCATAATGCGGACGTATATTCTACTCGCCACCATCTGGTCGAGGAGGTGGCCCAGTCGCCACAGCAGCCAAATCTACATCAGGGCAATGCACCCTCACAAGAGACAAGGCAGCCTTCACCGCGACGAAGTTGCCGCGACTAGCTCCTTGACATTGCCGGCACTCAAACTTCGCCGAAGACCTGCAAGGGTCGTTGGCACGGCATCCAACGGAAACATGACGGCAAAGACCGAGGAAAACGATGTACGACTGGCGGAGCACCCGCGAAACCTGGTAGACACGATCCCGCACTCCGCCGAACTATGGCGCGATCACGATCCATCCGTAAGAAGCCGCCGCCTCCATGTCCTGTTGAGTCAAGCAATTGACCAACAGCAATACGCCCTTTTCTTCCTGAGCAAGATTGGCACCTGCAACAACCGCACAAAACAAGAGAGTAAGGCCAGCAGGCTCACCCAAGAACCGAGCTACAGCCCAAAGAAGGATCAACTTACATTGCAGCTGCTCGGACAGCCGACCCAGCTCCGCCATCAAATACTCCTCTGCTGCACCACGTCTGCTTTGGACTTCCAAACGCCGGTAGCACAGAACCCAAGCAAATCTCTCCAAGCTGCGCGATCTCAAGAAAAGCGAGCCACGAGGAATCATCCAATGATGCTCGCAAGGGCCTTTCGGATGAAGTGTCAACTAGGTCAAGACCAAGGAACCTATAGCGTAAGAAAAATAAGGCACACGTATATTCAGCCAAGGATAGAGCATAACTCGAGAAATTCATTAAAGTATATATAAGGTTACCACGCGTGGCATAAGGATGGTACTACAAAAGATATTTACAACAAAAATAGACTACAAGCTACCCTACGTCTACTACGCCTAAGGCGGAGGGCACTGAGTCGCCTCAGACCCAGACTGCCTAGCTTTGGCCTCGCCCTGCTGCCGCAATGCATTTCGACACAAGTCAATAAGCTTGGGCCCATATCGTCTGCAGTGAGCGGAGTAGGCGGCGAAGGCTACCTCGGATCCATCTGCAGCCGTCGGCATCCGAGAAGTAATCTGGGGCAGGTCCAGCTCTGTCCTAGCCGCCATGGCCATCGCCAGCCCGACAGACGCGCCGATGCCCTTCTGCTTGCGCTTGTATGCTGCAGGCGCTTCGGCTGACAGAGCCTCTGCCAGGGCATCCACGTCTTCAAGAGACGCGCCCTTCGGGAAGAGCTCCTGGTAGAAGCGACCAAGGACCTCTTCGACCACTACAGTGGCATCATCTAGAGCACTCCCGTGCTCCAGAGCACCGCGGTCAAACTCGATGCCTGCGGCATCTGAGACAAAAAAGAAGAAAACATGAAGAAAGGCAACATAGAAGAAGATCCGTAGAAAAAGAAGCAAGTACAAAAGCTAGCGCTCACCCGAAATAGCCTTGGCAGCAGCCATGAGCTTCTCCGCCACCCCTTTTTCACGAGCAGCCGCAACGGTGGCCAGCTGCTCCTCACGATCTGCGGCCTCCTGCTGCAGACGCTCCTTCGCTGGCGCCTTCATACCCACCAAGGCGCCTCTCATTTCAAGCGCGGCTTCGGCCTTCTGCTCCGATTGGCCAAGGCTCTTCTTCAGAGCATCGACCTCACGGAGAGAGTCATTATGCTCCTCTGCATTTACAACAAGCAAGTGTCAAAGAACAGGACTAGGATAAGCAAGAGAAGTACTACAAGGCGATTTAACCTTGAAGCTGCAGCAGCCTCCAAAGATCAGACGTTCCTCCACCAGCCGCTTGGCCTCTTGGACAAAAGGCTGCAGCAACAGGCAATAGTAGTAAGAGCAGGACTTGGGGGCTACGCCCAACACAAAGAAGCATAAACAACATCAGCATACGAAGACACTCGGGGGCTCCCCCCGTAACATCAAGCAGAAAAACTTACGTGCTCCGAAGGCGAACCCGCAGGCCCGCCTGCGAAATTGTGAGGCGCAACCACCAGCCTCTCTCAGACAGGAGGAACTGGCGCAAGATCACGAAGTCGCCACCGTCTGAGGAGGAGGCGACGCAATGTTCGACTCCCCCATCATCTCGCGCGCACCATCACTAGAGCCGCCGGAGGATTGCCTGCATACGAACCAATCAACACAGGTGCAAAAATAACAAGGGAACAAAGGACAACAGTGGCAACAAGAAAACTTACGAGCCCAACACGCTCAGATCGAAGATAGGATAAGCCCTTCGGGCCCTCTTCTCCTCCTTCTTTTCTTCCCTCTTCTCCTCCTTCTTTTCTTCCTTCTTCCGCTTTGCTAGCGGGTGCGGAGCAACAACCCGCACAGGAATGGCAGGAAGGGGAGAGGAAGAACCCCCATGAACATCATCATGACGCTCAAGGCCCAGAGGATTTCTGGGAGTCGGAGGAGTCGAGGCATCTGACGACTCGTTAGAGCTTCGTGATCGCTTGCGAATGGTCCTCACTGATTCGCCGGCATCCTCCGGGGATCGCCTGACGGTAGCTCGGACACGGAATCCACCACTTCATTATCCGGGCATTCGGATACCTTTCGGCAACGGTGGTGCCATGCCCGCACTTTGAAGCTCGCAAAGGAAAAGAACTTTGTTAGCAAACAAAGGAAAAGTACACAAGTGACAAAAACAAAAGGAAGCACTACGCGCAAATCTATACCTTCGACGACCAACGTCGAAGAAAAGGAGGAGTCGGCGACCTTCCAGATTTCTTCGTCGGCCTTGAACTTCAACAGCCAAGAGCCTTGTCAAGTTCCACCGGAGATTTTCTCACCGAAACCCTCGCCGGATCACGGCGCCCGAGTAAAGAAACATCGGTGCGCTCTCGCTGAGGGCTGCACCGACGCCAAGAAACGTCCGGATGATGTCGACACTGTTCACCTCCTTCTCGTGAATCAATTGAGATCCTCCACCCGACGGTACAGGCCTCTATCTCCGCCACTTCACCGCCTAAGATTTGGTTTTTCCAGATCTTTTCTTCTCAATCAATTGGGAGGGATCAAAAGGAACGAGACCAAAATCTTGCCCATGCGACGGAATCACGGATGTAAAACCATTTCTCCGCCAAGATCGGACAGATTCGGACATGGAAAGGAAAAGAATTGCACATTGGGACCGAGGAGATGATGAAACCCCAATGGGATACACACCATCCGAACAGACCGCCTCTTCACGGAATAAAGCTTGAAGAGGCCAAAGTGCGACTCAATGCCAAGCCAACACTGCAAAGCGTGATAAAACACGCAATGTGGAGAAGGGAGTTGGGAGACAGATGATGGAGTTGAATCCCATAGAAAAGAGCACCACGAAGGAAGTCATGGACCGGAAAAGAAAACGCGAATCATGAAGGCAACAAACATAACCCGATACCCGGATGGGGGACGGGATTACCTCATTGCCGGGAGTCTCACGACCGTCGTGTCTTTGCGGTATCACTCCGCGCAGTTTGCGGAGATCGTTCTCCGCTGCTTTTGATCGCCGCCACCACCGTCGGTGACGCTGAAAGCGGGCGGTGCCCTTCTTCTCCGGCGCGCTGGTCCCAACTGCAGATGAGGACTTCTTTGTTTTCCATGGCACTACAACGTGGTGGCGTTGCAACGAAGAAAGACAAAGGAAATGTGGAGGAAACTCGAGCGCAAAGAAGAATAGCTCAAGAACGAGGGGAAGTGAATAGATGAACCGCTGTGAAAAACAAACCACGATTTCACCAGGATTATAACAGCGAAGACGACGACGCCGACCGTCCATCGAGAAGACCTAACGCCAACGGTAGATCTGGCCGCATACGTCAGCACCAAAACGAACTGTCGTTACCACGCCGTCCACTACGTCGAAATCGAGGAGACGCCGAATCATCTCCACGCTGCGTGATCGGTCAATTCAAAGTCAGCAAGTGGGACCCACGTCATTCAAGTCATCTCGTGTAGCGTACACTTGAGGTCATCGATCGAAGCATCGACGCCATCAAAAGCTATACTAGCACCACTGCTCCACACCAGTACTCACCGAATCTACGATTCGACTAAATACTTGGGGCTACTCTATCGTGATACCGGCGCGCACCGGCTGCATAAATGAGGACAAAATTACTTATCTGATTCCTATGTCGAGCCTACGACTCCACTACGGACTCGGAGGCTACTCCCATAGGGAGGATGGATTTAAGCATCCGAAAATTTTCGAGTCCTGCGGACCTAATGATTGAAACAATGCTTGAACTGAAAGTCTCCGTTCGAGTCTACGACTCGAACAGACACTTGGGGGCTACTTCCATAGGGAGCGCTGGTCACGCACCCTATGAAATCTTTGACTGCGATCTTCCGGATCCGCATGCAAAAACTTTTTTGGCAACTCTGCCCCAACAAAATGCTGAGTGAGCGACAATCTCCTCGGCCACCCTAAACGCCTCCGAGGTGATAAATGTTCGGATGCTGCGTCAAGGACGCAAAGATAAGACCTAGTAATCATCTCGATGGCTCGCAACGACCGATCAAGGCTCGCTAGTATGAACTGCATCACAGGTACGATGAAAAAATCCCGGACGCTTGGGTACACAAATTAAAATCACCGAATTCCACTCCTATAAGTCCTCCGGCGTGAGTTGAATTACGCCAAAGATATGTTCCAGCCCGGGTTAAGGGACCCAACTCAAGAAGATCATGTTGTTTCGCCCTAAGATGCTTAATCGACCTGATCCGCGGGTGAGTCGTGCACACGCATCAACAATCCCTACACACATATACTATTAACATATAACTGCTCCCGAAGGATGGAAGAGTCCTCAGCCGAATCTATGATTCGACTGATCACTCGGAGGCTACTGACATGGTTATACCCTACGGGTACATAACTTCAGCATACCTAGTCCAGCCCAAGGAAGGCCCACGGCAGACATACGCTAGCCCATGAAGATTTTCGGGTGGCCAAGGCCCATGACGTCTTCGGATCCTTGGAGAGCAAGACTAGAGGAGATAGGAAATTCAAAGGGGTAAAACCCTAGAACTTGTAACCGACTAGGACTACGCCCGGGACCTGCCTAAGTCTATATAAAGGCCAGGAGGGCACGTCCTAGGAGAACTCGACTCATACTTTCGCACACGCATCCACGCCAGATCGAATTCGCACCTCAGAACCTTCGGTTCGCCAGAATCAAAGAGCGCATAAGGAGTAGGGTTTTCCCTCCGGGGGCCTGAACCTCGGTAAATCTCGTGTCCCCTGGTTGCTTGTCTGTTAACCGTGCCACGATCTCCAGCATCCCCATCTTCTCCAAAACCCAAGTCCATAACAATGGGCATTGACGAGATTAAACCTCGTCACTTATATTACCTGATCCACTACTCCTAGCATAACTAGGTTTGGCTTGTGTGTACTGCTAGAGCTTATATCTGTGTCCTGCTTACCCATGCATAGCTGTTGAGTCTGGTCCATCCAGATAATGTATCAGATGTAGATAATCTAGTATGACAGGAGAACATGATGAGATGAGATCAGTGATATGAGATTAAACATGTTAAGGCTTATATGGGAGGCCACAGTGGGAAGTGGTTTTTCTATTCCCATGCTCGCCACCCTTAGGACCATAGGTTCTTACCTCTTGAACCAAGACGAGTGTACAACCACACGGGGTAAATGGGGACCCCATGATTGACTAACTTGCCTAGTAGATTCCATGAGTCACATAGTTCGGGCATTCCATTCGACATACGCATTGAAAACGTTTTGAAAGAAGGAGGTGCATTCATAACAGGCAGGGAAGCGTGGACCGGGTTGCTTGGGGTCGATGGAGCCCCTGGTAAACCAACCTCGCCTCACATATTTAAGTACCCGCTTCGGGATTTGACCCGTTACGGCGGAACCATACTTATTGCGTGACTCATGGTCTCGGCGAAAGCAAGGTAAAGGTCGTGTCCAACCACACCCTCTGCCAGCACACCAAGGAAGTGTGTCAAGTGGCATTAAGAGTCGTTTGGTACGTGTGGGTAAAGTTGTACACCCCTGTAGGGTAATAATCTTTCGGAAAGCCGTGTCCACGGTTATGGACGACTTGGGAATGGACGGGAGATCATAAAGAACATGAACCTAATCGTAAAACTTGGCAACTAATGTTTGTTAAGGATGCTTCCTCGTGGGTACAAGGGGGTGATCCTAGTTCAGATGATGATGACTTGGTGGATATCAAAAGATGATGATCAATATTTCTGGAGATGTCTCTCCCTTATCCCCTTTTAAAATACTCTGAATAGACGAGCTTCTCCTCCCTCTTGTTTTATAAACAAAAGATGGATTTATGCAAAACAAATCCACCAGCCATAAGTCTTGCGGAGTACACCCTGTACTCACCCTTGCTTTGTTGAAACTTTTGGCAGAGTAAGTGTTCCCTGAAGATCAGTTTGGTACTACATCGACATCGACGAGTAGCTTGGGGTTTCCGGCCGGCAGCCTGAAATCTATGGGCTGGGACGTCATCGTTATGCTTCAGGACTCTTAGGCCATTTCTTAAGTTTGCTATACTTAATAGCATAATTTGACTTCCGTTGTTTGATGTTTGTGGTCAGTGACCTATGCTTGTAATAATTTAGTTCTCTGCTCAGTTATGAGCTTGCTGTAATAAATTTTATGTCGTAGGGTCACTGCCGTATTACCGATTCTTCACTGGATATTCTCGAGCTCAAGGTTAATATTATTTCAGATGGAGGTCTGGGATTTGTTTAGCCCTGATCCCGGGGGTGTCACATACAACCTCCGCTGCCAGCTAGAACAAGGGAAGGGAAGGTCTTCATCGAGTACCGAACGTGTGACCGACTACAGAAGCGCTGCCGGAACGCAGCACCGGAAGGATCGTCTACGCGATCTTGAGATCGTCAAGTGTACGACTACATCACCCACGAGAATTTGCTCTCTTTAACAGCTTTGGAATCTTTGAGGGTGAGTACTCTAATCGACTCGTTGCTACGATCTAGTAGATAGATCTTGCCTTGTTTGTGTTCATGCGGTAGAATTTTTTTGTTTTCTATGCTACGAATCCCTACATATATAGTTTTATATTAATCGAAGATAATAAAGTGATCCGCATGTTGTCAAACTGTAACTAAACCTAGCTTGAAAAAAAAATTAGCCAGCAGTTAAATTTACTCTAGAATCTTCTTTAATTATACTTACCTAAAAAATTATAACCACTACTATAAGATATTGACGTTCAGATGTACATCATGAAATTAGAGGATATAAAAATATATGCATGAACAACACATATTTGTGCACACAAATACATATGTATAGAATACATAATTTATGCAACTGTGAAAAATAATTCAATTGAAACTTTTATTAGAACATACACTTCAGATTTAGCACAATTTTTTTTGTGAAATAAATTACAACTGGATAAAAAACACTCCAAGTAATTAAGTCTATAGTATGAAAAAATAAGCCTAAAATTATAACTGTTTAGTATAAAATAAATTTATTTTAATATGCATGGAGATAATATTTTGTAATTTTTGAATACATATCCATCAAGCAAGCATGTGGCCACAAGAATTGTGGGTGTCTGGGGCAATGCATACCGCAGTAGACAGTGTCACGACATTGACATGGACCGGTGTAACATTGGTCTGGGTAGATACGCACAACAGAATCTTCAATTTCGTAGTTTCAACGTGGAAGTGTTTCAACATAAACAAGAGTAGCTCATTGCACCAGACGGTAGTCCTAACATCGGCGTCTTGTCTGGCATTAGGGCGTTAGTGAGGCTCAGGTCAAGGGGAGCAGCGAGGAACGTGGAGACAAGAAGGTCCAGAAGATCGTAAAGGTGGGGGTCCCATGTCAATGGCACCCTTTCGCCAACCCATCAAAGCGCATGTGGCATTCTCTTGCGTAGACCGCTTTGCAAACTCTCTGTTGTACCAAACGTCTACATATGTTAGACACCCCAATCATGCCGGGATACATCCTTGCTTCCTTGAATCCATATAAAACTGAGAGTCAAGGATCGCATATGGTACATGCTTGCATGGTTAGATGGTATCAAAGGCTATCCACACTAGTGGAAACGAGGCCTTTTGTTGATCCTGGAAAAGGGCTTTTAACACCAGTTCTTCTACGAACCGGTGTTAAAGGGGGGGGGGGCGTACCAGCGTGGCCCATGCGGCAAAAAGGAGCCCCCCTTTAACACCGGTTCGTGCCACGAACCGGTGTTAAAGGACCCTGCACTGGTCAGAGTTTCTTTAACACCGGTTCGTGGCTTGAACCGGTGTTAAAGGGGGGGCTATATAAGACACCGCAGCCCACACCCCACTCTTCCATTTTTTTCACTATCTCATTTTGGAGCCTAGCAAGAGGGTGTGAAGAGTGCTAGTTTGTGTTTTTTTCATATGCACAAGAGGTGTTCGGTGAAATGCCCGAGAGCTCAAAATAAGTTTTCTCGTTGCTCTTCCTTCTCGGTCGAGGTCGGCAACTATCCTCTCATGTGTCATTGAGGTACTAGATATCTACATGGTCATCTCCCTATTAATTTTAGATATATACTATATATTAATGGAGATGAACCGGCAATGGATGTACGGGGACCGCCGCACTTCCGAGTACATTACGGCCTCCAAAATTTCATCGTTGTGGCTAATGCAAACCGTGGTCACAATGGTTTTATGTGTTGTCCGTGTGTTCACCGTCGTAACAAGAAAGACTACTCAAATACCGTAACTATTCACGCCCACCTTCTTCGATCCGGTTTCATGCCCAGCTATAATTGTTGGACCAAGCACGGAGAAAAAGGGGTTGTGATGGAAGACAACGAAGAAGAAGAGGATGATGACAACTATCATAATATGTATCTTGAATATGATGATACTGCAACGGGGGTAGATAATGAAGATCAAGAGGCAGCAGATGGGCCCACTGATGACGATCTTGGTCGGGCCATTACTGATGCAAAGGAAGAATGTGAAACTGAAAAGGAGAAGGAGAAGCTGGAGCAGATGTTAAAGGATCACAAAACATTGTTGTATCCAACTTGCGAAGATGGCCACAAAAAGCTAGGTACCACACTAGATTTGCTGCAATGGAAGGCGAGAACGGTGTGATCGACAACAGATTTTCAAAGTTGTTGGTAAAAATGAAGAATCTTCTTCCAAGAAATAATGAGTTGCCCGACAGTACATACCAAGCAAAGAAGGTTGTCTGCCCTCTAGGATTAGACGTGCAAAAGATACATGCCTGCATTAATGACTGCATCCTCTACCGCGATGAGAAGTACGAGAATTTGGATGCATGCCCGGTATGCACTGCACTGCGGTATAAGATCAGACAAGACGATCCTGGCAATGTTGAGGGCGAGGCCCCTAGGAAGTAGGTTCCTGCCAAGGTTATGTGGTATGCTCCTATAATACCACAGTTAAAACGTCTCTTCAGAAATAAAGAGCATGCCAAGTTGTTGCGATGGCACATGGAAGACCGTAAGAAAGACGCGATGTTGAGACACCCCGTTGATGGGTCACAGTGGAGAAAAGTCGAGCGAGAGTACCCGGACTTCGCACGTGACGCAAGGAACTTAAGGTTTGGTCTAAGTACAGATGACATGAATCCTTTTGGTGAGCAGAGCTATAGTCACATCACCTGGCCTGTGACTCTATGTATCTATAACCTTCCTCCTTGGTTGTGTATGAAGAGGAAGTTCATTATGATGTCAGTGCTCATCCAAGGCCCGAGGCAACCCGGCAACGACATTGATGTGTACCTAAGGCCATTAGTTGAAGAACTTTTACAGCTGTGGGCCAAACCATGTGTACGTATGTGGGAAGAGCACAAATGGGAGCCATTTGACCTATGAGCATTGCTTTTCGTAACCATCAATGATTGGCCTGCTCTTAGTAACATTTCAGGGCAGAAAAACTAGGGATACAATGCACGCACACACTGTTTAGATGAGACTGAAAGTGTATATTTGGATAAATGTAAGAAGGTTGTGTACCTAGGGTATCGCCAATTTCTTCCGAACCTGCATCCAGTAAGAAGAAAGGCAAGCATTTCAAACGTCTGGCAGAACCCCGGAGGAAGCCGGTGCCTCCGTACCGGTGAGGAGGTATTTGGTATGGTCAAGGACCTAGAAGTAATCTTTGGAAAAGGTCCTGGCAGTCTATCTTTGGAAAAGGTCCTTAGAAACTGGAATAATAAATATGTCAGAGAAAAAATTCCAAAATCTGAAGTCTCATGACTGCCACGTGATTATGACACAATTGCTTCCGATTGCATTGAGGGGGCTTCTACCTGAAAATGTTCAAGTACCCATTGTGAAGCTATGTGCATTCCTCAATGCAATATCTCAGAAGGTAATCGATCCAGAAAGCCTACCAGGGTTACAGACAGATGTGGCCCAATGTCTTGTCAGCTTTGAGTTGGTGTTCCCACCATCCTTCTTCAATATTATGACGCATCTCCTGGTTCACCTAGTAGAAGAGATTGCCATTCTCGGTCCTGTATTTCTACACAATATGTTCCCCTTTGAGAGGTACATGGGAGTCTTAAAGAAATATGTTCATAACCGTGCTAGGCCAAAAGCTCCAAGGGCTATGTAACAGAGGAGGTCATTGAGTTCTGTGTTGATTTTATTCCTGACCTTAAGGCGATTGGTGTTCCAGAATCACGACATGAGGGGAGACTGCGTGGAAAAGGCACCCTAGGATGTAAAGCAATGATATGTAGGGACGGGCATTCTCTCAATAAAGCACACTACACGGTTTTACAAAGATCTATCTTGGTTGCCCCGTATATCAATGAACACAAGAATTTAATACGCCTCAAACACCCGGGGCAGTCTGATGAATGGATTATAAGTGAACACATGGCGAGTTTTGGCGGTAAGGTGCAAAGACTTCTCACGAATAACACCACTGTTGGGGATCAGCTGTACTTGTTGGCCAGGACACCATCTTCGACTGTATGTACTTTCCAAGGGTACGAGATAAATGGGAATACATTTTACACGATAGGCCAAGATAAAAAGAGCACCAACCAAAATAGTGGTGTCCGCCGATGCAGAAGACAATGGGCAGAAGACCACGTATTATGGGTTCATAGAGGAGATATGGGAACTTGACTATGGACCTAATTTTAAGGTCCCCTTGTTTCGATGCAAATGGGTCAAGCTAACAGGAGGAGGGGTTGAGGTAGACAAGAAGTACGGAATGACAACGGTGGATCTCAACAATCTTATGAAGGTAGACAAGAACTTAGACGAACCATTCGTCCTAGCCAATGATGTGGCTCAGGTTTTCTATGTGAAGGACATGTCCTCCAGACCAAAAAAAAGAAAAATATGCACGAATACATCATATGATGAGCCAAAGCGTCACATAGTTCTTTCAGGGAAAAGAAACATCATGGGAATCGAGGACAAGACAGACATGTCAGAAGATTATATTAAGTTTGATGAAATTCTGCCCTTCACCGTGAAAACTGACCCAAGCATTCCGTTAAGTAAAGAAGATGCTCCATGGTTACGTCTGAAGCGATCATAAGGAAGGACATATGCCAAGAAGTTCATGCTCATATTATGTAACTCTAGTTCATGTCTTTCGCGGTTTATATGACCAGTTTCTTGAAGATGCCGGAGGACTGGGCTCCGTCGGCATCTCCCTGAAACTGGTCGTAGTGGTGTCCTTGCTCTCGAAAACCATCTTGCAGCTTGTAACTTCTCTAACTAGATCAATACGCCTGGGAGCTAACTAATTTCACATATTAGGGAGTGCCTCTATGACCAGTTTCTCGGAGATGCCGGAGGACTGGGCTCACGGCATCTCCAAACTGGCCGTAGTGGTGTCCTCGCCTCAAAACCATCTTGGAGATGCCTCAAACTGGCTGGAGGACTGGACTCACAAGGATGCCTATTTATAGTACAAGCAGCTCGGCATAGTGTCGACACTTACGAAATAATGTCGACACTCACCCCTATTATTAGTGCTGACTCGTGTTTTGTCCCGGTTGGTGTCTCCAACCGGGACTAAAGGTTCATCTTTAGTCCTGGTTGGTGTCTCCAACCGGGACTAAAGGTTCATATTTAGTCCCGGTTGGTGACACCATCTGGTACAAGGTACACGCACGACATAATGTCGACACTCACCCCTATCATTAGTGCTGCTGCCCACTTTGAAATCCCTCAACCGTCCCATTTTAGAACAATGTCATATTTCTCTTACATAATGATATGTATTAAATGAGCCATTTTTCTTCCTTCTATTTCTTTCCTCCATTTTCTTCCGCCATTTTTTACCGCCATTTTCTTCCCGCCATTTTTTTCCCGGATTCTTCCCAGATTCTTCCCTCCGATTCTTCCTTGATTCTTCACTATATATATATGTAGGGTTGGCCTCCATTGTCATTGCACATCTCTAGACTCATATCTACAACCTCATCACTCTTTCCCATGGCTTCCACCGTAGCACTAACCCCCAGGGAGGCGGAGGCGCTTTGCGCCTCGAACTACCCCTGCCCACCGGGTTACTGTGTCCCCGTCGGCTGGATGCTGAGCGCCGGAGGCGTGCCGGTTTCTCCTGTACCTCTAGGTGTGGCGTGCCGGATGGCCATCACGAACCACTACTACTTCGATATCACACCGGAGCAGCGGAGGAATCCCAGATGGCATCCCGACTATTTCCCTACTTGGGAAGCCTTCTTCATGGATCGGCGTGAGAGGGCGCTCGCCAGGCACGAGGAGGTCAGCCCACCTCCTCCGAACTTTAACGAGGCCGGCCGTCGGCTATGGTGGCGCGGTCGGACTCTCCAAAGCGTCATGTCCTAGGACACTGCCGCCGACTCTAACCCCCGTCTGCGCTACCCTTAAGTCCATCCCACGCGTACTCAGCCTTCAAGGTTCAATTACGGCGACCCCGACGATGGCCCGATGACGGCGAAGTATTGCTGTGTAAGTGCAGGAGCATGACTGAATCACTCGAACATTCCGAAACAAGTTCGGCCGATTGTTACTTAATCTTGCCATGTATCTTAATTTTCAGTCGTGCTTTATGTAACTTACTATTAGTTGCATTCTGTATTTTAATTCCAGTTCTATCTCCTTCACAAAATGACTTATCTCATTCGAGGTTTCTTGGCTTTCGGGTCAAATGACCAATGTTATGGCTAGAATCAAGGCATAGTTTGTGATAATATGGCCATATTGTGCATACATGTGCATCATGGCATGGCAAACAATGTTGCAAGAGGAAGTTTTCCTTTTTATCGCACCAAAAAAGGCATTTTCCATTTTCTGAGCATAATAAACGGAAGGTTTTGTGAAGCAACCACCAAATGGATAATTCAAAAAACCACCAACACATTTTATAAAAATACTAGACCACCTTATATGGACAATGTACCAACAGGGGGATCTGAAACCTTTCCGTCCACCTCTGGTGAAAAAGACAAATTCCTGCCGAATCGGCAGGAAGTGGGTCAGATATGAACTATAGGTACATGATACGATGCTCATGATTTTTTACAAAAATCATTTTTAGGTTCAAAATATGCTATTTTATCAAAAATCCAATGCAAGTTGAGCGAGCCTTGGCCTCGAGCTAAGAATCTTCATGGCCGTTGTTCGACAAAGTTTGACGATAGTTTAAAACGGGGATAAAAAATTAAAAAAAGATCGAAACAGTGCGAAACCTTCGCGTGGTGTTATATTATGTGACATAGTTAGAAGGAAAAATCTCAAACTTGGTATATTGATTATGTCTCAAAAAAACCTTCACAAAATGACCTATCTCATTCGAGGTTTCTTGGCTTTCGGGTCAAATGACCAATGTTATGGCTAGAATCAAGGCATAGTTTGTGATAATATGGCCATATTGTGCATACATGTGCATCATGGCATGGCAAACAATTTTGTAAGAGGAAGTTTTCCTTTTTATCGCACTAAAAAGGCATTTTCCATTTTCCGAGCATAAAAAACGGAAGGTTTTGTGAAGCAACCACCAAATGGATAATTCAAAAAACCACCAACACATTTTACAAAAATACTAGACCACCTTATATGGACAATGTACCAACAGGGGGATCTGAAACCTTTCCGTCCACCTCTGGTGAAAAAGACAAATTCCTGCCGAATCGGTAGGAAGTGGGTCAGATATGAACTACAGGTACATGATACGATGCTCATGATTTTTTACAAAAATCATTTTTAGGTTCAAAATATGCTATTTTATCAAAAATCCAATGCAAGTTGAGCGAGGCTTTGTCAGATTCAAGTGTATACAAAAGATGCGGCATTTAAATATCCAATCAATTCAAAAATGTTAATACAAAAGATGCGGCATTAAAATATGACTTTCTCTAATAAAATAGGGTTAGATTCCTTTTTAGATGCTTAATATTTCTTATGTTCAAAGTTTTAGGATTTGACAATTTATTTTTGTTTGAATTGAATAATCAAAATTTATATGTAAGTGTTTTAATCATTTTGAAAATTTTCATCTAAAGTAAATATAAAATGTTTTTACATGAATGGATAGATATTATTTTTCTGAAAATTATGATATATTATTCATATTTTTCTGACTTGAAATGAATAAGATATGAATTTTCTAAATTCATATCCTATTTTATGAATTAAAAATGCACCCACCCGTTTAATGCATGAAATAAATGCCCCCCCTTTAACACCGGTTCCAGCCACGAACCGGTGTTAAAGAGATGATTATTCGTTTAATCTTACACTCTTTAACACCGGTTCGTGGCTGGAACCGGTGTTAAAGGGAAAATCTTGTGGCACAATTCCCCCCTTTAACACCGGTTCCAGCCCCGAACCGGTGTTAAAGGGGGGTATTAAATGCGGGCCTTCCCCTTCCTTCTTCCCCCCAGCCAGATCGAAAGCGCGCAGAGAAAACCAGAGAGGAGAGCCGCCGGCGCCGTCCAGCCCTCGCCGTCAGCGACGGGCCAAGCCGCTTGCACCGTCGCCACCGTAGCGCCAGCGTCGTTCGCCACCGCCATCAAGACGCGCCGCGCGGCCACCACCGCCGTCGCTTCATTGACCTCACCGTCATGCTCGTGGTGAGCTAGCGGACCTCCTGGTCCCCTCTGTTTCCTCCCATTCGCGTTGCGTTGCTGTCCCGATGAGCACCTGCCGCCGCCGTCATTGTTTGCCGTTGCTGCCGTCGCTCCGATGACCATACTGAGGCGACACCGCCACTATAATGCTTGCCTCGGCCTCCTCTTTCGAACAAGACCAACCACGCATCCACAGACGCCGCCAATCGCTCGCCCCTCTTACGATCTGAGAAGATCAACCATTGATGACGTCACAGTGACGTCACCATGATGCAATAAATCCTTTTTTATTTACTTAAATGTTTTCTATAATAAGTAAATGCTGAAAGGTGGGCCCTGTCTGTTAGGGTTTTAATATTTTTGTACATCATTTCTGAAATTAATAAAAGTCTGACATGTGGGCCCAAGTTGGAAAAAATAATTTAAGTATTCCAAAAATGATTTAAAATGAATTAAAATTAGAGAAATTCATAACTAATTCATTTTAAATCATAAAAATTCAAATAATATATAAAAATGTTCAGAAAATTCAGAACTATCTGTTTAAGCAATCATAATACATTGTTAACCTAGTTTTATGACACGTTTAATTAGAAGAATCATTTGAACCCCACAGGTGATTCCGAGGAACCCCTGTTCTAGTGTTTGGACATCTCCGCCAACTCGGAGCGCCGCCCAACCCTGCGGTTCACGCATCACGCCGATCGACCGTGTTTGTGTTTTGGAGATATTGGATATTGGTGTGTATATTGTGTGTATATTGGATAAATTAGTGTGTTATTTAAATTAGTGTGTATATTGGATATTGGTGTGTATATTGGATAAATTAGTGTATATTGGATATTGATGTTATTTGTGTGTATATTGGATAAATGTTGCATATATGTATATATATTGTTGTGTATGAATAATTTTATTTGTGTGTAATTGCATATATATTGTTGCATATTTAGTTTAGGGTTATTTAGTTTAGGGTTATTTATTTAGTTTAGGGTTATTTATTTAGTGTAGTTTAGTGTATTTAGTTTAGGGTTATTTAGTATAAACCTTGAAGAAGAAGAAATGCATCCGGGATTTCTCCGAATTAGGGTTTGGACCCCTCAAAACTCGTTTAAAATGATCAAGCATTCTTAGGGTTTTAATTTCATTTGTGTATTTATTTGTGTATTTTTTGTATGAATAATATGTATATTTGTGTATGAATCCAAGTCCACTTGAATGTTTACTCTCTTACTCTAGATAATATTATTGTTTTAGAAACTATGGATCCACTTTGTAGAAACCTTGAAGAAAAAGAAATAATGGAGAACATTATCGATGAGGACACCTCACAATATCTGAACTTGGAGGGACATGATGACAGCTCAAGTAGTCATGGAGAAGATGAAAACTCCGGTGAACGCAATTTAGTGATTACAAAGTCCGGCGAGGTATATGCATTGATTAAGCCTCTGCTGACTTCCACCAACAATCTTGTTCTACATGTATTAATTAACGCTTCTTTCTTCTTTTAGCCCTCTGGATCGACCAGCCAGCAACCATCTTTTTCTACGAAAAAGAGCAAGCGAGGCGCGAGCCATCGGTTGAAAGATCGTGCAAAGTTCACGATCGAAGCAGTCCGTGTTGATGGCAGGCCGATGGAGCCCAAGAAGGCCGCAGACAAATTTGTACGTCAGGCTAGAGTTCTTGTTAGGGACCAAATCCCAATCATAATTGAATATTGGAATAAGCCAAAGAAGGGCGACGGTACCTTTGTCGATGAAAGATCCAAAGAAACGCTTTGGAATTCGTTGTTGGTAAATTTCACCCTTCCGTCAGAGGAGGATGAAAACAAACCGGTTATAAAGGAAAAGGTCAAAGAGTGGACTTTAAAGAAGATGGCTGACGCTTTCCACAATTGGAAGACAAAATTGAACAAATTTGTAAAAGCTCGCGAGACTCCAAATTTCAAAGACGCATATTATGCGAAGATAAGACCTCACTGGCCCGAATTTGTAGCATACAAGGAAGGTGCTATAGCTACAAAGAGGTCAGAAACCAATACGCTAAATGTCCAGAAGAAGGAATATCACCAGAGGACGGGGTCAGGTGGCTACATATCTCAGAGGCCTAAGTGGGAGGAAGCTGAGAAGACCCTGTGCGCTAGAGGGATCACACCCCAGAAAGATGGGTGGGACCTACGTGCAAAGACTTGGTTCTACGGAATCGAGGCATAGTTGGACCCAGAAACAGGATTGTGTATCTTCCCAACCCTCCTTGACAAACCCGTCACTGAACTCATCACGACATACGAGGAAACAGCCGCCAGGACCTTCCATCCCGACAGAGAGAATGACCAGCTCACACGCGCCATCGGTAAAAAAGAACACCCTGGACATGCACGAGGCACAGGGGGTATGACGTGGAAGGATGGTTTTTCTGAGTGGAGCGACTCTTACAGATGGCGCGGCAGAAAAGAAAAAGAGCGTACGGAGCGGATGACACAGATAGAACATGCACTTGTGGCGCTGCAGACGCAAGTGAATGCACAACAGAGCCATCAAGCTACCGGCCCATCTCAGGGGCATGAAGAGCCTGCATTGGAAGCTGTCGGCCTAGACTCTCTGGCGGAAGCAGCGTGGCTTCCACGGAGAACGTGCACCACGCTTGAAATGGCGGGTCCTCGATACCCGTGGATGAGATCACGAGAGCGAACACGCTGAGCTGCATGTGAGATTAATGGGCTTATCCATTAAGGTGGCTGTATCGGCTATGCCTTACCTCCTGGCTGGTGGAACTTACCCTTTGCCGACCGATTCAGATGGCTATGCTATTGTCGGGTGGATGAGGTTGTGAAGGAATATGAGGAAGCAGCTTGACCATGCTACTGAAGGAAACTCAACTCAAATTTGCAGTGAAAACAACCATTCTTTGGAAGAAGGAACACATCGTGCTTCCAAATTGAGGCCAGCACCCCGCCGTCTCCATAGCGTCGGCCAGTCTGAGCCGCTTCAGCCATCTCCTGCGCGGCAGCCATCTCCAGCGCTTCAGCCATATCCTGCGCGGTAGCCATCTCCGGCGCGCCAGCCATCTCCTGCCCGTCAGCCATCTCCGGCGCTTCAGCCATCTCCTCAGCGTAAGCGGAAGAAACCTTGCCACGAAGAGCATCAAGAGACTGCCACAAAGAAATCCGCAGGAAACCGTACGCCAAAGAGTTCAAAAACCTACGTCCCGCAGCCTTCCGCCAAGCCATTGCCGGTTTTACCGTGGAATCGCAGCGACGAGGAGACCAATAGGATCTCGGAAGAAGAGGTCAAGAAATTCTTTGCACCTAGACGGGTTGAGCCAAAGGAGAAAATAGATCCGGCGGTGGTGGAGAAGTTTTACAAAATTCTTTTAAAACCTGAAACCCCACTTGTGCCGGACTACGAGCGCCAGATTTTGAAGGCGGATGCAAGGCGCCGTAGGGATACTGAAAGTAGCAGTCGTGCGGCACCCCAGAAAACAGTTCCTTTCGTAGAGCAGTAAAACCAATCATGCGCCCCGCTCCAAGTGTTCGACACACGGGACGCTCCTCCCGTAAATGATTACGAGGCAGAGCTACAAAGAAATGCCAATGAGATGGGGATGACTTACATTGCATACTTGAACATCATGGGAGACAACTTGCCCAAATGCGATGCCAACCCCATACAGCCATGGAAGTATGGGAAGAATCTCGTCAAGAAAGAGGAGCTCAAGAATCTACCAACAAAGATGCGAAGATTGCACAAGTGGTACCTTGATTTCTGCAAGACGAGAAAGGAAGAATGGATCATGGCGCATATAAGAGATGAGATTTTCTTGTGCGGAGACGACAAGATCGACTTCAACATTCAAGACTTGCATTTTCTATTCAATCAGAAGGAACTCGACAAAGCTGCCATCAGTCTTTATTGTGTGTAAGTACTATTTCTGTATTTTCTATCTCATCTCATTCACTTCATTAATTGCATGTATATATATATATGCTCACCATATATGTATATACTATTATGCAGGAAAAAGGTTATGGAATGCATGAAAGGAGGACCTTTTGACATTGGGTTCGTTGACCCAAATAGAGTTCATGAAGTGGTAAGAACCAAACCCGGGCAAACAGAAGATTTATTGCTAAGGCCTTTACTGAGACAACAAACCAAAAGGAAATACTATTGCCTTACAACTTCTCGTGAGTACTGTTACCTTCTCTTGTACACATTCTGTTTCGGCTTACTCGATGTTAAGTGTAACTGATGATGAGTTATGCGTGCGTAGGTTTCACTTTATTCTGCTAGTCATTCAACTTGACTCAGGAAAAGTCCTTGTCATGGACTCGTTACGAAAATAAAAAGAGTTATGGGCAGACTTTAGAGAGATGCTCCAGAGGTAATTTCAATCATATTATCGCACTAGATTGGCAACTTTCGTGACAACAAGTAATTAATTACTAATTTATCCATTTTCTTTGCCGGACAGGATTTGGAAAAGGTTCACGGGCAGGGCCGTGGGTGAATGGTCAGAAGAACTAAAGTTTGTAGACCAAAATGTAAGTAATACTAGCCAGCTAGGTCTGCGTATCTCTTTGATTCTTCTTCCAATTCCATTATATTATGCTTTATTTATTATTATTTTGATTGAACTCTCTATTCTCGTAAAGTGCACGCATCAGGGACCCGGCAATAACTTATATGGATACTATGTTTGCGAGTTCATTCGCAACACGATATGTGCGACGGGCCAAGCCGCACTAGAACAACTTAGAGTAAGTAAACAAAGTACACACAACATTATTTTATTACCATCAGTTGTGTTGAGTTTTATTCTTATATATATTGACCCCATTCTTCATATATATTCAGATCGAACGGATGCGGGACCAACTCCTACCATTTGACCGCATACGAGCCATTCAAGAGGAATTGGCGGGGTTCATACTTGATGAGGTCGTCACGCCTGGCGGAGAACTCTTTAGATATCCAAAAACTCTTTAGATGCTTGAACGTGTTTGTCTTGTACTTGATGCTTCAACGTTTACGGAGAATACCACACAATGGCGATGTTTGTGTATAATAATAGTTGCTTAATTATTCATGTACTCGTATGTACCGACGATGTATGTGTATATACGCTCGATCGATTCCCCCTCCTCCTCCCGTCCCCCCGCCACAGCGAAATACGCCGAAGCAGGCGGCGAAACTCTGCCGCGAAGATTTAGGCCGTTTTCTGCGCGGCGAGAACTCTGTCATGGCAGAGATTTCCGTTTTCCTGCGCGGAGAACCTTTAACACCGTTGTTACGCCGTGTTACGAACCGGTGTTAAAGGGGGGGCTCTAACACCGAACCCTCAACAGCGGTTCTACAACCGCTGTTAGAGGGCCCTCCAAACCGGTGTTAGAGGGGGGGTCTGCACTAGTGCCAAAATATACTAACCAAAAAAGAAAATTCCGTTATTTGACACAACCTAGAAAATTGATTCCATAGGGCCATGAAAAGTGCGATAATAAATATGGACCATACACCCATGCCTCTCGAAACCCTGTTAAAACAAAGGGCATGGTTGTTTCATTCTTCAGAAGATACATCTTTTCTGAATGTGTTGAATTTGAATTTAGAGACTTCATGAACAAGTAAAATAGAAGCCTTACTTGTTTCTTGTCTGCATATATATTGTCTACTCCTAATTATTGTCTGTTAAATTCATATATATTATCTGCTAAATTCATATATACTATTTGCTGAATTCATATAAATTGTCTACATATATATGATTGTATTCTAGGTGTGATCTGCGGGCCGCCGAGCCTAGTGAATTCGCTGATAGACCTGCAGGATGGGGTGTTGATGTTGCTAGGCCTAACGATGATGTTGGAGTTGTCGGGATGTCTCCCCACCTACCATTGTGGATGCAGGCAAAAAGTGTTACAACAAACACCAAACCACAAGAGAACAACATCTAAGAACGCAACCTCTATAACCGACAAGCTCCCACAATCAACTACGACCGCAAACTAACGACACCTGGAGCACGACATCGCAATGAAGACCCACCTAATAGATGACCCAAAAGAAGCTCGAAGGATCAATCATTAGCTGGAGCCTTTCCTCGCTACACCTCTCTTTCTTCTTCCGCCTCTAAGAGAAACCTTTCTGAAAGACTTCTCTGTTCTCTGAAGCCTTTCCTGTCAAGAAGCAATCAATGTCCTAGCTAATATTCGGGGCTCGCCGCCTCTGAACTAGCGAACAAGCCACAAATCTCTCTACCAAAAAGAGTCTCTGAGCTAGGCAATTGCGGCAGCGAGGACACCGTCAAGGCCTCAGCGCGGAGCCCATCTCCAAAAGTTGGGTTGCATTATTTGTTTCGATCAATCGATTGGTTCGGCACGTTAACATCTCTCCAAGTCAGTATTAAAATAAACGCATGAGCCGTGGTTCTAGAATCTCCAAAAACGACAAAATAATTAGCAACCGCACGTGTATACGTTCTAGCGTTGAGTAACTAGTATTAACTAGGACTGATGCTCCCTCGCACACACAACACGCTGCGGCTCTTTCTCCGTCCAAAATTTTCTATTCCTCCAAATCTTCATACGAGGATGGAATGGATTCTACGCTGGATAAGGATAACACATGCATATGTGTTAGGACATGACGTGTACCTTCTTTTTAAGAGGGTATATCGACAACGGAACACGTAACGAAAGTACTAATCTCCATTTAGTTAATTATTAAATTATCCAAAGTCCGCACCAGCTCCGCGCAATTCATGTGAGATCCAGCCTAACTACTTGTACTAATCTCCATTTAGTTATTCATCATATATTGATCTCCCAAGTCCAAACTCCTTTCTCATGAGATGTGTACATCGATAGATATATACGTATAAGATGATATCACTGCATTACGACGTTCATGTGCATGTCATTCATAATATACAGAGTACTCCATGTGTATATATGGCTCTCTCTCATCTCTGAAAGGATATTTGAAACGTTGGTTCTGGAAGGAGATCCCGGCCTGCAGAGATTTTTAGGCGAAATAAGTGTTGGATTATTAGGCATAATTTTCACGATTAATTTTAAAATATAAATCATGATAACAACAGTTACAATCACGTGAACCTCTAACATACTAGATGTATTGATCAACATGAACAGTAGCAGAATATACATACTAACAGCCATACTAAAGCAACAAATCTGACAACGGTATACGTACTGATCGGTTGTCGATGAAGTCGTTGTTGGTGCAGTGTTTGTAGTAGACTATCAAAGAAGTCGGCGTTGAAGACGCGAACACGAGCTCCGACTTGACGACAAGGAAGACGCGCCGTGATGACGAACTTGAGCAGTCGCGCGGAGCGCTTCCCAAAAACCTTATTCGCCCTCTCCCGTACAGGATCGCAAAGGCGAGCGGTTCCGGAGACCTGCTCTCCCGACCGCCGGAAAGCGGGATGGAGTAGACTACGGTGCCGGCGCAAGCAGAGAGGATGGCAAAACCCTAGATTGGTTTTTCGGTCGTATTATGACGGTAGCCGCGCAAGACTTTATATAGAGCGGCTCAGGAAACCCTAACGGAGGCGAACGTGGGCCGAGTCCACGTTGCGCACGTTCGGGTCGGTTACAGTAGCCCATGATCCGGGAGCGAATCTCGGCTCGGCGAGATTCCCTCAACCATGCAAGGCGTCATGACGAGGCGAGGCTGACGACGGGCGACATCGCCGGAGGAGGAGCGCGGCGCCGCAGTACTTCTCTCTTATTGCCACTCACTTACAAAGTGGTGCAACACTCCACCTTATAAGGTGGTGCAACTCACCTTCAACTTTTCATGTGGGACTAAACTTTAGCTCCCACTCCACTCCCACGTGAGCTGCCACAAACATGAGCCCAAACACAGATGGGCTGCCACAAATTTGGGCTTTGAGATTTAGGGAAAATCTGAAATACACATGGGCCTAAATGGTTTGGCCCATTATTTCTAACAATCCCCCACCAGATCTCAAATGCCTATTTGAAGATTTTCCAATTCTCTCTACTTGTTTATATACCAGTGTTTCAGCAGAGACTGCTAAGTTAAACTTCCGCCTAGAATCTTGAACCACGTCTATCAACAACTTGAACAATGGACGAACCTTGAATTGCAAGTTTGGTGCCAATAGATTTCACTCAAAATCATAACTAGTACCTGGCTGCCAGTATCCTACCCTGCGGGTTGGAGCATATGCGTCATACTCCCTGGTCTCTTCATGAGTTTGCTAGAGATCACCCAAGTCTCATAGACCGCGACGTTTACAGTCGAGCTCATATAGGTATGTTCTTTCAAGAATGCCCTGTAGAAAGGCATCTTTGCTAATTAAAGCCAACAGAAACACATTAAGGCATGTTGCCAACCTACCTTACAGATTATGAGAGTTATGCATCTTTACATAGAGAGGGTTACAAAATACTCTCTTCCGTCAAACCACTAGCTTGTTCTTCCCGGGTCCTAATTCACGGGATCTCCGATCACATAGGTTGGGTTACCACTAAGGTGTGACATCCATGGGTCTCAACCCCATCTCCCTCGATGACTTTCTATAACATTTCATGATAGTCCCTTTGTAAAGGGATCTGCCAGGTTTTTGTCTGTTTGAATATACATAACAGTTATTACTCCGGAGTTTCTCAATTTCCTGACAGATTTCAAACGTCTCTTCACGTGTCTTGATGACTTCGCGTTATCTAGGGACGGCGATGGAGCGGGTTTGGACGGATATAGCAAAACCAAATCCAAATCCAAATCCATGAAACTCACTGTAGCCCGCCCACGAAGATATCCATGGGCATGGATGTCGCTCCAGATCCAAACCCGCCGGATATCCAGTATCCATGGATATCCATTGGTTTACACACTATATACAATAATCATAATAACATTCAGCATAACTATGATATAATAGCAATTTCTGATAGCATTTCAGCAGCATTTCAACAAATATTATATGGATAATACATAGGAATATCAAATAAATAATATTTTAACCACATTGTACTTAAAATATCACACGGTAACATCACAAAGTACATAGATGTCTCATAACAGTATTAGAGAATGCTTTTATTACAAGTTTCCAATACAACATCTCATACATTCAATAGATATAGCAATGCATAGTAGAAATGTTGAGTTAAAACTTGGATGATTAGAGCCTCATTCCTCGGTGACAATGGATTCATTGGCATCCTACAATTGAAGAAACACTAAAGCTTATCAAAGTTACACATCACAAGAATGAATAATGGAAGTAAGTAAGTGACTACAGAAATAGTACCATTTCTTCTTGTTCATCTTCAAGAACATTTTGTACAGCAAGGAGATTACCATGAATATCACCTAATGCAATTGCCAAAAATAAGAACAACTTAGATTTCATATTTCACAAGAGAAGTTAGAAACAAAGGAGGAAATGTATAAATGAATTACATAACTTTTCCGCTTGAGACCATGATTGCATACATGAGAGCTTCTGATATTTTTGTTGCAAGTCGACTACGATGTGGACTAATTAGTCTTCCGCTCGAGACCATGAAATTTGGGGTCATTTATTTAGTAAATATTGCATACATAAAAAAATAATCTCACTGACATGTGGGTCCCACGTGTCAGCCGGGTATTTGTTGGATATCCGTGGAGCGAAACTACTACCCATGCCCGCCCCATGAATTAGCGGATATCCACCCCATGAAATCGGTGGATGTAATTAGGACTCCATACCCTTGCCCATCGGGTCGGATATCCGTGGATACCCGGATCCATGGATAAAATTGCCATCCTTAGCGTTATCCTTAGAATTGTTCACTTTGACAATAACAATTTTGTTGTCACAATTCAAAAGGATTGCCGGCACAGGTTTCTCAACCACAGGCAAGTCCATCAAGAGCTCATGCAGCCATTCTGACTCAACAATGGCTGTGTCTAAAGCAGTAAGTTCTGCTTCCATAGTTGATCTCGTCAATATGGTTTGTCGACGAGACCTCCATGACACTGCGCCACCTCCAAGGGTAAACACATACCCACTCATGGCGTAGAGTTCATGAACGTCAGAGATCCAATTCGAATCACTATATCCTTCAAGCACAGCAGGGTTCCCTGAATAGTAAATCCCATAGCTCATTGTACCACATAGATAGCGCATGACCCTTTCAAGTGCATGCCAATGATCAATACCCGGGTTAGACATGAACCTACTCAACTTGCTCACAACAAAAGAGATATTGGGTCTTGTAGCGCTTGCTAAGTACATGAGAGAACCAACAACTTATGAATATTTTAGCTGATCTGTTGGTTCCTTCTTATTCTTTTGTAATGTCAAACTGGGATCATAAGGTGTTGGAGAAGTCTTGCCATCATTAAAGCCAAATTGGCTCAAGACCTTCTCAAAATAATGAGATTGCGTTAAAGTAATCCCATTCTCGTTTTTAATAAGCTTGATGTTCAGAATCACATCAGTCTCTTCTAGATCTTTCATATCAAAACTCTTTGACATGAAAGACTTGACTTTATTTATCACTTTCATGTTTGTACCAAAGATCAGAATGTGATCCACGTATGTACAAACATAATATAATGCTATCGCCCCCCCCCCCACCATGGCGATAGTAAACACACCTATCAGCCTCATTAATGACAAAGCCAGCAGAAAGTAGAGTTCTGTCAAACTTCTCATGCCATTGTTTAGGTGCTTGTTTCAGGCCATATAAAGATTTTAATAACTTACATACCTTTGTCTCTTCACCTTTTACCACAAACCCATCCGGCTGATCCATATAGATCTCTTCCAACTCTCTATTAAGGAAAGTTGTCTTCACGTCCATTTGATGAACGAGAAGACATAAGAGGAAGCCAGGCATAGTAGTACTCAAATGGTGGTCAGTCTAGCGACAGGTGAATAGGTGTCAAAGTAATCTTCGCCTTCTTTCTGTGTGTAGCCCTTAGCTACAAGACACGCCTTGTACTTCTCAATAGTACCATCAGGCCTTAGCTTCTTCTTGAACACTCACTTACATCCCACAGGTTTACAACCATAGAGTCGTTCTGATAATCCAAGTTCCATTAGAAAGAATCGAGTCTATCTCATTTTGGACAGCTTCTTTCCAATCATCTGCATCAAGGGATGCATATGCCTCAGTAATGGATCTGGAAGTATCATCCACAAGGTACACGATGAAATCATTACCAAAGGATTTTGCAACCCTCTGTCTCTTACTCCTCGTGAGAGGTTCATCGTCATCCTTCTCAAGGAATTCCTCATGTGGTTGTTCAGAATTCTCAATAGATGCACTAGATTCAGGAAGTATTTCAGAAGAAATCCTATCAATGCTATGCATATCTTTCATAGGAAAAATATTCTTAAAGAATGTTGCATCATGTATCAACATGCATATCAGGTACCTCAGATTTAACCACTAGAAATCTGCAGCCTACACTCCGTGGAGCATATCATAGAAAGATACAATCCACTGTCTTGGGTCCGAGCTTGTGTTTCTTGGTGATCGGTATGTTGACCTTTGCCAAACACCCCCAAGTGCGCAGATACGAAAGTGATGGTTTTCTCCCAACCCACTCCTCATAAGGGGTATTTTCTTTATTCTTGTTAGGAACTCTATTCAGGACATGACATGAAGTCAACAAGGCCTCCCCCACCATGCCTTTGATAAACCAGCAATGGCTAACATGGAATTCACCAAGTCAGTCAGCGTGCGGTTTTTCCTCTCGGCAACCCCGTTTGATTGGGGGGAAGTATGGAGGCGTACTCTCATGAATAGTTCCATGTTCCTCATATAATTCGTCAAATATTTTGGGAAAATACTCACCACCACGATCCGACCTAAGACGCTTGATCTTTCTCTCTTGTTGATTTTCAACTTCGGCCTTATAGATTTTAAAGTAGTCTAAAGCCTCATCTTTAGTTTGCAACAATTAAACATAGCAGAATTTAGTAGCATCATCTATCAATGTCATGAAATATCTCTTTTCACCTTTTGTCAACACACCATTCATCTCGCATAGATCAGAATGTATGAGTTCTAGAGGTGCCAAGTTTCTCTCCTCGGCAGCCTTGTGAGGCTTTCGAGGTTGCTTTGATTGCACACAACTATGGCACTTAGAACCTTTGGCAATAGTGAAATTCGGAATTAAACTCATACTGGACATCCGAGACATCAAACCAAAATTAATGTGACATGAACAAGAATGCAAAATACTAGTATCATCATTAACACCACCACAAATATGATTCACGGGTTTATTACAAAACTCTGAAAGTGAAAACCGGAACAAGCCTCCGAACTCATAACCTTTACCAATAAATTGTCCATGTTTCGAAACAACGACTTTATTAGACTCTAAGACAACCTTAAACCCATCTCTGCATAGAAGGGAGCCACTAACGAGATTCTTGTTCATAGTAGGGACATGCTGCACGTTCTTTCCGGAAGTAAACTTCAGATCCACCGTGCCAACACCACGAACAGAAGCATGTGATCCATTCCCCATTAGGACGGATGAATCCCGAGCGACCTGATAAGAAGTGAACATAGAGATGTCAGCACACACATGAACAATGGCACCCGTATCAAGCCACCAACATGGTGATTGAAATACTGAAAGAACAGTAAATAAATTACCATACCCATCAGTATTGCTAGCGGTCACGACGTTGACAGTCTTGGCCTTTTTTCCTCTGCGGTCTGCGTGTTCTGGACAGTCCTTGGAAAAGTGGCCGGGCTCTCCACAAGTGTAACAAGACAGATCACTCTTGTCCATGTCCGTCTTCTTCTTCTTAAAGGTTGTAGTCTTTGCAGGCTTGTTAAAGGAGGGTTTGAAGTTCCCTTTGTTCTTGCCTACTGATTTTCCTTTCTACACAAAGTTAGCAGTAGCATGACTCTCTCCTTTCTCAGTAGTGTCCTTAGCCCGAGCCTTCTCCTCAACATCAAGGGATGCTATCAGATTTTCAACTGATATCTCCTGTCTCTTGTGTTTGAGAGCTGTGGCAAAGTTCCTCCATGAAGGGGGCAACTTAGCAATAATGCAACCCGCCACAAACTTGTCGGGTAAGGTACACTTAAGGAGTTCGAGCTCTTTGGCAATGCATTGTATCTCATGAGCTTATTGAACCACAGGAAGGTCCTTTGTCATCATAAAATCACGAAAGCTCTCCATGATATACAGTTCACTGCCAGCATCTGCAGCACCAAACTTTGCATCTAGTGCGTCCCAGAGCTCCTTCCCGTCTTTTATGTGCATAAACACATCACACAGACGATCAACAAGAATGCTCAGAATACATCCTACAAAGACAGTATTGGCATCATCGAACTTCTTCTGATCCTCGTCAGATATAGTTCCTTCAGGTTTGCCTTTACTGATATGGAACACTTTCATCGTGGTCAGCCAAAACTCAGCCTTGTACTTCCACCTCTTAAAGTGCACACCGGTAAATTTATCCCGCCTCAATGCATCGGTAAAACCAGCCATTGTTAATTCATAAAATTGCCTATAATAAGGTTTTTGGATTGTTGGATTATTAGGCATAATTTTCACGATTAATTCCAGAATATAAATCATGATAACAATAGCTACAATCACGTGAACCTGTAACATACTAGATGTATTGATCAACATGAACAGTAGCAGAATATACGCACTAACATCCATACTAAAGCAACAGATCTAACGATGGTATGCGTACTGATCGGTTGCCGATAAAGTCAATGTTGGTGCAGTGTTTGCAGTAGACTATCGAAGAAGTCGGCGTTGAAGACGACGAGAACGAGCTCCGACTTGACGACCGGGAAGACGCGCCGTGATGACGAACTTGAGCAGTCGCGCGGAGCGCTTTCCAAAAACCTTATTCGCCCTCTCCCGTACAGGATCGCAAAGGCGAGCGGTTCCGGAGACCTGCTCTCCCGACCGCCGGTGCACGCCGGCAAGCGGGATGGAGTAGATTACGGTGGCGGCGCAAGTAGAGAGGATGGCAAAATCCTAGATTGGTTTTTCGGTCGTATTGTGGCGGTAGCCGCGCAGAACTTTATATAGAGCGGCTCAGGAAACCCTAACAGAGACGAACGTGGGCCGAGTCCATGTTACGCACTTTCGGGTCGGTTACAGTAGCCCACGATCCGGTAGCGACCCGAATAAGCTAACCGTTTGACACGTTTGTACTATGCTGGCGGCGCAAGTAGAGAGGATGGCAAAACCCTAGATTGGTTTTTCGGTCGTATTATGGCGGTAGCCGCGCATGACTTTATATAGAGCGGCTCAGGAAACCCTAACGGAGGCGAACGTGGGCCGAGTCCACGTTGCGCACGTTCGGGTCGGTTACAGCATCCCACGATCAGCTAACCGTTTGACACGTCTGTCAAAATCACACAATTTTCCTGAGCAGCAAAATAAAGCTCGGCTCGACGAGATTCCCGCAACCCGCGGCGCGCGCGCGTGTCTTGACGTGACGTGACGTGACGTGACGAGATGAGACGAGCGAGCGGGTGGGCTGGCGAGCGGCGTCGTCGTCGGAGGAGCGCACGCGTATATCTCTCTTATTGCCACTCACTTACAAAATGGTGCAATACTCCACCTTATAAGGTGGTGCAACTCACTTCAGCTTCCCATGTGGGACTAAAATTTAGCTCCCACTCCACTCCCATGTGAGCTGCCACAAACATGATCCCAAATATATATGGGCTGCCACAAATTTGGGCTTTGAGATTTAGGGAAAATCTGAAATACACATGGGCCTAAATGGTTTGGCCCATTATTTTTAACAATCCCCCACCAGATCTCAAATGCCTATTTGAAGATTTTCCAATTCTCTCTACTTGTTTATATACCAGTGTTTCAGCAGAGACTATTAAGTTGAACTTCCGCCTAGAATCTCGAACTACGTCTATCAACGACTTGAACAATGGACGGACCTTAAATTGCAAGTTTGGTGCCAATAGATTTCACTCAAAATCATAACTAGTACCTGGCTGCCAGTAGCCTATCCCGCGGGTTAGAGCATATGCGTCATACTCCCTGGTCTCTTCATAAGTTTGCTAGAGATCACCTAAGTCTCATAGACCGCGACGTTTACAGTCGATCTCATATAGGTGTGTTCTTTTAAGAATGCCCTATAGTACGGCATCTTTGCTAATTAAAGCAAACAGAAACACATTAAGGCATGTGGCCAACCTGCTTTACAGATTATGAGGGTTATGCATCTTCACATAGAAAGGGTTACAAAATACTCTCCTCCGTCAAACCACTAGCTTGTTCTTCCCAGGTCCTAATTCACGGGATCTCCGATCACATAGGTTAGGTTACCACTAAGGTGTGACATCCATGGGTCTCAACTCCATCTCCCTCGATGCACTTTTTATCACATTTCGTGATAGTCCCTTTGTAAAGGGATCTGCCAGGTTTTTGTCTGTTCGAATATACGTAACAGTTATTACTCCGGAGTTTCTCAATTTCCTGACAGATTTCAAACATCTCCTCACGTGTCTTGATGACTTCGCTTTATCCTTAGAATTGTTCACTTTGACAAGAGCAGTTTGTTTGTCATAATTCAAAAGGATTACCGGCACAGGTTTCTCAACCACAGGCAAGTCCATCAAGAGCTCACGCAGCCATTCTGACTCAACAGTGGCTGTGTCTAAAGCAGTAAGTTCTGCTTCCATAGTTGACCTCGTCAATATGATTTGTCTACGAGACCTCCATGACACTGCGCCACCTCCAAGGGTAAACACATACCCGCTCGTGGCGTAGAGTTCATCATCGTCAAAATCACACAATTTCCCTGAGCAGCAAAATAAAGCTCGGCTCGGCGAGATTCCCGCAACCCGCAACCCGCACGCCCGCATCGTGACGCGCGGGCGGGCGGGCGGCGTCGTCTGAGGAGGATCGCGCGCGTGTATCTCTCTTTTTGCCACTCACTTACAAAGTAGTGCAACATTCCACCTTATAAGGTGGTGCAACTCTCCTTCAACTTCTCATGTGGGACTAAACTTTAGCTCCCACTACACCCAATGTGAGCTGCCACAAACATGGGCCCAAACATATTTGGACTACCACAAATTTGGGCTTTAAGATTTAGGGAAAATCTGAAATACACATGGGCCTAAAAATGATTTGGCCCATTATTAGGTCACTTAAATGTTACTATGATGTTTGACAACGTAAACATAACCATTAGTGTATTGTGAAAAAAAAATAACTTTTGGTTTGCTTTCACTGCAAGTTATGTAATTTAAATTGTAGCTTAACCATTTTGTTACTTTTGCACTTCCCAAATGAACACGTTTAAGTTTCAACATGTATAGGGATCTACAAAGGAAGCACTACAACAGATTTTCCACGCAACTCATGAAGATTAGGTATCATCTGCAACATCGGAGCTAAGAGCCCGCTCAATCCCTCACTATACCTGGAGACGCTCAGCCCGGGCTAGGCCCGAGCTTTCTAGGGTCGGACACTCGGTGCGAGTTGGGCTCAGCCCGCAGGTGGAGGTAGACCGAGCCGAGCTTGGTGAGATGGACCGTGGCGGCCTCTGGCTGGCTTGGGCTCGGCCTGGTTCAACTCGTTGGCTCTTTTTTTTCAGAATTATTTGATGGGCTAAATTAAGTAGGAGCCGGATTAGATGGGCCAAATTGATCGACACAGCTCGTGTACCATCGTCTTCTTCGTGAGAAGCGCAAGGACTCTAGGGCAAGCCACCCCCAGCCGAATGCCGCCAACCGGCTAGCTACACCCGCGCCGGCCACGCTCCTCTCCACCACCTCCCTCTCCGACGCCACTCGGCCGTCTACGCACGCCCGCAGTGTCGCGCCCGTTGAAGAGGGACTACCTGGCAGTGACACAGCCCCGCCTGGCTCGCGAGCCGCCCCGAGCTGGACCGAGTTGGAGGGAAGCTCGGGCCGAGCCCACTGCTGCGGCTCGCCGGCGGCGTCGAGCTGGCTCAGGCTCGGCCATTCCGAACCCAGCTTTTCTCCGGCCCGGACCGAGCTCGTATCCAGGTATATCCCTCACCCTTAGAGACAGCCGACTCATCAGACTGCGATGACTTCCACGAGGAGAGAAACAACTATAGAGATGTTCTTCTTCAACCATAGATGACTTCTGCTCAGTGGAAAGAAAGCATGTGTTATCTGAATTGGAATCCAAGTTCACCGACGAAGACGGTGGCAGTTTTGGCACGACGGGAATAACTAAATGGACATTTTATTGGCCGATGTTAACCATATAGGAATGGATGGATGCGAGCGCATCCTAGCAGCTTCGAACGACACTAGGGGCTACAGCTTGGATGGTGTTCTTGACAATGGCATCAGGGACGGCGAGCGTTTAGAGGGACGGAGCAACCGTCGCCACGGGCTCAGATGCTAGCGCTGTCAGCATGCCGAGGACGAGCCAGGCATCCACCAATGGCTGGGTCGGCCTTGCGACGGAGCCGGGGGAGCACTTCAGATGCCAGCATGCCCGTGTGGGGTGGGCTGGGGCAGCAGTTACCATCCAGATCGGACCAAGCAGCAACAGACTGCGCGGGGGAGCCCGATTCCAACGTGTTAAGCTGCTGGCTTAACTAGTCACTGCTGGGGAACTTACTGTACTGGTAACTGGGAAGACGATGCATCTACCGAAATAAGTTGTTGTAGTTTCCAGCAATAATCTCGAAATAGGCTTACGTCCAGTTTTATAAATAAAACAACTATACATTTAAAGTTAGTTTTGCCACACGCACACCAAAAACGAAAAGCCTGGAGGACAGCACAAACACCCCAAAACACACTGAGCAAGCAACAACTACAGAAAGCCAAAAGAGAGGGAGACCTAAAGCCGGAGTGGCTCAGGAACAGGAAGGCGGCGATGCGATGCGACGAGCTTGCTCGATCAGATGCCGAAGGTCATCCATCTTCTCCTTGTCCTGGCGCCTACAAAGCGGGTACCACTGCTGCAAAAACGCGAGGAGTTTGAAGATCGAGTCAGTGGCACGGCGTAAGAAGATTTTTTCTATCACCATTTTATTGCGAATCGTCCACAAGGTTCACATCATCGCCGCAAAAACGAGCCAAAAGAGGCGACACCCCTTATTCGGTCCGTTTGCGCGGGGTTCTAGGAATAGTCCAAGATCCTAGGCTTCCCAGTCGGGGCCCAGGGCCTCTCGGACAAAGTGCCATAGGAATTGGGCCGCGCGACAGGTGAACAATATGTGTGCTCAAGTTTCTGGGATCAAACATAATGAACACGGCCCGTCCCCTGACCCCTGGCATAGAGCCACCTTAGACCCCGAAGGAAGGCGACCGCGAAGTAGTTGCCACACGAAGATCTTCTTCTTCAGGGGTAAGGGGGCTTTCCAAAGATGCTTGGTCCAGGGCAAGGCGGGCCCTCTAAATAGGGCCATGTATGCCGAGCTCACTAAGAAAATAATGATTTTTCAATTAAGAAATTTGTAGTACTGAAATTCTAGAAAATTATCACTCTGAAACTATAAGTGGAAAAGTGTCAGAGAAAAAATAGATATATCTGTGCTCCTGTTCCAGGTTAGTGTCGTTTGTGTTACTACATTATATGTAACAGATAGTTCCATGATATCAGTCTAGGTCCAATGACATCCTGCCTAAATGTCATATTTGGAGGATTTGATTCCAACACAGTGGAGAGTGTATCTCCTTTGTGACGTATAATATTATATAGATAAGAATATCGCTCCCGTAGAGTAGTCTAGTCAAGCCATTTATTCTCCCAGAAGCATATCTGCGATCCATCCTTGATGTTAAAGGAACAAATCGTAATAAATGTTTTTTTAAAGCCATAAGACTATCCCAAAAGTGCGAATCTGCAGGCTTTCATAGCACTTACAACTTTTGAGTCAACGTATTTCCTCCATAAAATAATCCGCCAAACATCGTCCTGTGTAAGTAGCTTAAAAATCCATTTACCTAGAAGAGCAGTGTTCTTAACTTGTAAATCATGAATATCAAGTCCCCCTTGGTATTTTGGTTGGCAAACCACACTCCATTTGGCTAGTCAATATTTCCTTTTCTCAGTATCTCATTGCCAAAAGAATGTGGATAGAAAATCATCCAATCAGTTCAAGACTCCTTTCTGTAAATGAGATCATATATAGTATCATATATTTAAATATTAAATTAATGAGTAGAAGTCTTCCACCCAAAGATAACAATTTGCCTTTTCCAGCTACTAAGTACTTTTATAATCTTTTCTCGACGAGTTTCCATTCATCATTTGCGAGTCTCCGATAGTGAATCGGGATTCCCAAATACTTAATTAGAAACTGACCTTGCTCGCAGCCAAATAGTTTAGCATACATCTAAGCGTCATCCTGGGCCTCACCAAAACAATACAATTCATTTTTATGGAAGTTTATCTTCAATCTAGAAAGTTGTTTGAATACCGATAAGATTAGTTTCAGATTCATTGCTTTTTCCAAATTATGTTTCACAAAATGATTGTATCATCAGCATATTGAAGAATAGAAAGTCCCCATCAACAAGATGAGGAATTAATCCTTCAATTTGCCCATCAGCCTTTGCTCTCTCAGTCCAGATAGCCAACATATCATTCACTATATTAAATAGTATAGGCGATAGCGGGTCTCCTTGTCTCAATGCTTTCTTTGTCTACAAATATTTGCCAACATCATCGTTAGCTTTGATGGACACTATTTCTAGACACAATGGATAAGATCACGACACTCCTCCGAAAAACCTTTTATACGGAGTGTTTGTTGAAGGAAAAACCACTTGACCTTATCATAAGCCTTCTCAAAATCAATTTTAAATAATACCCTGTTCAATTTTAAAGATGTTGAAAACTACAGAAATGCTAAAGAAACATGGAAATCATGTTTCTTCCCCGAAGTTGGAGTTGCACAAAGAACCAGGATCACTATCGTGGCACATCCGACGGCTACATGGAGGGAGGATCTGATTAATGAATGGTTTCTACCTGTGGGTGCGGAGATTATCCAGTCGAGTCCCTTGAGTACACGTCGGCAGAACGATATCTAGGCGTGGCATTATGAGAAAACCAGAATCCTTACAGTTCGGTCAGTCTATCGGCTATTAGTCCAAACAAAGAAAAGAAGAGAGGATTAGTTGGAGGGCCGTGCTGCAAGATTGGACACTGCGAGGGACAACAACGCGTGGAAGAAATTGAGGTCTACCCAGGTTCCTTCCAAGCTTCGCATGTTTTTGTGGCGCCTAGCGCATCAATCTCTACCAACTATAGATGTTCGATGTCATGAAAACATCGCAGAGACGAGTATGTGCTCGATATGCGAACAGGAGGACTCCTGGAGGCATTCAATACCTCATTGCTCAATTGCCAGGTGTGTTTGGGCTCTTGCTGATGAAGGAGTAACCAAGAACCTATGTATGAACGAAGCCCCGTCTACAAAGAAGTGTCTTTTTGTAATGATGGAAACTTGGTCGAGGGATGATTTTCCAGGGTTGCAATCACGCTGTGGGCTATTTGGTATGCACGACACAAGATGATCCATGACGAGGTGTTCCAAAGACCCTTATCTATGCACTAGTTTATCGATAGCTACTTGAGGGATCTATCGATCACGAGCTCGCCTAGGAAGAGAGGGACTAGCTCCACACCAAGCCATACTTGGTGGATTCCTCCAAAGGCGGGTTGTGTGAAGATGAATATCCGCCATGACAAAATCTACTCCGGGTGGGGCTATCGGCGTCGTGTGCGAGTGAATAAGGTTCATTTCTTGGTGCGTCTATGCTGACCATCAAAGGGATCACCGACTAGACAGTGATGGAGGCTCTTGCGTACATGAAGGCACTGGCTTTAGTGCAAGATTTGAATATCCAGCACATCACGGTGACTACCAATTTCCTCTCGGTGATCAACGCCTTGGAAAGACCTTTTTCTAGCAATTTTAGTATGGTTCTGGAAGAGATCAGATCTGGAGCTAGCTTGTTAGCTCAAGCTAGTTTTATGCATGAAAATCGAGCTTCGAATTATGATGCTCATAGATTGACACGATCTACAGTAGATTGCAGTGTTGGACGCTGGGTCTCAGCCGCCCGAGGGTTTATGTATCCCAAACATTATTGATTAAGAAAGTGCCATGATTCTCAAAAAAATATTGAGGATGCTGATCTATATAGTGGGCTTTCAGACCGGGTCATTTTTGTGTTCCAAATTTTGTTGTCTGATATGCAAAGAATGCAAGATTGGATAATACCAGTTTGCTTGCAGTGGCCAAGATGGTGTGGAATCTGAAAATGTAATTGTTGAAAGTGTTCAATCAAAATATTCCACAATTTTAGTCGGTTGTGTGCCTAGATTGCAATATTGTAAGCTTGGCCAGTAAGCTTGCCAGTCCTTTTTATTCCACAATTTTAGTCGGTTGAAAATGTAAGCTTGCCAGTCCTTTTTATTGTTGCTACCGTGTGGATCCAGAAGTAGTGCTAGCTTGGCCTGCGGAGACGATGGTCAGCTCTAGGAGTGAGATGCAGTGGGAACATGAGCTCGAGTTGAAAGCACCTACGCGAGCAGATCAAACAAGCCTTTGTTAGGTGACTCCTGATTGAGACTTTCTCTGTTATATACATGCCGACTACATCTGACTCTGCTCCTCTGATATGCCCATGTCAGAATACCATTACCCACACTGTCAGTCGAGCAATACAGTATAGGGATCACATGTCTTAATGTCACCACTATACCTATGTACCCCGCCGCCCTAGTGAGCAGGAATAAGCTCAAGTCCCACAGCTGAGAGTGTCAGCCGGTGCAGAATACTTAACATATTTGATGAAACATGGCAAACGTTTTGCCCTTGTTTCGAAAGAAAGTATAGCACCAATTGTTGTTCAGGAGACGAATTCCCCGCCTGAAAAAAGTCCTGGCCACGCGATCAGAGCATGAACTGGAAATAGCAGGCAGCACAACTCCAAATAGAACCATACTGCTGCAAACCTCCATAATCCAAAGATAAAACATCAAAAAACATGAAAACCAGTAAACCACTCATGAGAAACTCATGATATATTTTATCTCTCTTGAAGAAAAAGAACATGCTCCCGGTGCCATCCCCCGAGGCGGCACCGGGAAGAAACCCTAGCCGCCGAAAAACCAAAGGCCGGTGGCCTCCCCTGCCGCCACCGACGGCCGTGGTGGCGGCGGGCCCTAGGGCCGAAGGTGCTGGGGGCGGCGGCATGGCGACAGATCTCCGGTGGCGGTTGGGGACGGTGTTGGTGATCTTCTGCATGCGGGATCTAGGGCGGCGACCCCGAGCATGCGACGTCGGTGGTTTTCCCTCGGGTGTGGCATCCACGTAGGGTGGAGTTCTTTTGCTCATGGCCATGGGACGGCGCCCCCGTCATGGAGCCCTTCGGCATCCATGCTGGAGGTGGAGGCGGCGGCCATAAGCCTAGGTTCCCACCTAGACATGCCATCGGTGCGGCCTTTGGTCACCCGGAGGTGTGTGGGGAGGCGACACGATGCTCGCGGTCAACCTCGCTAGCTTCAAATGGGACAACACGTGCGCGTGGTTTGGTTGCAGGCTTTCCTCCTCTTCCGACAGAGGGAGTTAGCCGACAGGCGGTGGCATGGGGGCCTGCTGATCTTCCCAATAAAGGGAGCGATCCTTCGGGGCTTCTCGCGCCTGGAAGATGGTCTGCTTGATGACGACTCTCATTTTTTGGCCGATGACGAATTCTGGAAGGCTGCCCCAACGATCTCCTTTGCACAAGTTGCCTGCAGATTGCTGAATCGGGTGGGATTCAGTCATGTGTTCCTTTTTCAAAGGAGCGACACGAAGCTGCGCTGACTGTTGCCAACATGGGACATGTCGGTCTTCGATTTCCATGGAGAACACAGTGACGAAGAAGGTCAGTCGGCTGAGATATTAGGCTAGTGATGGTGGGCTATGTCTTGGTGGTGACGAGGGTCTTACTTGCTTCTGGACTTGTAGCAGCAACAATGAAAAGCGAGGGTGGCAGCATAGGAAGAGTACATGGTCTTATCTTTCAGGGTAAAAATCTAAGGTCTTAACTGATTATGAAATCCAAGGTATGCCCTTAATTGGTTGTGCTTGACAATGTCTTTGTCGTGATATTAATATATGCTCCTTTCAAAAAAAAACTCATGTTCATCTCACACCGAAACAAATGTTGCCTGCTGGAGTACAGAGTTCAGATCAGAGCAATCTATTCAACTTTCCATACTCAATGCAATATGGCGAACATTTTTCCGCTGTTCCAAAAAAAACTATTGCACCATCCCTAGCACTAAAAACCATACTTCTGCAAACCTCCATAATCCAACGACAAAAGAAAACTGTAAACCACCCATGGGCTTACTGACTCATGTCCATCCAGCACTCCACGAGATGATCGATTTTGCTCGCTGAAGTACAGAGTTCAGAAGTTGGAAACTACAGAAATGACAACGAAACATGGATATCATTTTTTTCCCCGAAGTTAAAGTTGCACGAGGAAGCAGGATCGCTGCCGCGGGACATCTGACGGCTTGCCTCCACCGTCAGTCCAGGGTGTGACGGTTGTTCCTGTTTGCCTTCGAAGTCACGGGCGTCCCGCAGCGAAGCCTCAAAGTCGGTGTAGTCCATAGCTATCGGGAGGAGGCTGCTGATGTCGTCTTTTGCACCGAAGCCTCGGGCTCTCATGACATCATCGGCGGAGATGGCGGCTTCCATGTTCAAATCTACAGGTTCATGACCATTCACAGTATGCTTCAGCTCATCTGGCCTAGCTTGTTGAGCTTGTTGGCCACTGTTGGAGTTCTTCCCATCCATGCCTGGAAAGTAATGCTACTAGATATGAGGACTCCATGTCAAGGTACCACGCTAAAGAGAGTAGTAATAGCATGCTTAAAGTCATTCGTTTCTTAAATATATTTCTATTGACAAGATGCAATATCCAGATTCCGGATTATTTGCAACAGGGAAGCTGCAGGCAAGTTTCCTTGGTGGATTACCCATCAGAGCAAGTACAAATAATCTAACAACTTCTAGTAGAGCAGAAATAGACTAGCATGAACGCTACTCACGTGGATCGATCTCTACCGTACCCCACATAAACCAACCGAAAACCAAGAATCATAGTGATAGATCAAGCAGAGATCGAGCGGAAGAAAATAAGGAACAGCGACGCACTCACCTCCCGGCCGGAGATCTGGTTCTGGTCGGCCGCGCGGAGGAGCCCCTGAAGAACTCGCCGCCCGCCTATTCTCGCTCCTTGCACGCGCCCAAGGAAATCGTGTACGCCAATCCCCTCTTCGCTTCTTCAGGGCAAAACTTCTACTACTTTCTAGTGCTGCTGTAGTGGGGTTGCGTCGCTACGTGTTGAGCGGAAAAAGAGGTAACGTGGCACCTCTCTTCTTCTTTTCGGCCCAATGGGCTTGGCACATGGTATGCTTTTGTTTTTGATACACACAAGGGACTGGGTGCACATAAGAACTTAGTAATTCCGTATTTTGAGCCAGATAAAAATGTAAAATCTCAGAAAATATCAGACTTTGTCATTTATTTAGCCAAAAATAAAAAAAAATATCTTATTGTGATTTTGCATGTTTGTAGGACATATCATCATCGATAAAGTCCAGAATTATTTTTAATTCTTTTGTAACTTATAAGTTGTAAATGTGATTTTTCTTAATATAGAGGGATCACTAGAGCTCATGTGCTAGAATATTTTTGTGTTGCATTTTCTTTAAAAAAAGTAAATTTTTTAGGCAATGCCTACAAAAGTACTAGTTAATTTTCCTCTTTTTTTTCGAGAACCCCCCCCCCCCTCCCAAAGTACAGAGGTTATGCAACCGACAGTGAAGAAAAAATGATACATATATCTAGAATCTCTTAGTTGTATAAGAGCCAGTAAGACCGTAAATTCGACAATAACCTCTTATAAGTAGAAGTCAAAATATCACTCTTTTGTAGCTATCTATAGAGTCTTAATGAGTATAGAAGCACAAAAAAAATGAGAGCTTGCCTGTCTTCTTTCCCCCTGTATCCTACCACTTGTGGATACAGAAGTGACCCTCCCATGGTCTCTCCTCCCTGCCGCCGCCGTTCGGATCGTTGCCAGGAAAAGACCTAGGGGCGTGGCGACGGCGGCGGCGTCCCTGTTCGCGATCTGACGGGAAGGCGTCGGCTTCCGTTCCGGCTGGTTTGACGGTGGTGTTGCGGCGAGCGGCGGCCGGTGATCCTTTACCCAGATGGCGACAGGCGGCGGCGGGGATCTGGGTCTAGTTGCGATCTGTCCCGTCCGTTGCCCTCGACACCGGCGCCTAGGCGACCCGGGCCTTGTCCGTGACACTAGGGCGCTTGGGGCATCTGCCTCCGGCATGGTGGTGGTGGCCTCCTTCTTCGTCGAAATGATAGACCGGGTGGTCTTGCCGTCTTGCGGCGGATTCTGCTAGTTTCTGGCGAGTGGCGTGGGGGATGCTGGCTCGGTATCAATAAAGGAGGTGGTCCTGGATCCCTCTCAAGCCAAGATGATGATCTGCCGGATGTTGGTCTCCATTGATCTGGTTTCTGTGTCGTGTTCCGGAAGGCTTCACCGGCGAACTCCGTAAGTGCTATCATGCCATGAGTTTATTGGAAGGATTGAATTCAGTCGTACGCACTCATGTTTTACCCTGACCGTTTGGTTTCAGAGGGTGTGCTTCGAAGCTTTGTTGGCTGTTATTATCATGGGGCATGTTCTCGTTCCATGGTGCTGACGGAGAAAGTCATGGAGACCGAGATCTGAGGACAGACAATGGTGGTTCGAGTCTGGGTGGTGATGAGGAATTGGCTAGGTGACTTGTGAATTGGAGAAGTGGCATGCAAGTGGGGGCGACTACACAGAAGAGGTTCATGGTCCTACCTCTCAGGGTGAAAACCCAGGGTTTGGTCTTAATTGGTTGTGCCTGGCAATGGCCTTGTTGAAGGTATTGTTTTGAGAGCGCGGACTTTCTTCAGGGTGAAAATCTAGATCTTTGATCAGTCGATGACGGTGTTTGTGCACTGTTCCCTTCTTGGAGGCATCGTTTTTAGAGAAGCTGGACTTCTGGTGCTGTCTTCGTGGTGGTAGTACTGCTGTTTCAATAAATGCGTCACTGTAGCGGGACTTTTCTTTTTTGTAATTCTTCTTTCCTTTTTTTGGCTGTGTGCATCCATGTGGCCGCTAGGGCAATGCGTTGTTACAGAGGCTGGGTGTAATTGGTTCTTCTGATATTAATATATGCTCCTTTCCAAAAAAAAATGAGGTCGATGATTGGCTAGGCTTGGAATGAACTAGGAACATAAGACTTCCACGATATGCATGACTTGTCCAGAAGAAATATCGCTATTCCATATTATAACAAGTCCACCCGAGGCACCCACATAAGGTACAAATTTAAACTTATCGAATCGATGTGGACATAATTTTCTGATGAAAGAGTGATCAAACTCCCCTTTTTTGTTTCTTGTAGACAAATTATGGAACGACCAGATTCATCCACTTTTTGCCTGACTGCTAAACATTTTCCCTCCAAATTAAAACCACGAATATTCCATGATAGCATTAGCCAGCATCTAAGATCCATATCATCAATATAGTAGATTACTCAGTTTGATGCTCAAGGGGCTTATAGACCAGCATAACGGAAAAGCAGCCATAAAGTCTGACAATATAAAAAGACAGGACAGACAAACAAATGAGGTCACACAATTTATTGGACTCATGAGCATGATTAAACATATGAAGTCTGGTTTTTCTCCCCTAGTTCCTCGTGATCGTCACGAGGAGATAAGAGCTGGCCAGTGGCAAGTTCAGTTGCTGGGATGCCGTACATGGCAACCCCTATGTGCTGCAGCATCATAACAGGAGTTGGGAGCATAGTAGGATCATATGCAGAAACTTGGTTTCCTGCCGGGAGAACGTCGGATTTGTGCTTTGGTTTATCACTGGCCAAGTTTTTCTTAAATCCCTGGTATCGTTTGGATCGTTCACTGTGACGTAAGGGGACTACGTACAGAGGTGAAGGGTTCAGGTTCATGTTCAGGATCATGAAACTGACGGCGGCGGAGAAATAATCAGGCCAGTCATGCACGGACACATCCACTGGTAGTACAATATTTTCCAAGATAGTAATCACTATCGTAATAGAAAAGAAATAAGGTTCTTATTATTGCCTTGGTGGCATACATATATACTACGAATACACCAATAATAAAATTGACACATCCCTTCCTTTATTCTGCAGCAGAAAAGTGACAACTAGAAACATGGCAATTGGCAATCATGCATGCATTAGAACACCGAACTGGCACACTGCATGCACTCACCATGCCATTGTTTCTTTACTTTTATTTTCCATGTAGGTTTTGAACTAAACACCATGGCATTAGTTCTTCATCATGCAGTGCCACCACCATGCGTTACTCCACTACAACACGAGCTGGCACCAAGATCTTTCTGTTAACTTTCTTCGTGGCGCCGTTGAACTCTCTCAACCACTTGGCTGACTTCTTCATGATGCGCTTGAAGCCGTCATTGCGGTCGATGTAGACGATGCCAAAACGTGATAAGTATCCCAAAGACCACTCGAAGTTGTCTATTAGACTCCATGTGAAGTGGCCCCGCACGTCCGCACCTAAGCTGAAGGCACGATTGGAAGAAAATTGTTATCATTCAACCATGTGCATGTAGTGTGTGTATATATATAAAATAACTGGTGCATTGAGTAATCAATATTCTACTAGGGTATGTACGTAGGGAAAAGTGCAAAAATAAATAAACAAGAAGGGAGATTTTTAGTATTGGTATAGTTACTCTATTGCTTCTTTGATTGCTGTCATGTGTTGTTGGAGGTACTCTATCCTTATGGGGTCATCCAACGGGTCTGTCATGGGGGGGTTTCCCCAGCCATCCATATCCGCGGTCCCTGTACACACAATTGGAATTCATCACAAGCCATCTCTAAACATTAATTTGTTTTGAAAAAAAGTCAGAGAAACATCTTATAAACGGTCAACATGTCTATTGAGTAGGTTCCTGTGAAGATATGCGAACTTTTTATTAATTAGAAGCTACCTAATCTACCCCTTGAATCAAAGCCGGTGAGAGGAAAATATACAATGGTTGGAAGTTAACACATTGTATTTTACAAAATACAATACTACTTTCCTTTCTCAATGATATATATTAATATTATGTGGCATTGATATATACTCACACATATCACTACTTACCATTCTCGGTGATGTATATTGGTGGGTTTCCATATTTTTCCTTCATGAGCAGAAGGATGTTCTTTAGCCCTTTTGGGTAAGAATAAACATAATACATTCCAACCTGCATATTGATGAAAAACTTGTAATTAATAGTCAAAACATTTTTTGGATTTGCGTAAGATTTATTGCGAAATAAAAGCATTAGCATGTCTATGTTGCTTAACCTTTTTCTTGCAAAAGTTCAACTAAGTGTACTTTTTCTCTGCATTTTTTCAAAGATCATATATTTTGTATAAAAAATGACCTAATTAAGTAGTAGCTAGGAAGATACATACATCAGGACCAATAAGATTTCCATTGCTCCCGTTAACTGGTCGAACAAAAAAAGGTGCCGGATTAGTATGAAAATATAAAATTTATCAACGGAACTCTGAAGTACCAAGGTTAGTCCTAGATAATATTTTCTTACCTTCGAAACTAGCGTAAACATCGTCGGTATTTAGCTTTGGTATAATTTCCGGTGAAATGTCAATATGCTTGGCGAACCTAGAAGTGTAGTAGTTCATCCCTACGAAATCATATGAGGAAACTAGCTTCTCTTGCTCAGACTTAGTGAAGAAGGGTAAACGATCTCCCACTAGTGCTCTCATAGAGAAGGGGTAGTCACCACGAACCATTGGCTCCAGGAACCATCCAATCTGGAAGTCAATTGATCTTTCTTGGGCCTGTTGATCGAGGAAGTTGTTTCCATGTGGCTCGTAAAACTTCACGTCCAAAACCATACCTATTTGTCCATCATCACCCTAAATACAGTTGATGATCTGTCAATATAAATGATGTGTATACCAGTGGCTGTTACTTGTCTACTAGATAGTGTGTGTGCATGTGTGTGTACATACTTATGTGTGTGTCACTTTAATTATGTTTGTACCTTATAGAATTTGTTGTAAACATCAACAGTCTCGGCATGTGCTAGGAGGAGGTTGTGGCCAGCAATGTATGGATCTCTCAGCGCGTCTCCCTGTGGGACGGCGCAGTCCATCCCTGGCGAGCAACGTCCAGGGGCATGCAGCCCCTCTCCATAGGACAAACCACAAAATGAGTGTGGCTCGTTAAAGGTGAACCAGTTTTTCACCTTGTCGCCGAAGTGCTCAAAGCACACCGTCGCATAGTTCGTGTAATCTTTTCTGAAAATTTCAAACCGGACGCAATGATAAATAGTTATGTAGTTTACTAACACATTGTCCAATGAAAATAGAACATTATTTGTAATATAAATATTAGTTAACCTTTTCACTTATCTTTCTCTAATAATAGATATAGCATACGGAGCCACAACATATAGTATATGTTCAAAACGTATATAACAATGTTATAGTTCATAGTTTTTGTACATAACATAATTGGGAGTTGTTGCTTTGGTATTTCTTAAGCGTCTTTGAAATAAATATTAATTCTTTTGCTTGCTGCACACTTACACAATCCTCCTATCTAAGAAGTCGTTGTACTTGTCTGCCAGTGCTTGAGGGGTGTCCCAGTGGAAAAGCGTAATATATGGCGTTATGCCTGAATTGGAACAAAAAATAATGATTTGTACAACATTTTCGAGATTATCTCATTTAAGCACTAATCAGACAAAGAAGAATTTTTTTTCACCGTTCTCTATCAAGCAGTCAAGAAGGTCATTGTAGTATTGAATGCCTTCATGGTTTATGCCTCCCTCGAGCGTCCCCTCTGAAAGAGGTAATAGGCATCTGCTGAAATTAGCACCTCAACAATATAATAATTCAGGTCGGATGCGTATGTAGAACACATCGTTACTGTTCCTAACCTATTCGTTGTTCAAAACATATTCGGTTATTTTGTATTTACCTGGCAGTATTCTCGGCCAAGAGATTGAGAACCTATATGCGTCCATGCCTATTTCCTTCAGCATTCTGACATCTTCCTGCGTAAATAAATGAAGACAATATATTATGATGCATATTTTTTGCACGACATGAAATTGTATCTTTCACAACACTCGTTATATGTAAGGCACATGTATATAACATTATATCAGATGGTTACCCAAAAGGTCATCTAATTCCAATAAATGTATAAAGGGCACCTGCAATTTTTTTGATCTTCCCAATTTTAATTTTCGGTATAATCAAGACTAAAAATCCTAATTCCTATGTAGGAAATAATTCATGTCCTTATTAAATATTTTAATATATCTATTTGTGGTTCCCAAGTATTTTGCATTATTTTTTAAAGATACACACACACACATCCAAATTTCATGATAAATTGTTCAAAATATCTCGCGTTCCATTAGTGTGATTATAGTAGTTGTATTGAATCTTCCCAGTCACGAGCTGTGCAGCGCATTTAAAAAAGTGTTCCTCCAAAATCATTTGAGAAAACTTACATACATATATATAGCTAGTTGCTGACATCTCGGTACTTACTTTATACATATAGTAGGAGTTTGCTGCAACATCCGCATTGCTCTTGTCCATTATCCGCTCTATTCATATGCACATGGAAGGAGAAGGATTCAGGAAAGAACAATATCATATGTTTGTAATAGTATCGAAAAGTACATCTTATTGTTGGTATAAGGTTGTGTATATGTTACCAGGATGATTGTGGCAGAAGTTGTCCCAAGAGCTTGGCCCCTTGCCACCTTCATTCCAAGCACCTTCAATCTACAAAGATGACATACATAAGATTTTGTGCAATCGAACAAGCCATTAACATGCTTTCTGACATCATAATCTTTGTTAGCAACTAGCTATCATTGTATTTAAACAGTATCTTCTACAGATTAATTAACAAAAAAGATGTATACATCTGTGCTGGAAATTTACTTGGTACGCTGCACTGGCGGCACCGAACATAAACTCACGGGGGAACCAGTCCCTTTTAGGGACTTGCCATGGCTTCACCTTTCCACTTTCAAGCGCACTGCTTATTCTTGCTGCTCGTGAACTAAGTCTAATGTTGCACCTTCTCTTACTCCTTTGTGCTGCGTAAGCAGATAGGTGCCATAAATTCTCGCTATTTGTTCCTATGTGGCTTCTAAAGGCAGGATGGGTGGTGTTACTTAGGGACGAACAATGGAGAGCCATTTCTAGCTAGCTAGTTGGCTAGAGTGTTGTGAGCAGCTAGAGTAGTGAGAAGCCCTTGTAGGCTGGTGCGTCTATTTATAGAGACATGGATGCCAAATCTGGACACACTAAGAGAGAAGTGGCGAAAGCTGGGCAAATCTCTAGCCTAATCTGCAGGCTGTAACTATCACGGAATCTATTTTTATCTTCGGCTAACATTAGACCAAGGGCATGGCTCTGCTTTCTAGAGAAATCAAAAAATGCGTTCAGCTTGCTGGGGGCTCCATCTCTACATGCAAGTACTACTTCGAGATCACATGCGGTCTGCTAATTAAGTTTAACGATAGATGCGATCGGATGATCACATGCCGGGTGGACCTTCGTGCCAGCAAGTACTAGAGACTTATGTACGTATATAGTGTAATATATGGCTTGCTATGAACTTACATGACCACTCGGTCAGTCCAAACAGAAATATAGTGTAACATATGGCTTGACATGAAAACACACGCACGAACGCACGCACCAACACACGAGAGTAAAAAGAACGTCAAAGATCAGTACTCCACGGGTAAGTTTGCTAAATTACAATGGATTTCCACCCCTTGCCTGGGTCAAGAAATATATGCACACATCTTGTAAGTATTTTTCTTCAGCTTGGGATTCCATCTCTACATGCAAGCAGTGTTACTCAGAGCAAAGATGCCCCATCACTAGTGGAAAAAGACTATTGTCCCGGTTTGTAAAGAGCTTTAGTCCCGGTTGCGCAACCGGGACGGGGCAATCCGGACTAAAGCCTGGTTGTGCTACGAGCCGGGATAAAAAGGAATCCACGTGGTCGCTTTCTAGAGCGAGAGGGAGCACCATTCATCCCGGTTCGTATTACGAACCGGGATCGATGTTTCTCCGCCGCGGCTGCATTTTGGGCATTTTTTATGCCGTGGCAGAGAATTTATTTTTTATTTTTTTATTTTTTATTTCCCATTTATTGTTTTCTTTTTTATTTTATGTTTTGCACTCAGCAATGAAGTATCCAGTATATTACACAACATTATCATGAATATAGAGATCGAAGTGTCGAACATAATACATACGGTATACGAGTTTTGATACATATTTATATAATATAATCTCTTTTTACGATCCCTATTCCACTATCAACATCTCCGGATAGTCTTCTCCTTTTGGATGTAGGACCTCTGCATCTAACAATCCCGCCAATTTCTCTTGAATTGTTCGTACGGGATTCTTTGGTAGAAGACCGTCCCGCAACCGTTCGATCTAATTTAAAGAAGAAATCAACATATATGAATAAAACTAAACACAATTGTTGGTAATAAAATAAAATTGTGAATATTATTTATGTACTCGAAGTTGGTCTAAATTTTTGCCCGTCTCACAGGTCGTCTGACGAATGAACTCGCAAACATAGCATCCACATAAATTATTTATGTGTTCCTTCGTCAGGCACTTTACGAGAATATAGTTGAATCAAAATAATAATCAAGCATGATAATGATATCGAAACTAGAATCTAAGATATGCGCGAATCTAGCTAGTAGTACTTACATCTAGTGATTCAAATGTAAGCTCCTCTTTCTAGGCACCCTTAGTATTGTTGGTGAACCGTTTCCAAGCGCTGCCCGGCAAAGAAAATGAATAAAAAGAGTTATTAATTACTTGATATCAGGAAATGAATGAAAGTTGCCGATATAGAGCCATAATGATTGAAATTACTTCTGAAGCATTTTTTGCATGTCCTCCCATGTCTCAAAGGATTTATGTTTCGAGTCCATGACTTGTACTACTCCTTTCTAAGATTGAATGATTAGCAGAATAAAGTGGAAGCTGCACACGCATAACTCATCAATTATACACTTAACATCGAGTAAGAGAAATAGACTGTGTACAAGACAATAACACTCACTCGTAGTTGTAAGGAAATAGAGTTTCCCTTTTGGTTTCTTGAAACCTTAACGCCTTTACAATTTTATTCTCTGTATAATTGGGATATTCTTGGAGATTATGTTGATGAACCCAATATGGGTCAATGAACCCAGTGTCATAGATTTGTCCTCTTTTGCATTCGAGAATCTTCATTCTGCATAATATAGTGAGTATGATTATACATGCAATAAACAAGGTGAGATATCTAGAGACTTAATTACATAAATAATACTTATAGATAATAGGCACTAATGACCGCTTTGTCGATGGCGTCTTGATTGTATAACTGAAATAGTTTATCAAATTCAATTATTATCTCGGCATCTCCATACCCATAATGCTCGTTTCTAGCTCCCATCACTATCCATTTTTTTCCTGCCTTTGAAGCTTGCATGTACCACTTATGCAATCTTTGCATTTTTGTTGGTAGATATGATGCTTGACATCCTCAGGTTTCACGAGAGGTTTCCCGTGCCGATATGTGTATGCTACATCCCCCACGGGGAACTCTAACTGGGATAAGTACTGAGCAATAGTCAAACCATGAGCACTGACCGCTTCTCCGTACATTGCCACATACTTTGGATCATACTACTCAACCGCACCTTTGCTTGACCCCACCTTGGTATCTAAAATCACCTTGAGCGGGGAGCACGATTGTTTTTTTGTTCTCCGAGCCGGGGAACTGATTTCTCGCTTGCACTACTACTCTTCGACCGCACTTTGCCTCATGTGACTTGAGAATAGAGCGGTCATAGTTTAAGGAGATCCTTGGCTCGGGTTGATGAAGGGTCTTTAGCATTTTTTGCACTTGGGATTTTTCTTCTTTGGTGCTAGGGAACTCTGGCTCTTTTGGCTGCTTCAGGTTATCAAACCACTATTTTGTTTGGGCCTTTGCGATCACCTCATTCTCCTCTGGAGTATAGTCATAAGGTCTCATGGGAGGAACCTTTGGTACTTTTGGGAGGGGCTCGATTCGATGTTCCGTTGATCGGTCACCACTCCCGAGAGTAGTGGTGGTACTCTTCCGCTTTTGGCCCTGAGCCATAGTGGGCTGAGACGGCTGACGCGGCGGATAAGACGGCTGCGCTGGAGACGGGTGAGACAGCAGAGATGGCGCCTGACGAGACGGTGGCAAAGACGACTATTGCGCTAGAGTCGAGTGAGGCGGCGACAAAGATGGAGTTCTCTGAGAAGTCGATGGCCTTGGCGTCTGATTTGGAAGCATGATGTTTTCCTTTCGCCATAGAATTGTGACATTTTTGGCTTCTCCCAGTTCAGTCATATCCCCTTCACCTTCAAGGTACTCAAGCTTCATCTTCTCAAATCCGTTCATAACTTCATCCACCCCAACAATAGTGTAGCCCTATGGAACCAGACAACAATGGTAAGTTGGTTTAGGTCCAATTGGTAAGGCAATAGCTGACCGCCACCTTCATGGTGATGTTCACAACTTTCACATGTAGCTCACAATGTGTCATCTCTGTGATATCATCCACTGGGTAGCCAAGAGGATCCATCGTTGGTGCATCATCATCACCCTAGAGCTCTGTGGAAGCCACGCTACTTCTCCGGTTATTAGATAGGCCGGTAGCATCGAATGCAGCTTCTACCATGTGTCGCTGAGATGGGCCAGTAGTACCTTGCTGGCTAAGTGTGTCAATTTGATCCTGCTGCCGCTTTAATTGTTTTTCTATGTTATGCATCCGGTATGCCTGATCCCTTGCTTCAATTTCCTCCTTTTCATTTCTCCTTCGATGGCTTCTATCGGGATATTTCTTCCTGCCGACGGGAAACCCAATTTTCCATGGTTTGGAGCCTAGTGGGCCTCGTGTTCGTCCTATGTGTTCATCATTCCAAGGGCGCGTGTGAACTCGTCATTCTCTCTATCGGGAAGGAACGTCCCCTCTTCAACATACTTTACTGCATTTCTAATGTCTTGGATGGGTATGGGATTTTCATCATGTATTTTGTTATATATGCACTTCCCTTATGAATCCAACGTGCCAACATGCCCGTAAAACCAATTCCTTACCTGTTCGATCCAATTGTATGGCTTTGGAATGATCCCTTCAGCATGCATGTCGTCCTCAAGTTTCTCCCACTTAGGCATGTTATCCTTATAGCCACCTTGACCCATAGTATTGTAACATCACAGGTTTAGCACCTAGAAATAGAGAGGGCACATGTGTGTCCATTGCATTTATGCATAAGAAAATTCGGGGAATTTTCGCGCAAAACTAAAAGAGCCGTAGAAGGATCAAGATCTCTCTTATTCTGATAGAAACATCAGGACATGTATGATAGATTTCGACATGACCTCTATTGTACTTCTGTGTTTGAGGGGAAAACAATTCAAATTTGAATATCAAAAGATATATTTGAATTTCAAAAGAATTCAAAATAGAATTATAACTGGAAATGGAGTTACAATTATAACTACATAATTGAGATATTGTTTATGAGTAAGATATAAATAATCACAAATATTAAAATACAAAAGAAAAGAATTGAATTATTATATAATATAATATGATAATACAATCATGATTACAATTGAGTAAGTGGAAACAGTTCAATAAAAGAAATGATTAAAATAATGAATTAAAAGAGAAGTTTAAATATAAAAGAAAATATACACCAGATTATCCTTTATAATAAAGGAATAAGGGAAATGTACAAATTGAAATTGAAGGAAAACATTAACTTTATTACTTAAATTAAAAAATACAACATATCTTTACAAAAGAAGAATGAATAAATAAAAACAATTCCTTTATTACAATTATACCATTATTAGAGTGGTCTACACTTCATAAAAGAAAAAGTAAATTACAAAAGAATAAATTAAAAAACCAAAAGTTGATTCTAAACTCAATTTACTATTCATTCCTTATATCTTCTTTTCTTTTTGTCCTTTTGTCCCTGCAAAACACAAACCAAAGATAAAACAGTAAGTGTTGAAATGGGATTGCTCTCAGCATGAACAGTGTGATGCACTATAATTATTTCATCACTGAGCTAATTCTAAAGGGGCAAGTTTCACCAATGTGAAAATCTGTTTTTATCATCAAAAATGGCTTCAGACTTAGTATCATAAGCTAGGGGAAATTTTCACCATCTTTAGAAAAATGGTAATCCACAACAAGAAAATATCTGAATCAGTTGAAGTGATACACATGCACCCACATCAGGTCCACTTGACAGCAGCACTGTCACAACATGCCAGTAATGTGCTATCAACACAGTAAGGGAAGCAAATGCGCACAAGAGAAAAGGACATCTGGACGACAACATCATAGCAAACTACCACACAATCACTTCACTCTCAACTTATTCTCTATCACCAGTTCTTATTTCACTTCTCAACCATTTCCACATTACATATGTATCCACATCAGACCATCATAGGAAACCAAGGGTACAACTAGATCTTGCTGCTTATCATCAACAAGAATATTAGATCATTCCACAAGACCACTACCAGTTTCACCACACTAATCAATCCACCACATCATCAGCCCTAGTTGCTTGGGGAAGCCATCCAGGAGCATAAGAAGAAGGTCATGCACAAGGAGGATCAGACATGTCAGAAGAAAAAGGAGACAAGCTGACATCAAGAAGATCTAGTCAATCAAGTGATCAAGATCTACATCAGGAGTAGTAAACAATAGCAGCTACACCACCAGCAGCAGGTTGATCTTTAAGATCTTTATTTAGCATATGTTTCTATAATTTAAAAGCAAGAATTGAGCAGCTGTAGTTTTACTCTCAGTCTAGCATGCGAGTGGCATGTCTAGATCATCATTGAGTTAAAGAAAGGCAATAGTATCTGTTCTTATTTAAAGCCTCGGACCAAGCATCATTGGCAGTGATCAAAAGAAGCAGATCATGTTATCATAGGTACCTACTATGCACACTCCATAGAGGCATCATAGTAGAGTTCTACAAATAACAGAAGCCACTAATATCACTTACAAGTTATATCCATATTCAGTAATCACTTCACTGCATCAAAGAATCAGTCAAATACAAAAGTAACACACCAGGTCCATGTTCATACATGTGCATAATCAACCAATCCTTGGTTCAATCAAAACCATCTGCAAGGTAATCATAGAAATGTCTAAATCATTTTCTTAGATAATTTGTTACAGGAATCATTTATCTAGATGTCAGGTTCTTCAGTAGATAAAGAGAATCTACTTTGCATATCTCAATTCATGTTAGTCAAAGATCATGCATGTGGATGATCTAATCATCTATACCTCCTTTCAAATCATTTACAAGCCACCAAAGAAGAGCCCAAATCATTTACCTTGCCATTGTTTGCTAGGAATCATTTAAAGGGATGCCATTTTGTTTAAAAGGGAACCAAGAATATCACTAAACCAAGGTCCATCTCATAATTCATGATTTAGGTCCAGCCAACTCAATCTCTAACAGCTATAAATGCTTAAGGTACTAAACAAATCTTTCAGGGCCAGATTATATTAAACAACCAGTAGCTCAAGCCATGCATGCTTGGGATAAATACATCATCCAGATTGAAGCATCATCTCACCAATTAGGTCTAGATTAAACTAGTGCAGTATTAGGGAACAAACAATTACTGAATACAAAGATTCAGTACTATATAGGCCAACATAATTCTATAAACATGTCTTGCTGTGTTTGACTCCAAACCCATTGTTTGAATCTATTGTTATCCATAGTAATAGCCAGCTAAAAACACATATAAGTTTGAATGGAGTGACACATAGATTAGTACATAGCATCAATGTTCATGTCAAATAATAAATCACCACGCATAGGAATCTTTGAATTAAATTCACTAAGAAACATCAGTAGAAAAGCTGTTGTGATCTACGCATAAACCGATAGAGGAAAATCCTAATTAGATCAATTGTGGTGAGTGGGTAAGACAGAGGAAAGTGGAGAGAGAAGGATCTCGGCGTGTACCTAGTGCCCATGGCACAACCACAACAGCGTGGCGAGGCAAGGCCCGCATGACCGAGGTGGCGCACCACAGGGAAGACTTCACTGTACACCACCACCACAACCCCCTTGCGGCATAGAGAGCGCCACCGCACTACACGACATCAAACCACACAGATACATCCATTTTGCATCACTATTTTATATCATAATTTACTGTTATTCATTGATATATTTCATATTAAGAGATGATACTTATGTTATTTCATCTATTTTGCATGTTGGATGACTTTTGGAGGATGAACTACCGGAGTCAGGATTCTGGTGGAAAAACAGGTGTCCAGATGCAATATTCGTGAAGATCAGAAAATTCCAGAAAATATTTGGAAATACCTATTTTTCCAGAAAGCAAGAAGGGGAAGTGGAGATGGGCCACAGGAGGCCCACACCATCCCCCGGCGCGTCCCCCTGGGCCGCTCCACCAGGTGGTGTGGCCACCCTGGCCCACCTCTGGCATCGCTCTTTCGCCTATATCATCCCCCTCGAAACCCTAAGACTCGGGGAGCAACCACAGAAATATTCTGGAGAGGGGAGATCATCGCCATCAACACCGTCATCAAGCTAGACTTCATCCGTATCATCATCATCATCCTCACCATCATCTCACCATCACCACCACTCCATCCCGCTATAACAATTGGGTTGAATCTTGCATAGTTCTTAGGGGAAACTTTCCCGGTGTTTATTACTTGTTGTAGTTGATGCTATTGAGTGGAAACATTGAATTATTGTTCATGTTCAGATCGTTACTTATCATTATTTCATGTCTGATCTTGATCCATATCATGTCTCGTGAGTAGTTTATTTAGTTCTTCTAGTGGTGTCATGTGAATGTCAACTACATGATACTTCACCTTTATGGGCCTAGGGGAATGCATTGTGTATTTGGATACTAATTATGGTGTTGCCGGAGTGACAGAAACCTAAAACCCCGTAAGGGGAAGGGAGTGTAGGATCTCAAAGTTTAATGCTGTGGTTAGGTTTTTATATTAATTACTTTGTTGTAGTTGCGGATGCTTGCAAGGGGTATAATCACAAGTATGTATTAGTCCAAGTAAGGTCGGTACATTGCATAGGTTCACCCACACAACACTTTTCCAACCAAAGAAGATTAATTAACTATATGAAGCGAAAGCACTTGACAGTATTCCCATGTGTCCTCGAGAACGTTTGGTCCTCATAAGTAATACAACCGACTTGTCCTTTGCTGAAGAAAGGATTGGGCCACTTAATGCAATTATTATTATTGTATTTTATTTACTCGCACTTTATTTATATGCATTATCAAAAACCCGTAAAAATCCGCTTGCTAGTATTTACAGTGAATTCTTGATCCAAACCACTTGTCAACACCTTCTGCTCCTTGTTGGGTTCGACACTCTTATTTATCGAAAGTACTACGATACACCCCCTATACTTGTGGATCATCAAGACTATTTTCTGGTGCCATTGTTGGGGAGTGAAGCGCTATTGAAGAGTGGAAATGGTAAAGGAAATTTCTACCACGAGTATTGTTTTTATTTCTGTTTGTTACTTTGTTTTCAATATGGATAATTCACTTAGTTTCCTGTTTAGGAAAGCTACTATCACTGCTAAGGTAGTAGATGAACCACCACCTGCTGAATTAGATCCTTTTAAAATACCTACAAAAATTGTTGATCGTGTTATGGATAACAACTATTTTGGAGATGGAACTGTCCATCCTGGTGATCGTTTTCTTTTTATACATGAATTATGCGGGTTGTTCAAGTGTGTAGGTATTACAACGGAACAAGTTAAGAAAAAGTTATTCTTTGTATCACTGAAAGGCAGAGCCGAGGAATGGTATAAGCTGCTAAAGAATGGCCAATCTCTTGAATGGGAAGAAATTGCACCTCTCTTTTATTCTAAATTCTATCCTCCTAGTGAGATTCATAGAGATCGGAATCAAATATATAATTTTTGGCCTCGTGATGGAGAGAGTACAACCCAAGCTTGGGGGAGCTTGAAGTTACTAATGCTCAAGTGTCCTATTCATTAGCTCCCTAATAATATTATTATTAATAACTTTTATGCAAGGCTTTCCCTTCATGATAAGGATTTATTAGATGCTTCTTATGCTGGATCATTTACATGTATGAAAGAAGAAGCTAAATGGGATCTTCTAGACCGTATTGAAGAAAATACTGAAGCATGGGAGAATGACAAAGGAAGAAAGTCAGGTATAAATTATGATTATGAATGCATTAAATCTTTCATGGGAACTGATGGCTTTCATAATATTAGTACTGAGTATGGTCTTGATTTTCAAAGTATTGCAAATTGTTTTAAGGCCTTTTCCTATTATATTGAAATTCCAAAAAGGGAATGGAACAAGTATCATGAGCCATATAATGATATTGTTAATTTTTTTCCTTCTAGAAATACTAAAGTTTGTACTGTTGATCGTATTTTGCTTGAACCTTATATTGAGAAAACACCTTTTCCTGCTAAGGTAAAGGAACATTCTATGATAGCTAGTGTGGTTAACAAAGGTACAAAGAGAGCTGTAGAACCTGATGAATAAATAAATGTTGAACCTGCAGCAGCAATTGTGAAAGACCTTGTCACTAAAAATATAGAAGATGGACACATTATCTTTTGTGAAGATGCTTCTAATATTGTTTTCACATCCTAGTAGAACTAGTAAAGCTAGTGTCCCTGTGCTTTCTGTCAGAATAGGTGATCATTGCTATTATGGTTTATGTGATATTGGTGGAAGTTCAAGTGCTATTTCTTATGAGCTTTACAAAGAAATTATGCATGAAATTGGTCCTGGTGAACTTGAAGAAATTGATGTGGTTATTCACCTTGCTAATAGAGAGATCGTCTCTCCCATTGGTATTGTAAGAGATGTAGAAGTTCTTTGTGGTAAGACTAAATATCCTGCTGATTTTCTAGTACTTGGTTCAGCAGCTAGTAAAACTTGTCCTATCATTTTTGGTAGACCTTTCTTGAACACTTGTGGAGCTATTATAGATTGTAGGAAGGAGAAAATTTTGACTAAATATGATGCAGAATCTTATGAGTTTAGTTTTTCCAAATTTGCTAAAGCTCCTTATGAAAATGAATTGCCTAATGAGCATTTTAGAGTTGAACAACTTGCTTCTATTTATCAAATTTTCAATCTTAAACCTCTATTTGATGATTTTAAATATGCTCATTTTGATGATAAGAATGTTTTATGTGATATTTACATTGTTAATTTTATTCATAATGCTACTGAAAGTTATTTTGAGAGAGGGAAACATGGTTTTATGCATCTCAATAATATTAAGTTTCCCCGCTTTATGTTGAAAGTTTTTAAGTTGTACTTGTTTTGTCTTCCTATGCTAGTAGCATCTTGTTTCAATAATTTGTTTTCTTACAAAATTCCTTGGCGTAGGAAGTGGGTTAGACTTAAATGTGTTGGATATTTGCTTCTTGATTGTCTCTTTTACTTCAAATCCATATTTCCTATGTGAACATCATTGAAATTATCATGCATATCTTAATGGCTATAAAGAAAGAGCTTTTGGGAGACAACCCTTTATAGTTTGCTTTCAGTTTATTTTTGTTTATTTGAGTCTTGGAAGTTATTGCCTCGGTAATAACCTCTCCTTATCCTTTTTGTTTGGTTTTTGTGTCAAGATTAGCCTCTAATGAGAGGGAGGTGAGATGTGGGGAAGTTGCTCTCCCAGAACAGATTTTTGTGCTCCACTAAAAAAATCGTGAAAAATCCTAGTACGTTAGATTGAGCTGTAATTTTCTGTGCATGTGGCCTAAGTTATTATTTAACTTTCGTTATTTTTGCACTTTTAGATTTGAGCAACAGAAGATTTTTTAAAAAATTGATCTTTACCTGCAGGTCTGCTTTGATAGATTTCTACCATTTTTGCATTTGCCTCTTCAATCGATTTCCTTTTAAATTCTTTTGGGATTTCAAAGGAGTTGCTACACTAGCTTATGTTTTGATGGACTTCAGTTGAAATTGAACCCAAAGTTTTATTATCTTGCATACACTAATGTTGCTAATGAAGATTGTGTGAAGTTTTGTATGAAAGAAATTTTCAAGTGTTGGGAGAGAATGATGTGAGGAGATGAAGAATGGTCAAAGGCTCAAACATTATATTTCTGGAGATTCTTATAATGAAGATATTTATATTATTCAAGTGGTGACTATGGAAGAATTTATAAAATACCAAATTCAGGAATCTGAAGAGTCCGTTTTCGAATCGGTAACAGTTCTGGTAAGAAAAGGTTCACGAAAGACTTTCCAATTTATAATTTTGCAGTTTTTATTTAATATGGAAGACAATGAGTCAAAAGAGGGAAGGAAATGGAGCCCGGGTGGCTCACACCACCCTGTGGCAGGGGCCCACCTGGCCACGCCACCAGGTGGTGTGACCACCACGGAGCCCGTCTCCGCCCTATTTTCTCCCAGTACCTTCCTTTTGTCGTTAAACTTCGTGATATATAATCCCTCGGACCCCCGAGGTCTGTGTATCATGTTATCGTCATGTTTTCGTTTTGATCTGTTCTGTTCAGATGTCGTTCCAGGGTTCGTTTTTGGAGGACTATGAGCTGACGCCGACGGAAGCTCCTCCGCGATCTTGAGCAAGGAACTTTCATTGGATGGGTGTAAGAAGAAAGGATCACAGCTAGGCGCAAAGACATGGATCGGAGCATCAAGGAGGAAGTAAAGAACATTTCAGCAGGCATGAAGGGACGGATTGCTGTAGGATCAAGGGCAAGAAACCCTACTCTTGTAGGGGCAATTAACATTGGACGTGCTTTTTCTCATAATATGCAGGGGATGATGACCTCAGTTCCAGACCTTAGTTCCTGCCCTGCGGCACTAGAAGCCTTTCGAGCCACTGATGAGTTTTGTGATAAGTACCAAGTCCTGAGGAGAAAGGTGGATATACTTCAAGAGGAGAAAAACAGGCTTCGCAAGATGCTGGAGGATTTACTCACTCCGATCATGATCACACCACCACCACCGAAGGAGTAATTCGTCATCAGGTTTTGGCATCCCCTTGGTTTGTTCCAAGATTGGGGGAGTGCCGCGGTATCACATCACTATATTTCATCTTTTTACCTTTTTAGTAGAGTCATATCATGAATAGAGAAGTTATCATATAGGATGGTTTGAATTTTGGAAATATATCTCCTCTAGTTGGTTATCTATTTATCCCTTGGTGTGAGTGCCATTATGGAATATTATATTTCACATCCATCAACCTCCCCAAGCTTAAACTTGATCGTCCTAGAGCAAGAAAACCAAAATAAAAAGGGAAATCAACATCTAAACTGAAATAACGAGGTGATGATCTTACTCATGATTGGTAGTCTCATGTTTCCTCCACTTTATTAATATGAAAAACTTAAACATAGATAGAGTAATGGCAAGCATATCATACGGGTTTCATGAATCCTTATAGCGCAGCAAAATTATTGTAAGCATGGATGATTCAAAAGAGTAAACTTTATTCCATGTCATGTAATCAACTCATAAGCTTGCCTTTGAACAATAAAGTATAATCATATAAAATTGAGGGTGTGAGAGTTTGTCATGAAAAGCATATACTAAAGTATATCAGTTCTCCCACCTCAATAAATCAAGACTTTTCAAACACTACTTTTCTATTCATTGCCCTTCAAGAATTTTAGTTCTTAAGTAATTGAGAGCATGCCAAAAATTTCATTAGTTTATCGGGCTATGATAGACACTCGTGGCATCACTAAGGTTTTTGTTCCTTTTGCATAATTATTACTCATATCAGCAAGAGGAGTGATTCCATCTTGTTACGGCCACCCGGGAGTGCCAAGAATCTTACCCATTATAACATTGCTGCTACATATGTTTAATCAACTCATAGCTGAAATCTAGGAGTTTCCTCCATGAAGAACGTTCGTAGGCTAGCGGAGTTATTGGCATCCCATGAAGTTTGACACGCATAAATCTATATCATTCTTATGATTCATAAGTCAAACTTTGGCATGCTCAAAAAACCGCTAAACATTAATTCAATTGAACAAATTCTTTCAAAGAGAGCTATCAAGTCAATCATTATTTTCTGTGGTGTTGAGTGTCTCTAGGAATAAGCTTTCAAGACGAAACACTACAACACCCAAGCCTTCAATTGTAAGACTTTTTATTATTTATTTGTTTAGCAAATTTTTAGGAAAGACTTGGTTAACTACAGGAGATGGAACAAAACATACTGAATTAAATACCCATGGATACAAAATTTTACTATAATATAGAGACTCACTCCACCGATACAACATCTTAACATTACTGCTAACTAGCATGAGTTTCTCAAACTTCAAAAGTGGGGAGTCATAAGGCATACCTCTTATGTTTGGTTCCACTCCTCTCTTCCCTTTTTCTTTGTTTCTTGGAAACTCGAAGTCAATCACTCTCCTGCAAATTTATGAGAACATCAAGGCGTAAAGAAAAAGAGAGTGGGAAAATAAAGATAAACAGAGAAATATTTTTGTGGTTTTTGAGAAAGGGAATTAAAGAATAGAAAATTGGCGGCAAAGCTCAGCCTGAAAATCTCAAACAAAATAAAGTAACTAAAGATAAAGTGTTGGGGAAACCAACACGAGTGCTTATAAACTCAAATAAAAGCATAACCTCGAAAATAAAATAAATCAAATGAAATCCAAAATAAAATAGATAGAAAACCTCCCCAATCTTAGGCTTTTGCAAGCCCTTCAAATCACTATGGTGGGGGAAAAAGTTGTAATTCCAGTCCACAAATTGAGTTGATAAGTTACTTGTTGTTTCTTCAAGTTCTTGTAAATCTTCATATGTATTCCCTCCACATTCCCTCCAAGTTCTTGGAAATCTTGATATGTAGCGAACCGGCTTGGTGTATGCTCCTCTGATGAGGGACTTCTTGCTCCTCCTCTTGGTCCTCATCCTCTTCCAGAATCTCCTCCTGGGGTTGGTTTTGCTCAACCTGCAAGTCATAAAGCACGCGGCCTTCCTAGTGAGGTAGGCAAAGGAGCGGGGTAGAGACGCCTAGCTCCAGCAATATGCAGATAATAAACACCACCTCTCCTAGTGAGCATTCCACAAGCGCTCAAAGTAGAGAAACCAACACGTCACTCACCTAGCACCGACTGTAACTCACCTAGGTCGATGCCCAAGGCATTGGCAAGCACGGTGATGACGCCTCCACAAGCGATTGGTTCTTGGCTTTGGGAGGATTGGTACTCCAAGTAGCACACAAGAAGTGTGCCCAAGTTGAGTGACAAGTTGTCATAGTTTAAAGCCTCTTTTGCGAGGACTAAGATGTCCTCCTCATTGAGTCTTGTGAACTCATTGAGCGCCTGCAAGGTGTTAGCAATAACATAGAACAAATAGCGAATAGCGGGATGTTGAATATTTTTCCCTTTACTGACTCTAGAAGTAAGCTTATTCTATTATAGCAGAGTTTAGGGGAAGGTTCTATGCTGGTAAAAGATGCGCGCAGAGGATTAGGATCATTGTTGGGTAATCCAAAACAATTGCACCATTCATCAAGTGATAAAGAATAATTATTGTTCATGAGTCGGAAAGAAATTCTACCCTCCCCATGCCATGCCTTAACGGTGATTTTAAAAGAAATAAGAAATTCAATGGTTAACCGGCGATAGGTTGGTGCATCATAAAATACAAAGTTTTGCAGGCCAACCCTATTGCAAAGTAATTTAAAGTCATCAAAAATACCGAGTTGGTTTTGTAGGGGTTCGTAGCATGGAAAAAAATTCTACCACATGAACACACACAAGCCAAGATCTATCTACTATATTATAGCAACGAGTCTATTAGAGTACTCATAGTCGAAGATTCCAAAGCGGTTAACGAGTGCAAATTCTCATGGGTGATGTAGTCGTTCACTTGCCGATCTCAAGATCGTGTAGAAGATCCTTCTGCCGCCGCGTTCCGGCAGTGCTCCCGCAGTCCGTAACACATTCTACTCGATGACGACCTTCCTCTCCCTTGTTCCAACAGGCAGCAGAGGTTGTAGTTCTCCCCTCGCGATTCCGACAGCATGACGGCGTGGTGTCGGAGTTAGAGGAAAGATCCTGCTGGGCTTTTCCTTAAGCCGGAGTGGGTAGGATGGAGTAGAGGGGGTTCCCCGGTGTTCTAGGGTTTAGAGGCCGGAGAGGAGGAGGCATGGGCTGGCGGCGGCTTGGGTGGTCGCGGCGGCACGGGGTGGGGTTGTGGTGTTGTTGTCTTCGAGGGGAAGCCCCCTCCCCTATATTTATGAGAGGGAAGGGCAGCTAGGGAGGGGAGGTCGAATCCTCCCCCAAATCCCTCTCCTCGTTGGCGCGTGGTAGAGGGAGAGGATATTTCCTCTCCTCCCTCCACCAGGATACATTGTCCCAGTTTGACTTTTCAAACTTGCCTTTTGACTTTCAATTTTGGAGTTTGATTTGTTTCTTTTATTTGCACATCCCTTTTACCTAGGACATGATGCAACCATTCCACTTTTTCATGACTCATTCATGTACCCTTCCCCTTCCGGTTCGGTGAACTTTCTAGACCCTTCTAGATCATTCCGGTGAAAACACCGGAATCATTTCCGAACTTCGGAATTGCACTTTCCTTATATGAATCTTATTATACGGACCATTCCGGATCACCTCGTGGTATCCCGGATCCCATCCGAGACTCTGAACAACATTCGGTCTCTTTACTCACATTCCATATCTACTAAAAAACATCGAATCCTTAAGTGTGTGTCCCTACGGTTCGTGAATTATGCAGAAATGACCGAGACTCTTCTTCGATCAATAACCAATAGAGGAATCTGGAAATTCATATGGATCCCACATATTTCTATTATTACTTCATGATCAAATGAAACATTTACATATGATAACAATTTCCCTTTGTCTCGCGATACTTTACTTATCTGAGGTTTGATATCGGTATCTCTGCATACCTAGTTCAACCTCGTTACCGATAAGTACTCTTTACTCGTTCCTGTTATATGTGATCCCTTGTGAGCCAGTCACATGCTTGCAATATAATTGGATGACATTCCACCGAGAGGGCCCAGAGTATATCTATCCATCATATGGATGGACAAATCCCCCTCTTGATCCATGTGCCTCAACACATACTTTCTGAACACTCAATGCCACCTTTAAAACCGCCCAGTTACGAAGTGGTGTTTGATGTCATCAAAGCATCCATCCGGTGATGGTGATTAGCATGATCTCATGGTGGAAGGATTTAAGTTACTATGTATTGAAATCTTATAGCAAGTGAACTATTAAAATGACTCGATATTTATGCTATGCTTAACTATAAGAGTGTGTCCATCACATCATTCTTCTAATGATATGACCTTGTTGTTAATAACATCTCAATGTTCATGATCAGGAAACCATGATCATATATTAACCAACAAGCTAGTTTAACAAGAGACTTTACTAGGGACTCTTTTATGTTTACGAATCACACAAGTATAAATGTTTCCGGTTAATACAATTATAGCATGGTATGTAAACACTTATCATAAGCATGAAGATATGATAATAACCACTTTATTATTGCCTCTTGGGCATATCTCCAACAGTCTCCCACTTACACTAGAGACAATAATCTAGTTTCAAATCTTTGTGTATTCAACACCTATGGCTTTCCGGTGTTGTATGTACACGATTGCTAGTGGTCAACTGATCTTTGGATCCGACACTTACAGGTCCGTATGTAATTGCATGTCTTTGCGTCTCCACGCATCACTCATTCTGTAATGAGATGGCTTTGTATAAATTTGGTCCTTTGGTGAGACCTTTAGTTCCTTGGGGTTAAAACATGTTGATACTATTGTTGTACAATATATCTTTATAGTACTACCCCACTGTGAACCACACCTAGTTTGATAACAAACTACTTGATACAAATGCCCTCTTTTACTGCTATAATAGCAGTCATATACTTAGCCTTTTGTTGTAGTATCTGTCACAATGTCTTAACTTTTCAACTCATCCAAATCCATTATGGAACTTACTTTCCATCATATTGTGCCACCCTTAGTTTAGATTGAGATAAACTTAATTTGTACTTTGTGACAAACTAGTATCAATGTAGTACTTTTACAATGAAATAACCATCTATTTGTCACTTCTACAAAATAATATATTCTTAGCTCTTCCAAAAGATCATAAGAATATCCTTACTATCGTCCAATGATCAACTTATGAATCATTCTGATATATGCTCATAGCATTTAGAGCATAGGACATATCTAGATTTGTACATATCATAGTATGATTGAAAAAATACTCTTTGTGATTTTATTCATCAAGTATCAATCAATACTTGAATCTTTGTTTCACTTAGCAAGTATCGATACACTTGAATTTCGATTTAATCCTTTTTATGTGGCAAGAACCTTTCTTGTCATTTCCATATTGAACTCATTCAATATCTCATCTATGTATGTTTGGCACAACCATATTAGCATCTCAATCTATCTATATAGATATTGATGCCAAATATTCGGGTTTTGCCTAAGTCTTTCATCGAGATGAAATTCTTAACCTGTTTTAATAAAAGATACATTTCTAATCAAAAATATGTCTTCCACAAAATGTATTAGAAATATGTCTTAGCGCTCCCACTTAATTTCTTACAAATGCAAGCATCTTCATCGTCTCTGATGAATTTAAACTCTTTTAAAAGTTTCATCATGGTGAAGATTCCAACTCCGCGATGCTTACTTCAACCATTGAGGTTTGCATACGCTTTTATCATCCTTTGAATTAAACAAACCCTTTGGACCATGTCATGTACACGTCCTAGGTAACCATTCTATTAGAAGAACTTGTTTTGTTTATTCAACTACCACATAACCAAATTATATGTAGTGGTTGTTATATTAATTCGTCTAGACTAAATATCGCTATGAAAGATCAAATCTTGTTTTAGTCAACTGCTTGAACATTGTCGTGAACTCTTTCCTGACATATCGACTATTTCATAGATGTAAAATATCCATGTCTATTTCTTTATAGATCCGAACATGACTGTAAGGTCTTACACCTTTCCAGAGGGTCTTTCAAGGTCAAAACTTGATTTCTCGTGTATGGAACTATCATGGATTCTATGGCTTCAAGCCATTTGACGGAGTTAGGTCCCATCATCGCTTCTTTGCATGTAGTCGGTTCATCATTTTCAAATAATTATCTAACTCTCAAATTTTGGTATTTGATTGTTTACCCGACCTACTTAGTTCAATAGGAACTTAGACCTCCATGATCACAACCTTTGAGGCACGTGAGCCATGAGAATTGTTGATGCCTCTGAAACACTTATCGGTGATGCGCAACTCGTCACATATAGCTAAGGTTCTTTTAACCTTATAAAAGTTCTATTATCCTCCCACTTAACTTTTCACGAAAAATTCTTTCTTGAGAAACTTGACGTTCTAAGCGACAAACACTTTTTTCTTTGGTGTTATGGAGAAATACTCAACAGTTATTCGAAATAACATACAAAGACATGTTTATCCAACTTTGGTTGTAAACATCTTACTTATGCATGGCATACCAATTTTTAAGAAAGGACAACTTGGGTTTTACCCCAAACCACAACCTTTTATGGTGTCACTTCAACGGATCATGATGGAGCTCTTTTAAGTAAAAAGTGGTAGTCTCTAAAGCTTTTAATCTTTAAAATATAATGGCAGTTTTATTAATGACATCTTTGATCTCACCATGTCAAACAAGGTTTTATTACATATCTCGAACACTCCATACTATATGGTGTTTCGGGAAACGCAAATCCATGGAATGATTCCTCAAATCTTAGGTGTTATGCTAAACTGGTAACTCAAATATGTTCCTTTATGATCCTATCATAAATTCTTTATTTTCTTGTTACATTGATTTTGCACTTCATCTTGAAAGTCTTTGAACTTTTTCAAATGTTTCACACTTCATCCTCATTAAGTAAATATTCATATATTCACTCAAATTTTCGGAGAAAGCATATGAAGTTGAAATCCATCGCTCTTGACTACACATAATGGGCTTCATACATCTATATGTACAAGTTCCAATAAGCTAGTCATTCGTTCACTTTTGGTCTATGAACAGATTTTTAATTATCTATAGGAAAGTTTCACAAGCGTCATTTGATCAAAATCAAAAGACTCCAAAATTCCATCCATATGGAGCTTCTTCATGTTTTCTTTACAATATAATTTAAACGGCGATGTCACTTCCTAAGTGGTTTTTCAATCAATTATCTTTCGACCTTTTTTTGGAACTTGTTTTATGGATGTGATTTATCCAACGACATTTGTAAATCATCCATCTTTTATGGATTACGGCAATTATTTGAACAACCCTTTTGTTCTCATAATACCTGATAAAACAAATCTTGAAGGCAATATTTGATGTCAACGAGAAACACATCAACACTTTATTTGTTCTCGATGAACATCATCACATATTCTCTTGCTAGTTACTTAGGCCATTGCATTTCATGAATTGTGTTGTTTCGTATGATGATTCACACCAACAAATTCAGTATCCAATACTTAAGAACTATATTGTTTAACAAGCAAAGAATATAGCCATAAAATTTATATCTTCTATATACCTAAGATGAACAATTCTAGTCTTTTCTCTTATGCCAAATATTTATTTTGATTTCTCTTCCAGTATTTCTTTATCCTTTCAAAAGAATCTATCAACATCAACAGTGGCGCCATACTCATGACACATAGTCCAAAGCATGTATAGTTAAATACCAATGTCTTTGGACTTGCACTTTGAAGTAGATCACCATCATCAATTGCTTGGTATTATTTCAAATTCCATTCTTTAGTTATCTTGTAGTGTAGTAAACATTTTACCTACATCAAATATTCATCCTTATCATGGAACTATTCATGATCAAGCTACTTTAGCTTATAATGGTGAATCGCGAGTATAATGTTGCTCTCCAAAACCTTTTGGAGGATTAGGACGACTAATGTCTCCAACCTTTTGTAAATTCTCATCAAATATGAGAACACAAAATCTTGCCATATTATACTCCATCATGTTGCAACCAAAACTTTATTTCAGATATCACAATATCTTCCACACATGATGATTTCTGAAAAACTCTTTCAGCTCCTAGATTACCTTGATATTAAGACGATCTTTTAAATATCAAGAATCATGGAGACAAACATGATACTAATATACTAACACTAGAATTGTTACTCTTGATTTAATACCAATTATTAAACTTCATGGAGTAATCGGAACTTACTGAAAATTTGCAAGTGGACTTTTAAACTTTAGATTAACACTTCAAAACAATACGATACCAGTTCGTAAAGTAACTAGCCAGAATTTTGTAGTTCTAATATCTCAATTATAACTAAGCGCAAGGTGGTAAACGGATGCCAATGACTACAACAACTATGCAAATTCACCTTTATTTAATTTATGATAAATTTAGTTCTAATTAATAGTTAAATTAATCTAGGTGAACTCCCACTCAAAACAATATCCCTCACATTGTTTTAGTGATCACACGAACCAAATCCACTACATCAAGTCCGATCATCACGAGACATAATGTAGTTTCAAAGGAGAACAATCAACATGTTCATCATATCTACTATATGACTCATGCTTTACCTTTCGGTGATCCGTGTTCCGAGACCATGTCTGTACATGCTAGGCTCGCCAAGATTAACCTTAGTTTCTGCATGAGCAAATCTGGCTTGCTCCCGTTGTATGCACAAGTTGATTCTATCACACCCGATCATCACGTGGTGCTTCAAAACGATGAGTCTTGGCAACGGTGCTAACTTAGGGTGAACACTTTACTTGATAATTTTGTGACAAGGATCATCTTATAATGCTACCGTCGCAATCTAAGCAATACAAGATGCATAAGAGGATTAAAATCACATACAATTCAAAATATGTGATATGATATGGCCTTTATTCGTGTGCTTCCGATCTCCATCTTCAATGTAAAGGTCCAAACCTGATAAGGTAGAGACCCTGTGTTTACAATGCTAGTCCCTGGATCAATAGCTAGCATCCATAGTTTAAGATGTAATATCAAGAAACAAAGGTCATAATACAACTTTATAACCAGGAATAAAATAATTCATTACATCTTACATAGCTCATTTGGCTATCTCATTACAATGCAGCAGAAATATCTATATAGCATGGAGTCCGTCATGCTCAAAGTGCCACAGGCAATCATGTTGGTTGTAGACTTGTAATCCTATTCAACACACTTCATTAACATCAAACAAACCTGCAACATAATAAGTTACAGCCACAAGGGTCAATACATTTGAAATGTATTGGCAAGTTTTACTACTATGTGGGAATAAGTTGAAACCTATCAATATATGCATATTTGGCTAAGTAGAGTTTAGGCTCATTTGTAGAAAGCAATATGGTTTTATCCTGTCTTTTCAAAATAGTTTTGATCTTTTAACAATCTTTCTGAACTCCTTGGCAAACTCCAAGTGCTTCTAATCCCTTATTGACACCATCAAGTTTTACTTTGAGAAATTGGAATGTCGAGATCTTCCATAGCTTCAGGCCTTAGTTGCTCAGAGTTGTCCGTTACCGGGGACACGACTAAGTACTTAGAATTTGATCTTCTGCAGAAGTTGTACACTTTACCCACATGACACAATCTCGTCTTGACGCCACCAGTGGCCGCTGGATAAGTACACACCAAATGGAGTACTGGCAAATCGAGAATGTGACAAAGTCTTTCCATAGAAGTCCTCCCAATACATTATACTATCACATCTACTAGGCACCAATGTAAGGATATAATTCCAATACAAAATTCTAGTTAACCTGAATAGGTGCCAATGCAAGGGTCTTCCACTATGTAATTGACTAAGCCAGAGCCCATTTAGCATGTGGCTGTACACGGAAGCCACTGTAGGATCACTTCGTAAGTTGTTTATAGCAATATAAACTCAATGACTTTGATTGTAATGCTATACTTTAGATGAATGTTCATCATATCATTACACTAATGTTGTGATCTCGTTATTAACAACATCCAATGTCTATGATCAGGAAACTGTGATCATCTTGTTAATCAACGAGCTAGTTTATGAGAGAGGCATAACTAGGAACTCTCTGTTTGTTTATTAAACACACATGTATTAATGTTTCTGTATTAATACAATTATAGCATGCAAAATAAACATCTATCATATACTTGGAATACACATAATAAACACTTTATTATTGCCTCTCAGGGCATATTCCCTTCATGATATACATATATATACATATTGATTGCATCTAAAAAACCGCCAAAGGAAAAATTCAGAATACATCATATGACTTGCTTATGACCGTGTGGCCTTAACCATGGAGCATCTTCATCAAGTAACATGATGCTTGGGTCATCCTTCACTACAAACGGCGGAATTTCATGAAACTTGTCATAATCTTCTGACATCTCTGCCATGTCCTCCACTCCTACGATGTTTCTTTTCCCTGGAAGAACTATGTGGCGCTTTGTCTCATCGTTTGATGATGTATTCCTTTGCTTATATTTTCTTTTTCTTGGTTTGGTAGACATGTTCTTCACATAGAAAACCTGAGCTACATCATTGGCTAGGACGAATGGTTCGTTTCTATACGCATTATTGTTGAGATCCACTGTTGTTATTCCGTAATTTTTGTCTACCTCAACCCTGCCTCCTGTTACTTGACCCATTTGCACCGAAACAAAGGGACCTTCAAAGCAGGTCCATAGTCAAGTTCCATATCTCCTCTATGTAACCATAATATGTGTCCTTTGACCCATTGTTGTTTGTTGCATCAAAGCGGACACCACTGTTTTGGTTGGTGTTTGTTTTTATCTTGGGCGATTGTGTAAAATGTATTCTCATTTATCTCGTACCCTTGGAAAGTCCATATAGTCGAAGATGGTGAGATGGCCAACAAGTATAGCTCATCACAAACAGTTTTGTTATTCATGAGATGTCTTTGCAACCAACCGCCAAAAGTCTTCATGTGTTCATCTCTAATCAAGGATTCATGCTTTCTCGGGTTGTTTGAGCGTACAATATTCTTGTGTTCCTTGATATACGGAGCTGCCAAGGTGGAATTTTGCAGAACCGTGTAGTATGCTTGAGTGAAAGAATGTCCGTCGATACATATTATTGATTTCGTTCCTAGTGTGCCTTTTCCACTCAGTATCCCCTCATGACGTGATTCAGGAACAACAATCGACTTAATGTCAGGAATAAATTCAACACAAAACTCAATGACCTCCTCTGTTCCATAGCCCTTCGAGATGCTTCCTTCTGGCCTAGCACGGTTATGGACATATTTCTTCAAGACTCTCATGAACCTCTCAAAGGGGAACATATTGTGTAGAAATACAGGACCCAAAATGGTAATCTCGTCTACTAGGTGTACCAGCAGATGCGTCATAATATCAAGGAAGGATGGTGGGAACACCAGCTCAAAACTTACGAGACACTAGACCACATCATTTTGTAACCTCGGTAGAATTTCTGGATTGAATACCTTCTGAGAAATAGCATTGAGGAATGCACATAGCTTCACAATGGGCAGTCGAACATTTTCCGGTAGAATCCCCCTCAATGCAACCGGAAGCAATTGCGTCATAAGCACGTGGCAGTCATGGGACTTTAGGTTCTGGAATTTTTTCTCTGCCATATTTATTATTCCCTTTATATCCAAAGAGACCTTCATACTGCTTAGGACTTCAAAAAATTTCCTTCTCTTCTTTGGTAAGAGCATATCTCGTAGCACTTAGACGTCCTTTATCTATCTTCATTGGATGCACGCCGTCTCGGTCTTTCATACCTTGCTGGTCCTGTCGTGCTTCTGGCATATCTTTTGTCTTTCCATACATTCTCATAAACCATAGAAGGTTCACGCAAAGATTCTTCGTCACGTGCATCACGTCCATTGCAGAGCGAACCTCTAGAACTTTCCAATAGGGTAGCTCCCAAAATATAGATTTCTTCTTCCACATGGGCACATGTCCGTCAGCGTCATTTGGAACAGATTGACCGCCAGGGCCCTTTCCAAAGATTACTTCTAGATCCTTGACCATACCAAATATATCATCACCAGTACGGCGGATAGGCTTCTTCCGGTGACCTGCCTCACCATTGAAATGCTTGCCTTTCTTTCTTGCGGGATGCCTGGCCGAAATAAATCGACGATGCCCCTAGTACACATTCTTCTTACCTTTTTCCAAATATATACTTTCAGTATCATCTAAACAATGCGTGCATGAATTGTATCCCTTGTTTGACTGTCCTGAAAAGTTACTAAGAGTAGGCCAATCATTGATGGTTATGAACAACAACGCCCGTAGGTAAAATGTCTCCTGTTTGTGCTCATCCCACATACGAACACCTTCATCGCGCCACAATTGTAGTAGTTCTTCAACTAATGGCCTTAGGTACACATTAATGTTATTGCCGGGTTGCTTCGGGCCTTGGATGAGCACTCACATCATAATGAACTTCCACTTCATGCACAACCAAGGAGGCAGGTTATATATACATAGAGTTACATGCCAGGTGCTATGACTGCAGCTCTTCTCTCCAAAAGGACTCATGCCATCTATACTTAGACCATACCTTAAGTTCCTTGCGTCATCTGCAAAGCTCGGGTACTCTCTACCAATTTTTCTCCATTGCGACCCATCAGCGGGGTGTCTCAACATCGAGTATTTTCTGCGCTCTTCTTTGTGCCATCGCAACAACTTGGAATGCTCTTTATTTCTAAACAAATGTTTCAACTGTGGTATTATAGGAGCATACCACATCACCTTTGCAGGAACCCTCTTCCTGAGGGCGCTGCTCACCCTCAACCTCACCAGGGTCATCTCGTGTGATCTTATAACGCAATGCGCCGCATACCAGGCATGCATCCAAATTCTCGTACTCCTCACCGCGATATAGTATACAGTCATTAATGCATGCATGTATCTTCTACACCTCTAGTCCTAGAGGGCAGACGACCTTCTTTGCCTCATATGTACTGACATGCAATTCGTTATCCTTTGGAAGCTTCTTCTTCCAAATTTTCAGTAGCTTCTCAAATCCCTTGTCAGATAAACCATTCTTTGCTTTCCATTGCAGTAATTCTAGTGTGGTACCGAGCTTTGTGTTGCCATCTTCGCAATTTGGGTATAACAATTTTTTTGATCCTCTAACATGCGCTCCAAATTCTTCTTCTCGTTTTTATTTTCGCATTCGCTCCATGCATAAAGAATGGCCTGACGAAGATCATCAGCAGTCTCATCTAATGCCCGTTCTTCACCTTCTTCTTGTTCATTGTCTTCTAGTGCAGTACCACCATATTCAGGAAACATTGGATAGTTGTGATCGTTCTCTTCTTCTTCGTTGTCTTCCATCATAACCCCGCTTTGTCCAACAAATATAGCCGGACATGAAACCTGATTGAATCAGGTGGATGTGAATGGTTTTGGAGGAAGAGTAATCCTTCTCATTCTGGCAAACACGACAGGAACAACACATAAAACCATTCTGTTTGTTTGCCTCAGCCAAATTGAGGAAAGAATGCACGCCTTTAATGAACGTGTTAGACATTCGGGGAGCGTCGTACATCCATTCCCGGCTCATCTGCAGTATAATTAAAATTTTCTATCATATAAAAAGTGTGGATCATTTTTACTACAATTACTTTTACAAATCTAAAACATGCACTAATTTTTAAATTGGACAAAACTGTTAACATAAAATATGTTGACTATTTAATTATTGCTCTAGCAGTGGAAACCTTATTCAATTCTGAGATCCGAAACTCTTAAAATGCACATCTCAACTTTCAGTAACTTTTTGTATAATCAAAATATGCTTAAAATTACACATCTAAAATTCCCTCTACACTTCTAAGCATGAAATCCCTCTCTACTTCTAGAGCATTGAGCTAAACTATAATAACAAGAGATGAAAGATTGAAGTTGCTAACCATTTTAGAAGCTTGGATTGATAGATGATGTCACCAAATCTTGACAAAGCTTGGATTGAAAGTTGTCACCAAATTGGACAAAAAAATAAGGATGAACTTGAGTTACCTTGGAGGAAATGGCCATGCTTTTGTCCAGGGGTCGAAGGAGGGATATATAGGGGAAATATATAGTCCCGGGTGGTAACAAGAACCCAGACTAGATATCGAGCTCTAGTCCCGGGTGGTAACAAGAACCCAGACTAAATATAGCAACGGGTCCCACAAGAGCTCTAGTACCGGCTTGTGTACCAGCCGGGACTAGAGGTTCCCCATAAACCGGGACTAGTCCTATGGCGCCATCTAGCCGTTGCAAAGTTTACAGACCAGGACTAGTGCTAACACTAGTCCCGGTTCTAGACAGGGCCGGGACTAGAAGCTGGAGCAGCTCCAAATGAAAGGTTGTTTTTCTACTAGTGCAAGTCTTAGATATTTACATTCTCTTTTTGGTTACTTTTACAAATCTGCAGCCATATATTATAAGTGAAATACATATCTTATCCAACGAATGATATACTATCTATGAAGGAAGTCTTACTATTAGTAATTGGAGTTTCAAACTTCCCAAGGCGACGTATGCATGGGCAAGAAAAAAGTGATGAACAGTAGAAATTATCACAAAGCGTGCATGGGAATATCATGCCATTAATTCAGACTTCTATATTAGCATCAGTCATTTTTTTCCTTCTCATTTTCGACCTGAAATACTTTTCCTCTCATCAATACTACTCCATCCGTTTTAAAATATAATATATTTTATCTTTGCGAGGCAAATATATCTAGACTATTTTTAGTATGTAGGTTCACTCATGTTTAGACTGAATCTAAGAACTAAAAAATGTCTGCATAAATATTTTTTACAAACCTAAAACATTTTATATTTTAAAAAAGAGAAAGTAGTCATGAAGCACATGTATAAGTGCGCTGACAGTGTAAAAGACCAACTTGGCATGAACATATAAGGCAAGGTTGGATCAATATCAACCGGCATGCACGCGAAAAAACGAGTATTTTTTTTAAACCACGTGAAAGAACGAGTACGTATCAAAAAAAAATGTCGCCACAGATTCGGACGACTGCTAATAAGTTTAACGATGCGATCGGATGATCACATGACATGCCGGGTGGACCTTGGTGCCTCCGTTTTGGAACGTAGTGTTGGTTTTAAAAACATATGGCTTGATATGAGCTTACGGGACCATTCGGCTAATCAAAACAGATATCATCCCACATGTAGTCGACTCCTCCTATATCGATAGTGCATCTAGAGGTGGAAACGCTTGGGTCCTCCACGGTGGCTTCCACGCCACCATCATTGGAGCCGACCAAGCACTAGTGCAGACCCCCCCCCCCCCCCTTTAACTTCGGTTGGGAGGACCCTCTAACAGCGGTTCTTTAACCGCTATTGAGGGTTCGGTGTTAGAGGGGAGGCCCCTTTAACACCGGTTCTTATACGAACCGGTGTTAAAGGGTGACGCACGTGGGGCTGCCGCATGCCTCAGCCCCCCTTTAACACCGGTTCGGGGCTGGAACCGGTGTTAAAGGTTCTTCTGCCGCGGCAGAGTTCTGCCTCTGCCCCGTTCTGGGCGTATTTCTGCGGGAGTGGGGGAGGGGGAATCGATCGGGAGCGGTATACACATACATCGTCATCGGTACATACGAGTACATAAATAATTAAACAACTATTATTATACACAAACATCGTCATCGGCACATACATCGTCATCGGCACATACATCGTCATCGTTCATTTTGGTGGATATCTAAAGAGTTCTCCACCAGGCGTGACGACCTCATCAAGTATGAACCCCGTCAATTCCTCTTGAATGGCTCGTATGCGTTCAAATGGTAGGAGTTGGTCCTGCATCCGTTCGATCTGAATATATATGAAGAATGGACCGTCAATATATATATATAAGAATAAAACTCAACACAATTGATGGTAATAAAATAATGTTGTGGACTTTGTTTACTTACTTTAAGTTGTTCTAGTGCAGCTTGGCCCGTCACACATATCGTGTTGCGAATGAACTCGCAAACATAGTAGCCACATAAGTTATTGCCGTGTCCCTGATGCGCGCACTTTACGAGAATAGAGAGTTCAATCAAAATAATAATCAATAAAGCATGATATAATGGAATTGGAAGAAGAATCAAAGAGATACGCAGACCTAGCTAGCTAGTATTACTTACATTTTGGTCTACAAATTTTAGTTCTTCTGACCATTCACCCATGGCCCTGCCCGTGAACCTTTTCCAAACCCTGTCCGGCAAAGAAAATGGATAAAGGAGTAATTAATTACTTGTTGTCACGAAAGTTGCCGATCTAGTGCGATAATATGATTGAAATTACCTCTGGAGCATCTCTCTAAAGTCTGCCCATATCTCTTTTTCATTTCGTAACGAGTCCATGACAAGGACTTTTCCTGAGTCGGGTTGAATGACTAGCAGAATAAAGTGGAACCTACGCACGCATAACTGATCATCAGTTACACTTAACATCGAGTAAGCCGAAATAGAATGTGTACAAGAGAGAGGGTAACAGTACTCACGAGAAGTTGTAAGGCAATAGTATTTCCCTTTTGGTTTGTTGTCTCCGTAAAGACCTTAGCAAGTAATCTTCTGTTTGCCCGGGTTTGGTTCTTACCACTTCTTCATGAACTCTATTTGGGTCAACGAACCCAATGTCAAAAGGGCCTCCTTTCCTGCATTCCATAACCTTTTTCATGCATAATAGTATATACATATATGGTGAGCATATATATATACATGCAATTAATGAAGTGAATGAGATTAGATATAAATTACAGAAATAGTACTTACACACAATAAAGGCTGATGGCAGCTTTGTCGAGTTCCATCTGATTGAATAGAAAATGTAAGTCTTGAATGTTGAAGTCGATCCCGTCGTCTCCGTAGAAGAAAATCTCATCTCTTACATGCGCCGTGATCCATTCTTCCTTTCTCGTCTTGCAGAAATCAAGTTACCACTTATGCAATCTTCGCATCTTTGTTGGTAGATTCTTGAGCTCCTCTTTCTTGACGAGATTCTTCCCATACTTCCATGGCTGTATGGGGTTGGCATCGCATTTGGGCAAGTTGTCTCCCATGATGTTCAAGTATGCAATGTAACTCATCCCCATCTCATTGGCCTTTCTTTGTAGCTCTGCCTCGTAATCATTTACGGGAGGAGCGTCCCGTGTGTCGAACATTTGGAGCGGGGCGCATGATTGGTTTTCCTGCTCTCCGAGCATGGGAACTGTTTTACGGGTGCCTCACGACTGCTACTTTCAGTCTCCTACGGCGCCTTGCATCCGCCTTCAAAATCTGGCTCGTAGTCCGGCACAAGTGGGGTTTCAGGTTTCAAAAGATTTTGTAAACTTCTCCACCACCGCCGATCTATTTTCTCCTTTGGCTCCCGTCTAGATGCAAAGAATTTCTTGACCTCTTCTTCCGAGATCCTATTGGTCTCCTCGTCGCTGCGATTCCACGGTAAAACCGGCAATGGCTTGGCGGAAGGTTGCGGACGTAGTTTTTGAACTCTTTGGCGACGGTTTCTCTGGATTTCTTTGTGGCGTGCTAGTGATGCTCTTTGTGGCAATGCTCTTCCGCTTATCTTGAGGAGATGGCTGAAGCACGGAGATGGCTGACGACTGGAGATGGCTGGCCTTGAGAGAGATGGCTGCCAAGAGGAGATAGTTGAAGCGGCTCGGGCTGCGACGCTATGGAGGCGCGGGGGTTCCAGTGGCCTCCAATTTGGAAGCACGATGTGTTCCTTCTTCCAAAGAATGGTTGTTTTCACTGCAAATTTGAGTTGAGTTTCCCCTTTACCTGTAGCATGGTCAAGCTGTGCTTCCTCATATTCCTTCACAACCTCATCCACCACGACAATAGCATAGCCATCTGGAATCGGTCGTCAGTGGTAAGTTCCACCAGCTACAGGAGGTAAGGCATAGCCGACAGCCACCTTAATGGATAAGCCCATTAATCTCACATGCAGCTTAGCATGTTCGCTCTCCGTGATCTCATCCACGGGGTATCGAGGACCCGCCATTTCAAGCGTGGGCTGCACGTTCTCCGTGGAAGCCACACTGCTTTTCCGCGCAGAGTCTGGGCCGCCGACAGCTTCCAATGCAGGCTCTTCGTGCCACTGAGATAGGCCGGTAGCTTGATGACTCTGTTGTGCATTCACTTGCGCCTGCAGCGCCGCAAGTGCATGTTCTATCTATGTCATCCGCTCTGTACGCTCTTTTTCTTTTCTGCCGCGCCATCTATAAGAGTCGCTCCACTCGGCAAACCCATCCTTCCACGTCATACCCCCTGTGCCTTGTGCATGTCCAGGGTGTTCTTTTTTACCGGCGGCGCGTGTGAGCTGGTCATTCTCTCTGTCGGGATGGAAGGTCCTAGCGGATGTTTCCTCGTATGCCGTGATGAGTTCAGTGACGGGTTTGGCAAGGAGGGTTGGGAAGATACACAATCCTGTTTCTGGGTCCAACCTTGCCCCGATTCCGTAGAACCAAGTCTTTGCACGTAGGTCCCACCCATCTGTCTGGGGTGTGATCCCTCTAGCGCGCAGGGCCTTCTCAACTTCCTCCCACTTAGGCCTCTGAGATATGTAGCCACCTGACCCCGTCCTCTGGTGATATTCCTTCTTCTGGGCATTAAGCGTATTGGTTTCTGACCTCTTTTTAGCTATAGCACTTTTTATATGTCACAAATTGGCCTGAGGTCTTATCTTCGCATAATATCGTCTTGAAATCTGAGTCTCTTGACTTTGACAAATTTGTTCAATTTTGTCTTCCGATTCTTGAAAGGGTTAGCCAACTTCTTTAGAGTCCACTCTTTGACCTTTTCCTTTATAACCGGGTTGTTTTCATCCTCCTCTGGCGGAAGGGTGAAATTTACCAACAACGAATTCCAAAGCGTTTCTTTGGATCTTTCATCGACAAAGGTACCGTCGCCCTTCTTTGGCTTATTCCAATTTTCAATTATGATTGGGATTTGGTCCCTAACAAGAACTCCAGCCTGACGTACAAATTTGTCTGTGGCCTTCTTGGGCTCCATCGGCCTGCCATCAACATTTGCTTGATCGTGAACTTTGCGATCTTTCAACCGATGGCTCGCGCCTCGCTTGCTCTTTTTCGTAGAAGATGGTTGCTGTCTGGTCGATCCAGAGGGCTAAAAGAAGAAAGAAGCGTTAATTAATACATGTAGAAGAAGATTGTTGGTGGAAGTCAGCAGAGGCTTAATCAATGCATATACCTCGCCGGACTTTCTAATCACTAAATTGCGTTCACCGGAGTCTTCATCTTCTCCATGACTACTTGAGCTGTCATCATGTCCCTCCAAGTTCAGATATTGTGAGGTATCCTCATCAATAATGTTCTCCATTATTTCTTCTTCTTCTTCAAGGTTTCTACTGAGTGGATCCATAGTTTCTAAAACAATAATATTATCTAGAGTAAGAGTGTAAACATTCAAGCGGACTTGGATTCATATTCATACAAAAATACACAAATAAATACACAAATGAAATTAAAACCCTAAGTATGCTTGATCATTTTAAATGAGTTCCGAGGGGTCCAAACCCTAATCAGGATGAAACTATGTTGCCCGCGAACCCGCCCCGCTTGACACCCTATCTATACTACTACTCCCTCCATAATTACATGCCATCTTAGTTTCGAGTTTCCCGATTTTGACCATCAAGTTCACCACCAACACTAAGTAAACAATATTATCGATGTTACAACATCAGAAACTTCACTCAAATATGAATACACGACTATATCTTTTATACATCACACATATTCCCCACATTATTCACCAAATGATGGTCAATATTTGTGGACGGATGGAGTACAAATGTAGTATTTGAGATAAATATATGTCCATGGTTTATTTCTCTATTTCTAATCGGATTGATTCAAAGTCTATTGATTTCTTTCTACAAAGTTTTACTACAAATAAGTAACAAAGACATTAAAAAGTAACAAAGTTTCACTACAAATAAGTAACAAAGACATGTAAAAAAAAGTAACAAAGTTTCACTACAAATAAGTAACAAAGTTTCACCACGAGCACGACGGCTTCAGTGGCGCGGTGGCGGTGGGCGACAATGACTCACGAGGCGAGGGCGGAATATGCGATGCGACAAGGCAATATAAAGCGGAACCAGGGTCCCAACAATTATTTAGTATGTTCATGTTGTTTGGATACCCACAGTTTATATGTTATATTCACAAGGAGAAACATGTCATCAGTTTGCTACACAAATTTAAATGGAGCCAATATAAGCCTAGAATATCCCGCATATGGTCTCCATGTTTAATTATGAGGTAAATCGGCATAATACCCCCCAAAAAACCACAATATGCATGCAAACATGTACAATTTATATGTAATAAGTCATAATGTCATATTTTAAAAAAATAGAGGCCTTGGATAGGGGTCACACATAAGGTCAAAGATATTGGTTTCTAAGGTTCGGGTTGAATAACTTGGCATTCTGAGGGATTGAGTCCCGCCTCCGAGTACTGGGCTCATGGTCTTGATCATCGGAACCATGTTGTCGAACTCAGGTCATCGGTCCCGGAAGGAGATCTTGATGATCCGGGTTGAATTTTCTAGTCTAGTGCAGTCTGGCTCGGATTCGGCGCCCATGGTTCACTAGGTTATCTTGGTCGGTGTCGATCTTGTTGTTTGGGGACACGACACTGGAATCGCATCAACACTTCTACACATTCTTCGTATGGTCAGAAACAACACTATTACCTCCACACCAACTTCTCCACTATAACATGACACACGACCAGGCCGAGCACACTATGGGTAAGCTTCGGGGACAAGGATATTGTGGGCAGGCCAATGATAGTAGCACTAAAAACCAACACGGGCATGACACGAACTTGTGAGCGAGGCGAGCTGTAGAGGAGGACCTCACCACGGCTCCGGCTGGCGAGGGCGGCAGCTCCGACGTCTGGCACGGCGGCTCGACGGCAGGCGAGGCGGCGGCTCCGACGTCTGGCGGCGGCTCCGGCAACGAGGGCGTAGGGCGGCGGCTCCGGCGAGGCTGGGCGCGGCCAGCGGCGCTGCTCTCTGCGTCTGGCCTTGTGATGCGTGTGTGATGGCGGTCTTGGCAGCGAGAGGCGGCTCCGGCGGCGGCGGCTGACGGGCGAGGGCTGGGCGGGCTGACTGCTCGCTCTACGCTATCTGCTCTCTGCGGGCGGTTCGATCTGCACTTTCGGGGAAGAAAGGAAGGGCGCATTTAATACCTCCCTTTAACACGGTTGGGCTGGAACCGTGTTAAAGAAAATTCGTTGGCGCATTTATTAACACCCTTTAACGCGGTTCGGAACCACGAACGGTGTTAAAAGAAATCTGTGTGGCGAAATCGCCCCTTTAACACCGGTTCGTGTCTGGAACCGGAGTTAAAGGGGGGGCATTTATTTCATGCATTAAAGGGACATTTTTAATTCAAAAATAGGATATGAATTTGGAAAATTCATATCTTTTTCATTTCAACTCAGAAAAATATGAATAATATATCATAATTTTCAGAAAAATAATATCTATCCATTCATGTAAAAACATTTTATATTTACTTTACATGAAATTTTTTAAAATGATTAAAACACTTACATATAAATTTTGATTATTCAATTCAAACAAAAATAAATTGTTAAATCCTAAAACTTTGAACATAATAAATATTAAGCATCTAAAAAGGAATATAACCCTATTTTATTAGAGAAAATCATATTTTAATGCCGCGTCTTTTGTATTAACATTTTTGAATTGATTGGATATTTAAATGCCGCATCTTTTTGTATACACTTGAATCTGACCATGCCTCGCTCAACTTGCATTGTTTTTTTTGATAAAATAGCATATTGTGAACCTAAAAATGAATTTTGTAAAAAATCATGAGCATCGTATCATGTACTTGTAGTTCATATCTGACCCACTTCTTGCCAATTCGGCAGGAATTTGTCTTTTTACCAGAGGTGGACGGAAAGGTTTCAGATCCCCCTGTTGGTACATTGTCCATATAAGGTGGTCTAGTATTTTTTGTAAAATGTGTTGGTAGTTTTTTGAATTAGCCATTTGGTGGTTGCTTCACAAAACCGTCCGTTTTTATGCTCGGAAAATGGAAAATGCCTTTTTGGTGCGATAAAAAGGAAAACTTCCTCTTGCAACATTGTTTGCCATGCCATGATGCACATGTATGCACAATATGGCCATATTATCACAAACTATGCCTTGATTCTAGCCATAACATTGGTCATTTTCAAAGCCAAGAAACCTCGAATGAGATAGGTCATTTTGTGAAGGTTTTTTTGAGACATAATCAATATACCAAGTTTGAGATTTTTGCTTCTAACTATGTCAAATAATATAACACCACGCGAAGGTTTCGCACTGTTTCAATCTTTTTTTATTTTTTTATCCCCGTTTTAAAGTATCGACAAACTTTGTCGAACAACGGGCATGATGATTCTTAGCTCGGGGCCAAGCCTCGCTCAACTTGCATTTTTTTTGATAAAATAGCATATTATGAAACTAAAAATGAATTTTGTAAAAAATCATGAGCATCGCATCATGTACCTGTAGTTCATATCTGACCCACTTCCTACCGATTCGGTAGGAATTTGTCTTTTTCACCAGAGGTGGACGGAAAGGTTTCAGATCCCCCTGTTGGTAAATTGTCCATATAAGGTGGTCTAGTATTTTTGTAAAATGTGTTGGTAGTTTTTTAAATTAGCCATTTGGTGGTTGCTTCACAAAACTGTCCGTTTTTTATGCTCGGAAAATGAAAAATGCCTTTTTGGTGCGATAAAAAGGAAAACTTCCTCTTGCAACATTGTTTGCCATGCCATGATGCACATGTATGCACAATATGGCCATATTATCACAAGCTATGCCTTGATTCTAGCCATAACATTGGTCATTTGACCTGAAAGCCAAGAAACCTCGAATGAGATAGGTCATTTTGTGAAGGTTTTTTTGAGACATAATCGATATATCAAGTTTGAGATTTTTCCGTCTAACTATGTCACATAAAATAACACCACGCCAAGGTTTCACACTGTTTCGATCTTTTTTATTTTTTATCCCCGTTTTAAACTATCGACAAACTTTGTCGAACAACGGGCATGATGATTCTTAGCTCGGGGCCAAGCCTCGCTCAACTTGAATTATTTTTTTTGATAAAATAGCATATTGTGAACCTAAAAATGAATTTTGTAAAAAATCATGAGCATCGTATCATGTACCTGTAGTTCATATCTGACCCACTTCCTACCGATTCGGCAGGAATTTGTCTTTTTCACCAGAGGTGGACAGAAAGGTTTCAGATCCCCCTGTTGGTACATTGTCCATATAAGGTGGTCTAGTATTTTTGTAAAATGTGTTGGTGGTTTTTTGAATTAGCCATTTGGTGGTTGCTTCACAAAACCGTCCGTTTTTTATGCTCGAAAAATGGAAAATGCCTTTTTGGTGCGATAAAAAGGAAAACTTCCTCTTGCAACATTGTTTGCCATGCCATGATGCACATGTATGCACAATATGGCCATATTATCATAAACTATGCCTTGATTCTAGCCATAACATTGGTCATTTTACCCGAAAGCCAAGAAACCTCGAATGAGATAGGTCATTTTGTGAAGGTTTTTTTGAGACATAATCAATATAGCAAGGTTGAGATTTTTTTCTTCTAACTATGTCACATAATATAACACCACTCGAAGGTTTCGCACTGTTTCGATATTTTTTTATTTTTTTATCCCCGTTTTAAACTATCGACAAACTTTATCGAACAACGGGTATGATGATTCTTAGCTCGGGACCAAGCCTCGCTTAACTTGCATTGTTTTTTTTGATAAAATAGCATATTGTGAACCTAAAAATGAATTTTGTAAAAAATCATGAGCATCGTATCATGTACCTGTAGTTCATATCTGACCCACTTCCTGCCGATTCGAGAATTTATCTTTCACGGAGGTGAACGGAAAGGTTTCAGATCCCCCTGTTGGTACATTGTCCATATAAGGTGGTCTAGTATTTTTGTAAAATGTGTTGGTGGTTTTTTGAATTAGCCATTTGGTGGACATAAAAGAACTGAAAATTAAGATACATGGCCAGATTAAGTAACAATCGGCCGAACTTGTTTCGGAATGTTGGAGTGATTCAGTCATGCTCCTGCCTACACCTGTAATACTCGCCACTATAGTCGTCATACTCGCCGCCGCCGTCATCGCTGTCGTCGTCGGGGTCGCCGTAATTGAACCTCTGGAGAGTACGCGTGGGCTGGACTTGAGGGTAGCGCGTGGGCTGGACTTGAGGGTAGCGCAGACGGGGGTTAGAGTCGGCGGCAGTGTCATAGGCCATGACGCTGTGGAGAGTCCGACCGCGCCACCATAGCCGACGGCCGGCCTCGTTGAAGTTAGGAGGAGGTGGGCCGTCCTCCTCGTGCCTGGCGAGCGCCCTCTCACGCCGATCCACGAAGAAGGCTTCCCAAGTAGGGAAATAGTCGGGATGCCATCTGGGATTCCTCCGTTGCTCCGGCGTGAGCTCGATGTAGTAGTGGTTCGTGATGGCCATCCGGCACGCCACACCTAGAGGGACAGGAGGAACCGACACGCCTCCGACGCTCAGCATCCAGCCGACGGGGACACAGTAGCTCGGCGGGCAGGGGTAGTTCGAGGCGCAAAGCTCCTCCGCCTCCCTGGGGGTTAGTGCTATGGTGGAAGCCATGGGAAAGAGTGATGAGGTTGCAGATATGAGTCTAGAGATGTGCAATGACAATGGAGACCAACCCTACATATATATATAGTGAACTAGCGGGAAGAACTGGAGGGAAGAACTGGCGGGAAGAAAAATGGCGGGATGAACCTTTAGTCCCGGTTGGAGACACCAACCGGGACTAAAGATGAACCTTTAGTCCCGGTTGGAGACACCAACCGGGACAAAACACGAGTCAGCACTAATAATAGGGGTGAATGTCGACATTATGTCGTGCGGCGTGTACCTTGTCCCGGAAGGTGTCACCAACCGGGACTAAAGATGAACCTTTAGTCCTGGTTGGAGACACCAACCGGGACAAAACACGAGTCAGCACTAATAATAGGGGTGAGTGTCGACACTATGTCGAGCTGCTTGTACTATAAATAGGCATCCTTGTGAGTCCAGTCCTCCAGCCAGTTTGAGGCATCTCCAAGATGGTTTTCGAGAGCAGGGAAACCACTACGGCGGCCAGGAGATGCCAGCGAGCCCATCCTCCGCATCTCCGAGAAACTGGTCATAGAGGCACTCCTAATATGTGAAATTAGTTAGCTCCAGTGTATTGATCTAGTTAGAGAAGTTACAAAGCTGCAAGATGGTTTTGAGCGAGGACACCACTACGGCAGTTTTGGAAATGCCGACGGAGCCCAGATCCTCCGCATCTCCAAGAAACTGGTCATAGAGGCACTCCTAATATGTGACCCCAGCGTTTGGAGATCAGATCTTAATGGTAAGTACGAATCGGGACAACTTCTTCTCATAGTCCCGGTCCATCCACAAAACAAGACTAACACTCAAGACATGTATTAATATTAAAAACATGAACTAGAGTAACGTAATATGAGCATGAACTTCTTGGCATATGTCCTTCCTTATGATCGCTTCAGACGTAACCATGGAGCATCTTCTTTACTTAACGGAATGCTTGGGTCAGTTTTCACTGTGAAGAGCGGAATTTTATCAAACTTATTATAATCTTCTGACATGTCTGTCTTGTCCTCGATTCCCACGATGTTTCTTTTCCCTGAAAGAACTATGTGACGCTGTGGCTCATCATATGATATATTTGTTTGCATATTTTTTCTTTTTTTTGGTCTGGAGGACATGTCCTTCACATAGAAAACCTGAGCCACATCATTGGCTAGGACGAATGGTTCGTCTAAGTTCTTGTCTACCTTCATAAGATTGTTGAGATCCACCGTTGTCATTCCGTACTTCTTGTCTACCTCAACCCCTCCTCCTGTTAGCTTGACCCATTTGCATCGAAACAAGGGGACCTTAAAATTAGGTCCATAGTCAAGTTCCCATATCTCCTCTATGAACCCATAATACGTGGTCTTCTGCCCATTGTCTTCTGCTGCATCGAAGCGGACACCACTATTTTGGTTGGTGCTCTTTTTATCTTGGCCTATCGTGTAAAATGTATTCCCATTTATCTCGTACCCTTGGAAAGTACATACAGTCGAAGATGGTGTCCTGGCCAACAAGTACAGCTGATCCCCAACAGTGGTGTTATTCGTGAGAAGTCTTTGCACCAGTAGCCAAAACTCGCCATGTGTTCACTTATAATCCATTCATCGACCGCCCGGTGTTTGAGGCGTATTAAATTCTTGTGTTCATTGATATACGGGGCAACCAAGATAGATCTTTGTAAAACCGTGTAGTGTGCTTGATTGAGAGAATGCCCGTCCCTACATATCATTGCTTTACATCCTAGGGTGCCTTTTCCACGCAGTCTCCCTCATGTCGTGATTCTGGAACACCAATCGCCTTAAGGTCAGGAATAAAATCAACACAGAACTCAATGACCTCCTCTGTTACATAGCCCTTGGAGATGCTTCCTTCTGGCCTAGCACGATTATGAACATATTTCTTTAAGACTCCCATGTACCTCTCAAAGGGGAACATATTGTGTAGAAATACAGGACCGAGAATGGCAATCTCTTCTACTAGGTGAACCAGGAGATGCGTCATAATATTGAAGAAGGATGGTGGGAACACCAACTCAAAGCTGACAAGACATTGGGCCACATCTGTTTGTAACCCCGTAGGCTTTCGGATCGATTACCTTCGAGATATTGCATTGAGGAATGCACATAGCTTCACAATGGGTACTCGAACATTTTCAGTAGAAGCCCCTCAATGCAATCGGAAGCAATTGTGTCATAATCACGTGGCAGTCATGAGACTTCAGGTTTTGGAATTTTTTCTCTGCCATATTTATTATTCCCTTTATATTCGACGAGAAGCCAGACGGGACCTTGATACTTCTCAGACATCCAAAAAAGATTTCCTTCTCTGCTTTGGTAAGAGCGTAGCTGGCAGGAGTTAAGTGGCATCATTTACCCTTCTCGTTCTCAGGATGCATAGGCTCTTTAGGGGCTTTCAGACGTTGCTGGTCCTTCCGTTCTTCCGGTGTATCTTTTGTCTTCCCATACACTCCTAGAAAGCCTAGCAGGTTCACGCAAACATTCTTCGTCACGTGCATCACGTCGATTGAAGAGCGGACCTCTAATACTTTCCAATAGGGTAGGTCCCAAAATATAGATTGCTTCTTCCACATGGGCGCGTGTCCGGCATTGTCATTCGGAACAGATAGACTGCCAGGACCTTTTCCAAAGATTACTTCTAGGTCCTTGACCATACCAAATACCTCCTCACCGGTACGGAGAGGAGCTTCCTCGGTTACGCCAGACGTTTGAAATGCTTGCCTTTCTTTCTTACTGGATGCAGGTTCGGAAGAAATCGGTGATACCCTAGGTACAGAACCTTCTTACATTTATATAAATATACACTTTTAGTCTCATCTAAACAGTGTGTGCATGCATTGTATCCCTTGTTTGTCTGCCCTGAAATGTTACTAAGAGCAGGCCAATCATTGATGGTTACGAAAAGCAATGCTCGTAGGTCAAATGGCTACCCTTTGTGCTCATCCCACATACGTACACCTGGTTTGGCCCACAGCTGTAAAAGTTCTTCAACTAATGGCCTTAGGTACACATCAATGTCGTTGCCGGGTTGCCTCGGGCCTTGGATGAGCACTGGCATCATAATGAACTTCCTCTTCATACACAACCAAGGAGGAAGGTTATAGATACATAGGGTCACGTGCCAGGTCTTTGTGACTGCAGCTCTTCTCACCAAAAGGATTCATGTCGTCTGCATTTAGACCAAACCTTAAGTTCCTTGCGTCACGTCGAAGTCCGGTACTCTCGCCGACTTTTCTCCACTGTGACCCATCAGCGGGTGTCTCAACATCGCTTTCTTACGGTCTTCCATGTGCCATCGCAACAACTTGGCATGCTCTTTATTTCTGAAGAGACGTTTTAACCGTGGTATTATAGGAGCATACCACATAACCTTGGCGGGAACCTTCTTCCTAGGGGCCTCGCCCTCAACATCGCCAGGATCGTCTCGTCTGATCTTATACCGCAGTGCAGTGCATACCGGGCATGCATCCAAATTCTCGTACTTCTCATCGCGGTAGAGGATGCAGTCATTATTGCAGGCATGTATCTTCTGCACGTCTAATCCTAGAGGGCAGACAACCTTCTTTGCTTGGTATGTACTGTCGGGCAACTCATTATTTCTTGGAAGAAGATTCTTCATTTTTACCAACAACTTTGAAAATGCGCTGTCAGTCACACCATTCTCTTCCTTCCATTGCAGCAAATCCAGTGTGGTACCTAGCTTTTTGTGGCCATCTTCGCAAGTTGGATACAACAATGTTTTGTGATCCTTTAACATCTGCTCCAGCTTCTCCTTCTCCTTTTCAGTTTCACATTCTTCCTTTGCATCAGTAATGGCCCGACCAAGATCGTCATCAGGGGGCCCATCTGCTCCCTCTTGATCTTCATTATCTATCCACGTTGCAGTATCATCATATTCAGGATACATATTATGATAGTTGTCATCATCCTCTTCTTCTTCGTTGTCTTCCATCACAACCCCTTTTTCTCCGTGCTTGGTCCAACAATCATAGCTGGGCATGAAACCGGATCGAAGCAGGTGGGCGTGAATGGTTCTGGTATTTGAGTAGTCTTTCTTGTTCGACGGTGAACACGGACATCACATAAAACCATTGTGACCATGGTTTGCATTAGCCCCAACGATGAAATTTTGGAGGCCCGGAAGTGCTGGCGGTCACCAGACATCCATTGCGGTTCATCTGCATTAATATGTAGTATATATCAAAAATTAATAGGGAGATGACCATTTATATATATAGTACATCAATGACACATGAAAGGATAGTTGCCGACCTCGACCGAGACGGAAAGAGCAACAAGAAAACTTATTTTGAGCTCTCGGGCATTTCACCGAACACCTCTTGTGCATATGAAAAACACAAACTAGCACTCTTCACACCTCTTGCTAGGCTCCAAAATGAGATAGTGAAAAAAATGGAAGAGTGGGGTGTGTGTGGCAGCGATGGTGTCTTATATATAGCCTTTAACACGGTTCATGCCACCACCGGTGTTTAAGAAACTCTGTGAGCCCTTGTTCGAATCCTTTACGAACGGTGTGTTTAAGAAACTCGTTGACGTTAGTGCCCCCTTTAACACCAGTTCGTAGAAGAACCGGTGTTAAAGCCCTTTTTCTGGATCAACAAAAGGCCTCGTTTCCACTAGTGAAGCCGCTTATCTTAATTAGCTCTGATGCCCTTTTTATAAAAGAGCTGAGTGACCGTCTTATCAGTTTGAAGACGGTTAGCTCTGGATCTAGCAAAGAGACTGCTTGCCTCTTATCACTAGTGGAAATGAGGCCTTTAGTTGAGGTTGAAATTGGGTTTTAACACCAGTTATTCTACGAACCGGCGTTAAAGGGGATTCTCCTATGTAGAAAAAGGTTATGGAATGCATGAAAAGAGGCGCTTACGACATTGGGTTCGTTGACCCAAATAGTGTTTATAAACAAGTGGTAAATACAAATCCGGGCGAACAGAAGATTTCCTGCTAATGTCTTTACTGAGACAACAAACCAAAAGGGAAATACTATTGCCTTACAATCTCGCGAGTGTTACCCTCTCTTGTACACATTCTGTTTCGGCTTACTCGATGTTAAGTGTAACTGATAATGAGTTATGCATGCGCAGGCTCCACTTTATTCTGCTAGTCATTCAAGTTGACGCAGGAAAAGTCCTTGTCATGGACTCGGCACGAAAAGACAAAGAGCTATGGGCAGACTTTAAAGAGATGCTCCAGAGGTAATTTCAATCATATTATCGTACTAGATCGGCAACTTTCGTGAAAACAAGTAATTAATTACTCCTTTATTCATTTTCTTTGCCAGACAGGGTTTGAAAAAGGTTCACGAGCAGGGCCGTGGGTGAATGGTCAGAAGAACTACAATTTGTAGATTAAAATATAAGTAATACTAGCCAGCTAGGTCTGCATATATCTTTGATTCTGCTTTCAATTCCATTATATCATGCTTTATTGATTATTATTTTGATCGAACTCTCTATTCTCGTAAAGTGCGCGTAGCAGGAGCCGGCAATAACTTATGTGGATACTATGTTTGCGAGTTTATTCGCAACACGATATGTGTGACGGGCCAAGCCGTACTAGAATAACTTAGAGTACGTAAACGAAGTACACAACATTATTTTATTACCATCGGTTGTATTGAGTTTCATTCTTATATATATATTGACCCCATTCTTCATATATATTTAGATCGAACGGTGCGGAACAACCTCCTACCATTTGACCGCGTACGAGCCATTCAAGAGGAATTGGCGGGGTTTATACTTGATGAGGTCGTCACGCCCAGCGGAGAACTTTTTAGATATCCAAAATGAACGTGTACAGAGATGTTATATTGTATATATGCTTGAACGTGTTTATCTTGTACTTGATGCTTGAACGTGTATGGATAATACCATAATGACGATGTTTATGTATAATAATAGTTTCTTAATTATTAATGTACGTATGTACCGACGATGTATGTGTATATCTCTCCCGATTGATCCTCCCCTCCCTCCTCCCCTGTCCCCGCCGCCGCAGAAATTCGCCCAAAACGGGGCAGCGGCAGAACTCTATCGCGGCAGAGATTTAGGTCGTTTTCCTGCTGCGGCAGAGAACCTTTAACACCGGTTCGTGGCCCGCGCTCTGCGGAAGGCCCCACGTATACCACCCTTTAACAACGCTTCGTATAAGAACCGGTGTTAAGGGGGTGCTCTAACACCGAACCCGCAACAGTTGTTCTATAACCGGTGTTAAAAGGTGTTACGAACCGGTGTTAGAGGCATCGTTGTGCACTAGTGTATTTTTAACATTTTGAAGTTGATGGGTATAAGGCAGTAGTCCGGTTATATTATTTCAAAAATCAAGTGTTATATATTTACATTTAGCCAGACTCCAATAACATTTGAAGTTGACATGTCAACCCGGTCGGCCTGTTTATGGGTTACTTTTACAAATCCACAGCCATATATTAAAAGTGAAATACATATCTAATCCAACGAATGATATAGTATCTAGGAAGGAAGTCTTATTGTTACTAATTGGAGTTTCAAACTTTCCAAAGTGTGAGAACCAAGTGTTGGCTTGGTTGCAAGGCTAGCGAGTACATAGCTAGTTCACCTGCGTCTGAGTCTTCCTATTGTGACCAAATTAAATTGAGTGTTATCCAAACGCGTATAATTTTTTTTTTGAGAAACACAGTACAACCGTAGACGTTACAACACGTACATGCACCCACCCCTATGAACGCACACACGCACACCCTACCCCTATGAGCACCTCCGAGAACCGAGTCGGCGGATCGGGTCTTGAGATTGACGAAGTCACCATAGGCTCCTTGTTGTCGACGTGAACGTCGCCTCCCACTGAAAGAATATTCCGCCTTTTATGCAATACAGAGTGTCAAACCTGGGGTTTGAACTCTGGTGGGCTGGGAATACAACCACCCTCCTAGCCATCCAACCACAGATTGGTTTGCAAACGCGTATAATCTTTACTGGAAAGATCTCATCTATCTAATAATATATAGCTCGCGAGGGATCATTCCTTTGGAGACAAGAAAAAAGCGACGACACTTGAAATTATCACGAAGCGTGTAAGGGAATATCTTCGCATTAATTCAGACTTCTGTATGACTATCAATCATTTTTCCCTCACAATTTCGTCTAGAAATATTTCCCGCTCATCCACAATCATCAGAGCTCAAGCTTAATACTATGACAGTGTAAAAGACCAACTTGACAGTAAAAACGATCGAGTACGTGTCGAAACAAAATGTCGCCTCGCTCCACTGACTCGGACGACTGCTAATAAGCCTATAATAACGATGCGATCTTGCCGCGTGGACCTTCGTGCCTCCGTTTCGGAACGTAGCGTGTGCTTTTAAAAACATATGGCTTGACATGAACTCACGGGACGACCAATCGGCTAATAATCCAAACAGATATCACGAGGCCCCCTGATTTGCATGTATCACCCTCTCCCGAATACAACTATGCAGATCCAGACCCGATCAGACCATCAAATCCTGTAAAATTAATCGCAGCTCCATCACCACTCCACTCCCTAATACCCACGAAACTCTAGTTGATGTGCCCATGCGGCGAACAGTAGGCTAGGACATGATACTTACTTAACAAAATCCGTATTACTCCCTCCGTTTCAAAATATAAGATGTTTTAGGTTTGTGAAGAAAATATATCTAGACTTGTTTTAGTGTGTAGATTCACTCTAAACATGAGTGAACCTACATACTAAAACTAGTCTAAATACATTTGCTTCACAAAGCTAAAACATCTTATATTTTAAAACAGAGGGAGTAGAAGTTAGTGTGATCCATTTTTACACCGTAACTGTTTGATATACGAAGGGAACTACCGTGCTGAACTAGCCTAAAAAAACAAAAATAATCAGTATTGCTGAGACGACGTGTGTAAATAGGACTCTAACTACTTTGGATAAAGGGAAACATATCTATACCTAACAATAAAAGAAGGGATGTTTCTTGTTGTGGAGCATGGACTCCTGGTTGCTTCGAAGCGGCATGGAGAAGGCGTGGATTGACATGGAGCCCGGGGCTGCGCGTGACGCATGGACTGGCCGGCCGCCTACAGCTTATACTACGGCGCATGCATGCAGTTGATCAGATTGGCTTGCCTTTGATTAGAGAAACGGGCAAGACAACTCGCGTGAGGGACATGACAAAGCAAGGGATTGACCTGTGACTCATGGCTTTCAGTGCTGCGCTACAGATCGTGCACTGCGCGTGACGTGTGACCAGTACCTACATACGCCGTGCATAAAATTAAGCTGTTATTGTTCTCACTGAATCTTTTTAAATATAAGTTGTTTTAGCTTTGTGAAGAAAATGAATCTAGACTTTTTTGATCATGCCAAATTTTATCTAAAATTTATTTTTGTCATTCCAGTGCCACGCATGGTCATTTTTTCTAGAATATATATAATTATGCATGGCGTGTATAATAAATGATGGTTAGCCTGCCCATGCATGGAACAGACGAAACAATCAAATTGCCCCCGTGTAGTCACGGGTTTGTACCATGTATGTGCTAAAATAGTTCATTTTCAAACACCGTACGTGGAGCCAGCCTCGATCACTAGCTTCCATAGACCGGATAAGAACAGTATTGCAACGAGATCTCGCCACTTTGTTTTATGTAGTATGATGCCAAAATTTGTCTGCCAAATGCCAGATCTCATTTTTGTCTGTGTCTGGCGACGCCACAGTGAGTGAACGTGCGTCGTGCCAGATCTTGGAAGTTTCTAATGACGCAGTACGGCACCGCGGTGCAGTGCACAACAGATGAATCTACGATCGTAACTTGCTCTGCATCATTCTTGTACTTAAGAGTATAAATTTCAATTTTTACCCCTCCCCCCTCCCTCCCCCAAGTTTAACATTTTTAGCAGTAATATCGTGGGAATGGTCACGGCAGATGCTGCAATCGGCAGCGAGTAGTAGAACGAGGGGCAAGGGCGGCCAGCCATCTGCGGTGCGAGATGAGGGCGGAACACGAGTTTTACCGAGTTGACCGCCGGAGGATAAAGACCTACTCCTGCTAGATTGTATTATGATGGTGTTATAATGGGGCGAGCTCGGCGGCTAGGCGGCGAGTCGCTTGGGTGTATGATGGAACGTGCCTCTACACGCCCTGTAGGGAGGTTTATACAGACTCACCTCCCCCTAGGGTTTACATTTTTTTTGGAAAAGAGTATATATTAATATCACAGGGATACCAATTACACCCAGCCTCTGCAACAACGCATGCCCTAGCGGCCCTACGGATGCACACAGCCCAGAAAAAAGAAAGAAGAATTACAAAAAGAAAAATGTCCCGCTACAGAGAACCATTCCTCAAAGCAACAACACTGACACCATCAGAACAACACCAGTAGTCCTCCACTCCAATAACAACGCCTTCAAGAAGGAGACAGTGCCCAAGCGCCGTCGTTGCCCGATCAAAGATCATAGGTTTTCACCCTGGAGAAAGTCCTCGCTCACAAAACAATGCCTTCAACAAGGCCATTGCCAGGCACAACCAGTTAAGGCCAGACCTTGGATTTTCACCCTGCAAGGTAAGGCCAGGAACTCATACGTGTTGTCTTCCCGCAACAAATCGTTGCTACGAGTCACGGATCACACAGCCAGTTCTCCGCCGCCACAAAAACTAAAATCACCATCGCTACCCTCATATTTCTGCTTTCCTGGCATTCTCCGTATCTGACTTCACCATGGCTCTAAGAATGGCACTTGGTGGGAATAAACAACAGAGCTTCGCAACGCTCCCGCTGAAACCAAACGGCCAGAAAAACAAGGAACACACGACCGAATACCTTCCGATCCAGCAATCTCCAGGCATGATACGCCCATGGGAGTTCATCATGAGCCTTCGAACTCGCCTCCAGCCAAGATCCACGAGGGCCAACATCAAGCAGATCTTCTTCTTCGCGCGGGAGGAATCCTAGGACTGCCACCATTATTCAAGCACACCAGCAGGCCCCCACGCCGCCAAACAGAACAGCGAAAGAGAAGGCAAGGCAACGCCGAGAGGAGTATCAGATCGGACATAGGTCCAGATCGAACCCATCTGACATCGTGCCCCACGACCTCACTCCGCGGCTCCGGCTCGCGCCCACCATGGCCAGACGGACCATGGCCACACCTGGAGCCCGTCGTCAATCAGGGTTAGAGGGCTGATCTATGTCTTCCAAGGAATCCAATTCAGCGCGCCTCCACCACCGCCATCTCCGCCACGCAGATCGCCATCGGCAGCGCCAACGAACGCCGCTGTAGGACGCCGGAGCAGGAGCTCTCCGTGCCACCACAACGCCCCGACCGAGACCCGCACAGGCCGCCGGAGACCGGTCGGGCCCGGCCGCCATGGGACTAGGAGCCAGAGCAGCCACCGCACGCGCCAGACTGCGCCGTGCCCTCCGCTCCGTCCCGACCTCCCTGCGCCGCCATACGCCGCCGCGCCGCCATGGATCAGCAGACTCCGCCCTGGCCGAGATCCGTCACGACGAGGCATGCGGGAGAGAGAGCCCCCGCCTCCATCGTCGGCGGCGTGAGCTTTGCTCGGCCGCGTCCTTCGACGGAGGCGGCGGGGAGAGAGGCGGAGGGAGACTCCCGGCGGCTAGGGTTGGCCCTCCGGTGCCGCCCGAGCGGGGACGACACGGGAGGCGGGAGGGAGAGAAGTACCTGATGGCTCTGTATCTCAACCGAATCAGTTAAGGCTTCGGTACTCGTTTAACCTAATCCGACTGGGCCTATCTACTCGCCTGGGCCTTCAGCTTCTAGTCGCTTGGATCCACACCAGGCCTTGATCCGATCGCGTCTTGCGAGCCCACTCGCCAGTTCTGGGCGATCGAACGTCTGCTGGTATACCCGGTAGGCATATCCCCATCGGTACTCCCGAGGCCGTCGTTGATTGACGGTGGTATTGGCGATCGAGCATACGGCTTCAACGCGGACACCCAGTCGAATCGGTGGCGGGCTCCTGAACAAAGGAGTAAACTAGTCGTTCTGGTCGTAGCTTTGCCGATCGGGTCGGCGAAATATTTAGCCACTGTTGTAGTAATCGGGTCGGCGAGCCGAGTGGCTGAAGTTGGACCGTTCAACGCAGTCAAACTAGCCGTTGGGGTAATCCAACGGTAACTTTTGGCGTAATCACCGCGTAGTAACGGCTCCCTGATTTGGCGGGTAACAACCGCTATATAAAGGGAATGGTAGGCGATCGGAGAACCACCTCCTCGTCATTTCCTCCGATTGCACGCACCTTCGTTTTCCTCCGTATCGCGATCCAGCCGAACCGAAATCCTTCGACCCCCACGAATTCTTCCGCCAATGGCCCCCTCCACCGAACCATGGGGCAGGTCCAAGTGCACGAGAGCGCAACTGGCGTCCTTCGAGGAGTCCGGGATCCTGCGCGCCGGCAGGTGGCGCATCCCTGCGGTCGGAGAGGTGACTCCGGACCTGCACGAGGGAGAGTTCGTCTGCTTCACCAGCCACCTAGAGCGGGGGCTGGGATTCCCAACATCTCTTTTCTTCCGCGCTTCGCGCTTTCTCGGATCCAACCGTCGGACAGGCCCTAAAGATCGAGCAGCTCGCCATTTTCGTGGCGTTCTGTGAGTGCTACCTGGGCTGCAGACCCTATTTTCCCCTATGGCAAGATCTGTTCCACGGGCGGATCAGTCGCGAAGAAGCAGGCGACCCGATGCTTGCCGCGGGGGCCCTGATGTTTCAATTGAAGTCGAAGGCCTCCTTTTTCGATCTGATGCTGCACGCCAAGGCAGCGAGTGAATGGAAGAAGTCTTGGTTCTACGTCACCGAGGCGACTCCTGACGACGAGGTGGCGATCCCAAGATACTCCGCCGACCGGCCCGAACCGCGCCGACTCCAAGTCGGCAAGCTTCCAACAGACCAGCGGATGGTGGTGGATGAAATGCTTCAGACCATCCGCCGCCTGAAGAAGAAAGATCTCCAGCCCATCAACCTATACAACTGCTGCCTCGAGCGGCGACTCGTCCCCCTGGCCCGCCGTGACCACTACATGTACGAGTACACCGGCCGGGAGGACTCGACAAAATCCTACCTCGCCGAGTGGCAACTCGAGGATTACCTCCTGGCGTTGAAGAAGATCACCCAGGCGGCATACCTCGACGCGAAGGATGGGGTCGCCCCCTACACCGCGAAGCATCCAGCCCCGACGGTAAGTCATCTTTCTATCATTCGCAGTCACAGTTAATGCTGTCGCGGTTATACTGATATTGTCTTATGCCTATTGCAGTTATTTCAAGTGGTGGAAGGGTGGCTTCCGCCCGCGGACGACGAGAATTCGATCTCGTCCGTCCAGGAGGGGGGCGAATCGCCTCCAGCAAGGGGCGGCGTCGAGAGCGACAGGAGCGGCGACAACGACGAATCCGAGGAAGAGGTCGCCCCGCTGGTACGAAAAACTCGCGGACAATGGCAGCGTGAGCTCGAAGCGAGCAAAAGCCTCGAACGTCATGATGATGATGACGATGAGCTCCCCGAGCACACCTCGCGTTGCGAGGCCACTCCGTCGAAGAAAAAGAAGAAGAAGAAGGAGGTGAAGGCCCCTGCGAAGAAGAAGACGAAGCCAGCGAGACAGGCGTCTCCGCCTCATTCGCCAAACAGCTCTGACGCCACCAGTCTAGCCAGGGGTGAAGCGCCACAGACGATGGCGGCGCCAGATATCACCGCCGTCCTGAGCGAGGTGCCTCTGGCCTCGATGCCTCCGCCGTTCGCCCCAGTCTCTGGGTCTGGGGCTGCTCCGGTCGCGGCAGCTTTGCCGCCGAGGGAAGCTCCCGCCGAAAACGTTTCGGAAGCTCCTGTCGCGGCCTCGACGATGAAGAAGCCATCCGTCTCTTGGGCGCACGACGTCCTGGAGATGGGCCTCAGTCGACGACTGGGCCCCGAACTGGAAAAGCCGGCCGGCATCCACACGAGGCTACGATTCATTCCAGTCGCCAAGTGAGTTTTATTCACCTGCTTTATTTTTCCTTGTAGTCGAACGACTTTGCTCATATTCTCGATTTGCAGGACTGGGGTTTAAAAGATAGGCCATCCGTCCGTGGCCAAGGTGCCGCCAGTCGTCGCGGAGGAAGACCCCTCTCGGAAGAGGAAGGCTGACGAGGTCGCCGCCCCCACAGGTAGTGCGAAGAAGGCGATGAGGTCGTCACGGTGGCTGAAGACACGACGGTGGCCCCAAGAGATCTTGTGGCGGTGGCAGCCTCGGCAATCAAGGAGGGTGCTCCCTCGCCAGGGGTGACCGAGCCGGCCTCTTTTGGTGCCGGCGCGTCCATCGCGACCTTCCCGCGCTTCATGGCCAAAGCGGCCACGGCGAGTGGTACCACTTCATCGAGCCGCGCACCTGGGGTCGCCGAGACGGAGGTCGAGGAACGTCGCGAGCATACTCCGGCTCTTCTCACCTCCGTGGACGCACTACAACGTCATGGCATGCTGGGCGCGTCCATCTAGGTATGTCCAGTCCCCGAGGATCGGGCCACTGAATTGCAGTGGTCAGATTCTTTTAGTGTTGTACTTTTATTTCTTGCGCCCAGTCCCCGAGTGCGCATTCGCTGAGTTTCAGTGGGTGGGCGCTCAGTATTTTTGATCACCAGTCCCCGAGTGTCTAGTCGCTGAATTTCAGCGGGTAGGCACTTAGGTTTTTGATTGCCAGTCCCCGAGTGTCTAGTCGCTGAATTTCAGCGGGTGGGCACTTTAGGATTTCGTTTTTGCTAACTGTTTCACTTTTGCACAGGGTTTGTAGCGTGAATCGGCCGACTGGCTGGCTGCGAAGTGTCGCGTGGAGAAGGAACTTGTCGCCATTCAAGAGGCGAACAAGGGACACCAAGCGATTGCTGCGAAGGCAGAAGAGGTTCGCCAGGACCATGTCCCGGCGAGTGAGCTGACGGCGGCGCAATCGGCGTTGAGTTTGGCGGAACAGCGGATCGCCGACCTTGAGCGCGAGCTGAAGGAAGCGAAGGAGGAAGCGACCTCGGCGGATGGGCGAGCCAAGGCTGCTGTCACGGCCGCCGCTGAGGAGCGTAAGGTTTCCGACGCCCTTGTTGCTGGGCTTCAAGATGATTACTTCATCACGGAGCTCTCCCACCCTTTGATTGGTGAGTGTTCCTGCCTCTGCCTGTAACATATGCATTGTGTAATTTTTGATGTATTCACTGTCACCTTCTGTCCGCAGGTCGGATCATTGATAGCGCGGAAGAGGCGAATTCGTTCGACGCACGGCAATGTGTAGCCACGCTGGTCGACTCGGCCACGTTGTCGGGCGTATCTTCAGGAGATGTCGCCCACGGAAGTGATTCCCAGCGACCTCGTCGAGGTGTGGTGATACTTGGAGAAGGCACCGTCGGTCGTCGAGTTCATGACGCGATCGGCGTTCCGACACGGAGCGGTGACGGCGCTTAGCCTTGGGCTCGCTCACTTCCCGAAGGACTTCGATCTGGACGACGTGACGAGTGGCTACCCGTCGTCGACTGGCTCGGTGGAGATCTCCGAGGTGCTGAAGTTGACGGACCGCGCCGCGGTATACTCCGAGCGCGTCTGGGTGATGGGCGACCTTCTTCCTTATCAGGAAACGGTCGTCGCACCCAACGACCCCGAGCCGCAGCATCGGGACTTCAAGATCGAGCAACCCTTCCGTGCGGCGATGGCGGGTGAGCTGACGACGTACCCGTCAAACCCGTACACTCCCTTCATTCGCAGTCGCAAGGGTGGTGGCGAGTCGTCGTCGAAGCCTGCGGAGTAAAATATTGTGCCCTGGGGCGTCAGTAGCAGTTCTGCCGTTGGGCATACTTTGTATTTTGTGACAATTGTGACATGCTATAATGAGATATCATGTTGTTTGTGAATTGTCGTGTGTTTCTGATTGAGGGTTGAACGAGTCCCCGAGCGCGTCCGCCCTTTTTTATGGGGTTCACCTCGTTTGTTATGTGTTTGCGGTTTTGAATGTTTTGTTATTGAGGTTGACTCGCCCGAACTCGGAAAGCCAGTCGCAAGGCGACTCCCATGAGTGCTCTGTACTTCACCGTTTTCCCTTGCGCGAACGAGGTCGGGTGGCCGAGTCCCGAGCGTGGTACTTGGTTGTTCTAGGCGCGGCTCGAGGGTGGGTGAGGACTTGGCGCGTTAGTTTGAGCGCATCACTCCTGCCTGGCCCGTTGGGTCAGTCGCATGGCGAGTCCTGGGCATGCTCTCATACTTGGCGTTTTCCCTAGCCGCTCGCGCTGAACTGGTCGTCAGTCCCCGAGCGTGGTACTTGGCCGTTGGAGTCGCTATGTCGAGGATGCGGAGGATCATGGTCGTTGTGAGAAGCGAAGGAAGTTGTCTTGGCTCGTTGAGCCAGTCGAGCTAGGCGACTCCAATGGGGCTCCGGGTAGGCGTTTTTCATGGACGTTACAAGACCTGGGGTAACCCAGTGCCCTTGTAGCGCACTACTTGGCCGTGCCGATCGCTGTACCAGAGGTTGACTTCTGCAGTTAGCTTGACGCTGTTATTACGAGTGCGAGTGGCACAAGACACGGAGAGTAGACGCAATTTGCGGTAACCAATATTTTTTATTTCATAGCGACTGGAGGATACATATGTGGAGTTCTAGGAGTAGAACTTCCGTAGGAGGTTTACATTCCATGGTCGCTTGACGTCGAGTTTGCCGTCCCTGCGGACGTCGATGAGGTAGTAGGCGTCATTACCGAGTACTCGCCCTATGGCGAATGGTCCCTCCCACGGGGGGGATAGCTGCGGAGTCCTTGCTGGTAGATGGCAGTGCGAGAGCGAGCTAGGTCGCGTGCTTCGTCGAGTTGATCGATTCCGTCCTGCCGTGCGAGTTCGTTCGCCGCCTCCGTGTGGTGGACGACCCTTGGCGAGTCGTGATCGAGGTCGGTGGGCATGACTGCCTCGGCGCCGTACACCATGAAGAAGGGGGTGAACCCTGTCGACCTATTGACTGAGGTGCGGATGCCCCAGATGACGGAGGGTAGCTCCTCGACCCAGCACCCGGCGGTGCGCTCGAGTGGTACTTGGAGCCGCGGCTTCAGGCCGTGGAGGATGCTCTGGTTGGCCCGTTCCGCCTGGCCGTTGGACTCTGGGTGGGCGACTGACGCGAGGTCGAGCCGGGTGTGGTGTTCCTCGCAGAACTCGGCCATGGCTCCTTTGGCGAAGTTGGTGCCGTTGTCCGTGATGATGCTATTTGGGAACCCGTAGCGATATATGAGCTCGCGTAGGAATTTGGTGGCGGTCTTCCCGTCGCATTTCCGGACTGGCTTGGCCTCCACCCACTTTGTGAATTTGTCGACCGCGACCAGGAGGTGAGTAAAGCCGGAGGGGGCCTTTTTGAAGGGGCCTACCATGTCCATACCCCACACGGCGAATGGCCAGGTGATGGGGATTGTCTTGAGCGCTGAACTCGGCACGTGTGTCTGGTTGGCGTAATTCTGGCACCCGGCACACCGCTGGACAATGTCGACGGCGTCGGCGTGTGCGGTGGGCCAGTAGAAGCCGTGCCGCATAGCCTTGGCGACCAGGGAGCGGGCGCCGGCGTGGTGGCCGCAGTCGCCGGAGTGGATGTCGTGGAGGATCTTGCGTCCTTCGGCGGGTTGGACGCAGCGTTGGAACACGCCGGTCACGCTGCGTTTGTGGAGCTCGCCGTCGATGATGGTGAAGGATTTGCATCGACGTACAATCATCCGGTCGTCCGTCTTGCTCGCAAGGTGCCGCCTCGGTAGGCGATGTACGGCTTGGTCCCCGTCGCTCTGCGATGAGTGCGACCAGGCGGCTTCGCTGCTGGACTCGATGTCGATCTCCCTTGGGGGAGAGACTGATGGCTTGGTGATCGTGTCGAGGAAGACGCCGGCGGGTGGTGCGAGTTGAGCCGACCCGATGCGAGAGAGTGTGTCGGCCTCCTCGTTCTTCCGCCTGTCGATCCACTCGACGGAGTAGCCTGCCAAGTGCCCCCCAGCTTGTCTACTGCTTGGCGGTATGCTGCCATGGTGGGGGAGACGACGTCGCAAGTGCCAACGACTTGCCCAGCGACGAGGTCGGAGTCTCCGTAGCAGCGTAGGCGGTTGATGTTCATCTCCTTGGCGGCTCGCATGCCGTGGAGTAGTGCCTCGTACTCGGCCATGTTGTTGGTGCAGGGGGTGAAGTCGAGGCAGAGGACGTAGCGGAGCTTGTCGCCCTTTGGTGAAGTCGACGATCCCCCTGCGCCGTCCGGCGTTCTTGGAGCCGTCAAGTGCGAGCTCGATGGTGGAGGTATGGCAGCTTTTCTGGCTTTTGGGCCTCTTCCCAGTCGGCGATGAAGTCCACTAGAGCCTGCGACTTGATCGCTTTTCGTGGCTCATACTTGATGTTGTGGATGGCGATTTCGACGGCCCACTGGGCGACTCGCCTAGTCGCCTCACGGTTGCGGATGATGTCATGCAACGGTGCTGAGGAGACGACCGTGATCAGGTGCTCCTGGAAGTAGTGCGGCAGGCGCCGCTGTGCTCTGAAGACCGCGTATACCAGTTTCTGGTACTGCGGGTATCGCTGGCGCGACTCGGTGAGGACCTCGCTGATGTAGTACACCGGTCGATGTACCGGGGGCTCCTTTCCTTCCTCTGGCCGCTCGACGACCATGACGGTGCTGACGACGCCCTCGGAATCCGCGACGTAGACCAGCATGGGTTCTTTGTCGTGAAGGCGTGATAGTGGTGCTGCGAGTAGCACCTTCTTGAGGTCGAGGAGTGCGTCGTCCGCCTCATTGTCCCACTGGAAGGTGGGGTTCTTGCGCATCAGGCGGTATAGGGGCATCACCTTTTCGCCCAGGCGGGGGATGAAGCGACTGAGAGCCGGTACTCGCCCGGCCAGCTTCTGGACGTCGCGTAGGCACTCGGGTTTGCCGAGTAGAGCGATCGTGTCGATCTTCATGGGGTTCGCCTCGATGAAGGTACTTGGAGACGACGTACCCCAGTAGTTGTCCTGCTGGTACACCAAAGGTGCACTTGCCTGGGTTGAGCTTTATCTTGTATTTCCGTAGGATGGCGAATGTTTCCGCCAGGTCGGCGAGTAGATCGCCCTGGCGAGCGGACTTCACTACCACGTCATCGATGTAGACGTGGATATTGCGGCCAATTTGGCTCGCGAGGCACTCCTGCATGCACTGCTGGTAGGTTGCCCTGGTGTTCTTGAGGCCGAAAGTCATGGCGGTGTAGCAGAAAGCTCCGAATGGCGTGATGAACGCCGTCTTTTCCTCGTCCTCAATAGCCATTTTGATCTGGTTGTACCCAGAGTAGGCGTCGAGGAAACACAGCGACTCCGAGCCCGCGATGGATTCGATTATTTGGTCGATTCGCGGGAGGACGAACTGCTCCTTCGGGCAGGCGCTGTTTAAGTTTGTGTAGTCGATACACATCCTCCAGGTCCCGTTCTTCTTCTTGACCAAGACTGGGTTGCCAGCCACTTGGAGTATTTGATTGGCCGGATGAAGCCTGCAGCGAGTAGACGCTGCACCTCCTCGGCGATAGCTTGGCGGCGCTCTTCATTGAAGGGCCGCAGCGACTGCTTGACAGGTCGCACTTTGGGGTCGGTGTTTAGTTTGTGCTCAGCGAGTTCCCTAGGGACACCAGGCATGTCAGAGGGCTTCCATGCGAAGATGTCCCTGTTCTCATGGAGGAACTCGATGAGCGCGCCTTCCTAGGCTGGGCTCATGCCTGTCCCGATCATCACCGTCTGGCTGGAGTCGCCTGGGACCAGCTCGACGGTGCGGGTGTGCGTCGTTGCCTCGAAGGCTGAGGTGTTTGCGCCCTCCGAGTTGGGCTTCTTGAGTATGGTGGGGTCATCGTTGTTGACCCCGCTCGCGTACTTGGCGAGCTCGTCGGCGTGGTTGGTCTTTGCCGCGATGACGGCGTCGGCGAGTTCGGCTCCTTTAACCGCTTTTCGGCGGCCATGTAAGTCGCCGATGATGGTGATGACGCCCGCCGGCCGGGGAGCTTCATCGCGTTATGCAGCGTGGTGCGCTGCCATGAACTTGGCGAACTGGCGTCGGGGCCTTGATGGTAAATTTGTCGAAGGTACCAGCTCGAAGACGATCCGCTCGGTGCGGAAGTTTGCTGGTGTGCCGAAGGTGACTAGCAGCATGACCTTGCCAATCGGGTACGCCTTCCGACCAGGGACGATGCCGTGGAACGTGGTGTAGGTCGTCTCGACCATCGACTGCGGGAGCCGCAGTCGCCTGAAGGTGTCCAGGTACGGGATGTTGATGGAGCTGCCGCCGTCCATCAATGTCTTGGGGAGCCAGTAGTCGCCCACCTTAGGCTTGACCACCAGGGCGACTCGGCCTGGGTACTCGATGCGTGGCAAGTGGTCCTGGCGGCTCCAGGTGATGGGCTGCTCCGACCAGTTGAGGAACTGGGGAACGTCCACCTGGGCCACCATGTTTACAGCGACGGCGCGGGCGATGACTTTCTTCTCGCGCTTCGTGTTGAAGCCTGTGAACGTATGGAGCGAGCCGGCCACATTGCCGAATTTTCCGCCGTTTGGCGGGTTGTTGTCGGGGTCGTCCCGCGCTCGCCGTGCCTTCTCAATCTCCCTAAGAGTGTGGCAGTCGGCGGTCGTGTGCGTGGCAGGCTTCCCTTCCCTGCTGTGAAACGCACAAGGTTGGTTAAGGAGGGCCGCGGGATCGAACCTTGGTTTCGCCTTGTAGTTGCCGCCGTCGCGGCGTTGCCCTCCGTCGCGGCGGAAGCTCTTGGGCTCGCGCTGCACGTGCCCGGCGTTGGCGACGAAGTTGACTCGCCCGTCATTACGGCGCTTGCCAGTGAGGCGAGTGTTGCTGTAGTGTAGGTCGGACCGTCGTCCGTTGTTGTTGCCGCTCGTGCGGCGTTGGCCTCCCGACTCGTCGTCGGTTTCCTGGTTTGGATCTTCCTCCGCGTACCGTTTGGCGATCTCGAGGAGGTCCGGTATGTTGTCGAGCGTGCGAGAATGTAAACGAGCTTGGCGACCAAGGGCTCGTAAGCGCACGAGGTCTTGAAGCAATGGATCGCGGTGTACGGGTGGATGCCGACGCGTTGTACCATAGTTCTTGCCACCGCTAGACCCGATTCTTGTCGACTCGCGGGTCCCTGGACGACGCTCCAGGTCCTCGATGGTGGTGGCGCGTGTAGGAGCACCGAAGTGCACGGAAGCGTCGCCATCTCCTCGAGTCAATGCTGTCTGGGGAGGTGTTGATCACCGCCTGCGTCCCTCCATCATCAAGGGGAGGTAACGGGCGGCTAGCAGGTCGGTGTGGCCAGCGATCCCCATCGCCATGAGGTATGTATCCAGCCACATGGAAGGGTCGTACTTCTCTATTTCCTTCGACGCCTTGAAGTTCGCCGGGTACTTTTCGCCTCGGATCATCGGTCCGAAGCACCTGGGCGAGTAAACCGCGACCCCATGGCTCGTCGCGGCGATTGGTTAGGGTGTGTCGCAGGTCGTCGGGCTGGCGTGCGCGCCAGCTTTGGTTGTTGATGATGTGGGTGCGGGCGTCGATGGGCTGACCGTTGGCGGCGAGAAAGTTGGTCGCTGGCCTAGGGTCGTTGGTGGATAGTGCCACGTTCGCGGGTCGATGTTGGAGCTGTAGTGGCTCTGGTGGCGGGCAGTTGAGGTTGTTTGCCGCCAATGGGCGGCCGCTTGAGGCCGCTCTGCTGCCCGAAGAACGCGAGTACACCCGACCCTGCGAGTCGGCGCCTGCGTTTTGCTGCTCGACCGCCTTTGCGAGCAGGGCCCTGACGTACTGGATCTGTAGGGAGCCGTCACCAGTGGCCGTGATGTTGTCGGCCGCTGCTCGGCCCGCCACGAGGTTGTCCATCGGGGTGGAGAACAGTGGTAGGCCATTGGCGTCTCGCTCCCGTGAGGAGACAACTATCCGCGGCTGATCCCTGGGGGGTGTGCGGTTGGGTGGAGGTGGGGCGCCCATCGCCATCGACCCTGGTGGGGGCCGGGCGCTTCCTCCTGGTGGCGCGTTCTCGCAGATCGCGCGCTCGGCCACGCGGGCCGGGTCGTTCTCATCGTCAAAGTTCAGGGCGCGCCCCTGGACGGTGGGGTTCAGGCGCGACCTGATTCGCTGCTGGTGGTAGCGTGATAGCTCCTGCGTCGTCACCTGCTCGAGGCGAAATTTTTCGCGCTCGGCTTGCTCTTTGCGGACTGCCTCCGCCAGCTTCAGGCGGAGTTCCTCGACCTCTGTTGCCGTGGCGTTGGGAGGGATCGGGGTGGAGAAGGGATCCTCCGGCGGATCGGTGCCAGTCGCCATGTAGGTCGCGGCGTGGCGACCGGTCCCGTCGCGGAGATCGGCGGAGTTTTCCGACCCGGAGTCGAAGTCGAAGATCCCAAGGATGGAGGGATCCTCGAAGTCTCCCATGTTGGAGACCTGGGTGATGGAGCCCACGGGTGAAGCCGTGGTGATGGATCCGGCGAGTGACGCTGGGGTTGCCGAATCGGCGTCGTCGTTGAGGGCCGCGTCTTCTGCGGCCGCGGAGTTTTCGGCCACATTGCTGTGGGCCGAGTTGTACTCGGAGGCGAGGCGATGGATCGTGCGGACCTGGCTCTCGGAGAGCCGATCGCGTGGCGGCGACTCGCGGATGAGAGCCGAGTCTTCCGAGACGATGATGTCGGTGAGGCCGACGAAGAGGCTGATCGTGCCTACTGGCAAGATCATGTTGTGCGTGATGGGTCGCGCCGCCGGGACGTAGCATCTCGCCGATCGCTATCATGCGGCCGGTGGCGACCGACTCGTTGATGGGCAGATTGGATCTCGCCGCAGAACACCGGCCAGACCGGCCAGGCCCCACGGTGGGCGCCACTGTCGTGGGAATGGTCACGGCAGATGCTGCAATCGGCAGCGAGTAGTAGAACGAGGGGCAAGGGTGGCCCGCCATCTGCGGTGCGAGATGAGGGCGGAGACACAGGGTTTTACCAGGTTCGGCCCCCCGGAGGGTAAAGACCTACTCCTGCTAGATTATATTATGATGGTGTTACAATGGGGCGAGCTCGGCGGCTAGGTGGCGAGTCGCTTGGGTGTATGATGGAACGTGCCTCTACACGCCCTGTAGGGAGGTTTATATAGACTCACCTCCCCCTAGGGTTTACATATCTCAACCGAATAACTTAAGGCTTCGGTACTCGTTTAACCTAATCCGACTGGGCCTATCTACTCATGGGCCTTCAGCTTCCAGTCGCTTGGATTCACACCGGGCCTTGATCCAGTCGCCGTCTTGCAGGCCCACTCGACAGTTCCTGGGCCAGTCGGAAACGTCCTGCTGGGTATACCCCGGTAGGCATATCCCCATCAAGTAATTACCCTATTTAACAATGTTCACCATATTTAATTAAAGTTGTGCCTTTTTTACCCCTTCTAATATTTGTACTGTTTTATTAGCTTTGGATTCCAAGTATCGTGTTAGAATGTAGCAGCCGTTCTCTTCTTGAAAGAGGCTCTCGTCCAACTATATTAATATATCAACCACATATAATCACGATAGTCTACAAAAACACAAATGCTGGACTATAGCAAACACACGCCTAAAATAAACAAAGAAGAAACAAAACGGAGATAGAGGCGGAACAACTAAACAATGGTGACCGTTGCACCCTCCGAAGAAGTTCCACCACGCTCCTAGCACCTCCTAGTCAAACACCAAGCAACACCCTCAAGAAGGAAAGCGAACGCCACTTCCTGGACCAGAGACTGGTCCTAGGGTTTCCCCTAGCACACAGAGGGCGGAGGGTAGCCATGACGCCCTCTAGGAAGGAAAGATGGCACCTGCAGGAGGCACAACATCGGCGTCTGATGAACCGACAAGGATTTCTCGCGATTTGTTGCATAGGAGCCCCGCGAGGTCGAAGGCTCGCCACCACAAAGTTCGTTGTCCACAAAAATGCGCCACTACGGTCACGACTTAGCCATCGTTGTTTCACCAAGATTACCGAGGTTTGCAAGACAGATGTAAAGGTAGCTTGAATCCGGGTCAACGGTACCACGGCCGAGTGGGAGGGAACTACCTCCACCGCCTTTGGTTGCAGTCGACCGAACGTGGCCGCAGGCACACTAGTCCCAGTTGGGGCCGGCTGGGTCCAATGGACCGGTAAAGCCCCTGCAGAGGCGCACCAGTCCCAAGAGGGCCTAGTCAGGTCCATGCGAACCCGTAAAGCCCGCCACCATTCTGCAACTTGCCAGCACGATCACCGTTGATCCATGTACTACCTATCTCACCACTTGCAGATCACGCGAAGAGCAGGGAAGGCCTGCCCGCGACCTAGATGGGGCCCTAAGGCCCAAAATCTAGGCTGATTGGGCCCAGCCAGCACCGTCCCGCCGCCGCTTGCCGTTGTCGCCCGCTTCCCCGAGGGCCACGGCCATGCCGCCAGCTAGCTGTTGTTAGACCTCCACTGCCCTGGGAGGCTGGGAGTACTGCCTCCCTGGGAGCACCGCCGCCGCTAGGTCTGGGCCCCGACCCCGCCTCCAACAGCTCGTGGAAAGGCAAGCCGTCGACACCGGCACCATTCGGGCCGCGCTCGGTGGGCCCTTCCGGAGGGGACAACTGGAAGATAAGGAGGGATGGGTGGTTGGCCAGTGATCGGTGGAAATGCCCATGTCATCCTCGAGGGGGAGGGGGTCGGGGTATGTTTTCCTCTTGCGTCGCATCCAAGGAAGCTGACATTGCATGGGCAAGGAATGCAAGCGAGAAAGGTTCTGGGTTTGTCAGTCGGGCGGAGCGAGTGCTCGTGCCAACAATGTACTGACCAGCGGCAAGGACATCAAGAACTACATGCGTGGCGAGCAAGGTAATTGAAGCAACGATCGCGCAACATCCTTTGTTAAACGACGTTGGTGGTATATCAATCACATTATGCGTCCAAGCTACTCAACAACGTACACTTGCAACAAGCGGCGGCCACGCTGGCGAATACACTTGCAACACCAAATCCATTAGACTCTCTAGCTAGCTTGTCCAATCCATCGTCTTGACGTGAAGTCGCCCTCGATAGAAAGCACGCGGAAAGAACACACTTGCATTACGGCACGCCGATTGGACACCGTTATTGGGTCACACGTAACAGAATAAGGTAAAATGTTATAAGGGGTAAGTTAGCACAACTTTTTGCTAAATGGCGTGAGTTGAATGAATTACGTCAACACTGTGTTTGGACATAGGAATTTGAGCTCTGAATTGAATTGGGCTTTAGAAATTCTAAATCAGTGATGGAAAGGAAATGGTCTCCATTTCAATTCCGCTGTTTGGATGAGCATATAATTTGTTGTTGGAATCAAGGATAGCACCCAATTCCAAATCTTGTTTGAATGTTTAAATCATGAAATTGAATGTTTTGTTGAGTTTTGACAATATGAACTTGCCTACATGTTTATAAATATAGTTATGTATATTTGATGTTGTGACGCCGCCGGTCCACTCCTTCTCCGGTGGCCTTGAGGCTATGGAGGTGTGGCGGACCACGGACTCCCGCCGGCGGAGGTTTCTATTCGTTGGTTAGTGATGGCCTGCAAGTGCACATGTTCGTTAGAGAATGTTTTCGTGGAAGTATTAATTTCAGTTTTTATATCGATCCTAACAAGGAGCTTCAGCAAATGCTTTTAGGCGGCGTTTCTGTCACACCCAAGGTGTCATAAGTCTTGAGTGAATTGACCACAGTTGTTTATGATGGAGGGTTGTGAGTAAAAGATAGAGAAAACTTGCGTAGGGAATAAATAAGAAGTAAATTGCATAAAAGTAAAGACCGGAAATGAGAGTGGAGTTCCTGCAGATGAGAAAATAGGCGCTGAGAGAAATGGTTCATGATGATAGTGAACATGCCAAATGAATAAAGCGGAATAAGCAATTGTGATATTTCTTATTTGTAAGTGAGTAGGAAAGCAACCCCGTATACCGACTAGGAGTCCTCATGGCCAATTATTTCCATTCTCAATGATCCGTCTATCTGTTACCACAGCAATGGTTAGCACATCATTTAATTTAAGGTCTTGCAACTAGATCAAGGCTTTAATCTTGATGGTTCCTTGTTGTTCTCGAGTGATGCTAACTCCTCATTGATATCGGCCGTGTCACTCGACGGTCTCCAATTCGTTGGCACACAAGTTCATACCTATGATATCTTTAGATCATGTTACCCGGGCCCTTAAATTAGATAACAAGCATTAGGCAAACATAGATAATCATTCTCACAGATTAATAATCATTACAACAATCACAAATGGATGGATAGAAAGGAGGTATGACATATATCACAAATTCCCTACATCTCCCACGCCTATGGGGATTTACTCAGACATGAGAAGGAGACAAATCAAAGGTATAATTGTATTGCAAACGAAAATCATCTGAAAGTTATTGTAGCAAACCACAATAGTACTCAAAGATCAAATCAAATACAAACCAAAGGTAGATCAAAGTATCAAACCCTAATCATACAATTGCCAATATCTCTATCTCTCTCTAAATGATGATGGGGTGTATGTTGGAGAGGTGGAGATCGTCGAGGAACAAGGCGATGTTGTTCTCCTCTTCTAGATCTGATCTCTTCTCTCTGATAAGTTTGGCGGCGGCTATGTTATCTTTTTCGTCGTCTCCCCTTCACGAAAGTTGATTCTATTGATATAGCTGATCCACTGGCATGTAGTACGGGCGGGCGGTACGGGAGTGTTCCCACCATACCCCCGGTCATTACACGCACTAGACGCCTCCATTGGAAGGGACTCCAATTGAGGATTAGCTTCTTTTGATGTAATTAGCTCATAAATTCCATTAGATCTTTAATAAATGCTTATTACTTGAAAACCATCAGAAGAAACCAATGATTCGCTAATCACGACATTAACATTAGTGGAAAAGGGAATCTTCAGTGAAATCCGACAATAAACAAGAGGAAAATAAATTGAAAAAGTCATAAAATTGGGAGCTATCAACATCTCCAAGTTTAGTTGTTACTCGCCCTCGAGTGACAAAGCTATAATGAATAATAGTGAGGAATTGAATCAAGGAAAAAGGCCTTACAAGTTCGAGGTTGTATCATATTCCATTGTCTCAAATCCTGCAACCTTGATCATGAGCATAATATATCTAAACATTTGCACTTAAGTTCAATCCCTAGACGCAAATAACTTGATAGCTAATAATTCTTAAAGACCCAAATGAGATTGTCAAAATTTTGGCTGGGTTTGTAGATCAATTTTTCTTCAGTGCCTCTCTTGTTATCAGAGTAAAATGTTTTTAAGCGAGGTTGCTTTGTGTCAAAATTAAGGGTGCACAAGTAGATGTCAAAAGAAGGATAATCTTAGAACTTTTTCATTAACACCCACTTCAATAATTGTGGATATCAAAGACCTCTTCTTTTCCTTGTTTTTCAAGAACTCTAATTATTCATTTTAGGTGGTGAGGTGATGCCAAAGCTCTAGCAAAGTATAGAATATTTTTAGCTCATATCTTTCTTCTCCTTTTCAAGGATCAATGATTATTTGATTTTTATAAAATGCTTACACAACCTTTTGGGAATACTAATACTTTTTCCCATATAGC